>JAUIMM010000208.1:2857500-3496998 GCA_031769625.1 Taudactylus pleione | reverse complement strand
CAATCACATGCAGTCACCATTATCAGTGTTAGGGGATGTGTATAAATGGGCGTGTTACCCCTATGTGTGACCAATCACATGCAGTCACCATTATCAGTGTTAGGGGATGTGTATAAATGGGCGTGTTATCCCTATGTGTGACCAATCACATGCAGTCACCATTATCAATGTTAGGGGAAGTGTATAAATGGGTGTGTTATCCCTATGTGTGACCAATCACATGCAGTCACCATTATCCATGTTAGGGGATGTGAATAAATGGGCGTGTTATCCCCATGTTTGACCAATCACATGCAGTCACCATTATCAGTGTTAGGGGATGTGTATAAATGGGCGTGTTATCCCTATGTGTGACCAATCACATGCAGTCACCATTATCAGTGTTAGGGGATGTGTATAAATGGACGTGTTATCCCTATGTGTGACCAATCACATGCAGTCACCATTATCAGTTTTAGGGGATGTGTATAAATGGGCGTGTTACCCCTATGTGTGACCAATCACATGCAGTCACCATTATCAATGTTAGGGGATGTGTATAAATGGGCGTGTTATCCCTATGTGTGACCAATCACATGCAGTCACCATTATCATGTTAGGGGATGTGTATAAATGGGCGTGTTATCCCTATGTGTGACCAATCACATGCAGTCACCATTATCCATGTAAGGGGATGTGTATAAATGGGCGTGTTATCACTATGTGTGACCAATCACATGCAGTCACCATTATCAGTGTTAGGGGATGTGTATAAATGGGCGTGTTACCCCTATGTGTGACCAATCACATGCAGTCACCATTATCAATGTTAGGGGATGTGTATAAATGGGCGTGTTATCCCTATGTGTGACCAATCACATGCAGTCACCATTATCAGTGTTAGGGGATGTGTATAAATGGGCGTGTTACCCCTATGTGTGACCAATCACATGCAGTCACCATTATCAGTGTTAGGGGATGTGTATAAATGGGCGTGTTATCCCTATGTGTGACCAATCACATGCAGTCACCATTATCAGTGTTAGGGGATGTGTATAAATGGGCGTGTTATCCCTATGTGTGACCAATCACATGCAGTCACCATTATCAATGTTAGGGGATGTGTATAAATGGGCGTGTTATCCCTATGTGTGACCAATCACATGCAGTCACCATTATCAGTGTTAGGGGATGTGTATAAATGGGCGTGTTATCCCTATGTGTGACCAATCACATGCAGTCACCATTATCAGTGTTAGGGGAAGTGTATAAATGGGCGTGTTATCCCTATGTGTGACCAATCACATGCAGTCACCATTATCAGTGTTAGGGGATGTGTATAAATGGGCGTGTTATCCCTATGTGTGACCAATCACATGCAGTCACCATTATCAGTGTTAGGGGATGTGTATAAATGGGCGTGTTATCCCTATGTGTGACCAATCACATGCAGTCACCATTATCAGTGTTAGGGGAAGTGTATAAATGGGCGTGTTATCCCTATGTGTGACCACTCACATGCAGTCACCATTATCAGTGTTAGGGGAAGTGTATAAATGGGCGTGTTATCCCTATGTGTGACCACTCACATGCAGTCACCATTATCAGTGTTAGGGGATGTGTATAAATGGGCGTGTTATCCCTATGTGTGACCAATCACATGCAGTCACCATTATCAGTGTTAGGGGATGTGTATAAATGGGCGTGTTATCCCTATGTGTGACCAATCACATGCAGTCACCATTATCAATGTTAGGGGATGTGTATAAATGGGCGTGTTATCCCTATGTGTGACCAATCACATGCAGTCACCATTATCAGTGTTAGGGGATGTGTATAAATGGGCGTGTTATCCCTATGTGTGACCAATCACATGCAGTCACCATTATCAATGTTAGGGGATGTGTATAAATGGGCGTGTTATCCCTATGTGTGACCAATCACATGCAGTCACCATTATCAGTGTTAGGGGATGTGTATAAATGGGCGTGTTATCCCTATGTGTGACCAATCACATGCAGTCACCATTATCAGTGTTAGGGGATGTGTATAAATGGGCGTGTTATCCCTATGTGTGACCAATCACATGCAGTCACCATTATCAGTGTTAGGGGATGTGTATAAATGGGCGTGTTACCCCTATGTGTGACCAATCACATGCAGTCACCATTATCAGTGTTAGGGGATGTGTATAAATGGGCGTGTTACCCCTATGTGTGACCAATCACATGCAGTCACCATTATCAGTGTTAGGGGATGTGTATAAATGGGCGTGTTATCCCTATGTGTGACCAATCACATGCAGTCACCATTATCAGTGTTAGGGGATGTGTATAAATGGGCGTGTTATCCCTATGTGTGACCAATCACATGCAGTCACCATTATCAATGTTAGGGGATGTGTATAAATGGGCGTGTTATCCCTATGTGTGACCAATCACATGCAGTCACCATTATCAGTGTTAGGGGATGTGTATAAATGGGCGTGTTATCCCTATGTGTGACCAATCACATGCAGTCACCATTATCAGTGTTAGGAGATGTGTATAAATGGGCGTGTTATCCCTATGTGTGACCAATCACATGCAGTCACCATTATCAATGTTAGGGGATGTGTATAAATGGGCGTGTTACCCCTATGTGTGACCAATCACATGCAGTCACCATTATCAGTGTTAGGGGATGTGTATAAATGGGCGTGTTATCCCTATGTGTGACCAATCACATGCAGTCACCATTATCAATGTTAGGGGATGTGTATAAATGGGCGTGTTATCCCTATGTGTGACCAATCACATGCAGTCACCATTATCAGTGTTAGGGGATGTGTATAAATGGGCGTGTTATCCCTATGTGTGACCAATCACATGCAGTCACCATTATCAGTGTTAGGGGATGTGTATAAATGGGCGTGTTATCCCTATGTGTGACCAATCACATGCAGTCACCATTATCAAGTGTTAGGGGATGTGTATAAATGGGCGTGTTATCCCTATGTGTGACCAATCACATGCAGTCACCATTA
Source organism: Taudactylus pleione (assembly GCA_031769625.1). Classification (NCBI taxonomy): domain Eukaryota; kingdom Metazoa; phylum Chordata; class Amphibia; order Anura; family Myobatrachidae; genus Taudactylus; species Taudactylus pleione. Next base: position 3,493,994 of record JAUIMM010000208.1, on the reverse strand, counting down.
TCAGTGTTAGGGGATGTGTATAAATGGGCGTGTTATCCCTATGTGTGACCAATCACATGCAGTCACCATTATCAGTGTTAGGGGATGTGTATAAATGGGCGTGTTATCCCTATGTGTGACCAATCACATGCAGTCACCATTATCAGTGTTAGGGGATGTGTATAATGGGCGTGTTATCCCTATGTGTGACCAATCACATGCAGTCACCATTATCAGTGTTAGGGGATGTGTATAAATGGGCGTGTTATCCCTATGTGTGACCAATCACATGCAGTCACCATTATCAATGTTAGGGGATGTGTATAAATGGGCGTGTTACCCCTATGTGTGACCAATCACATGCAGTCACCATTATCAGTGTTAGGGGATGTGTATAAATGGGCGTGTTATCCCTATGTGTGACCAATCACATGCAGTCACCATTATCAGTGTTAGGGGATGTGTATAAATGGGCGTGTTATCCCTATGTGTGACCAATCACATGCAGTCCCCATTATCAGTGTTAGGGGATGTGTATAAATGGGCGTGTTATCCCTATGTGTGACCAATCACATGCAGTCACCATTATCAGTGTTAGGGGATGTGTATAAATGGGCGTGTTATCCCTATGTGTGACCAATCACATGCAGTCACCATTATCAGTGTTAGGGGATGTGTATAAATGGGGGTGTTATCCCTATGTGTGACCAATCACATGCAGTCACCATTATCAGTGTTAGGGGATGTGTATAAATGGGCGTGTTATCCCTATGTGTGACCAATCACATGCAGTCACCATTATCAATGTTAGGGGATGTGTATAAATGGGCGTGTTATCCCTATGTGTGACCAATCACATGCAGTCACCATTATCAGTGTTAGGGGATGTGTATAAATGGGCGTGTTATCCCTATGTGTGACCAATCACATGCAGTCACCATTATCAGTGTTAGGGGATGTGTATAAATGGGCGTGTTATCCCTATGTGTGACCAATCACATGCAGTCACCATTATCAATGTTAGGGGATGTGTATAAATGGGCGTGTTACCCCTATGTGTGACCAATCACATGCAGTCACCATTATCAGTGTTAGGGGATGTGTATAAATGGGCGTGTTATCCCTATGTGTGACCAATCACATGCAGTCACCATTATCAGTGTTAGGGGATGTGTATAAATGGGCGTGTTATCCCTATGTGTGACCAATCACATGCAGTCACCATTATCAGTGTTAGGGGATGTGTATAAATGGGCGTGTTATCCCTATGTGTGACCAATCACATGCAGTCACCATTATCAGTGTTAGGGGATGTGTATAAATGGGCGTGTTATCCCTATGTGTGACCAATCACATGCAGTCACCATTATCAGTGTTAGGGGATGTGTATAAATGGGCGTGTTATCCCTATGTGTGACCAATCACATGCAGTCACCATTATCAGTGTTAGGGGATGTGTATAAATGGGGGTATTATCCATATGTGTGACCAATCACATGCAGTCACCATTATCAATGTTAGGGGATGTGTATAAATGGGCGTGTTATCCCTATGTGTGACCAATCACATGCAGTCACCATTATCAGTGTTAGGGGATGTGTATAAATGGGCGTGTTATCCCTATGTGTGACCAATCACATGCAGTCACCATTATCAGTGTTAGGGGATGTGTATAAATGGGCGTGTTATCCCTATGTGTGACCAATCACATGCAGTCACCATTATCAGTGTTAGGGATGTGTATAAATGGGCGTGTTATCCCTATGTGTGACCAATCACATGCAGTCACCATTATCAGTGTTAGGGGATGTGTATAAATGGGCGTGTTATCCCTATGTGTGACCAATCACATGCAGTCACCATTATCAGTGTTAGGGGATGTGTATAAATGGGCGTGTTATCCCTATGTGTGACCAATCACATGCAGTCACCATTATCAGTGTTAGGGGATGTGTATAAATGGGCGTGTTATCCCTATGTGTGACCAATCACATGCAGTCACCATTATCAATGTTAGGGGATGTGTATAAATGGGCGTGTTACCCCTATGTGTGACCAATCACATGCAGTCACCATTATCCATGTTAGGGGATGTGTATAAATGGGCGTGTTATCCCTATGTGTGACCAATCACATGCAGTCACCATTATCAGTGTTAGGGGATGTGTATAAATGGGGGTATTATCCATATGTGTGACCAATCACATGCAGTCACCATTATCAATGTTAGGGGATGTGTATAAATGGGTGTGTTATCCCTATGTGTGACCAATCACATGCAGTCACCATTATCAGTGTTAGGGGATGTGTATAAATGGGCGTGTTATCCCTATGTGTGACCAATCACATGCAGTCACCATTATCAGTGTTAGGGGATGTGTATAAATGGGCGTGTTATCCCTATGTGTGACCAATCACATGCAGTCACCATTATCAGTGTTAGGGGATGTGTATAAATGGGCGTGTTATCCCTATGTGTGACCAATCACATGCAGTCACCATTATCAGTGTTAGGGGATGTGTATAAATGGGCGTGTTATCCCTATGTGTGACCAATCACATGCAGTCACCATTATCAGTGTTAGGGGATGTGTATAAATGGGCGTGTTATCCCTATGTGTGACCAATCACATGCAGTCACCATTATCAGTGTTAGGGATGTGTATAAATGGGCGTGTTATCCCTATGTGTGACCAATCACATGCAGTCACCATTATCAATGTTAGGGGATGTGTATAAATGGGCGTGTTACCCCTATGTGTGACCAATCACATGCAGTCACCATTATCCATGTTAGGGGATGTGTATAAATGGGCGTGTTATCCCTATGTGTGACCAATCACATGCAGTCACCATTATCAGTGTTAGGGGATGTGTATAAATGGGGGTATTATCCATATGTGTGACCAATCACATGCAGTCACCATTATCAATGTTAGGGGATGTGTATAAATGGGCGTGTTATCCCTATGTGTGACCAATCACATGCAGTCACCATTATCAGTGTTAGGGGATGTGTATAAATGGGCGTGTTATCCCTATGTGTGACCAATCACATGCAGTCACCATTATCAATGTTAGGGGATGTGTATAAATGGGCGTGTTATCCCTATGTGTGACCAATCACATGCAGTCACCATTATCAGTGTTAGGGGATGTGTATAAATGGGCGTGTTATCCCTATGTGTGACCAATCACATGCAGTCACATTATCAGTGTTAGGGGATGTGTATAAATGGGCGTGTTATCCCTATGTGTGACCAATCACATGCAGTCACCATTATCAATGTTAGGGGATGTGTATAAATGGGCGTGTTATCCCTATGTGTGACCAATCACATGCAGTCACCATTATCAGTGTTAGGGGATGTGTATAAATGGGCGTGTTATCCCTATGTGTGACCAATCACATGCAGTCACCATTATCAGTGTTAGGGGATGTGTATAAATGGGCGTGTTATCCCTATGTGTGTCCAATCACATGCAGTCACCATTATCAGTGTTAGGGATGTGTATAAATGGGCGTGTTATCCCTATGTGTGACCAATCACATGCAGTCACCATTATCAATGTTAGGGGATGTGTATAAATGGGCGTGTTATACCTATGTGTGACCAATCACATGCAGTCACCATTATCAGTGTTAGGGGATGTGTATAAATGGGCGTGTTATCCCTATGTGTGACCAATCACATGCAGTCACCATTATCAGTGTTAGGGGATGTGTATAAATGGGCGTGTTATCCCTATGTGTGACCAATCACATGCAGTCACCATTATCAGTGTTAGGGGATGTGTATAAATGGGCGTGTTATCCCTATGTGTGACCAATCACATGCAGTCCCCATTATCAGTGTTAGGGGATGTGTATAAATGGGCGTGTTATCCCTATGTGTGACCAATCACATGCAGTCACCATTATCAGTGTTAGGGGATGTGTATAAATGGGCGTGTTATCCCTATGTGTGACCAATCACATGCAGTCACCATTATCAGTGTTAGGGGATGTGTATAAATGGGGGTGTTATCCCTATGTGTGACCAATCACATGCAGTCACCATTATCAGTGTTAGGGGATGTGTATAAATGGGCGTGTTATCCCTATGTGTGACCAATCACATGCAGTCACCATTATCAATGTTAGGGGATGTGTATAAATGGGCGTGTTATCCCTATGTGTGACCAATCACATGCAGTCACCATTATCAGTGTTAGGGGATGTGTATAAATGGGCGTGTTATCCCTATGTGTGACCAATCACATGCAGTCACCATTATCAGTGTTAGGGGATGTGTATAAATGGGCGTGTTATCCCTATGTGTGACCAATCACATGCAGTCACCATTATCAATGTTAGGGGATGTGTATAAATGGGCGTGTTACCCCTATGTGTGACCAATCACATGCAGTCACCATTATCAGTGTTAGGGGATGTGTATAAATGGGCGTGTTATCCCTATGTGTGACCAATCACATGCAGTCACCATTATCAGTGTTAGGGGATGTGTATAAATGGGCGTGTTATCCCTATGTGTGACCAATCACATGCAGTCACCATTATCAGTGTTAGGGGATGTGTATAAATGGGCGTGTTATCCCTATGTGTGACCAATCACATGCAGTCACCATTATCAGTGTTAGGGGATGTGTATAAATGGGCGTGTTATCCCTATGTGTGACCAATCACATGCAGTCACCATTATCAGTGTTAGGGGATGTGTATAAATGGGCGTGTTATCCCTATGTGTGACCAATCACATGCAGTCACCATTATCAGTGTTAGGGGATGTGTATAAATGGGGGTATTATCCATATGTGTGACCAATCACATGCAGTCACCATTATCAATGTTAGGGGATGTGTATAAATGGGCGTGTTATCCCTATGTGTGACCAATCACATGCAGTCACCATTATCAGTGTTAGGGGATGTGTATAAATGGGCGTGTTATCCCTATGTGTGACCAATCACATGCAGTCACCATTATCAGTGTTAGGGGATGTGTATAAATGGGCGTGTTATCCCTATGTGTGACCAATCACATGCAGTCACCATTATCAGTGTTAGGGGATGTGTATAAATGGGCGTGTTATCCCTATGTGTGACCAATCACATGCAGTCACCATTATCAGTGTTAGGGGATGTGTATAAATGGGCGTGTTATCCCTATGTGTGACCAATCACATGCAGTCACCATTATCAGTGTTAGGGGATGTGTATAAATGGGCGTGTTATCCCTATGTGTGACCAATCACATGCAGTCACCATTATCAGTGTTAGGGGATGTGTATAAATGGGCGTGTTATCCCTATGTGTGACCAATCACATGCAGTCACCATTATCAATGTTAGGGGATGTGTATAAATGGGCGTGTTACCCCTATGTGTGACCAATCACATGCAGTCACCATTATCCATGTTAGGGGATGTGTATAAATGGGCGTGTTATCCCTATGTGTGACCAATCACATGCAGTCACCATTATCAGTGTTAGGGGATGTGTATAAATGGGGGTATTATCCATATGTGTGACCAATCACATGCAGTCACCATTATCAATGTTAGGGGATGTGTATAAATGGGTGTGTTATCCCTATGTGTGACCAATCACATGCAGTCACCATTATCAGTGTTAGGGGATGTGTATAAATGGGCGTGTTATCCCTATGTGTGACCAATCACATGCAGTCACCATTATCAGTGTTAGGGGATGTGTATAAATGGGCGTGTTATCCCTATGTGTGACCAATCACATGCAGTCACCATTATCAGTGTTAGGGGATGTGTATAAATGGGCGTGTTATCCCTATGTGTGACCAATCACATGCAGTCACCATTATCAGTGTTAGGGGATGTGTATAAATGGGCGTGTTATCCCTATGTGTGACCAATCACATGCAGTCACCATTATCAGTGTTAGGGGATGTGTATAAATGGGCGTGTTATCCCTATGTGTGACCAATCACATGCAGTCACCATTATCAGTGTTAGGGGATGTGTATAAATGGGCGTGTTATCCCTATGTGTGACCAATCACATGCAGTCACCATTATCAATGTTAGGGGATGTGTATAAATGGGCGTGTTACCCCTATGTGTGACCAATCACATGCAGTCACCATTATCCATGTTAGGGGATGTGTATAAATGGGCGTGTTATCCCTATGTGTGACCAATCACATGCAGTCACCATTATCAGTGTTAGGGGATGTGTATAAATGGGGGTATTATCCATATGTGTGACCAATCACATGCAGTCACCATTATCAATGTTAGGGGATGTGTATAAATGGGCGTGTTATCCCTATGTGTGACCAATCACATGCAGTCACCATTATCAGTGTTAGGGGATGTGTATAAATGGGCGTGTTATCCCTATGTGTGACCAATCACATGCAGTCACCATTATCAATGTTAGGGGATGTGTATAAATGGGCGTGTTATCCCTATGTGTGACCAATCACATGCAGTCACCATTATCAGTGTTAGGGGATGTGTATAAATGGGCGTGTTATCCCTATGTGTGACCAATCACATGCAGTCACCATTATCAATGTTAGGGGATGTGTATAAATGGGCGTGTTATCCCTATGTGTGACCAATCACATGCAGTCACCATTATCAGTGTTAGGGGATGTGTATAAATGGGCGTGTTATCCCTATGTGTGACCAATCACATGCAGTCACCATTATCAGTGTTAGGGGATGTGTATAAATGGGCGTGTTATCCCTATGTGTGACCAATCACATGCAGTCACCATTATCAGTGTTAGGGGATGTGTATAAATGGGCGTGTTATCCCTATGTGTGACCAATCACATGCAGTCACCATTATCAGTGTTAGGGGATGTGTATAAATGGGCGTGTTATCCCTATGTGTGACCAATCACATGCAGTCACCATTATCAGTGTTAGGGGATGTGTATAAATGGGCGTGTTATCCCTATGTGTGACCAATCACATGCAGTCACCATTATCAGTGTTAGGAGATGTGTATAAATGGGCGTGTTATCCCTATGTGTGACCAATCACATGCAGTCACCATTATCAATGTTAGGGGATGTGTATAAATGGGCGTGTTACCCCTATGTGTGACCAATCACATGCAGTCACCATTATCCATGTTAGGGGATGTGTATAAATGGGCGTGTTATCCCTATGTGTGACCAATCACATGCAGTCACCATTATCAGTGTTAGGGGATGTGTATAAATGGGGGTATTATCCATATGTGTGACCAATCACATGCAGTCACCATTATCAATGTTAGGGGATGTGTATAAATGGGCGTGTTATCCCTATGTGTGACCAATCACATGCAGTCACCATTATCAGTGTTAGGGGATGTGTATAAATGGGCGTGTTATCCCTATGTGTGACCAATCACATGCAGTCACCATTATCAATGTTAGGGGATGTGTATAAATGGGCGTGTTATCCCTATGTGTGACCAATCACATGCAGTCACCATTATCAGTGTTAGGGGATGTGTATAAATGGGCGTGTTATCCCTATGTGTGACCAATCACATGCAGTCACCATTATCAGTGTTAGGGGATGTGTATAAATGGGCGTGTTATCCCTATGTGTGACCAATCACATGCAGTCACCATTATCAATGTTAGGGGATGTGTATAAATGGGCGTGTTATCCCTATGTGTGACCAATCACATGCAGTCACCATTATCAGTGTTAGGGGATGTGTATAAATGGGCGTGTTATCCCTATGTGTGACCAATCACATGCAGTCACCATTATCAATGTTAGGGGATGTGTATAAATGGGCGTGTTATACCTATGTGTGACCAATCACATGCAGTCACCATTATCAGTGTTAGGGGATGTGTATAAATGGGCGTGTTATCCCTATGTGTGACCAATCACATGCAGTCACCATTATCAATGTTAGGGGATGTGTATAAATGGGCGTATTATCCTTATGTGTGACCAATCACATGCAGTCACCATTATCAATGTTAGGGGATGTGTATAAATGGGCGTGTTATCCCTATGTGTGACCAATCACATGCAGTCAGCCTTATCCATGTACCACAGCTGGGTTAGAGCACTGATAACTCAGACCTCTTCAGGCAACTCTCTGTCCCTTGGCTTCTCCATACACTCTCCTCACTGCATGTACCTCTATATCTAGGTAGCATCCACCTTCATGTCCTCTGCAGGGGCTTTGCTTTCTTGTTCCCTGCAGACTTTTAGCTTCAGCTGCAGCTTTTGCTGCCAGAACAGTTCCCCTTCTTATCTCAGGCAAATGGGGGTTTCTTACAGGGTTCCCTTGTATGTATGGTCTTCCCTGCACTGTATAATATAGAAATTTCCCAGGGGTCCCTTTATCTTATTGTAGACACCTCCTCTTCTTATATATGTTACCCCCCTATAATATAATAATTGTAACTTTTGATTTAATTACACAATGACCAGAGTGCCAGCGGTACCCAGGATTTGCTGTAGTCCCAGACATTCCAGCTAAGATGGTTCCTTACACCTTCAGTCCTGCATCCAGGGCCAGTTCTACAGATACACTGGTTACACAACCGAGTAGGGTGCCACATAGAGGATGGCACCCTGAACCTGCCGCTGCCAGCAACAAGCTGCTCAGATGGGCGTGTGGCAGTCAGAATGTGTCACTGTGACACAGCTGCCTGCACCATGCCTTTACGTTATTAGGGGGTGGCAGGCAGCCCCTAGCTGGACGTCTGTGTATAATTACATAGGTGTCAGTGGGCACTGTAGGTAGCCAGCTTCAGATGCTGGAGGGACCTGTGTGCGCCAGTTAAAAGTGAAGGCGGACCCGCCCCGAGCAGTTTTCCAAGTGCTGGCCTCCCCTCGGTGCCCTTTTGTGGAAGGAGGTAGGTCTGAGGCATACTTTTCCAAACAGGGGCAGAGCCGGAGGCAGACCCGGGCTGTGGCTGTGCTGGTTGGAGGCAGCCACAGCAGTGCAATGTACAGCAGGGGAGGAAGCTTCTTTTCCCCGGGAGCAACCCCTGGGAGCAACCCCTGGGAGAGGCATCTATTTGTGTCCCCTGCAACTGACATCATATCAAGGAGCGGAGGATTGTGTGAGAACGCCATACAAGTGGAGGCGGATCCTGTGCTCAGACTGAAAAACCTGACCTTCAGTGACGGACAGCGGGAGCTGTCAATTCTGTGATGTTAAATTGCCACTGAAGGAAAAGTATCAGCTCCAACACTGCCTAGTACCTTAGGTTCTGCAGCACCTTACGATATCAGGTTAGACTGGTCTCTCTTCAGTCAGAGTACTGACAGCATTATATGCTATTATACCATCCCCTTTTTTTTCCCTGCACGTCCAGGGGTACTGTTACAAATGCAGAAGGCTGAAGGCATGCTCAACAGTACCCCTGGGGGCACCCAAAAAATTATTTGCATACCTAAAAAATTTGTCTCGAGCCGGCCCTGCCCACAGCCAAGCTGAATGGGATGAGCTTGTTCCCACTGCTCAGACAAACCCCTTCACAGTGACACAGTGGGCCCACATACCTGCTGTACACAAAGGATAGCTGCACCTCTCTACTCTGCCCTCTTGGTGACTGAGAGCTGGCACGTCCAGGAGTCAGTGCTAATCCTGCCACGGCATGGATGCTATGTACATTAAATTGTGCCAGATTATACTATATATGTAGATTTCTGCCAAAGCACGTGAGCTTGCGGAAGAGTAAATGCTTGTGCCTGCTATAGACTTGGACTGAGTAAGGGTGTTTAGCAATCTGCACACGGTGAGATTGAATACCAAGGCACAATTTAAGGGAAATCCAAAGACAGTTCAAATATTCAGGAAGAGTTTGGCAAGTGGCAAACTAGAGAGGAGACTCTGGAACAAGACATAGGAAAGGACCCACTGGAGCATCTGGAGCTTGTGGCAATAACCAAGTGCTGTGGCATTGGGCTAATTGCCCTACATCGGGAGCTCGCGTTGTGCATTGGATGCCATGTACTGAGATTTTATCATGTCTGTAAGTGGCCAGACTTTGTGCTTTTGCAACAAACTATTTACATTGTGATTTTGTATAAACAGGTTGCCATTTGTAACCTTTAAAAAACATTTATGCCAATTGTTGGTTTATATTGGTGTCAATTGGGGAGCACAATAATATGCATTAAATATAGAGCACAGTATATTTGTGCTGTGGCATTACTTGATGATACTGGAACACTGCTACAATTGCATCAATTTTGACTTCTAGTTTGCCATCAATTGGTTACATGGTGACACATTCAGATTATCACGTGTGGTCTTCAAAGGATGTACTCATACTAACTACTTGTGTGCTCTAGGACTAACTGAGTGTCTGTGATATCAAGAAATAGAATAAACTGTTTTGAAGTAGAATTATATCACACCGTATAATATTCATAAACAGGTTTATTTTAATTGCCTTCATTAGAGAAACAACTTATCCCTTGGAATATTAATTAAATAACTTAATTTTATAGATCCACAACAAAGGACCTTTTGCTAAAGGTTTATATTTATACCATCCATTAATAACGTGGTATAACAAATATATTTCATGTTTTTTAAATAAGTACTTAATTGACACCTCTTTTGGTGTTCTTTTATAAGGTACAATTATTAAAAGTTACATTTTATCTTTATATTTTTGTTTGTGATTAAAATAACAGCGCCCCAGATCAAGAAGGTTTTTTTTTTCTTTTGCCTCAGGCAGTTACACTACACTAAACTTTGGGAGCACCACCTACCCAGCACCAAGCAAACTGATAGGCCTTTATTTTGGTTTGATCATCAATTTTCTACTAAATTTCCATATTAAATTCAGTAGTGCACATTCATATTCCTATAGTACAGAATAATTACTGACCCGGCAAAACAGATTCGCTCATATGTGCATGTTTAATAAATTCACAAAACATGACCTGCTAGAGGTTCTTGAGGACTGGAGTTGAAAATCCCTTGTATAAAATGTTTCCAACCATATCTAATACATGTTGGATGTATTAGTCACATGTCCTACATACAGTATATGATGGGAATTAATAGGTTTCTAGACTGCCATTAAAAAACCTTTACAAACTCCCACATTTTCCATTTCTGCCCAAATCATTTTACCCCATCCCTACTGTCACTCAGCTTTAATTAAATTCCAGGCTGTCTTGATAAAATAATGTGTTATTATTCTGCAATATACAACAACCTTTGGTCACTATTTTAATCTTTGTTTGTTCTATCCATAAATATACTAGAGCTCCTCATTGCAAGATACGGACATTGGTGAGAGTACAGCTGTTGCCACTAGATTTAGCAATTTGTTTTCATAGCAAAACCAACCTGGATTTGTTTAAAAAAAATTAGCTGCACTAAATCTAGCGGCTACTGTGCTGAACTGTTACCGATGTCACATTCCGCAGGCGTCTTCATTTTATTTGGGCCAAATGTCACTTACTACCCTTCCCATCTTCCCAATTCTTACATCACACTTCCTCTCTTTTGTCAAGCTATTCTTTTCCTTTCTTTAATAAATATCCCTTATTCCTTTTCTTTTCTTTCTTTTTCATTTCCCCACTAAAAAAAAAAGTTTAATTCAGCTTTTGGTTTTCAATAAGCTATCTTCATACTAATAGCAAGACTTTCATAATTTTATACTGTTTATTTATGTAAAACTTTAGATTCACTTTTATTATATTGCATTTGAACCATTACAATAATAATATTTATTTCTTTAAAAAGGAACATGACTTATATACAGAATATTAGGATGCTGAACAGCAGCCGCGACCAGAATTTCAGCAACTGTTCATGAAATTTAAGTTCTATTTTCTCAAGATCAGTCGTTATTTTTTATATATGTATTTATGTATTTTTAGTAAGGATGTGCACCGAACCCCGTATTTTCATTTTGGTTTTGGATCTGTATCTCCTTCAAGGTTTTGGATCTGGATTTGTTTTTGCAAAACCGCCCTTGCCTGTATTGGCTGTATTTTATAAAAAAATTATAAAAACAAATAAATTCACATCATTTGGGTCTGTTTTTGTTCCTACAGTGTTTTTAACCTTAATAACAATCATTTTAGGCATTTCTAGGCACTTTTAACCACCTCACAGCTCGCAATAATGTTTTCACTTATATTTTTCACCAATATAGGCCAAAGGCTGCAGCGAGCTGGATGGCTAAAGTAAGCGACAGAGCAGCGGCACAAACGCACGGCAGTTTAAAAAAATATCAGACATCTATGAAACATTACCACACAGCAGTGGCAGACAGGATGGCAGTTTAATAAACATAGAAATGTCAGTCGGCAATGCCCCAAATTGTGAAAAATGTAAAGAAAATAGGTGCAAGAAGAGATTATCCTCTTATGTGGGTTATTAAAAAGGACATACTGTACACAATTTAACAAACCAAGCACTTTAGCGGTAGTACTGACACTTTTGTGGTTTAACTCCATGGTTTGTTTGGGGCCCCACAACACACTTTTTGGAAGGACTACCTTCAATTATTAAGGAGGAGGTTGATAATGAGGGTGTTGGTGGTGGAGATTGCATGTGCTGGTCCAAACTGCTGATTGCTGATACTGGACTGCTTGTTATTAATTTACATATTATTATGAATTTGTTAAATAAATTCAATGAACTCATGAACTGACTTCAAATGATATAACATGAAGGAGGATCCTTATTTGGTTGATGTCACTACCTCTGCTAACTTTGGATTCACAAATTATACAGATGCCTTCAAAACTGTTGTCAGGATTTGTGTTAAAATAATTCCACACCCAAGATGTTTTTTTCTGGTCTTATGCCCAGGCATGACAATATCTTTCTATTAACTCAAGAGCAAGAACTGATCCCATTGCTGGCTGGTTTACACATAAAACAACCTCATCATCAACATCCTCATCAGCATCAGATAGGACACAAATAACCAACTCATTCTCCATTTGCACTTCCTCCACACTATCATCCTCAATTTCTGTTATTTCACCATGTAATAATAGCACAGCCATTATGGCTTCAGTGATCTGCTATGCAACTGGGTGACAGCTGTTATACTTGCTTCCTCTATCAAAGGACTGTTTAACAGTCAATTGTTTTTTTGAAACTACTACTATTAGTAGTCTTCTCTGTCCTTTTCCAGAATGAAGATTCTTCTAAGGAATACCAAATAAGGGAGAAGAATATGAGGAATACTGAATAAGGGAGAATGAATACTCCAGAGGAAATAAAGAAAACGGTAGATGGTGGAGAAATCTGGATGAAAACATATAAACTTATAGAAATAAGAAAGATAACATCTTCACCACATTATTAATAGATTTGACCTACTACTCAATTTACCAGTGTCAACTTTAAGGAAGCAATTTTTAGAAGCAAGAAGGGAGAGGAAGAAACACTGATGTTAACAAAGAAAAGACACAGAGGGAAATGAGGGGGGAATAAGAAACTATGGAGGAATGGCAACAAAGACTCCTAACTCCGTCAAAGAATTTGAGAACCTCAGCCGAGACTTAAATGCTAATGGTAAAGTGAAAATCTTTAACCTAAGTACACACAATCTAAGTAAAGCTGAAGAGTCAGTATTGAGTAAAAGCCTCTAATCTACCCCCTCAGCAAAAATTTATGAGTTTTCACTTTTCATAGATATTCAAAAATACATAAGAAAATGGACTATAAAAACATATTTTTACTAAAGGATGATAATGAAAATATAGACATGGCAGGAAATGAACCAATTTCCCATTTTAGACCCAAATCAATGTTTTACCCCACCCATTTAAAAGGGAGATTTATTGATGCTTTTTCCATGCAAGTTTTAGAAGATCTTAAAGACTTAAAAATAAAGAAAATCAAGTATAACTTGAAGAACTTGAGCAAAATGGAGGAAGTGATAATTAAACCCACCAACATGGGAGGGCATGTCTTCCTTAATGTAAGTGACTATGAAAATTAAGTCATGAGGCAATTGAATGACCCGAAGACCTACAAAAGACAGAACCTTTCATGAATGAATTGAAAGCATTAATTGACATGTATGTTGACAATGGCACACTAACCACAATCAAGTCTGAACTTTTATTGATAGAAAGACCAATAGTGCCGGTCATCTGTATTTTGCCAAATGTGCATAAAAATCCAATCAACCCCCCTGGGAGACCTACTGTGTCAGGAATCGATTCCGTCATAGAAAATATTTCTGAATTCATTTTTTCCATCTCCAGCTTCTGGTTTTGCTAGATAGAGCACATTTTAAGGATACCAGAGATTTTTTTAATAAATTGAGTGATCTACAATGGGAGAGTGACTACTTCATTGTGAGCGCAGATGTTAGTTCACTCCACACCATCATCCTACATGATCAAGGAGTGGAAGATGTCAGATCAACATTACAAAGACAGTCCATTAATTCAGAATTAAATAATTTTTAATACAAGGCATCAATTTTATCTTAAAACATAATTATTTTATTTTTAAGGATGATTTTTATCTGCAAGAAAATGGCACTGCCATGGGTACTTGGTTTGCCCCCAGCTATGCTAACATTTTCATGCGAGAATGGGAGAGCGATACCATTTGGAATGGTAATCCCCATGGGGCAAACCTAGTGCTCTGGGTAAGATATATTGATGATATATTTTTATATGGAAAGGAGAAAGAAGCCAACCAAACACATTCTGTACGATATTGAATACCAACAATCAAGGGATCAGTCTATCTTTTGACTTACAGACTGAATCAATACATTTTTTAGATATATCTGTATACGTGGAAGAAGGGAAATGTGGACAAACACATACCAAAAAACAAACTGATTCCCTTGCATACATCCATGCCAGTAGCTTTCACCACAATTCATGACTAAACTCAATACCCAGTGGAGAATTTAAAGTGTAAAAAGAAACTGCATTCCTTATGGGGGGTTAAAATGAAAGAAAAATCTCAAAAGCTCTGGAATCAACTGAGGAAATAGAACAAAAGGAACTTTAAATCCCAAATTGAAAAAAACCTAAGGAAGAAGGGTTTCAATGGGCATTCATCTCAGATTACAAACAACAATATAAAGAGGTGGAAAATGCATTTAAAAAACATTGGTCTTTATTACACAGGGACCCTGTCCTGGGAAAAGTGATTCCTGAAAACCAATACATATATATCGGAAGGCAACTAACCTCAACACTAAGTTGACAAAAGTGTGCATATGGGATCTAAAAGAGACACAACCACCATTAGATCTACATGTTTCTATAGGTGCGGCCTCTGTCTAGAATGTAGACATATAAAAAAACATGCAACCGAGAAAAGAACTACTATTGAATTTCAATATGAAAGAGCATAAGATGCAGGAATTTATTACATGTAACACAAAAAATGTAATCTATACAATTGAGTGTAATTGTGGGAAGTTCTATATAGGCAGGACCACAAGGAGCCTAAACACCCGAATAGGAAAACATCTCCGGAATAACCAGAGGGCTTGGGCACACATTCACTGTCTGCACACTCTAAGTCAGCCCACAATTGTTCAACAGAAGGAATTAAGAACTTTTGTGGCTTAAAAATGGTAAAAGGATCCATCAGATGTAAAGAAAACACATCCACCATTGCCAGGGAAGAGATTAAATTAATCTTCAACTATAAAACCCTGGCACCTGGAGGCCTGAACACGGATTTTGAAACCAAATGATTTCTATGATCCTCCATTATTAAATATCTTATCTGCACAGTGCCACTTTTTCACATATTTTTTTATCATAAAGGTCCTATTTAGGAATTCTACCAAAATGTAGTATGATTGGGGTCATCATATTTTACTACATCATGTCATCTAAACATTTTTAAACATTTTTAACATGTAGTCATATTTTTTTTCTATGTACTATTTATATTTTTTTATTTTTATATGTACACATTGGTATTATTCGGTATTTATTACTGTTTACAAATTTTTTTATGCATTGATTTTAGTCTATAATTTAACTTTCATTTATGTTGAATTTATAAATTAAATGTGGTTACTTATCCCATCATCTAAGTTAGTACTATATATACCATGAGCATTTTAAATTGGGTATTCAATTTCCACAAAAACTGTACATGCACTTGTTTTAGGCCTTCTGTTTCCCCCTATACATATACTAAAGATTTGTCACCCACACAACGGATACACGTAAAAAGATTCTGGTCCTCTAGATATTGGAAGGATGTCATCTGGGCCGCGATGTCTCTTCCGGTCTTCTGTTCTCTTCCATATAGGAATCAAAGATCGGTTGCCAAGGCAATGGATACACAAAGGATGATATCGACCCTAGGCACTGGAAGTATAACAGAGGGGTAGCATTGTAATTTCCAGCAAGAGAAAGAAGGAAGATCGAGATTCCCCTCTTCTCCAGTCCCGGCAACATAGGAATGCAAGGAGGACATCCATAGATGGAGTGTTATTGGGAACACATGAAGACCGAACATGGAAATGAAAATGACATTACATACAGAGCGGTAAATTAACACGTGGGGAGCACCATGGATTACCTATATGGCGGTCAGTCACGATAAATGGGAATAATTGATTGGTAACGGTACTTAAGAGGCCTGATATGACTAGCCTCATGCATCTTGAAAAAGATCTGCAGGAGCAGACCAAAATGCATCGATACAAATGGGACTTTTAGTTTTACCTTTGGATACATGGACTTGATTGCTATTAGGATTGTAAACCATTTTCTCTGTATTTAGAAGGCGGATTTTTGGACTCTGTCTACAGGTTGTGAGAATATTTTCCTCTCTGATCCACATACATGAGATAAAAAGTTTTGTGTGTGTGTAAATAAATTTGAGTATACTTTTACACGCGTCCATTTCCTTCATATTTGTATGATCATCATGCTTGGGATAGTATAAGTGGATGAAAGACCTCTATTAAGAAAATCTGAAAATTTTGAAGAAACCTTTATAAGCAGAGGAGTGTCACTTTATACATGAGTGACGGTATGCAACTATTTCTAGAGCACTTAATTTATCATCATACAGTGACACACTGAGACCGGTGGGTCTGATTTTTGTGGGGGAAGATGAAGATACTCTTACAAGTGTATCCCCACTTGCCATTATGTAAGTTGGGGTACGTCACCTTCACAGACTAATAATACATCACAGCAGTGTATATGACAGCTGTTTTGAATTCCACACAGCCATTAGGATGGTTTGCGTGTTCTTGTTTTGTTGTTTCTCCTGTATTTTCAATCTGGAGAATGCTGGTGAGGCCTAAAGGAGCATATCCATTAAGCGATATTTGCAGGTGATTGCACGATAATGACGTCGGTATTGTGCAATCGCTTGCAAATTGCACCTGCATCGGGCACTTTTAGGAGGGAATTGACCAGCGATGCACACGCCCACTGGTTGTTTCCGACATCTATCATTGCCCGTACATGCTGGTCAACCTGAGTCAACATGCACGGGAATGATGGATGTGCCTAAACTGAATAACTGCACATTCAGTTTAGGAACATCACAGACATAGAAATGACAGCACAATTACAATTTTCATAACCAGGCTGTTGTTTCTATGTCTTTTAGTGGATACGCACCTTAAGGGTGTATACATTAACATCTGACAGTCACACCTTGAGAATATCTACTCACAAAAGGATTAAGTATTATACCATTATATATTCTTCATTTATTTATTTATTTTTGTCTTTTTTCTTTTTTTTACTATTCACATGTGATATCCAGTGCCATTTCACACCCAATAATCTATATTGGTATACATGTTTATGAGAGTGTGTTGACACTCTCTCCCTGAGAAGTGAAATACTGTACTGTAGGTTTTGCGCACCTTATATACTTACACTGATATATTATATCCTGGATGCAGAACTAACTACGATCATTGGTGAGGATATTTATTATGAAAGTGTTGGCAGTGGAGATTGCAGGTGCTGGGATCTATCTAAAGGAAAACAACTAACTGATGCTGGATTGTCTGATGTTATTTTTTAGCTCCAGTTTCTGATTTTCCCAGAAATTTTCCATGAACTCGCAGAAAATGATGTAACAGGGAGGAGGTTCCTAAATGGTTATGGTCCCTACCTCTTCTTACTCTGGCATTACAACGGATATAGAAGGCTTTACAATTGTTGTCCGAGTTTGGGTAGAAATAATTCCACACATAAGAAGTGGATTTGTTTATCTATGCCCAGGCATGAAAATGGCCTTTTCCTTATCATGGACAACAAATGTTTCCATTGGTGCCTGATTTACACAAACAACATCGTCATCAACAACATTCTCATCATCAACATCATTATTAACATCAGCTACACAAATATCCTCCTCATCCTGGTGCACTTCGACAGAAGCATCATTGATTTCTATATAAGCATGTTAACTTGTGCTGCTCATCCCCATATTTGCAGAGGATGCAAAAGTGATGGAAGGAGGCTCCTCTTTGAGTACAGTTTTGGAAAGGTCAGACTCACACCTGGTACCCTCCGACTCACTTAGACTCTCTTTAGGGATTTGTGACATTTCAGACCACACAGTTGGTTTCTGTGCCTTAACATTTTTTAAAAAACAATGTCTACAGGCAAAAGGGCTTACATCATCATAAAAGGCAGAACCACCAGTAATAAAAACTGGCCAAGGCCTTAGCCTTTCCTTGCCACTTTGTGTGGCATATTGCCAATTTTTTGTCTCCTTCTGCAGCTAACTTTCCCTTTGATGTTTTTTTCTTTACCAATGTAAAAAATAGCTTCTTTGATTTTAGATGCCTTAACTTAAGCCCTGTATGCCATTGGCTTTAGTAGATGACATAGACAGATTAGTATCATCATGACTGGTGGCACTGGCAGCAGCTCCAGCACTAGTATGTGGTTCCTGCTCTCCTCTCAACTGATCATTCTCCATATCAACAAACACGAACACATTGGTGTACAGCACACACATCAATTTGTACCAATTTTAAATATTACACTGCAGTATCAATGACCTACAGCATCACTACATTTTTTCATAAATACAGTATTACACTGCAGTTCCACTTACAGTGTGGTTTGAGATAGCAAGCATTGTGAAACCAAAAAATATGGCCTTTAGGAAATACAAGCAGACGCAAAATAATGAGGACAAAGAGGTGTATCTTGTAAAACTGAAGGAGGATAAGAAAGTAATCAGATGTGAAAAGGCAAAAGCTGAGGAGAAAATGGTACAGTCAGTGGGTAAAGGGGGCAAAACTTTTTTAAGTATATAAGCGAAAGGAGAAAAACAAAAGGTAGAATAAAAAGACTAAAGACAGAGGGAGTCTTGTTGAGGGAGACAATGTAATAGCTGATTGTCTTAATAATTATTTTTGTTCAGTATTCACTACTGAGAGATAAGAAAAGGGACCACATTTAAGTTGCATTTGTAATCAGAAAAACTAGGTAGGAACAAACACATTTACAGAGAAGAAGATCCTAACAGAACTCTCAAAACTGAAAGTGGATAAATCAATGGGGCCAGGTGGAATACATCCATGGATACTAAAATAGCTGAAAGTGGTGCTGGTAACACCGTTAACAGAATTATTCAACCAGTCACTAGCTACTGAAGTAATTTCAGAGGACTTGAAAAGAACAAATATTGTCCCACTGCAGAAAAGTGGAAGCAAGGAAGAGGCCAGTAACTACCGACCAGTGAAAATTACATCAGTAGTCGGGAAATTGATGGAAACACTCTTAAAAGAAAGAGTTGTAGATTCTCTCAAATCCAGCAATTTGAAGGATCCCAAACAGCAAAGATTTACTGGGGGGAGATCATGTCAAACAAATCTTATTGACTTTTTTGACTGGATGACTAAGGATATAGATAAAGGGGGACATATATATAGCTTATCTAGACTTTAGTAAGGCTTTTTACACTGTTCCACATCACAGACTGT
This sequence comes from Taudactylus pleione, assembly GCA_031769625.1. Classification (NCBI taxonomy): domain Eukaryota; kingdom Metazoa; phylum Chordata; class Amphibia; order Anura; family Myobatrachidae; genus Taudactylus; species Taudactylus pleione. The sequence continues at coordinate 3,474,110 of JAUIMM010000208.1, read as the reverse complement.
TAAATAAACTGGAAAGCATGGGATTAGATACAAAGATAGTTGAATGGATAAGATCATGGCTGCAGGAAAGGAAACAGAGAGTTGTAGTAAATGGAGTGCAGTCTCAAGAGGGAAATGTTACCAGTGGAGTAGCTCAGGGATCTGTACTTGGACTGGTGCTTTTTAATATGTTTAATTGTGACATTGCAAATGGAATTGAAGGGAAACTACACCTTTTTGCAGATGACACAAAGGTATGCAACAGGGTAGACACACCAGGAGGGGTAAAACAAATGATTGATGATCTAGGTAGACTAGAGGAATGGTCAAGAATGCGGCAACTACAGTTTAATGCCAAAAAAATGCAAGGTCATGCACTTGGGTCTCAAAAATCCAAAGGCTAAATATAGTCATAATGGCACTATACTGGAAACTACTGAAGAGGAAAGGGATCTAGGAGTCACTATTTCAGGAGACTTAAAGGCAAGCAAACAATGTAACAAAGCAATGAGGAAGGCAAGTCAGATGCTTGGTTGCATAGGGAGAGGAATTAGTAGCAGAAAGAAAGAAGTGATAATACCACTGTATAGGTCATTGGTAGTCCTCATCTCGAATACTGTGTTTAGTTCTGGGGGCCACATCTCCAGAAGGATATTAATACATTAGAAACTGTACAAAGAAGGGCAACTAAAATGGTGCAAGGTCTACACCACAAAATGTACCAGGGAAGACTAAAAGATCTTAATATGTATAGTTTGGAGCAGAGAAAGGAAACGGGGACATGGTAGAAACGTTCAAATTTATAAAGGGTTTTAACAAGGTAAAGGAATGAAACATTCTTCAAAGAAATAGAAGCATTAGAACAAGAGGACATGTTCTGAAACTGGAGGGTGGTAGGTTCAGGGGAAGTTTGAGGAAAAATTATATCACAGAAAGGGTAGTGGACATGTGGAATAGCCTCCCATCAGAGATGGTAGAGGCTAAGACAGTAGAGCAATTTAAACATGCATGGGATAGACATAAGGATATCCTTCAGGAGAAGTAAGGATCAATAAGGGTTGAGATAACAATATGTTTAAAAATGGGCAGACTAGATGGGCCAAGTGGTTCTTATCTGCTGTCAAATTCTATGTTTCTATGTTTTTATGTTTCAGTGTCACAATACATGTATAAATATTACACTGCGCTACCACTTAGTGTCACAATATGTGTATAAATATTACACTGCACTATCATTTACAGTGTAAAAATATCTGTATGAATATTACACTGTTTCAACTTATAGTGCAACATTATATGTTATGAATATCTTGCACTGTTGTTCTACTTGCAGTGCCACAATATTTATTATGACTATTAAACTGTGCTACCCTTTACAGTGTCACAATACATGTATGAATATTACACTGTTTCAACTTACAGTGTCACATTATAATTTTATGAATACAGTATACTACACTGCAGTACCACTTACAGTGTCACAATATTTTTTATGACTATTGCACTGCACTACCACTTACAGTGTCATGAATCACAATATGTGTATGAATATTACACTGCACTACCACATTCAGTGTCAAAATATGTGTATGAATATAACACTGCACTACCACTTACAGTGTCACAATATGTGTATCCATATTACACTGCACTACCACTTACAGTGTCACAATATGTGTATGAATATTACACTGTGCAACCACTTTCAGTGTCACAAAACATGTGTGAATATTACACTGCATTTCCATTTATAGTGTCACAATACATGTATGAATATTGCACTGTGCTACCACTTAGTGTCACATTATGTGTATGAATATTACACTATGCTACCACTAACAGTGTCACAATAATTTTTATGGAAATTGCACTGCGTTTCCACTTACAGTGTCACAATACATGTATGAATATTATACTGTGCTACCACTTAGTGTAACAATATGTGTATAAATATTATACTGCACTACCGCTTACAGTGTTATAATAAGTGTATAAATATTACACTGCTACCAATTACAGTGTCACAATACGTGTACAAATATTACACTGCGTTTCCACTTACAGTGTCACAAAATTTTTTATGAATATTACACTGCGGCTCTACTTACAGTGTCAAAATACGTGTATGATTATTACACTGTGGTTCTGCTTACAGTGTCATAATATGTGTTGAATATTACACTGTGCTACCACTTAGTGTCACAATATGTGTATGATTATTACACTACACTACCACTTATAGTGTCACACTGCATGTAAGAATATTACATTGCATTTCCACTCACAGTGTAATAACATATTATTTTAATGGCTATTACACTGTGTTTCCACTTACAGTGTCACAATATATGTATGAATGTTACACCACAGTTCCACTTACAGTATCACAATATTTTTTATGAATATTACACTGAGCTACCTCTTACAGTGTCACAATATATGTATGAATGTTACACCACAGTTCCACTTACAGTATCACAATATTTTTTATGAATATTACACTGTGGTGCCACTTACAGTGTCACAGTATGTGAATGATTATTACACTGTGGTTCCACTTAAAGTGTTATGATATGTGTTGAATATTACACTGTGGTTCCACTTACAGTTTCACAATACATGTATAAATATTACAATGCACTGCCACTTACAGTGTCACAATACATGTATGACTATTGCACTGCACTACCACTTACAGTGTTACAATATGTGTATGAATATTACACTGCATTTCCATTAAATTGTATCACTCACAATACATGTATGAATATTACACTGCAGTCTGACTGGCAGCATCACAGTAAAAAAATAATAATATACAGTAGTGCACTGGTGTACAGCACAAAATATATATATTTTTCAATAATATAATAAGCTTTTATTTTTTTACACTGGGCACCCTTGAACAGAGAACCCAGAGCACCCCTAGACCAACACAACAGCCTCTTTATGGATATATAGAGCACCCTTGAAGGATATAGCAGCCCCTGGATGGACACAACAGCCCCTGTATGGACATAACAACCCCTGGATGGACAATAGAGTGCCCCTGGATGGACACAGCAGCCCCTGGATGGACAACAGAGCACCCCTGGATATACACAGCAGCCTATGGATGGACAACAGAGCACCCCTGGATCTACACATCACCCCTGGATGGACACAGCACCCCTGGACATTCGTTCACTTCACTCTCCACAGCCGGATTGAAATGGTGCCGATGACTGGGAACCTTTACAGATTCCAAAACCTACAAGAATCCAACAGCGGGAGAATGATGTTTTGTCATGTTTTGGGTTCGGAGTCAGGCGGTAAAACCCGTGCCGAACTCTGACCCATGCTCGGATCGCGAAGTTCGGATGGACTCGGTTCTCTAAGAACTGAGCCCGCTCATCTCTAATTTTTAGTGGCACTTTTATTCCATTGCATTTGAACACTACAATAAAAATATTTATTTCTTAAAAAAATTAAATGTAGTATACTAGGAGGCTGAGCAGCAGCTGGTGGCAAAAAGCTGCTACAACTTTTCTCAAGATCAGTCATTATTCTTTAATCACAAACCATCTAAATATTTTTTCAACTACTATACCTTCTAGAAGTAGCCTACAAATAAGATGTAGCAATGTAATATACAAATACAAACAGGAACAACAGAAATTAAAATATCAGATTACACAATTAGGGATGATGCAGACTGTGCTGGTTTACTGTATGTTATGTATCTCTCATGATTTCACACTGCCGGTGTTCAGAAAGGGAACACAGGCATTTGCCCCTTACGCCCGTCTGCACCTGGATATAGAAGTAATGGTGTGACATAGAGTGCGTACACTAAGCTAAGTCACATCATGCAGACACTGCATAAACGTGATGTTACACTGGTTAGGAGATTAGGAGATGTATCTTTGGCACATGATATACTGTAGGACAGGTATACATTGATGTGATGATTTGGTGTAAACCTGACATATATGCTGCCATTACAGAGCCAGTCACAGGGTAATTATGCTCAAGTTTTTACAGTTATTTGCCAAAAACTCTGCACCAGCTACATAGGATTCATGATTTACTGTAAAACACATCTGCTGTCACCACCACTGGGTTTTGCTGCTTGCTGCTCTCTCCGAGCCTGTGCTGCTAACATCTCCTCTTGTTGTTTCTTCATTTCACAGTTATGGATAAAAGTTATTACTAAGTTCTTCCGTTTCTGTCTGTCAGTTTCTGGATCCTGAATTCTTTGCACCCGAAACTCAATATCTTTAATCACTTCAAGGAAAAACCTCAGGACGTCCTCGTGTCTCCCGCGTGTCTTTAAGTGATCTTCTGGCGTGAAGTTCTCCAGGGCAAAAATCTGCTCTACTCCCATGTTCTTAAACTTGGACTTCACGTCTTTCAGTTTTGTATCTGTCTTATGGGTAAGAACAACCACTGGGACAATTCCTGTGTAGAATAAATGTATATAGAGTGTTATTCCTCCATTATGTACAGTATATAAGGCGTACCTAAAACATGGCAGAATTTTACAGTATGCTAGTCCTGTAAAAAAACTTTTCTGTCCCTTTCAAAACTTATATAAAACTTATATTTTATAATAATCCCATATGATTCATGTTTTATTAAACATGAATCATATGGGAAAGTATATGTAACTCCAATTCAGTAATAAACAATCAGCACTCCAATCAAGTTAGCTTTAATGGCAAAGTGTTTATTGAGTATATAGCAATGTTCTCTTTATTAAGCACCTATCAATGGTTAAGCAGGTTTTTTTGTGATACTTAATTTACCTGTCAGTTTTGTAACAGTGTTCAGGAATTCCTTTAATTCCACTGCTTCTGCAGGATTGATTCCTTTCGCCACACTAAGAGAAACATAGGTTTGTAAACTTTATTTTATTGTTTTTTTTCTTTATTAATTTATTAATTCTATATAAATTGCTAAACCATTTGTGGTGTAACAAAGTAAAGTATCCTAAACTAAAAACAACTGTATCTTTGAAGTCTCATTACATAATGGCACTGCCCCTGTCACATGCAACTACACTATGTCTTCACTAACACATCTCTCATCTCCTGATATACTCTGTGCTGCTGAGGACCCTTCTCCTTCCACTGTATAATTCTGTCTGAGGCTTCCTCTTACTGCCACCATTTCCCTTCTTTACATTTCACTGTCCCTTCCCATGTCACTGTCCCTGTCACAGGCAGTCCGGTCCTCACCAACACATTAGTTGTTTCCTGATATACTCTGTGCTACTGTGCATAATTCCTAACTGTACTACTATTAATGAGAGCACCATTTTTTTTTGAGGACTGTCCCACAGACCCATGATAATTTGTCCCGATTTCAGGTGGGGTTTGGGGTTTTTCCACTGCTGCATGCTGTGGATGCAGGTGGCATAAACAGGCATTTTTTTAAGAAAATTCAGACTGGAGTCGTGGCCTGTTGACAGTAGAGATGTGAGCAGACCCCCGTGATTTGGTTTTGGTTTTGGCAAAATCACCCTCAAGTGTTTTGGATCTTTTCTGTTTTTGTTTTGGATTACTTTAAAAATAATAAAACAGTTAAAATCAAGTAATTTGGGCCTTTTTTGTTACTACAGTATTGTTAACCTCAATAACATTAATTTCCAGTCATTTCCGACCACCTCACGGCTTAAAATATTATTTTCACCCATATTGGCAGCGAGCTGGCTAAACTAAGTGACAGAGCAGTGGCACAAACACATGGCAGTATAAAAATATTATAACACATCTATGCAACAAAGTGGCCCTGAATTGGCAGATAGGATGCCAGTTTAATATAAACTATACAATGCTATAGAATGTTTTCATTTATCAAGAACTAGATTAGAGGCCTTAGGCCAGCACAGGTAAATGGAGGTGGAATATTTAGCGGAAGCCAGGTAAAGGATTGATTGATTACAGTGTGAATAATATAACTATAAAAAATCATACACATGGAAAACACTATTGAAAATCAAGCATTTAAAAAACCAGTGAGATTTTAAAGTGGAAATTGCATCCAAACTGCAAATCACAAACCTTATGACCCAAGGCAGTAAAAGGCTTTCAAAGTTAATAATGAATTATATGATTATATGATTTGAAGATACTATTCTGTATCTTCTAAGCAGCTGCAGGAGACAGTCCCTATATTCCTGGATGAGAAGCTGGTAATATATGGCATTGCAAGACAAAAAATAACATAAATGCCCCAGAACAGTAATATACATTTCCTGTCAAACACACGCAATCTTGGCATTGCCCATAAAGAAAGTGGTGCAAAATGAATTGTCCTTGGACTCTCTCACCCAGCCTTATGTTGTATATCATAAAGGACATACATGGTTTAACAAACTAAGCACTTTGAGGACAGGGACTGCCGCTTTTGTGGCTGAAGAGCTTGATTTGCTTGAGCCCCAACAAAACAAGCTATCAAAGGGATAAGGCAGCTAACAGTATTGTTAATTATCTATACATTTGGAAGATGTCTTTATAATTCTCATCCTCACTCTCATCAGTGTTAATAGCATCATCACACAATAATAGCTCATCCCCACTGGAATCCACCATTACAGAAGCCGGTACTTTGTTGGAAATGGCAGATAAGGTTTTCCCAATAAAATTTTAGTTCATCTTTATGAACATCAGTTTTTCCACATTTTTTAGAAATAGCCTCCAATACCAATTGCTCGCAAGGTTCCCCACTGTGGTAAACACTCTTTTCAAGTACACACTGGAGGATAGGCAGTTTAAGTAAATCAAAACTAGATTGTACAAGGGTTTCCATATTGCATTTTTTTTCCCCTCATTACTCAAAGATACAGTGTTACATGCGAATTTGTAAATTGTCCTTAAAATAATGATCCACTATACTATTCTATGTCATTATGTAATTTGACACTTGAGCTGATTGCTTGTTTACATCTCTTAAGATCTGTATCAGCTTGAAAGAAAAACATTATGTATGACTTAAAATGTATGACTTAAATCTGGAATCAAGCATAGTTGCCAAAATGTACTGATCCAATTTTAAGATGTTGTAAACCCTTTGGTCATGGTGAAGTGAATAAAGAAATTGATATACAAGTCTAACCTACTTAGCAGAATCACTTTGTTTTATCTCCTCCTTCAGTTTCTCTAGCTGCTTTTCCAATAGCTTAATTAAGGGAATCAACTGACTCAGGACTTAGCACATTAGTTACTATTTAAAATGGTTTCAGTAGCTTGCATAAACAGAAAGTATTCTCAACTGTGCTTGGCATAAATGTACATAAAGGTACATTCCTAATCTACTCCCTATGTCATTACTTGTTGTGTACGTTTGGAAAGTTGTTGCTGTTCTTCCACTCAGTGAAGCATATAAAGGGTGGAATTCCATCATGTTACTACCTCTTGATTCAGTTAGTGGCATGGCAAATGGAACTGTACTTGCAGCTGCTGCCATCTTCTACATGTGATTGCAAAATGCTAAAAATGTCCAGAAATTATTTCAGCCACCAGTATTTCATACCTAACTTACCTAACCTGTCACTTAAAAAAAATATATATTTCTGAACTACCAAGTTTATTGTGTGGGCCAAACATGGCAATTGTTCAAATTCACCCAGTTCTAATGCTCATACAATGCTACTTGATTTATTAGAAATTACAAATTCTGAAGAGAGTTCTAGGGGGTAAGCCATTGTGCTATCACTTCCCTGAGTTTTTCTAACTTCCACATGCCTTTGCTACAATCTGTCCTCAATGCTGTTGCCTGGCTCATCTTCCTCTTTAAATGCTCTACTTCTGCCTTTCCTCTCCTACAAGCCATTCACTGGCTCTTCTTATCCTTCAAAACTCAATTCAAACGTCCCACACTAGCTTGCAAAGCCCTCACCTATCTACAGAGCTGTCTACCCACTTGTTGAATACCGACAATGTCCAGATTTTTTCCTGCCCATGGACAACATTTCCTGCAAGCCTCTTTTAATTTTTTTAAATATTCTGAAACAGCAAGTGTTTGTGTATGTGCAAAACTTTTTATGTGTTCAAATTCAAACTGTTGTAACACTCTCACAATATTACTTTTTATCAGAAATGAGAAATCTTGAGGAGAGTCCTATCAGAGTAAGGCATCTTGCTATGACATTCCTGAGTTTTTCTAACAAAATGACACTGTTATGCCTCTTAAGCTGACAGATACATTGGCCGATCAATGTATCTGCTGCACGACGGGCAGTGTGTACCCACGATATGTTGGTGAACATCGGCATTCACTGACATATCGCATTGGCTGTGCTGCACAGCCTATGGACAGATATGTCTGCAGACATATCTGTCCACAGGCAGGTGTGTATGGGCGGTCTGCAGACCGCCCATACACACACAGCATAAGCCATGAGGAAGGGGATGGGATGCACCCCCCACCCACCGGGACATGCCCCCTGGTCGCCGGGACCTGCAGCAAGACACAGATGATGGCCATTCAGTGTGTATGAACAGGCATCATCTGCAGATCACTTGATCTGCAGATATATTTGTCAGGTGTGTACCCACCTTTAGTGAAGCTGGTGATGCAGAGATTAGCCTGTCTATGAATGAGCTGCCATTATTTTTTAGACTGCTGCTGCTGCTTAAAGTGATATACCCACCCAGTGGGCTGTCACAGTCATGTAATCCTTAGTTTGACCAGTACTGCTTGTCCACATAACTGTAGCTACTGTAAGTGGATAGTATGTCCAATGGCATTTTGTAGAATACAAGAAAAAGGTTTTTTTAATGCCTCAGTACAGGTGAGGAATTGCTGTTCTGGTAGAATAGAATGGAGATGGAATTTGTTAGTAAAGGCACAGGACCTTGACTAACAGTCTAAACCCAGATGAATTGACAGCAGATATTGCATGCAGATATAATGCTAACATAGCCATATTCAGTGATCCACTGTGCAACAGGATTTTTGAGAATTTTGCTAAATAATTTGCATGAATCTGCTGCAAATGATAAAACATGGAGGAGGAGCCTAGCTAGTAGACGTCCCTACCTCTACTTACTTTGGCTTCACAAATGGTATAGATGGTTTGACAAATGTCAGTATTTGGGAAACAAAAAATTCCACATGAAAGAGATGTCTTTTTGGTCTTATTCCAGGCATTACAAAGGCCTCCTTATCACTGGCAAGAGCTGCTACCATTGGTGGTGGACATACTTTGACCCAAACATCCCCCTCATCCTTTTGCATTTCCACAGCTGCATCCTCAATTTCTATCACCATCATCACTTTTACTGCTTCTCATCCTCATATTTGCAGAGGTGCTGAAATGGAAGGAGGCTTCTCTATGAAAACAGTGTCAAACATGTCAGACTCACACATAGTACTCGTGGACACCCTTAAACTCTCCCCAGGGAGCTGTGTAATTTGTGCACACAAAGTTTGTTCAGCCCTAATTTGCCTGTTTTAAAGTTGACACATTTAGGAGCTCATTCAGAGTTGGTCGTGAGCACTGAGCACTCACGACCGACTCGATGTTGCCCCACAGTGCATGTGCACGACGGAGCCGGCTCCGTCGTGCGCATGCGCGAGACCCAGCTAACGATGGGTGATCCGTCGTTAGGGGTCTCATCGTAGACAGGGCGAGCTGTCGATGTTGAGTGACAGCTCGCCCCATTTTCTGGGTGGGCCGGGGGCGTGCCTGGCCAAACGGAGGCATTCCAGTAGGAACGCTTACTGTTTTGGGGTGGCCCCACTGACATCATCAGTGATGTCAGCGGGGAGCTTCCTGCTCGATCAGAGCAGGAAGCTCCCTGCGGCTTAAGGTTGACGAGACCCTACCTTAGGGTCTCGTTGTAAGCCCCGATGGTCGTGATGGTCTTGACCATCGCGACCATCACCCTTGTCGGTCGTTAGAGCTGTGGGTGTTAACCCACAGCCTAATGACTGTCATGGAGGCGGCCATTCAGGATGCAAGCGGCCGCCCTGTTTCTGAACGTCCCGCTTGCATCCTACAACCACCTCTGAATGATGCCCTTAGACTCAGAGAAAGAAGGCATTACATGCAAGGTTATAGAACATGCCTGACTGTGCTTGGCCTCGGATTCTGCAATAGTCATTCTTGTCAGTGCAAGGGCCTGGAGCTGAAATTTATGAAAGGCCTACTGTGAGTCCCGGCAGGGGATGTGGTCTGTACAGGGAGTGTGTGGTGTGGCTAGCACTGTGAAGAGCACAGCTAGCACTTATATCAATAGTTGAATGTGAGAGTCTATCAATGAACAAGGGAAGCACCCCTTATTGATGTGACCCTAGTATGACAAATCTTGATTTTGTTGTACTAAGCCTCCTCCCTATAGGGTACGTATTGTGCTATCCCTCATCTGTGTATTCTGTACTTTGCCATTCACCCTTTCATTTGTATGTCTTTAATTGAACCTACCCACTCATTTGTTTGTCTTTAATTGTGCCTACCCACTCATTTGTTTGTCTCTAATTGTGCCTACCCACTCATTTGTATGTCCTATAACTCCTACATTGTGCTGTCTGTCCCCTTATATGTATGTAATGCATTGTGCTGTCTGTCCACCCATATGTATGTCCTGCATTGTGCTGTCTGTCTCCCCATATACGTGTCCTGCATTGTGCTGTCTGTCCCCTTATATGTATGTCCTGCATTGTGCTGTCTGTCCCCCCATATGTGTGTCCTGCATTGTGCTGTCTGTCTCCCCATATATATGTCCTGCATTGTGCTGTCTGACCCCTTATATGTATGTCCTGCTTTGTGCTGTCTGTCCCCCCATATGTGTGTCCTGCATTGTGCTGTCTGTCTCCCCATATATGTGTCTTGCATTGTGCTGTCTGTCCCCTTATATGTATGTCCTGCATTGTGCTGTCTGTCCCCCATATGTGTGTCCTGCATTGTGCTGTCTGTCTCCCCATATATATGTCCTGCATTGTGCTGTCTGTCCCCTTATATGTATGTACTGCATTGTGCTGTCTGTCCACCATATGTATGTCCAGCATTGTGCTGTCTGTCCCCCCATATGTATGTTCTGCATTGTGCTGTCTGCCCCCTTATATGTTTGTCCTGCATTGTGCTGTCTGTCCCCCCATATGTATGTCCAGCATTATGCTGTCTGTCCCCCCATATGTGTGTCCTGCATTGTGCTGTCTGTCTCCCCATATGTAGGTACTGCATTGTGCTGTCTGTCCCCTTATATGTATGTCGTGCATTGTGCTGTCTGTCCCCCCATATGTATGTCCTGCATTGTGCTGTCTGTCCCCCATATGTATGTACTGCATTGTGCTGTCTGCCCCCTTATATGTTTGTCCTTCATTGTGCTGTCTGTCCCCCCATATGTATGTCCTGCATTGTGCTGTCTGTCCACCATATGTATGTCCAGCATTGTGCTGTCTATCCCCCGATATGTATGTACTGCATTGTGCTGTTTGCCCCCTTATATGTTTGTCCTGCATTCTGCTGTCTGTCCCCCCATATGTATGTCCTGCATTATGCTGTCTGTCCCCCCATATGTGTGTCCTGCATTGTGCTGTCTGTCCCCATATGTATGTCCTGCATTGTGCTGTCTATCCCCCATATGTATTTACTGAATTGAGATGTCTGTCCCCCCATATGTATGTCCTGCATTGTGCTGTCTGTCCTCCATATGTATGTACTGCATTATGCTGTCAGCCTCCTTATATGTTTGTCCTGCATTGTGCTGTCTGTCCCCCCTTATGTATGTCCTGCATTTTGCTGTCTGTCCCCCCATATGTATGTGCTGCATTGTGCTGTCTGTCCCCCATATGTATGTCCTGCATTGTGCTGTCTGTCCCCCCATATGTATTTCCTGAATTGTGCTGTCTGTCCCACCATATGTATGTCCTGCATTGTGCTGTCTGTCCCCTTATAAGTATGTCCTGCATTGTGCTGTCTGTCCCCCCATATGTATGTCCTGCATTGTGCTGTCTGTCCCCCCATATGTATGTACTGCATTGTGCTGTCTGCCCCCTTATATGTATGTCCTGCATTGTGCTGTCTGTCCCCCCATATGTGTGTCCTGCATTGTGCTGTCTGTCCACCATATGTATGTACAGCATTGTGCTGTCTGTCCCCCCATATGTATGTTCTGCATTGTGCTGTCTGCCCCCTTATATGTTTGTCCTGCATTGTGCTGTCTGTCCCCCCATATGTATGTCGAGCATTATGCTGTCTGTCCCCCCATATGTGTGTCCTGCATTGTGCTGTCTGTCCCCCCATATGTATGTCCTGCATTGTGCTGTCTGTCCCCCATATGTATGTACTGCATTGTGCTGTCTGCCCCATTATATGTTTGTCCTTCATTGTGCTGTCTGTCCCCCCATATGTATGTCCTGCATTGTGCTGTCTGTCCACCATATGTATGTCCAGCATTGTGCTGTCTATCCCCCGATATGTATGTACTGCATTGTGCTGTCTGCCCCCTTATATGTTTGTCCTGCATTGTGCTGTCTGTCCCCCCATATGTATGTCCTGCATTATGCTGTCTGTCCCCCCATATGTGTGTCCTGCATTGTGCTGTCTGTCCCCCATATGTATGTCCTGCATTGTGCTGTCTATCCCCCATATGGATTTCCTGAATTGAGCTGTCTGTCCCCCCATATGTATGTCCTGCATTGTGCTGTCTGTCCTCCATATGTATGTACTGCATTGTGCTGTCTGTCCCCCCATATGTATTTCCTGCATTGTGCTGTCTGTCCCCCCTTATGTATGTCCTGCATTTTGCTGTCTGTCCCCCCATATGTATGTGCTGCATTGTGCTGTCTGTCCCCCATATGTATGTCCTGCATAGTGCTGTCTGTCCCCCCATATGTATTTCCTGAATTGTGCTGTCTCTCCCCCATATGTATGTCCTGCATTGTGCTGTCTGTCCCCTTATATGTATGTCCTGCATTGTGCTGTCTGTCCCCCCATATGTATGTCCAGCATTGTGCTGTCTGTCCCCCCATATGTATGTCCTGCATTGTGCTGTCTGTCCCCCCATATGTATGTACTGCATTGTGCTGTCTGCCCCCTTATATGTATGTCCTGCATTGTGCTGTCTGTCCCCCCATATGTATGTCCTGCATTGTTCTGTCTGTCCCCCATATGTATGTCCTGCATTGTGCTGTCTGTCCCCCCATATGTATTTCCTGAATTGTGCTGTCTTTCTCCCTATCTGTATGTGCTGCATTGTGCTGTCGGTCCAACTATATCTACGCCCTTCATTGTGATATCTGCCCATCTCAATGTCCTGCATTGTGCTGTCTGTCTCCCCATATGTACTCCCTGAATTGTGCTGTCTGTCTCCCCATATGTATGTCCACCATTGTGCTGTCTGTCTCCCCAAATGTGTCCTGCATTATGCTGTCTGTCTCCCCTTATGTATGTCCTGCATTGTGCTGTCTCCCCATATGTATGTCCTGCATTGTGCTGTCTGTCTCCCCATATGTATGTCCAGCATTGTGCTGTCTGTCTCTCCATATGTATGTCCAGCATTGTGCTGTATCCCCATTTGTATGTCCTGCATTGTGCTGTCTCCCCATATGTATTTCCTGCATTATGCTGTCTGTCTCCTCATATGTATGTCCTGCATTGTGCTGTCTGTCCCCCCATATGTATGTACTACATTGTGCTGTCTGTCTCCCCATATGTATGTACTGCATAGTGCTGTCTATCCACCCATATGTATGTCCTGCATTGTGCTGTCTGTCTCCCCATATGTATGTCCTGCATTGTGCTGTCTGTCTCTCCTTATGTATGTCCTGCATTGTGCTGTATGTCTCCCCATATGTATGTCCTGCATTGTGCTGTCTGTCTCCCCATATGTATGTACTACATTGTGCTGTCTGTCCCCCCATATGTATGTACTACATTGTGCTGATTGTCCCCCCATATGTGTGTCCTGCATTGTGCTGTCTGTCTCCCCATATGTATGTCCTGCATTGTGCTCTCTGTCTCCCCATATGTATGTACTGCATTGTGCTGTCTGTCTCCCCATATGTATGTCCTGCATTGTGCTGTCTGTCTCCCCATATGTATGTACTACATTGTGCTGTCTGTCCCCCCATATGTATGTACTGCATTATGCTGTCTGTCCCCCCATATGTATGTACTACATTGTGCTGTCTGTCCCCCCATATGTACTGCATTATGCTGTCTGTCCTCCCATATGTATGTACTACATTGTGCTGTCTGTCCCCCCATATGTATGTACTGCATTATGCTGTCTGTCCCCCCATATGTATGTACTACATTGTGCTGTCTGTCCCACCATATGTATGTACTGCATTGTGCTGTCTATCCACCCATATGTATGTCCTGCATTGTGCTGATTGTCCCCCCATATGTGTGTCCTGCATTGTGCTGTCTGTCTCCCCATATGTATGTCCTGCATTGTGCTGTCTCCCCATATGTATGTCCTGCATTGTGCTGACTGTCCCCCCATATGTATGTACTGCATTGTGCTGTCTGTCCCCCCATATGTATGTACTGCATTGTGCTGTCTGTCTCCCCATATGTATGTACTGCATTGTGCTGTCTGTCTCCCCATATGTATGTCCTGCATTGTGCTGCCTGTTTCCCCATATGTATGTCCTGCATTGTGCTGTCTGTATCCCCATATGTATGTAATACATTGTGCTGTCTGTCCCCCCATATGTATGTACTGCATTGTGCTGTCTGTCCCCCCATATGTATGTCCTGCATTGTGCTGCCTGTTTCCCCATATGTATGTCCTGCATTGTGCTGTCTGTATCCCCATATGTATGTACTACATTGTGCTGTCTGTCCCCCCATATGTATGTACTTCATTGTGCTGTCTGTCGCCCCATATGTATGTACTACATTGTGCTGTCTGTCCCCCCATATATACTGCATTATGCTGCCTGTCCCCCCATATGTATGTACTACATTGTGCTGTCTGTCCCCCCATATGTATTTACTGCATTGTGCTGTCTGTCCCCCCATATGTACTGCATTATGCTGTCTGTCCCCCCATATGTATGTACTACATTGTGCTGTCTGTCCCCCCATATGTATGTACTGCATTGTACTGTCTGTCCACCCATATGTATGTCCTGCATTGTGCTGATTGTCCCACCATATGTGTGTCCTGCATTGTGCTGTTTGTCTTCCCATATGTATGTACTGCATTGTGCTGTCTGTCCTCCATATGTATGTACTGCATTGTGCTGTCTGTCCCCCCATATGTATTTCCTGCATTGTGCTGTCTGTCCCCCCTTATGTATGTCCTGCATTTTGCTGTCTGTCCCCCCATATGTATGTGCTGCATTGTGCTGTCTGTCCCCCATATGTATGTCCTGCATAGTGCTGTCTGTCCCCCCATATGTATTTCCTGAATTGTGCTGTCTCTCCCCCATATGTATGTCCTGCATTGTGCTGTCTGTCCCCTTATATGTATGTCCTGCATTGTGCTGTCTGTCCCCCCATATGTATGTCCAGCATTGTGCTGTCTGTCCCCCCATATGTATGTCCTGCATTGTGCTGTCTGTCCCCCCATATGTATGTACTGCATTGTGCTGTCTGCCCCCTTATATGTATGTCCTGCATTGTGCTGTCTGTCCCCCCATATGTATGTCCTGCATTGTGCTGTCTGTCCCCCATATGTATGTCCTGCATTGTGCTGTCTGTCCCCCCATATGTATTTCCTGAATTGTGCTGTCTTTCTCCCTATCTGTATGTGCTGCATTGTGCTGTCGGTCCAACTATATCTACGCCCTTCATTGTGATATCTGCCCATCTCAATGTCCTGCATTGTGCTGTCTGTCTCCCCATATGTACTCCCTGAATTGTGCTGTCTGTCTCCCCATATGTATGTCCACCATTGTGCTGTCTGTCTCCCCAAATGTGTCCTGCATTATGCTGTCTGTCTCCCCTTATGTATGTCCTGCATTGTGCTGTCTCCCCATATGTATGTCCTGCATTGTGCTGTCTGTCTCCCCATATGTATGTCCTGCATTTTGTTGTCTGTCTCCCCATATGTGTGTCCAGCAATATGTTGTCTTTCTCCCCATTTGTATGTCCTGCATTGTGCTGTCTGTCTCCCCATATGTATGTCCAGCATTATGCTGTCTGTCTCCCCTTATGTATGTCCTGCATTGTGCTGTATCCCCATTTGTATGTCCTGCATTGTGCTGTCTGTCTCCCCATATGTATGTCCAGCATTATGCTGTCTGTCTCCCCTTATGTATGTCCTGCATTGTGCTGTATCCCCATTTGTATGTCCTGCATTGTGCTGTCTCCCCATATGTATTTCCTGCATTATGCTGTCTGTCTCCCCATATGTATGTCCTGCATTGTGCTGTCTGTCCCCCCATATGTATGTACTACATTGTGCTGTCTGTCCCCCCATATGTATGTACTGCATAGTGCTGTCTATCCACACATATGTATGTCCTGCATTGTGCTGTCTGTCTCCCCATATGTATGTCCTGCATTGTGCTGTCTGTCTCTCCTTATGTATGTCCTGCATTGTGCTGTCTGTCTCCCCATATGTATGTCCTGCATTGTGCTGTCTGTCTCCCCATATGTATGTACTACATTGTGCTGTCTGTCCCCCCATATGTATGTACTACATTGTGCTGATTGTCCCCCCATATGTGTGTCCTGCATTGTGCTGTCTGTCTCCCCATATGTATGTCCTGCATTGTGCTGTCTGTCTCCCCATATGTATGTACTGCATTGTGCTGTCTGTCTCCCCATATGTATGTCCTGCATTGTGCTGTCTGTCTCCCCATATGTATGTACTACATTGTGCTGTCTGTCCCCCCATATGTATGTACTGCATTGTGCTGTCTGTCCCCCCATATGTATGTACTACATTGTGCTGTCTGTCCCCCCATATGTACTGCATTATGCTGTCTGTCCTCCCATATGTATGTACTACATTGTGCTGTCTGTCCCCCCATATGTATGTACTGCATTATGCTGTCTGTCCCCCCATATGTATGTACTACATTGTGCTGTCTGTCCCACCATATGTATGTACTGCATTGTGCTGTCTATCCACCCATATGTATGTCCTGCATTGTGCTGATTGTCCCCCCATATGTGTGTCCTGCATTGTGCTGTCTGTCTCCCCATATGTATGTCCTGCATTGTGCTGTCTCCCCATATGTATGTCCTGCATTGTGCTGTCTGTCCCCCCATATGTATGTACTGCATTGTGCTGTCTGTCCCCCCATATGTATGTACTGCATTGTGCTGTCTGTCTCCCCATATGTATGTACTGCATTGTGCTGTCTGTCTCCCCATATGTATGTCCTGCATTGTGCTGCCTGTTTCCCCATATGTATGTCCTGCATTGTGCTGTCTGTATCCCCATATGTATGTAATACATTGTGCTGTCTGTCCCCCCATATGTATGTACTGCATTGTGCTGTCTGTCCCCCCATATGTATGTCCTGCATTGTGCTGCCTGTTTCCCCATATGTATGTCCTGCATTGTGCTGTCTGTATCCCCATATGTATGTACTACATTGTGCTGTCTGTCCCCCCATATGTATGTACTTCATTGTGCTGTCTGTCGCCCCATATGTATGTACTACATTGTGCTGTCTGTCCCCCCATATGTACTGCATTATGCTGCCTGTCCCCCCATATGTATGTACTACATTGTGCTGTCTGTCCCCCCATATGTACGTACTGCATTGTGCTGTCTGTCCCCCCATATGTACTGCATTATGCTGTCTGTCCCCCCATATGTATGTACTACATTGTGCTGTCTGTCCCCCCATATGTATGTACTGCATTGTACTGTCTGTCCACCCATATGTATGTCCTGCATTGTGCTGATTGTCCCACCATATGTGTGTCCTGCATTGTGCTGTTTGTCTTCCCATATGTATGTACTGCATTATGCTGTCTGTCTCCCCATATGTATGTCGTGCATTTTGTTGTCTGTCTCCCCATATGTGTGTCCTGCATTGTATTGTCTGTCTCCCCATATGTGTGTCCTATATTGTGCTGTCTGTCTCCCCATATGTATGTCCTGCACTGTGCTGTCTGTCTCCCTATATATATGTCCTGAACTGTGCAGTCTGTCTCCCCATATGTACTCCCTGCATTGCGCTGTCTGACTCCCCATATGTATGTACTACATTGTGCTGTCTGTCTCCCCATATGTATGTCCTGCATTGTGCTGTCTCCCCATATGTATGTCCTGCATTGTGCTGTCTGTCTCCCCATATGTGTCCTGCATTGTGCTGTCTGTCTCCCCATATGTATGTCCTGCATTGTGCTGTCTCCCCATATGTATGTCCTGCATTGTGCTGTCTGTCTCCCCATATGTATGTCCTGCATTGTGCTGTCTCCCCATATGTGTGCCCTGCATTGTGCTGTCTGACTCCCCATATGTATGTCCTGCATTTTGCTGTTTGTCCCCCCCATATGTATATACTGCATTTTGCTGTCTTTCACCCCATATGTATGTCCTGCATTGTGCTGTCTGTCTCCCCATATGTGTCCTGCATTGTGCTGTCTGTCTCCCCATATGTATGTCCTGCATTGTGCTGTCTGTCTCCCCATATGTATGTCCTGCATTGTGCTGTCTCCCCATATGTATGTCCTGCATTGTGCTGTCTGTCTCCCCATATGTGTCCAGCATTGTGCTGTCTGTCCCCCCATATGTGTGTCCTGCATTGTGCTGTCTCTCTTCCCATATGTATGTCCTGCATTGTGCTGTCTGTCTCTCCATATGTATGTCCTGCATTGTGCTGTCTGTCTCTCCATATGTATGTCCTGCATTGTGCTGTCTGTCTCCCCATATGTATGTTCTGCATTGTGCTGTGTGTCTCTCCTTATGTATGTCCTGCATTGTGCTGTCTGTCTCCCCATATGTATGTACTGCATTGTGCTGTCTGTCTCCCCATATGTATGTCCTGCATTGTGCTGTCTGTCTCCCCATATGTATGTACTACATTGTGCTGTCTGTCCCCCCATATGTATGTACTGCATTGTGCTGTCTGTCCCCCCATATGTATGTACTACATTGTGCTGTCTATCCCCCCATATGTACTGCATTATGCTGTCTGTCCTCCCATATGTATGTACTACATTGTGCTGTCTGTCCCCCCATATGTATGTACTGCATTATGCTGTCTGTCCCCCCATATGTATGTACTACATTGTGCTGTCTGTCCCACCATATGTATGTACTGCATTGTGCTGTCTATCCACCCATATGTATGTCCTGCATTGTGCTGATTGTCCCCCCATATGTGTGTCCTGCATTGTGCTGTCTGTCTCCCCATATGTATGTCCTGCATTGTGCTGTCTCCCCATATGTATGTCCTGCATTGTGCTGTCTGTCCCCCCATATGTATGTACTGCATTGTGCTGTCTGTCCCCCCATATGTATGTACTGCATTGTGCTGTCTGTCTCCCCATATGTATGTACTGCATTGTGCTGTCTGTCTCCCCATATGTATGTCCTGCATTGTGCTGCCTGTTTCCCCATATGTATGTCCTGCATTGTGCTGTCTGTATCCCCATATGTATGTAATACATTGTGCTGTCTGTCCCCCCATATGTATGTACTGCATTGTGCTGTCTGTCCCCCCATATGTATGTCCTGCATTGTGCTGCCTGTTTCCCCATATGTATGTCCTGCATTGTGCTGTCTTTATCCCCATATGTATGTACTACATTGTGCTGTCTGTCCCCCCATATGTATGTACTTCATTGTGCTGTCTGTCGCCCCATATGTATGTACTACATTGTGCTGTCTGTCCCCCCATATGTACTGCATTATGCTGCCTGTCCCCCCATATGTATGTACTACATTGTGCTGTCTGTCCCCCCATATGTACGTACTGCATTGTGCTGTCTGTCCCCCCATATGTACTGCATTATGCTGTCTGTCCCCCCATATGTATGTACTACATTGTGCTGTCTGTCCCCCCATATGTATGTACTGCATTGTACTGTCTGTCCACCCATATGTATGTCCTGCATTGTGCTGATTGTCCCACCATATGTGTGTCCTGCATTGTGCTGTTTGTCTTCCCATATGTATGTACTGCATTATGCTGTCTGTCTCCCCATATGTATGTCGTGCATTTTGTTGTCTGTCTCCCCATATGTGTGTCCTGCATTGTATTGTCTGTCTCCCCATATGTGTGTCCTATATTGTGCTGTCTGTCTCCCCATATGTATGTCCTGCACTGTGCTGTCTGTCTCCCTATATATATGTCCTGAACTGTGCAGTCTGTCTCCCCATATGTACTCCCTGCATTGCGCTGTCTGACTCCCCATATGTATGTACTACATTGTGCTGTCTGTCTCCCCATATGTATGTCCTGCATTGTGCTGTCTCCCCATATGTATGTCCTGCATTGTGCTGTCTGTCTCCCCATATGTGTCCTGCATTGTGCTGTCTGTCTCCCCATATGTATGTCCTGCATTGTGCTGTCTCCCCATATGTATGTCCTGCATTGTGCTGTCTGTCTCCCCATATGTATGTCCTGCATTGTGCTGTCTCCCCATATGTGTGCCCTGCATTGTGCTGTCTGTCTCCCCATATGTATGTCCTGCATTTTGCTGTTTGTCCCCCCCATATGTATATACTGCATTTTGCTGTCTTTCACCCCATATGTATGTCCTGCATTGTGCTGTCTGTCTCCCCATATGTGTCCTGCATTGTGCTGTCTGTCTCCCCATATGTATGTCCTGCATTGTGCTGTCTGTCTCCCCATATGTATGTCCTGCATTGTGCTGTCTCCCCATATGTATGTCCTGCATTGTGCTGTCTGTCTCCCCATATGTGTCCAGCATTGTGCTGTCTGTCCCCCCATATGTGTGTCCTGCATTGTGCTGTCTCTCTTCCCATATGTATGTCCTGCATTGTGCTGTCTGTCTCTCCATATGTATGTCCTGCATTGTGCTGTCTGTCTCTCCATATGTATGTCCTGCATTGTGCTGTCTGTCTCCCCATATGTATGTTCTGCATTGTGCTGTGTGTCTCTCCTTATGTATGTCCTGCATTGTGCTGTCTGTCTCCCCATATGTATGTCCTGCATTGTGCTGTCTGTCTCCCCATATGTATGTCCTGCATTTTGTTGTCTGTCTCCCCTTATGTGTGTCCAGCAATATGTTGTCTTTCTCCCCATTTGTATGTCCTGCATTGTGTTGTCTGTCTCCCCATATGTATGTCCTGCACTGTGCTGTCTGTCTCCCCATATGTATGTCCTGATCTGTGCTGTCTGTCTCCCCATATGTACTCCCTGAATTGTGCTGTCTGTCTCCCCATATGTATGTCCAGCATTGTGCTGTCTGTCTACCCAAATGTGTCCTGCATTGTGCTGTCTGTCTCCCCTTATGTATGTCCTGCATTGTGCTGTCTCCCCATATGTATGTCCTGCATTGTGCTGTCTGTCTCCCCATATGTATGTCCAGCATTGTGCTGTCTGTCTCTCCATATGTATGTCCTGCATTGTGCTGTATCCCCATATGTATGTCCTGCATTATGCTGTCTCCCCATATGTATGTCCTGCATTGTGCTGTCTGTCTCCCCATATGTATGTCCTGCATTGTGCTGTCTCCCCATATGAGTGCCCAGCATTGTGCTGTCTGTCTCCCCATATGTATGGCCTGCACTGTGCTGTCTTTCTCCCCATATGTATGTCCTGCATTGTGCTATATCCCCATATGTGTGTCCTGCATTGTGCTGTCTGTCTCCCCATATGTATGTCCTGCACTGTGCTGTCTGTCTCCCCATATGTATGTCCTGATCTTTGCTGTCTGTCTCCCCATATGTACTCCCTGAATTGTGCTGTCTGTCTCCCCATATGTATGTCCACCATTGTGCTGTCTGTCTCCCCAAATGTGTCCTGCATTGTGCTGTCTGTCTCCCCATATGTATGTCCTGCATTGTGCTGTCTGTCTCCCCATATGTATGTCCAGCTTTGTGCTGTCTGTCTCCCCATTTGTATGTCATGCATTGTGCTGTCTCCCCATATGTATTTCCTGCATTGTGCTGTCTGTCTCCCCATATGTATGTCCTGCATTGTGCTGTCTCCCCATATGTGTGCCCAGCATTGTGCTGTCTGTCTCCCCATATGTATGTCCTGCACTGTGCTGTCTGTCTCCCCATATGTATGTCCTGCACTGTGCTGTCTGTCTCCCCATATGTGTGTCCTGCATTGTGCTGTCTGTCTCCCCATATGTATGTCCTGCATTGTGCTGTCTGTCTACTCATATGTGTGTCCTGCATTGTGCTGTCTGTCTCCCCATATTTGTGTACTGCATTGTGCTGTCTGTCTCCCCATATGTGTGTCCTGCATTGTGCTGTCTGTCTCCCCAAATGTGTCCTGCATTATGCTGTCTGTCTCCCCTTATGTATGTCCTGCATTGTACTTTCTCCCCATATGTATGTCCTGCATTGTGCTGTTTGTCTCCCCATATGTATGTCCAGCATTGTCCTGTCTGTCTCTCCATATGTATGTCCAGCATTGTGCTGTATCCCCATTTGTATGTCCTGCATTGTGCTGTCTCCCCATATGTATTTCCTGCTTTGTGCTGTCTCCCCATATGTATGTCCTGCACTGTCTGTCTCCCCATATGTATAACCTGCACTGTGCTGTCTGTCTCCCCATATGTGTGTCCTGCATTGTGCTGTCTGTCTCCCCATATGTATGTCCTCCATTGTGCTGTCTGTCTACTCATATGTGTGTCCTGCATTGTGCTGTCTGTCTCCCCATATGTGAGTCCTGCATTGTGCTGTCTGTCTCCCCATATGTGTGTCCTGCATTGTGCTGTCTGTCTCTCCATATTTGTGTCCTGCATTGTGCTGTCTGTCCCCCCATATGTATGTTCTGCACTGTGCTGTCTGTCCTCACATATGTATGTCCTGCATTGTGCTGTCTGTCCCCCCATATGTATGTCCTGAATTATGCTGTCTGTCCCCCCATATGTGTGTCCTGCATTGTGCTGTCAGTCTCCCCATATGTATGTCCTGCACTGTGCTGTCTGTCTCCCCATATGTATGTCCTGATCTTTGCTGTCTGTCTCCCCATATGTACTCCCTGAATTGTGCTGTCTGTCTCCCCATATGTATGTCCACCATTGTGCTGTCTGTCTCCCCAAATGTGTCCTGCATTGTGCTGTCTGTCTCCCCATATGTATGTCCTGCATTGT
This sequence comes from Taudactylus pleione, assembly GCA_031769625.1. Lineage (NCBI taxonomy): Eukaryota > Metazoa > Chordata > Amphibia > Anura > Myobatrachidae > Taudactylus > Taudactylus pleione. The sequence goes on along the minus strand of JAUIMM010000208.1, from coordinate 3,450,985 downwards.
GCTGTCTGTCTCCCCATATGTATGTCCTGCATTTTGTTGTCTGTCTCCCCATATGTGTGTCCTGCATTATGTTGTCTTTCTCCCCATATGTATGTCCTGCATTGTGTTGTCTGTCTCCCCATATGTATGTCCTGCACTGTGCTGTCTGTCTCCCCATATGTATGTCCTGATCTGTGCTGTCTGTCTCCCCATATGTACTCCCTGAATTGTGCTGTCTGTCTCCCCTAATGTATGTCCTGCATTATGCTGTCTCCCCATATGTATGTCCTGCATTGTGCTGTCTGTCTCCCCATATGTATGTCCTGCATTGTGCTGTCTCCCCATAAGTATGTCCTGCATTGTGCTTTCTCCCCATATGTATGTCCTGCATTGTGCTGTCTGTCTCCCCATATGTATGTCCTGCATTGTGCTGTCTACCCATATGTGTGCCCAGCATTGTGCTGTCTGTCTCCCCATATGTATGTCCTGCACTGTGCTGTCTGTCCCCCCATATGTATGTCCTGCATTGTGCTATATCCCCATATGTGTGTCCTGTATTGTGCTGTCTGTCTCCCCATATGTATGTCCTGCACTGTGCTGTCTGTCTCCCCATATGTACTCCCTGAATTGTGTTGTCTGTCTCCCCATATGTATGTCCTGCACTGTGCTGTCTGTCTCCCCATATGTATGTCCTGATCTGTGCTGTCTGTCTCCCCATATGTACTCCCTGAATTGTGCTGTCTGTCTCCCCATATGTATGTCCAGCATTGTGCTGTCTGTCTACCCAAATGTGTCCTGCATTGTGCTGTCTGTCTCCCCTTATGTATGTCCTGCATTGTGCTGTCTCCCCATATGTATGTCCTGCATTGTGCTGTCTGTCTCCCCATATGTATGTCCAGCATTGTGCTGTCTGTCTCTCCATATGTATGTCCTGCATTGTGCTGTATCCCCATATGTATGTCCTGCATTATGCTGTCTCCCCATATGTATGTCCTGCATTGTGCTGTCTGTCTCCCCATATGTATGTCCTGCATTGTGCTGTCTCCCCATATGAGTGCCCAGCATTGTGCTGTCTGTCTCCCCATATGTATGGCCTGCACTGTGCTGTCTTTCTCCCCATATGTATGTCCTGCATTGTGCTATATCCCCATATGTGTGTCCTGCATTGTGCTGTCTGTCTCCCCATATGTATGTCCTGCACTGTGCTGTCTGTCTCCCCATATGTATGTCCTGATCTTTGCTGTCTGTCTCCCCATATGTACTCCCTGAATTGTGCTGTCTGTCTCCCCATATGTATGTCCACCATTGTGCTGTCTGTCTCCCCAAATGTGTCCTGCATTGTGCTGTCTGTCTCCCCATATGTATGTCCTGCATTGTGCTGTCTGTCTCCCCATATGTATGTCCAGCTTTGTGCTGTCTGTCTCCCCATTTGTATGTCATGCATTGTGCTGTCTCCCCATATGTATTTCCTGCATTGTGCTGTCTGTCTCCCCATATGTATGTCCTGCATTGTGCTGTCTCCCCATATGTGTGCCCAGCATTGTGCTGTCTGTCTCCCCATATGTATGTCCTGCACTGTGCTGTCTGTCTCCCCATATGTATGTCCTGCACTGTGCTGTCTGTCTCCCAATATGTGTGTCCTGCATTGTGCTGTCTGTCTCCCCATATGTATGTCCTGCATTGTGCTGTCTGTCTACTCATATGTGTGTCCTGCATTGTGCTGTCTGTCTCCCCATATTTGTGTACTGCATTGTGCTGTCTGTCTCCCCATATGTGTGTCCTGCATTGTGCTGTCTGTCTCCCCAAATGTGTCCTGCATTATGCTGTCTGTCTCCCCTTATGTATGTCCTGCATTGTACTTTCTCCCCATATGTATGTCCTGCATTGTGCTGTTTGTCTCCCCATATGTATGTCCAGCATTGTCCTGTCTGTCTCTCCATATGTATGTCCAGCATTGTGCTGTATCCCCATTTGTATGTCCTGCATTGTGCTGTCTCCCCATATGTATTTCCTGCTTTGTGCTGTCTCCCCATATGTATGTCCTGCACTGTCTGTCTCCCCATATGTATAACCTGCACTGTGCTGTCTGTCTCCCCATATGTGTGTCCTGCATTGTGCTGTCTGTCTCCCCATATGTATGTCCTCCATTGTGCTGTCTGTCTACTCATATGTGTGTCCTGCATTGTGCTGTCTGTCTCCCCATATGTGAGTCCTGCATTGTGCTGTCTGTCTCCCCATATGTGTGTCCTGCATTGTGCTGTCTGTCTCTCCATATTTGTGTCCTGCATTGTGCTGTCTGTCCCCCCATATGTATGTTCTGCACTGTGCTGTCTGTCCTCACATATGTATGTCCTGCATTGTGCTGTCTGTCCCCCCATATGTATGTCCTGAATTATGCTGTCTGTCCCCCCATATGTGTGTCCTGCATTGTGCTGTCAGTCTCCCCATATGTATGTCCTGCACTGTGCTGTCTGTCTCCCCATATGTATGTCCTGATCTTTGCTGTCTGTCTCCCCATATGTACTCCCTGAATTGTGCTGTCTGTCTCCCCATATGTATGTCCACCATTGTGCTGTCTGTCTCCCCAAATGTGTCCTGCATTGTGCTGTCTGTCTCCCCATATGTATGTCCTGCATTGTGCTGTCTGTCTCCCCATATGTATGTCCTGCATTTTGTTGTCTGTCTCCCCATATGTGTGTCCTGCATTATGTTGTCTTTCTCCCCATATGTATGTCCTGCATTGTGTTGTCTGTCTCCCCATATGTATGTCCTGCACTGTGCTGTCTGTCTCCCCATATGTATGTCCTGATCTGTGCTGTCTGTCTCCCCATATGTACTCCCTGAATTGTGCTGTCTGTCTCCCCTAATGTATGTCCTGCATTATGCTGTCTCCCCATATGTATGTCCTGCATTGTGCTGTCTGTCTCCCCATATGTATGTCCTGCATTGTGCTGTCTCCCCATAAGTATGTCCTGCATTGTGCTTTCTCCCCATATGTATGTCCTGCATTGTGCTGTCTGTCTCCCCATATGTATGTCCTGCATTGTGCTGTCTACCCATATGTGTGCCCAGCATTGTGCTGTCTGTCTCCCCATATGTATGTCCTGCACTGTGCTGTCTGTCCCCCCATATGTATGTCCTGCATTGTGCTATATCCCCATATGTGTGTCCTGTATTGTGCTGTCTGTCTCCCCATATGTATGTCCTGCACTGTGCTGTCTGTCTCCCCATATGTACTCCCTGAATTGTGCTGTCTGTCTCCCCATATGTATGTCCACCATTGTGCTGTCTGTCTCCCCAAATGTGTCCTGAATTGTGCTGTCTGTCTCCCCTTATGTATGTCCTGCATTGTGCTGTCTCCCCATATGTGTGTCCTGCATTGTGCTGTATCCCCATTTGTATGTCCTGCACTGTGCTGTCTGTCTCCCCATATGTATTTCCTGCATTGAGCTATATCCCCATATGTGTGTCCTGCATTGTGCTGTCTGTCTCCCCATATGTATGTCCTGCACTGTGCTGTCTGTCTCCCCATATGTATGTCTTGATCTATGCTGTCTGTCTCCCCATATGTACTCCCTGAATTGTGCTGTCTGTCTCCCCATATGTATGTCCACCATTGTGCTGTCTGTCTCCCCAAATGTGTCCTGCATTGTGCTGTCTCCCCATATGTATGTCCTGCACTGTGCTCTCTGTCTCCCCATATGTATGTCCTGCATTGTGCTGTCTGTCCCCCCATATGTATATCCTGAATTATGCTGTCTGTCCCCCCATATGTATGTACTACATTGTGCTGTCTGTCCCCCCATATGTATGTACTACATTGTGCTGTCTGTCCACCCATATGTATGTACTGCATTGTGCTGTCTGTCACCCCATATGTATGTACTACATTGTGCTGTCTGTCACCCCATATGTATTTACTACATTGTGCTGTCTGTCACCCCATATGTATGTACTACATTGTGCTGTCTGTCCCCCCATATGTATGTACTGCATTGTGCTGTCTGTCCCCCCATATGTATGTACTACATTGTGCTGTCTGTCACCCCATATGTATGTACTACATTGTGCTGTCTGTCCCCACATATGTATGTACTGCATTGTGCTGTCTGTCCCCCCATATGTATGTCCTGCATTGTGCTGTCTGTCCCCCCATATGTATGTCCTGCATTGTTCTGATTGTCCCCCCATATGTGTGTCCTGCATTGTGCTGTCTGTCTCCCCATATGTGTGTCCTGAATTGTGCTGTCTGTCTCTCCATATGTATGTCCTGCATTGTGCTGTCTGTCTCCCCATAGGTATGTCCTGCATTGTGCTGTCTGTCTCCCCATATGTATGTTCTGCATTGTGCTGTGTGTCTCTCCTTATGTATGTCCTGCATTGTGCTGTCTGTCTCCCCATATGTATGTACTGCATTGTGCTGTCTGTCTCCCCATATGTATGTCCTGCATTGTGCTGTCTGTCTCCCCATATGTATGTACTACATTGTGCTGTCTGTCCCCCCATATGTATGTACTGCATTGTGCTGTCTGTCCCCCCATATGTATGTACTACATTGTGCTGTCTATCCCCCCATATGTACTGCATTATGCTGTCTGTCCTCCCATATGTATGTACTACATTGTGCTGTCTGTCCCCCCATATGTATGTACTGCATTAAGCTGTCTGTCCCCCCATATGTATGTACTACATTGTGCTGTCTGTCCCACCATATGTATGTACTGCATTGTGCTGTCTATCCACCCATATGTATGTCCTGCATTGTGCTGATTGTCCCCCCATATGTGTGTCCTGCATTGTGCTGTCTGTCTCCCCATATGTATGTCCTGCATTGTGCTGTCTCCCCATATGTATGTCCTGCATTGTGCTGTCTGTCCCCCCATATGTATGTACTGCATTGTGCTGTCTGTCCCCCCATATGTATGTACTGCATTGTGCTGTCTGTCTCCCCATATGTATGTACTGCATTGTGCTGTCTGTCTCCCCATATGTATGTCCTGCATTGTGCTGCCTGTTTCCCCATATGTATGTCCTGCATTGTGCTGTCTGTATCCCCATATGTATGTAATACATTGTGCTGTCTGTCCCCCCATATGTATGTACTGCATTGTGCTGTCTGTCCCCCCATATGTATGTCCTGCATTGTGCTGCCTGTTTCCCCATATGTATGTCCTGCATTGTGCTGTCTGTATCCCCATATGTATGTACTACATTGTGCTGTCTGTCCCCCCATATGTATGTACTTCATTGTGCTGTCTGTCGCCCCATATGTATGTACTACATTGTGCTGTCTGTCCCCCCATATGTACTGCATTATGCTGCCTGTCCCCCCATATGTATGTACTACATTGTGCTGTCTGTCCCCCCATATGTACGTACTGCATTGTGCTGTCTGTCCCCCCATATGTACTGCATTATGCTGTCTGTCCCCCCATATGTATGTACTACATTGTGCTGTCTGTCCCCCCATATGTATGTACTGCATTGTACTGTCTGTCCACCCATATGTATGTCCTGCATTGTGCTGATTGTCCCACCATATGTGTGTCCTGCATTGTGCTGTTTGTCTTCCCATATGTATGTACTGCATTATGCTGTCTGTCTCCCCATATGTATGTCGTGCATTTTGTTGTCTGTCTCCCCATATGTGTGTCCTGCATTGTATTGTCTGTCTCCCCATATGTGTGTCCTATATTGTGCTGTCTGTCTCCCCATATGTATGTCCTGCACTGTGCTGTCTGTCTCCCTATATATATGTCCTGAACTGTGCAGTCTGTCTCCCCATATGTACTCCCTGCATTGCGCTGTCTGACTCCCCATATGTATGTACTACATTGTGCTGTCTGTCTCCCCATATGTATGTCCTGCATTGTGCTGTCTCCCCATATGTATGTCCTGCATTGTGCTGTCTGTCTCCCCATATGTGTCCTGCATTGTGCTGTCTGTCTCCCCATATGTATGTCCTGCATTGTGCTGTCTCCCCATATGTATGTCCTGCATTGTGCTGTCTGTCTCCCCATATGTATGTCCTGCATTGTGCTGTCTCCCCATATGTGTGCCCTGCATTGTGCTGTCTGTCTCCCCATATGTATGTCCTGCATTTTGCTGTTTGTCCCCCCCATATGTATATACTGCATTTTGCTGTCTTTTACCCCATATGTATGTCCTGCATTGTGCTGTCTGTCTCCCCATATGTGTCCTGCATTGTGCTGTCTGTCTCCCCATATGTATGTCCTGCATTGTGCTGTCTGTCTCCCCATATGTATGTCCTGCATTGTGCTGTCTCCCCATATGTATGTCCTGCATTGTGCTGTCTGTCTCCCCATATGTGTCCAGCATTGTGCTGTCTGTCCCCCCATATGTGTGTCCTGCATTGTGCTGTCTCTCTTCCCATATGTATGTCCTGCATTGTGCTGTCTGTCTCTCCATATGTATGTCCTGCATTGTGCTGTCTGTCTCTCCATATGTATGTCCTGCATTGTGCTGTCTGTCTCCCCATATGTATGTTCTGCATTGTGCTGTGTGTCTCTCCTTATGTATGTCCTGCATTGTGCTGTCTGTCTCCCCATATGTATGTCCTGCATTGTGCTGTCTCTCTCCCCATTTGTATGTCCTGCATTGTGCTGTCTGTCTCCCCATATGTATGTCCTGCATTTTGTTGTCTGTCTCCCCATATGTGTGTCCAGCAATATGTTGTCTTTCTCCCCATTTGTATGTCCTGCATTGTGTTGTCTGTCTCCCCATATGTATGTCCTGCACTGTGCTGTCTGTCTCCCCATATGTATGTCCTGATCTGTGCTGTCTGTCTCCCCATATGTACTCCCTGAATTGTGCTGTCTGTCTCCCCATATGTATGTCCAGCATTGTGCTGTCTGTCTACCCAAATGTGTCCTGCATTGTGCTGTCTGTCTCCCCTTATGTATGTCCTGCATTGTGCTGTCTCCCCATATGTATGTCCTGCATTGTGCTGTCTGTCTCCCCATATGTATGTCCAGCATTGTGCTGTCTGTCTCTCCATATGTATGTCCTGCATTGTGCTGTATCCCCATATGTATGTCCTGCATTATGCTGTCTCCCCATATGTATGTCCTGCATTGTGCTGTCTGTCTCCCCATATGTATGTCCTGCATTGTGCTGTCTCCCCATATGAGTGCCCAGCATTGTGCTGTCTGTCTCCCCATATGTATGTCCTGCACTGTGCTGTCTTTCTCCCCATATGTATGTCCTGCATTGTGCTATATCCCCATATGTGTGTCCTGCATTGTGCTGTCTGTCTCCCCATATGTATGTCCTGCACTGTGCTGTCTGTCTCCCCATATGTATGTCCTGATCTTTGCTGTCTGTCTCCCCATATGTACTCCCTGAATTGTGCTGTCTGTCTCCCCATATGTATGTCCACCATTGTGCTGTCTGTCTCCCCAAATGTGTCCTGCATTGTGCTGTCTGTCTCCCCATATGTATGTCCTGCATTGTGCTGTCTGTCTCCCCATATGTATGTCCAGCTTTGTGCTGTCTGTCTCCCCATTTGTATGTCATGCATTGTGCTGTCTCCCCATATGTATTTCCTGCATTGTGCTGTCTGTCTCCCCATATGTATGTCCTGCATTGTGCTGTCTCCCCATATGTGTGCCCAGCATTGTGCTGTCTGTCTCCCCATATGTATGTCCTGCACTGTGCTGTCTGTCTCCCCATATGTATGTCCTGCACTGTGCTGTCTGTCTCCCCATATGTGTGTCCTGCATTGTGCTGTCTGTCTCCCCATATGTATGTCCTGCATTGTGCTGTCTGTCTACTCATATGTGTGTCCTGCATTGTGCTGTCTGTCTCCCCATATTTGTGTACTGCATTGTGCTGTCTGTCTCCCCATATGTGTGTCCTGCATTGTGCTGTCTGTCTCCCCAAATGTGTCCTGCATTATGCTGTCTGTCTCCCCTTATGTATGTCCTGCATTGTACTTTCTCCCCATATGTATGTCCTGCATTGTGCTGTTTGTCTCCCCATATGTATGTCCAGCATTGTCCTGTCTGTCTCTCCATATGTATGTCCAGCATTGTGCTGTATCCCCATTTGTATGTCCTGCATTGTACTGTCTCCCCATATGTATTTCCTGCTTTGTGCTGTCTCCCCATATGTATGTCCTGCACTGTCTGTCTCCCCATATGTATAACCTGCACTGTGCTGTCTGTCTCCCCATATGTGTGTCCTGCATTGTGCTGTCTGTCTCCCCATATGTATGTCCTCCATTGTGCTGTCTGTCTACTCATATGTGTGTCCTGCATTGTGCTGTCTGTCTCCCCATATGTGAGTCCTGCATTGTGCTGTCTGTCTCCCCATATGTGTGTCCTGCATTGTGCTGTCTGTCTCTCCATATTTGTGTCCTGCATTGTGCTGTCTGTCCCCCCATATGTATGTTCTGCACTGTGCTGTCTGTCCTCACATATGTATGTCCTGCATTGTGCTGTCTGTCCCCCCATATGTATGTCCTGAATTATGCTGTCTGTCCCCCCATATGTGTGTCCTGCATTGTGCTGTCAGTCTCCCCATATGTATGTCCTGCACTGTGCTGTCTGTCTCCCCATATGTATGGCCTGATCTTTGCTGTCTGTCTCCCCATATGTACTCCCTGAATTGTGCTGTCTGTCTCCCCATATGTATGTCCACCATTGTGCTGTCTGTCTCCCCAAATGTGTCCTGCATTGTGCTGTCTGTCTCCCCATATGTATGTCCTGCATTGTGCTGTCTGTCTCCCCATATGTATGTCCTGCATTTTGTTGTCTGTCTCCCCATATGTGTGTCCTGCATTATGTTGTCTTTCTCCCCATATGTATGTCCTGCATTGTGTTGTCTGTCTCCCCATATGTATGTCCTGCACTGTGCTGTCTGTCTCCCCATATGTATGTCCTGATCTGTGCTGTCTGTCTCCCCATATGTACTCCCTGAATTGTGCTGTCTGTCTCCCCTAATGTATGTCCTGCATTATGCTGTCTCCCCATATGTATGTCCTGCATTGTGCTGTCTGTCTCCCCATATGTATGTCCTGCATTGTGCTGTCTCCCCATAAGTATGTCCTGCATTGTGCTTTCTCCCCATATGTATGTCCTGCATTGTGCTGTCTGTCTCCCCATATGTATGTCCTGCATTGTGCTGTCTACCCATATGTGTGCCCAGCATTGTGCTGTCTGTCTCCCCATATGTATGTCCTGCACTGTGCTGTCTGTCCCCCCATATGTATGTCCTGCATTGTGCTATATCCCCATATGTGTGTCCTGTATTGTGCTGTCTGTCTCCCCATATGTATGTCCTGCACTGTGCTGTCTGTCTCCCCATATGTACTCCCTGAATTGTGCTGTCTGTCTCCCCATATGTATGTCCACCATTGTGCTGTCTGTCTCCCCAAATGTGTCCTGAATTGTGCTGTCTGTCTCCCCTTATGTATGTCCTGCATTGTGCTGTCTCCCCATATGTGTGTCCTGCATTGTGCTGTATCCCCATTTGTATGTCCTGCACTGTGCTGTCTGTCTCCCCATATGTATTTCCTGCATTGAGCTATATCCCCATATGTGTGTCCTGCATTGTGCTGTCTGTCTCCCCATATGTATGTCCTGCACTGTGCTGTCTGTCTCCCCATATGTATGTCCTGATCTATGCTGTCTGTCTCCCCATATGTACTCCCTGAATTGTGCTGTCTGTCTCCCCATATGTATGTCCACCATTGTGCTGTCTGTCTCCCCAAATGTGTCCTGCATTGTGCTGTCTCCCCATATGTATGTCCTGCACTGTGCTCTCTGTCTCCCCATATGTATGTCCTGCATTGTGCTGTCTGTCCCCCCATATGTATATCCTGAATTATGCTGTCTGTCCCCCCATATGTATGTACTACATTGTGCTGTCTGTCCCCCCATATGTATGTACTACATTGTGCTGTCTGTCCACCCATATGTATGTACTGCATTGTGCTGTCTGTCACCCCATATGTATGTACTACATTGTGCTGTCTGTCACCCCATATGTATTTACTACATTGTGCTGTCTGTCACCCCATATGTATGTACTACATTGTGCTGTCTGTCCCCCCATATGTATGTACTGCATTGTGCTGTCTGTCCCCCCATATGTATGTACTACATTGTGCTGTCTGTCACCCCATATGTATGTACTACATTGTGCTGTCTGTCCCCACATATGTATGTACTGCATTGTGCTGTCTGTCCCCCCATATGTATGTCCTGCATTGTGCTGTCTGTCCCCCCATATGTATGTCCTGCATTGTTCTGATTGTCCCCCCATATGTGTGTCCTGCATTGTGCTGTCTGTCTCCCCATATGTGTGTCCTGAATTGTGCTGTCTGTCTCTCCATATGTATGTCCTGCATTGTGCTGTCTGTCTCCCCATATGTATGTCCTGCATTGTGCTGTCTGTCTCCCCATATGTATGTCCAGCATTGTGCTGTCTGTCTCCCCATATGTATGTCCTGCATTGTGCTGTCTGTCCCCCCATATGTATGTACTGCATTGTGCTGTCTGTCCCCCCATATGTATGTACTGCATTGTGCTGTCTGTCCCCCCATATGTATGTCCTGCATTGTGCTGATTGTCCCCCCATATGTGTGTCCTGCATTGTGCTGTCTGTCTCCCCATATGTATGTCCTGCATTGTGCTGTCTGTCTCCCCATATGTATGTCCAGCATTGTGCTGTCTGTCTCCCCATATGTGTGTCCTGCATTGTGCTGTCTGTCCCCCCATATGTGTGTCCTGCATTGTGTTGTCTGTCTCCCCATATGTATGTCCTGCACTGTGCTGTCTGTCTCCCCATATGTATGTCCTGATCTGTGCTGTCTGTCTCCCCATATGTATGTACTGCATTGTGCTGTCTGTCTCTCCATATGTATGTCCTGCATTGTGCTGTCTGTCTCCCCATATGTATGTCCAGCATTGTGCTGTCTGTCTCCCCATATGTGTCCTGCATTGTGCTGTCTGTCTCCCCATATGTATGTCCTGCATTGTGCTGTCTCCCCATATGTATGTCCTGCACTGTGCTGTCTGTCTCTCCATATGTGTGTCCTGCACTGTGCTGTCTGTCTCACCATATGTGTGTCCTGCATTGTGCTGTCTGTCTCCCCATATGTGTGTCCTGCATTGTGCTGTCTGTCTCCCCATATGTGTGTCCTGCACTGTGCTGTCTGTCTCTCCATATGTGTGTCCTGCACTGTGCTGTCTGTCCTCCCATATGTGTGTCCTGCATTGTGCTGTCTGTCTCCCCATATGTGTGTGCTGCATTGTGCTGTCTGTCTCCCCTTATGTGTGTCCTGCATTGTGCTGTCTGTCTCCCCATATGTGTGTCCAGCACTGTGCTGTCTGTCTCTCCATATGTATGTACTGCACTGTGCTGTCTGTCTCCCCATATGTATATCCTGCATTGTGCTGTCTGTCCCCCCATATGTATGTTATGCATTGTGCTGTCTGTCTCCCCATATGTGTGCACTGCATTGTGCTGTCTGTCTCCCCATATGTATGTCCTGCATTTTGCTGTCTGTCCCCCCATATGTATGTCCTGCATTGTGCTGTCTGACCCCCCATATGTATGTCCTGCATTTTGCTGTCTGTCTACCCATATGTATGTCCTGCATTGTGCTGTCTGTCTCCCCATATGTGTGCCCTGCATTGTGCTGTCTGTCTCCCCATATGTATGTTCTGCACTGTGCTGTCTGTCTCCCCATATGTATGTCCTGCATTGTGCTATCTGTCTCCCCATATGTATGTCCTGCATTGTGCTGTCTGTCTCCCCATATGTATGTCTTGCATTGTGCTGTCTGTCCCCCCATATGTATGTCCTGTATTATGCTGTCTGTCCCCCCATATGTATGTACTACATTGTGCTGTCTGTCCCCCCATATGTATGTACTGTATTATGCTGTCTGTCCCCCCATATGTATGTACTACATTGTGCTGTCTGTCTCCCCATATGTATGTACTACATTGTGCTGTCTGTCCCCCCATATGTATGTCCTGTATTATGCTGTCTGTCCCCCCATATGTATGTACTACATTGTGCTGTCTGTCCCCCCATATGTATGTCCTGTATTATGCTGTCTGTCCCCCCATATGTATGTACTACATTGTGCTGTCTGTCTCCCCATATGTATGTACTACATTGTGCTGTCTGTCCACCCATATGTATGTACTGCATTGTGCTGTCTGTCCCCCCATATGTATGTACTGTATTATGCTGTCTGTCCCCCCATATGTATGTACTGCATTGTGCTGTCTGTCCACCCATATGTATGTACTGCATTGTGCTGTCTGTCCCCCCATATGAATGTCCTGTATTATGCTGTCTGTCCCCCCATATGTATGTACTACATTGTGCTGTCTGTCCCCCCATATGTATGTACTACATTGTGCTGTCTGTCCACCCATATGTATGTACTACATTGTGCTGTCTGTCCTCCCATATGTATGTACTACATTGTGCTGTCTGTCTCCCCATATGTATGTCCTGTATTATGCTGTCTGTCCCCCCATATGTATGTACTGCATTGTGCTGTCTGTCTCCCCATATGTATGTACTACATTGTGCTGTCTGTCCACCCATATGTATGTACTGCATTGTGCTGTCTGTCCCCCCATATGTATGTACTGCATTGTGCTGTCTGTCCACCCATATGTATGTCCTGCATTGTGCTGTCTGTCTCCCCATATGTATGTCCTGCATTTTGCTGTCTGTCCCCTCATATGTATGTACTGCATTGTGCTGTCTGTCACCACATATGTATGTACTACATTGTGCTGTCTGCCCCCCCATATGTATGTACTGCATTGTGCTGATTGTCCCCCCATATGTGTGTCCTGCATTGTGCTGTCTGCCTCCCCATATGTATGTCCTGCATTGTGCTGTCTGTCTCCCCATATGTATGTCCAGCATTGTGCTGTCTGTCTCCCCATTTGTATGTCCTGCATTGTGCTGTCTCCCCATATGTATTTCCTGCATTGTGCTGTCTGTCTCCCCATATGTATGTCCTGCATTGTGCTGTCTCCCCATATGTGTGCCCAGCATTGTGCTGTCTGTCTCCCCATATGTATGTCCTGCACTGTGCTGTCTGTCTCCCCATATGTATGTCCTGCACTGTGCTGTCTGTCTCCCCATATGTGTGTCCTGCATTGTGCTATCTGTCTCCCCATATGTATGTCCTGCATTATGCTGTCTGTCTACTCATATGTGTGTCTTGCATTGTGCTGTCTGTCTCCCCATATGTGTGTCCTGCATTGTGCTGTCTGTCTCCCCATATGTGTGTCCTGCATTGTGCTGTCTGTCTCCCCAAATGTGTCCTGCATTGTGCTGTCTGTCTCCCCTTATGTATGTCCTGCATTGTACTGTCTCCCCATATGTATGTCCGGCATTGTGCTGTCTGTCTCCCCATATGTATGTCCAGCATTGTGCTGTCTGTCTCTCCATATGTATGTCCAGCATTGTGCTGTATCCCCATTTGTATGTCCTGCATAGTGCTGTCTCCCCATATGTATTTCCTGCTTTGTGCTGTCTGTCTCCCCATATGTATGTCCTGCATTGTGCTGTCTCCCCATATGTATGTCCTGCACTGTGCTGTCTGTCTCCCCATATGTATAACCTGCACTGTGCTGTCTGTCTCCCCATATGTGTGTCCTGCATTGTGCTGTCTGTCTCCCCATATGTATGTCCTGCATTGTGCTGTCTGTCTACTCATATGTGTGTCCTGCATTGTGCTGTCTGTCTCCCCATATTTGAGTCCTGCATTGTGCTGTCTGTCTCCCCATATGTGTGTCCTGCATTGTGCTGTCTGTCTCTCCATATTTGTGTCCTGCATTGTGCTGTCTGTCCCCCCATATGTATGTTCTGCACTGTGCTGTCTGTCTCCCCATATGTGTTTCCTGCATTGTGCTGTCTGTCCTCACATATGTATGTCCTGCATTGTGCTGTCTGTCCCCCCATATGTATGTCCTTAATTATGCTGTCTGTCCCCCCATATGTATGTACTACATTGTGCTGTCTGTCCCCCTATATGTATGTACTACATTGTGCTGTCTGTCCACCCATATGTATGTACTGCATTGTGCTGTCTGTCTCCCCATATGTATGTCCTGCATTGTGCTGTCTCCCCATATGTGTGTCCTGCATTGTGCTGTCTGTCTCCCCATATGTATGTCCTGCATTTTGTTGTCTGTCTCCCCATATGTGTGTCCTGCATTATGTTGTCTTTCTCCCCATATGTATGTCCTGCATTGTGTTGTCTGTCTCCCCATATGTATGTCCTGCACTGTGCTGTCGGTCTCCCCATATGTATGTCCTGATCTGTGCTGTCTGTCTCCCCATATGTACTCCCTGAATTGTGCTGTCTGTCTCCCCTTATATATGTCCTGCATTGTGCTGTCTCCCCATATGTATGTCCAGCATTGTGCTGTCTGTCTCTCCATATGTATGTCCTGCATTGTGCTGTCTCCCCATAAGTATGTCCTGCATTGTGCTTTCTCCCCATATGTATGTCCTGCATTGTGCTGTCTGTCTCCCCATATGTATGTCCTGCATTGTGCTGTCTACCCATATGTGTGCCCAGCATTGTGCTGTCTGTCTCCCCATATGTATGTCCTGCACTGTGCTGTCTCCCCATATGTGTGTCCTGCATTGTGCTGTATCCCCATTTGTATGTCCTGCACTGTGCTGTCTGTCTCCCCATATGTATGTCCTGCATTGAGCTATATCCCCATATGTGTGTCCTGCATTGTGCTGTCTGTCTCCCCATATGTATGTCCTGCACTGTGCTGTCTGTCTCCCCATATGTATGTCCTGATCTGTGCTGTCTGTCTCCCCATATGTACTCCCTGAATTGTGCTGTCTGTCTCCCCATATGTATGTCCACCATTGTGCTGTCTCCCCAAATGTGTCCTGCATTGTGCTGTCTCCCCATATGTATGTCCTGCACTGTGCTCTCTGTCTCCCCATATGTGTGTCCTGCATTGTGCTGTCTGTCCCCCCATATGTATATCCTGAATTATGCTGTCTGTCCCCCCATATGTATGTACTACATTGTGCTGTCTGTCCCCCCATATGTATGTACTACATTGTGCTGTCTGTCCACCCATATGTATGTACTGCATTGTGCTGTCTGTCACCCCATATGTATGTACTGCATTGTGCTGTCTGTCACCCCATATGTATGTACTACATTGTGCTGTCTGTCACCCCATATGTATGTACTACATTGTGCTGTCTGTCCCCCCATATGTATGTACTGCATTGTGCTGTCTGTCCCCCCATATGTATGTACTGCATTGTGCTGTCTGTCACCCCATATGTATGTACTACATTATGCTGTCTGTCCCCCCATATGTATGTACTGCATTGTGCTGTCTGTCCCCCCATATGTATGTCCTGCATTGTGCTGTCTGTCCCCCCATATGTATGTCCTGCATTGTGCTGATTGTCCCCCCATATGTGTGTCCTGCATTGTGCTGTCTGTCTCCCCATATGTGTGTCCTGAATTGTGCTGTCTGTCTCTCCATATGTATGTCCTGCATTGTGCTGTCTGTCTCCCCATATGTATTTCCTGCATTGTGCTGTCTGTCTCCCCTTATGTATGTCCAGCATTGTGCTGTCTGTCTCCCCATATGTATGTCCTGCATTGTGCTGTCTGTCCCCCCATATGTATGTACTGCATTGTGCTGTCTGTCCCCCCATATGTATGTCCTGCATTGTGCTGTCTATCCCCCCATATGTATGTCCTGCATTGTGCTGATTGTCCCCCCATATGTGTGTCCTGCATTGTGCTGTCTGTCTCCCCTTATGTATGTCCTGCATTGTGCTGTCTCCCCATATGTGTGTCCTGCATTGTGCTGTATCCCCATTTGTATGTCCTGCACTGTGCTGTCTGTCTCCCCATATGTATGTCCTGCATTGAGCTATATCCCCATATGTGTGTCCTGCATTGTGCTGTCTGTCTCCCCATATGTATGTCCTGCACTGTGCTGTCTGTCTCCCCATATGTATGTCCTGATCTGTGCTGTCTGTCTCCCCATATGTACTCCCTGAATTGTGCTGTCTGTCTCCCCATATGTATGTCCACCATTGTGCTGTCTGTCTCCCCAAATGTGTCCTGCATTGTGCTGTCTCCCCATATGTGTGTCCTGCATTGTGCTGTCTGTCCCCCCATATGTATATCCTGAATTATGCTGTCTGTCCCCCCATATGTATGTACTACATTGTGCTGTCTGTCCCCCCATATGTATGTACTACATTGTGCTGTCTGTCCACCCATATGTATGTACTGCATTGTGCTGTCTGTCACCCCATATGTATGTACTGCATTGTGCTGTCTGTCACCCCATATGTATGTACTACATTGTGCTGTCTGTCACCCCATATGTATGTACTACATTGTGCTGTCTGTCCCCCCATATGTATGTACTGCATTGTGCTGTCTGTCCCCCCATATGTATGTACTACATTGTGCTGTCTGTCACCCCATATGTATGTACTACATTGTGCTGTCTGTCCCCCCATATGTATGTACTGCATTGTGCTGTCTGTACCCCCATATGTATGTCCTGCATTGTGCTGTCTGTCCCCCCATATGTATGTCCTGCATTGTGCTGATTGTCCCCCATATGTGTGTCCTGCATTGTGCTGTCTGTCTCCCCATATGTGTATCCTGAATTGTGCTGTCTGTCTCTCCATATGTATGTCCTGCATTGTGCTGTCTGTCTCCCCATATGTATGTCCTGCATTGTGCTGTCTGTCTCCCCATATGTATGTCCAGCATTGTGCTGTCTGTCTCCCCATATGTATGTCCTGCATTGTGCTGTCTGTCCCCCCATATGTATGTACTGCATTGTGCTGTCTGTCCCCCCATATGTATGTCCTGCATTGTGCTGTCTGTCCCCCCATATGTATGTCCTGCATTGTGCTGATTGTCCCCCCATATGTGTGTCCTGCATTGTGCTGTCTGTCTCCCCATATGTGTGTCCTGCATTGTGCTGTCTGTCTCTCCATATGTATGTCCTGCATTGTGCTGTCTGTCTCCCCATATGTATTTCCTGCATTGTGCTGTCTGTCTCCCCATATGTATGTCCAGCATTGTGCTGTCTGTCTCCCCATATCTGTGTCCTGCATTGTGCTGTCTGTCCCCCATATGTATGTCCTGCATTGTGCTGTCTGTCTCTCCATATGTATGTCCTGCATTGTGCTGTCTGTCTCCCCATATGTATGTCCAGCATTGTGCTGTCTGTCTCCCCATATGTATGTCCTGCATTGTGTTGTCTGTCTCCCCATATGTGTGTCCTATATTGTGCTGTCTGTCTCCCCATATGTATGTCCTGCACTGTGCTGTCTGTCTCCCCATATGTATGTCCTGCATTGAGCTATATCCCCATATGTGTGTCCTGCATTGTGCTGTCTGTCTCCCCATATGTATGTCCTGCACTGTGCTGTCTGTCTCCCCATATGTATGTCCTGATCTGTGCTGTCTGTCACCCCATATGTACTCCCTGAATTGTGCTGTTTGTCTCCCCATATGTATGTCCACCATTGTGCTGTCTGTCTCCCCAAATGTGTCCTGCATTGTGCTGTCTCCCCATATGTGTGTCCTGCATTGTGCTGTCTGTCCCCCCATATGTATATCCTGAATTATGCTGTCTGTCCCCCCATATGTATGTACTACATTGTGCTGTCTGTCCCCCCATATGTATGTACTACATTGTGCTGTCTGTCCACCCATATGTATGTACTGCATTGTGCTGTCTGTCACCCCATATGTATGTACTGCATTGTGCTGTCTGTCACCCCATATGTATGTACTACATTGTGCTGTCTGTCACCCCATATGTATGTACTACATTGTGCTGTCTGTCACCCCATATGTATGTACTACATTGTGCTGTCTGTCCCCCCATATGTATGTACTGCATTGTGCTGTCTGTCCCCCCATATGTATGTACTACATTGTGCTGTCTGTCACCCCATATGTATGTACTACATTGTGCTGTCTGTCCCCCCATATGTATGTACTGCATTGTGCTGTCTGTCCCCCCATATGTATGTCCTGCATTGTGCTGATTGTCCCCCCATATGTGTGTCCTGCATTGTGCTGTCTGTCTCCCCATATGTGTGTCCTGAATTGTGCTGTCTGTCTCTCCATATGTATGTCCTGCATTGTGCTGTCTGTCTCCCCATATGTATGTCCTGCATTGTGCTGTCTGTCTCCCCATACGTATGTCCAGCATTGTGCTGTCTGTCTCCCCATATGTATGTCCTGCATTGTGCTGTCTGTCCCCCCATATGTTTGTACTGCATTGTGCTGTCTGTCCCCCCATATGTATGTCCTGCATTGTGCTGTCTGTCCCCCCATATGTATGTCCTGCATTGTGCTGATTGTCCCCCCATATGTGTGTCCTGCATTGTGCTGTCTGTCTCCCCATATGTATGTCCTGCATTGTGCTGTCTGTCTCTCCATATGTATGTCCTGCATTGTGCTGTCTGTCTCCCCATATGTATGTCCTGCATTGTGCTGTCTGTCTCCCCATATGTATGTCCAGCATTGTGCTGTCTGTCTCCCCATATGTGTGTCCTGCATTGTGCTGTCTGTCCCCCCATATGTATGTCCTGCATTGTGCTGTCTGTCTCTCCATATGTATGTCCTGCATTGTGCTGTCTGTCTCCCCATATGTATGTCCAGCATTGTGCTGTCTGTCTCCCCATATGTATTTCCTGCATTGTGTTGTCTGTCTCCCCATATGTGTGTCCTATATTGTGCTGTCTGTCTCCCCATATGTGTCCTGCATTGTGCTGTCTGTCTCCCCATATGTATGTCCTGCATTGTGCTGTCTCCCCATATGTATGTCCTGCACTGTGCTGTCTGTCTCTCCATATGTGTGTCCTGCACTGTGCTGTCTGTCTCCCCATATGTGTGTCCTGCATTGTGCTGTCTGTCTCCACATATGTGTGTCCTGCATTGTGCTGTCTGTCTCCCCATATGTGTGTCCTGCACTGTGCTGTCTGTCTCTCCATATGTGTGTCCTGCACTGTGCTGTCTGTCCTCCCATATGTGTGTCCTGCATTGTGCTGTCTGTCTCCCCATATGTGTGTGCTGCATTGTGCTGTCTGTCTCCCCATATGTGTGTGCTGCATTGTGCTGTCTGTCTCCCCATATGTGTGTCCAGCACTGTGCTGTCTGTCTCTCCATATGTATGTACTGCACTGTGCTGTCTGTCTCCCCATATGTATATCCTGCATTGTGCTGTCTGTCCCCCCATATGTATGTTATGCATTGTGCTGTCTGTCTCCCCATATGTGTGCACTGCATTGTGCTGTCTGTCTCCCCATATGTATGTCCTGCATTTTGCTGTCTGTCCCCCCATAAGTATGTCCTGCATTGTGCTGTCTGACCCCCCATATGTATGTCCTGCATTTTGCTGTCTGTCTACCCATTTGTATGTCCTGCATTGTGCTGTCTGTCTCCCCATATGTGTGCCCTGCATTGTGCTGTCTGTCTCCCCATATTTATGTTCTGCACTGTGCTGTCTGTCTCCCCATATGTATGTCCTGCATTGTGCTATCTGTCTCCCCATATGTATGTCCTGCATTGTGCTGTCTGTCTCCCCATATGTATGTCTTGCATTGTGCTGTCTGTCCCCCCAT
Source organism: Taudactylus pleione (assembly GCA_031769625.1). Classification (NCBI taxonomy): domain Eukaryota; kingdom Metazoa; phylum Chordata; class Amphibia; order Anura; family Myobatrachidae; genus Taudactylus; species Taudactylus pleione. The sequence goes on along the minus strand of JAUIMM010000208.1, from coordinate 3,431,344 downwards.
ATGTATGTCCTGTATTATGCTGTCTGTCCCCCCATATGTATGTACTACATTGTGCTGTCTGTCCCCCATATGTATGTACTGTATTATGCTGTCTGTCCCCCCATATGTATGTACTACATTGTGCTGTCTGTCTCCCCATATGTATGTACTACATTGTGCTGTATGTCCCCCCATATGTATGTCCTGTATTATGCTGTCTGTCCCCCCATATGTATGTACTACATTGTGCTGTCTGTCCCCCCATATGTATGTCCTGTATTATGCTGTCTGTCCCCCCATATGTATGTACTACATTGTGCTGTCTGTCTCCCCATATGTATGTACTACATTGTGCTGTCTGTCCACCCATATGTATGTACTGCATTGTGCTGTCTGTCCCCCCATATGTATGTCCTGTATTATGCTGTCTGTCCCCCCATATGTATGTACTACATTGTGCTGTCTGTCCCCCCATATGTATGTACTACATTGTGCTGTCTGTCCACCCATATGTATGTACTACATTGTGCTGTCTGTCCTCCCATATGTATGTACTACATTGTGCTGTCTGTCTCCCCATATGTATGTCCTGTATTATGCTGTCTGTCCCCCCATATGTATGTACTGCATTGTGCTGTCTGTCTCCCCATATGTATGTACTGCATTGTGCTGTCTGTCCACCCATATGTATGTACTGCATTGTGCTGTCTGTCCCCCCATATGTATGTACTGCATTGTGCTGTCTGTCTACCCATATGTATGTCCTGCATTGTGCTGTCTGTCCCCCCATATGTATGTCCTGCATTTTGCTGTTTGTCCCCCCATATGTATGTACTGCATTGTGCTGTCTGTCACCCCATATGTATGTACTACATTGTGCTGTCTGTCCCCCCATATGTATGTACTGCATTGTGCTGATTGTCCCCCCATATGTGTGTCCTGCATTGCGCTGTCTGTCTCCCCATATGTGTGTCCTGCATTGCGCTGTCTGTCTCCCCATATGTATGTACTGCATAGTGCTGTCTGTCTCCCCATATGTATGTCCTGCATTGGGTTGTCTGTCTCCCCATATGTGTGTCCTGCACTGTGCTGTTTGTCTCCCCACATGTATGTCCTGATCTGTGCTGTCTGTTTCCCCATATGTACTCCCTGCATTGTGCTGTCTGTCTTCCCATATGTATGTCCAGCATTGTGCTGTCTGTCTCCCCATATGTGTCCTGCATTGTGCTGTCTGTCTCCCCATATGTATGTCCTGCATTGTGCTGTCTGTCTCCCCATATGTATGTCCAGCATTGTGCTGTCTGTCTCTCCACATGTATGTCCAGCATTGTGCTGTATCCCCATATGTATGTCCTGCATTGTGCTGTCTCCCCATATGTATTTCCTGCATTGTGCTGTCTGTCTCCCCATATGTATGTCCTGCATTGTGCTGTCTCGTCATATGTGTGCCCAGCATTGTGCTGTCTGTCTCCCCATATGTATGTCCTGCATTGTGCTGTCTCCCCATATGTGTGTCCTGCATTGTGCTGTCTGTCTCCCCATATGTATGTCCTGCACTGTGCTGTCTGTCTCTCCACATGTATGTCCAGCATTGTGCTGTATCCCCATATGTATGTCCTGCATTGTGCTGTCTCCCCATATGTATTTCCTGCATTGTGCTGTCTGTTTCCCCATATGTATGTCCTGCATTGTGCTGTCTCCCCATATGTGTGCCCAGCATTGTGCTGTCTGTCTCCCCATATGTATGTCCTGCATTGAGCTATATTCCCATATGTGTGTCCTGCATTGTGCTGTCTGTCTCCCCATATGTGTGTCCTGCATTGTGCTGTCTGTCTCCCCATATGTATGTACTGCATTGTGTTGTCTGTCCCCCCATATGTATGTACTACATTGTGCTGTCTGTCCCCCCATATGTATGTACTACATTGTGCTGTCTGTCCACCCATATGTATGTACTGCATTGTGCTGTCTATCCCCCCATATGTATGTACTACATTGTGCTGTCTGTCTCCCCATATGTATGTACTGCATTGTGCTGTCTGTCACCCCATATGTATGTACTACATTGTGCTGTCTGTCCCCCCATATGTATGTACTGCATTGTGCTGTCTGTCCCCCCATATGTATGTCCTGCATTGTGCTGTCTGTCTCCCCATATGTGTGTCCTGCATTGTGCTGTCTGTCTCCCCATATGTATGTCCTGCATTGTGCTGTCTGTCTCCCCATATGTATGTACTGCATTGTGCTGTCTGTCTCTCCATATGTATGTCCTGCATTGTGCTGTCTGTCTCCCCATATGTATGTCCAGCATTGTGCTGTCTGTCTCCCCATATGTATGTCCTGCATTTTGTTGTCTGTCTCCCCATATGTGTGTCCTGCATTATATTGTCTTTCTCCCCATATGTATGTCCTGCATTGTGTTGTCTGTCTCCCCATATGTGTGTCCTATATTGTGCTGTCTGTCTCCCCATATGTATGTCCTGCACTGTGCTGTCTTTCTCCCCATATGTATGTCCTGATCTGTGCTGTCTGTCTCCCCATATGTACTCCCTGCATTGTGCTGTCTGTCTCCCCATATGTATGTTCTGCATTGTGCTGTCTCCCCATATGTATGTCCTGCACTGTGCTGTCTGTCTCTCCATATGTGTGTCCTGCACTGTGCTGTCTGTCTCCCCATATGTGTTTCCTGCATTGTGCTGTCTGTCTCCACATATGTGTGTCCTGCATTGTGCTGTCTGTCTCCCCATATGTGTGTCCTGCACTGTGCTGTCTGTCTCTCCATTTGTGTGTCCTGCACTGTGCTGTCTGTCCTCCCATATGTGTGTCCTGCATTGTGCTGTCTGTCTCCCCATATGTGTGTGCTTCATTGTGCTGTCTGTCTCTCCTTATGTGTGTCCTGCATTGTGCTGTCTGTCTCCCCATATGTGTGTCCAGCACTGTGCTGTCTGTCTCTCCATATGTATGTACTGCACTGTGCTGTCTGTCTCCCCATAAGTATATCCTGCATTTTGCTGTCTGTCCCCCCATATGTATGTTATGCATTGTGCTGTCTGTCTCCCCATATGTGTGCCCTGCATTCTGCTGTCTGTCTCCCCATATGTATGTCCTGCATTGTGCTGTCTGTCCCCCCATATGTATGTCCTGCATTTTGCTGTCTGTCTCCCCATATGTATGTCCTGCATTGTGCTGTCTGACCCCCCATATGTATGTCCTGCATTTTGCTGTCTGTCTCCCCATATGTATGTTATGCATTGTGCTGTCTGTCTCCCCATATGTATGTCCTGCATTGTGCTGTCTGTCTCCCCATATGTGTGACCTGCATTGTGCTGTCTGTCCCCCCATATGTATGTCCTGCATTGTGCTGTCTGACCACCCATATGTATGTCCTGCATTTTGCTGTCTGTCTACCCATATGTATGTTATGCATTGTGCTGTCTGTCTCCCCATATGTATGTCTTGCATTGTGCTATCTGTCCCCCCATATGTATGTCCTGCACTGTGCTGTCTGACCCCCCATATGTATGTCCTGCATTTTGCTGTCTGTCAACCCATATGTATGTCCTGCATTGTGCTGTCTGTCTCCCCATATGCATGTCTTGTATTATGCTGTCTGTCCACCCATATGTATGTACTACATTGTGCTGTCTGTCCCTCCATATGTATGTACTACATTGTGCTGTCTGTCCACCCATATGTATGTACTGCATTGAGCTGTCTGTCTCCCCATATGTATGTCCTGCATTGTGCTGTCTGTCACCCCATATGTATGTACTACATTGTGCTGTCTGTCCCCCCATATGTATGTACTGCATTGTGCTGATTGTCCCCCCATATGTGTATCCTGCATTGCGCTGTCTGTCTCCCGATATGTATGTCCTGCATTGCGCTGTCTGTCTCCCCATATGTATGTACAGCATTGCGCTGTCTGTCTCTCCATATGTATGTCCTGCATTGTGCTGTCTGTCTCCCCATATGTATGTCCTGCATTGTGCTGTCTGTCTCCCCATATGTATGTCCTGATCTGTGCTGTCTGTCTCCCCATATGTACTCCCTGCATTGTGCTGTCTGTCTTCCCATATGTATGTCCAGCATTGTGCTGTCTGTCTCCCCATATGTGTCCTGCATTGCGCTGTCTGTCTCCCCATATGTGTCCTGCATTGTGCTGTCTGTCTCCTCATATGTATGTCCTGCATTGTGCTGTCTCCCCATATCTATGTCCTGCATTGTGCTGTCTGTCTCCCATATTTATGTCCAGCATTGTGCTGTCTGTATCTCCACATGTATGTCCAGCATTGTGCTGTATCCCCATATGTATGTCCAGCATTGTGCTGTCTGTCTCCCTATATGTATGTCCAGCATTGTGCTGTCTGTCTCCCCATATGTGTCCTGCATTTTGCTGTCTGTCTACCCATATGTGTGTCCTGCATTGTGCTGTCTGTCTCCCCATATGTGTGTCCTGCATTGAGCTGTCTGTCTCCCCATATGTATGTCCTGCATTGTGCTGTCTGTCTCACCATATGTATGTACTACATTGTGCTGTCTTTCCACCCATATGTATGTACTGCATTGTGCTGTCTGTCCCCCAATATGTATGTACTACATTGTGCTGTCTGTCCCCTCATATGTATGTCCTGCATTGTGCTATCTGTCACCCCATATGTATGTACTACATTGTGCTGTCTGTCCCCCCATATGTATGTACTGCATTGTGCTGTCTGTCCCCCCATATGTATGTCCTGGATTGTGCTGATTGTCCCCCCTTATGTGTGTCCTGCATTGTGCTGCCTGTCTCCCCATATGTATGTCCTGCATTGTGCTGTCTGTCTCCCCATATGTATGTACTGCATTGTGCTGTCTGTCTCTCCATATGTATGTCCTGCATTGTGCTGTCTGTCTCCCTATATGTATGTCCTGCATTGTGCTGTCTGTCTCCCCATATGTATGTCCTGCATTTTGTTGTCTGTCTCCCCATATGTATGTCCTATATTGTGCTGTCTGTCTCCCCATATGTATGTCCTGCACTGTGCTGTCTGTCTCCCCATATGTATGTCCTGATCTGTGCTGTCTGTCTCCCCATATGTACTCCCTGCATTGTGCTGTCTGTCTCCCCATATGTATGTCCAGCATTGTGCTGTCTGTCTCCCCATATTTGTCCTGCATTGTGCTGTCTGTCTCCCCAGATGTATGTCCTGCATTGTGCTGTCTCCACATATGTATGTCCTGCACTGTGCTGTCTATCTCCCCATATGTGTGTCCTGCACTGTGCTGTCTGTCTCCCCATATGTGTGTCCTGCATTGTGCTGTCTGTCTTCCCATATGTGTGTCCTGCATTGTGCTGTCTGTCTCCCCATATGTGTGTCCTGCATTGTGCTGTCTGTCTCCCCATATGTGTGTGCTGCATTGTGCTGTCTGTCTCCCCATATGTTTGTCCTGCATTGTGCTGTCTGTCCCCCCATATGTATATCGTGCATTGTGATGTCTGTCCCCCCATATGTATGTTATGCATTGTGCTGTCTGTCTCCCCATAAGTGTGGCCAGCATTCTGCTGTCTGTCTCCCCATATGTGTGTCCTGCATTGAGCTGTCTGTCTCCCCATATGTATGTCCTGCATTGTGCTGTCTGTCTCACCATATGTATGTACTACATTGTGCTGTCTTTCCACCCATATGTATGTACTGCATTGTGCTGTCTGTCCCCCAATATGTATGTACTACATTGTGCTGTCTGTCCCCTCATATGTATGTCCTGCATTGTGCTATCTGTCACCCCATATGTATGTACTACATTGTGCTGTCTGTCCCCCCATATGTATGTACTGCATTGTGCTGTCTGTCCCCCCATATGTGTGTCCTGGATTGTGCTGATTGTCCCCCCTTAAGTGTGTCCTGCATTGTGCTGCCAGTCTCCCCATATGTATGTCCTGCATTGTGCTGTCTCCACATATGTATGTCCTGCACTGTGCTGTCTATCTCCCCATATGTGTGTCCTGCACTGTGCTGTCTGTCCTCACATATGTATGTCCTGCATTGTGCTGTCTGTCTCCCCATATGTATGTCCTGCATTGTGCTGTCTGTCCCCCCATATGTATGTCCTGTATTATGCTGTCTGTCCCCCCATATGTATGTACTACCTTGTGCTTTCTGTCCCCCCATATGTATGTACTACATTGTGCTGTCTGTGCACCCATATGTATGTACTGCATTGTGCTCTCTGTCCCCCCATATGTATGTACTACATTGTGCTGTCTGTCCCCCCATATGTATGTACTGCATTGTGCTGTCTGTCCCCCCATATGTATGTACTGCATTGTGCTGTCTGTCCCCCCATATGTATGTACTGCATTGTGCTGTCTGTCCCCCCATATGTATGTCCTGCATTGTGCTGATTGTCCCCCCATATGTGTGATCTGCATTGTGATGTCTGTCTCCCCATATGTTTGTCCTGCATTGTGCTGTCTGTCTCCCCATATGTATGTACTGCATTGTGCTGTCTGTCTCTCCATATGTATGTCCTGCATTGTGCTGTCTGTCTCCCCATATGTATGTCCTGCATTGTGTTGTCTGTCTCCCCATATGTGTGTCCTATATTGTGCTGTCTGTCTCCCCATATGTATGTCCTGCACTGTGCTGTCTGTCTCCCCATATGTATGTCCTGATCTGTGCTGTCTGTCTCCCCATATGTACTCCCTGCATTGTGCTGTCTGTCTTCCCATATGTATTTCCAGCATTGTGCTGTCTGTCTCCCCATATGTGTCCTGCATTGTGCTGTCTGTCTCCCCATATGTATGTCCTGCATTGTGCTGTCTCCCCATATGTATGTCCTGCACTGTGCTGTCTATCTCCCCATATGTGTGTCCTGCACTATGCTGTCTGTCTCTCCATATGTGTGTCCTGCACTGTGCTACCTGTCCTCCCATATGTGTGTCCAGCACTGTGCAGTCTGTCTCCCCATATGTGTGTCCTGCATTGTGCTGTCTGTCTTCCCATATGTGTGTCCTGCATTGTGCTGTCTGTCTCCCCATATGTGTGTCCTGCATTGTGTGGTCTGTCTCCCCATATGTGTGTCCTGCACTGTGCTGTCTGTCTCTCCATATGTGTGTCCTGCACTGTGCTGTCTGTCCTCCCATATGTGTCTCCTGCATTGTGCTGTCTGTCTCCCCATATGTGTGTCCTGCATGGTGCTGTCTGTCTCCGCATATGTGTGTCCTGCATTGTGCTGTCTGTCTCCCCATATTTGTGTCCAGCACTGTGCTGTCTGTCCCCCCATATGTATGTTATGCATTGTGCTGTCTGTCTCCCCATATGTGTGCCCTGCATTCTGCTGTCTGTCTCCCCATATGTATGTCCAGCATTGTGCTGTCTGTGCCCCCATATGTATGTCCTGCATTGTGCTGTCTGACCCCCCATATGTATGTCCTGCATTTTGCTGTCTGTCTCCCCATATGTGTGTCCTGCATTGTGCTGTCTGTCTCCCCATATGTATGTTCTGCACTGTGCTGTCTGTCCCCCCATATGTATGTCCTGTATTATGCTGTCTGTCCCCCCATATGTATGTACTACATTGTGCTGTCTGTCCCCCCATATGTATGTACTACATTGTGCTGTCTGTCCACCCATATGTATGTACTACATTGTGCTGTCTGTCCCCCCATATGTATGTACTGCATTGTGCTGTCTGTCACCCCATATGTATGTACTACATTGTGCTGTCTGTCCCCCCATATGTATGTACTGCATTATGCTGTCTGTCCCCCCATATGTATGTCCTGCATTGTGCTGTCTGTCCCCCCATATGTATGTCCTGCATTGTGCTGATTGTCCCCCCATATGTGTGTCTTGCATTGTGCTGTCTGTCTCCCCCTATGTATGTCATGCATTGTGCTGTCTGTCTTCCCATATGTGTGTCCTGCATTGTGCTGTCTGTCTCCCCATATGTGTGTCCTGCATTGTGCGGTCAGTCTCCCCATATGTGTGTCCTGCACTGTGCTGTCTGTCTCTCCATATGTGTGTCCTGCACTGTGCTGTCTGTCCTCCCATATGTGTCTCCTGCATTGTGCTGTCTGTCTCCCCATATGTGTGTCCTGCATTGTGCTGTCTGTCTCCCCATATTTGTGTCCAGCACTGTGCTGTCTGTCTCCCCATATGTATGTACTGCACTGTGCTGTCTGTCTCCCCATATGTGTATCCTGCATTGTGCTGTCTGTCCCCCCATATGTATATCCTGCATTGTGCTGTCTGTCCCCCCATATGTATGTTATGCATTGTGCTGTCTGTCTCCCCATATGTGTGCCCTGCATTCTGCTGTCTGTCTCCCCATATGTATGTCCAGCATTGTGCTGTCTGTGTCTAAATATGTATGTCCTGCATTGTGCTGTCTGTCCCCCCATATGTATGTCCTGCATTGTGCTGATTGTCCCCCCATATGTGTGTCTTGCATTGTGCTGTCTGTCTCCCCCTATGTATGTCATGCATTGTGCTGTCTGTCTCCCCCTATGTATGTCCTGCATTGTGCTGTCTGTCCCCCCATATGTATGTCCTGCATTGTGCTGTCTGACCCCCCATATGTATGTCCTGCATTTTGCTGTCTGTCCACCCATATGTATGTCCTGCATTGTGCTGTCTGTCTCCCCATATGTATGTCCTGCATTGTGCTGTCTGTCTCCCCATATGTATGTACTGCATTGTGCTGTCTGTCTCTCCATATGTATGTCCTGCATTGTGCTGTCTGTCTCCCCATATGTATGTCCTGCATTGTGTTGTCTGTCTCCCCATATGTGTGTCCTATATTGTGCTGTCTGTCTCCCAATATGTATGTCCTGCACTGTGCTGTCTATCTCCCCATATGTGTGTCCTGCACTGTGCTGTCTGTCTCTCCATATGTGTGTCCTGCACTGTGCTACCTGTCCTCCCGTATGTGTGTCCAGCACTGTGCAGTCTGTCTCCCCATATGTGTGTCCTGCATTGTGCTGTCTGTCTTCCCATATGTGTGTCCTGCATTGTGCTGTCTGTCTCCCCATATGTGTGTCCTGCATTGTGTGGTCTGTCTCCCCATATGTGTGTCCTGCACTGTGCTGTCTGTCTCTCCATATGTGTGTCCTGCACTGTGCTGTCTGTCCTCCCATATGTGTCTCCTGCATTGTGCTGTCTGTCTCCCCATATGTGTGTCCTGCATGGTGCTGTCTGTCTCCCCATATGTGTGTCCTGCATTGTGCTGTCTGTCTCCCCATATTTGTGTCCAGCACTGTGCTGTCTGTCCCCCCATATGTATGTTATGCATTGTGCTGTCTGTCTCCCCATATGTGTGCCCTGCATTCTGCTGTCTGTCTCCCCATATGTATGTCCAGCATTGTGCTGTCTGTGCCCCCATATGTATGTCCTGCATTGTGCTGTCTGACCCCCCATATGTATGTCCTGCATTTTGCTGTCTGTCTCCCCATATGTGTGTCCTGCATTGTGCTGTCTGTCTCCCCATATGTATGTTCTGCACTGTGCTGTCTGTCCCCCCATATGTATGTCCTGTATTATGCTGTCTGTCCCCCCATATGTATGTACTACATTGTGCTGTCTGTCCCCCCATATGTATGTACTACATTGTGCTGTCTGTCCACCCATATGTATGTACTACATTGTGCTGTCTGTCCCCCCATATGTATGTACTGCATTGTGCTGTCTGTCACCCCATATGTATGTACTACATTGTGCTGTCTGTCCCCCCATATGTATGTACTGCATTATGCTGTCTGTCCCCCCATATGTATGTCCTGCATTGTGCTGTCTGTCCCCCCATATGTATGTCCTGCATTGTGCTGATTGTCCCCCCATATGTGTGTCTTGCATTGTGCTGTCTGTCTCCCCCTATGTATGTCATGCATTGTGCTGTCTGTCTTCCCATATGTGTGTCCTGCATTGTGCTGTCTGTCTCCCCATATGTGTGTCCTGCATTGTGCGGTCAGTCTCCCCATATGTGTGTCCTGCACTGTGCTGTCTGTCTCTCCATATGTGTGTCCTGCACTGTGCTGTCTGTCCTCCCATATGTGTCTCCTGCATTGTGCTGTCTGTCTCCCCATATGTGTGTCCTGCATTGTGCTGTCTGTCTCCCCATATGTGTGTCCTGCATTGTGCTGTCTGTCTCCCCATATTTGTGTCCAGCACTGTGCTGTCTGTCTCCCCATATGTATGTACTGCACTGTGCTGTCTGTCTCCCCATATGTGTATCCTGCATTGTGCTGTCTGTCCCCCCATATGTATATCCTGCATTGTGCTGTCTGTCCCCCCATATGTATGTTATGCATTGTGCTGTCTGTCTCCCCATATGTGTGCCCTGCATTCTGCTGTCTGTCTCCCCATATGTATGTCCAGCATTGTGCTGTCTGTGCCTCCATATGTATGTCCTGCATTGTGCTGTCTGACCCCCCATATGTATGTCCTGCATTTTGCTGTCTGTCTCCCCATATGTGTGTCCTGCATTGTGCTGTCTGTCTCCCCATATGTATGTTCTGCACTGTGCTGTCTGTCCCCCCATATGTATGTCCTGTATTATGCTGTCTGTCCCCCCATATGTATGTACTACATTGTGCTGTCTGTCCCCCCATATGTATGTACTACATTGTGCTGTCTGTCCACCCATATGTATGTACTGCATTGTGCTGTCTGTCCCCCCATATGTATGTACTACATTGTGCTGTCTGTCCCCCCATATGTATGTACTGCATTATGCTGTCTGTCCCCCCATATGTATGTCCTGCATTGTGCTGTCTGTCCCCCCATATGTATGTCCTGCATTGTGCTGATTGTCCCCCCATATGTGTGTCTTGCATTGTGCTGTCTGTCTCCCCCTATGTATGTCATGCATTGTGCTGTCTGTCTCCCCCTATGTATGTCCTGCATTGTGCTGTCTGTCCCCCCATATGTATGTCCTGCATTGTGCTGTCTGACCCCCATATGTATGTCCTGCATTTTGCTGTCTGTCCACCCATATGTATGTCCTGCATTGTGCTGTCTGTCTCCCCATATGTATGTCCTGCATTGTGCTGTCTGTCTCCCCATATGTATGTACTGCATTGTGCTGTCTGTCTCTCCATATGTATGTCCTGCATTGTGCTGTCTGTCTCCCCATATGTATGTCCTGCATTGTGTTGTCTGTCTCCCCATATGTGTGTCCTATATTGTGCTGTCTGTCTCCCCATATGTATGTCCTGCACTGTGCTGTCTATCTCCCCATATGTGTGTCCTGCACTGTGCTGTCTGTCTCTCCATATGTGTGTCCTGCACTGTGCTACCTGTCCTCCCGTATGTGTGTCCAGCACTGTGCAGTCTGTCTCCCCATATGTGTGTCCTGCATTGTGCTGTCTGTCTTCCCATATGTGTGTCCTGCATTGTGCTGTCTGTCTCCCCATATGTGTGTCCTGCATTGTGCTGTCTGTCTCCCCATATGTGTGTGCTGCATTGTGCTGTCTGTCTCCCAATATGTGTGTCCTGCATTGTGCTGTCTGTCTCCCCATATTTGTGTCCAGCACTGTGCTGTCTGTCTCCCCATATGTATGTACTGCACTGTGCTGTCTGTCTCCCCATATGTGTATCCTGCATTGTGCGGTCTGTCCCCCCATATGTATATCCTGCATTGTGCTGTCTGTCCCCCCATATGTATGTTATGCACTGTGCTGTCTGTCTCCCCATATGTGTATCCTGCATTGTGCTGTCTGTCCCCCCATATGTATGTCCTGCATTGTGCTGTCTGTGCCCCCATATGTATGTCCTGCATTGTGCTGTCTGACCCCCATATGTATGTCCTGCATTTTGCTGTCTGTCTCCCCATATGTGTGTCCTGCATTGTGCTGTCTGTCTCCCCATATGTATGTTCTGCACTGTGCTGTCTGTCCCCCCATATGTATGTCCTGTATTATGCTGTCTGTCCCCCCATATGTATGTACTACATTGTGCTGTCTGTCCCCCCATATGTATGTACTGCATTGTGCTGTCTGTCCACCCATATGTATGTACTGCATTGTGCTGTCTGTCCCCCCATATGTATGTACTACATTGTGCTGTCTGTCCCCCCATATGTATGTACTGCATTGTGCTGTCTGTCACCCCATATGTATGTACTACATTGTGCTGTCTGTCACCCCATATGTATGTACTACATTGTGCTGTCTGTCCCCCCATATGTATGTACTGCATTATGCTGTCTGTTCCCCCATATGTATGTCCTGCATTGTGCTGTCTGTCCCCCCATATGTATGTCCTGCATTGTGCTGATTGTCACCCCATATGTGTGTCCTGCATTGTGCTGTCTGTCTCCCGATATGTATGTCCTGCATTGCGCTGTCTGTCTTCCCATATGTATGTACTGCATTGCGCAGCCTGTCTCTCCATATGTATGTCCTGCATTGTGCTGTCTCCCCATATGTATGTCCTGCAGCATTGTGTTGTCTGTCTCCCCATATGTGTGTCCTGCACTGTGCTGTCTATCTCCCCATATGTATGTCCTGATCTGTGCAGTCTGTCTCCCCATATGTACTCCCTGCATTGTGCTGTCTGTCTTCCCATATGTATGTCCAGCATTGTGCTGTCTGTCTCCCCATATGTGTACTGCATTGTGCTGTCTGTCTCCTCATATGTATGTCCTGCATTGTGCTGTCTCCCCATATGTATGTCCTGCATTGTGCTGTCTGTCTCCCATATGTATGTCCAGCATTGTGCTGTCTGTCTCTCCACATGTATGTCCAGCATTGTGCTGTATCCAAATATGTATGTCCTGCATTGTGCTGTCTCCCCATATGTATTTCCTGCATTGTGCTGTCTGTCTCCCCATATGTATGTCCAGCATTGTGCTGTCTGTCTCCCCATATGTGTGTCCTGCATTGTGCTGTCTGTCTCCCCATATGTGTGTCCTGCATTGTGCTGTCTGTCTCCCCATATGTGTATCCTGCATTGTGCTGTCTGTCCCCCCATATGTATGTCCGGCATTGTGCTGTCTGTCCCCCCATATGTATGTCCTGCATTATGCTGTCTGTCCCCCCATATGTATGTCCTGCATTGTGCTGTCTGTGCCCCGATATGTATGTCCTGCATTGTGCTGTCTGACCCCCCATATGTATGTCCTGCATTTTGCTGTCTGTCTCCCCATATGTGTGTCCTGCATTGTGCTGTCTGTCTCCCCATATGTATGTTCTGCACTGTGCTGTCTGTCCCCCCATATGTATGTCCTGTATTATGCTGTCTGTCCCCCCATATGTATGTACTACATTGTGCTGTCTGTCCCCCGATATGTATGTACTGCATTGTGCTGTCTGTCCACCCATATGTATGTACTGCATTGTGATGTCTGTCCCCCCATATGTATGTACTACATTGTGCTGTCTGTCCCCCCATATGTATGTACTGCATTGTGCTGTCTGTCACCCCATATGTATGTACTACATTGTGCTGTCTGTCCCCCCATATGTATGTCCTGCATTGTGCTGATTGTCCCCCCATAAGTGTGTCCTGCATTGTGCTGTCTGTCTCCCGATATGTGTGTCCTGCATTGCGCTGTCTGTCTCTTCATATGTATGTCCTGCATTGCGCTGTCTGTCTCTCCATATGTATGTCCTGCATTGTGCTGTCTGTCTCCCCATATGTATGTCCTGCATTGTGTTGTCTGTCTCCCCATATGTGTGTCCTGCACTGTGCTGTCTGTCTCCCCATATGTATGTCCTGATCTGTGCTGTCTGTCTCCCCTTATGTACTCCTTGCATTTTGCTGTCTGTCTTCCCATATGTATGTCCAGCATTGTGCTGTCTGTCTCCCCATATGTGTCCTGCATTGTGCTGTCTTCTCCTCATATGTATGTCCTGCATTGTGCTGTCTCCCCATATGTATGTCCTGCATTGTGCTGTCTGTCTCCCATATGTATGTCCAGCATTGTGCTGTCTGTCTCTCCACATGTATGTCCAGCATTGTGCTGTATCCCCATATGTATGTCCTGCATTGTGCTGTCTCCCCATATGTATTTCCTGCATTGTGCTGTCTGTCTCCCCATATGTATGTCCTGCATTGTGCTGTCTCCCCATATGTGTGTCCTGCATTGTGCTGTCTGTCTCCCCATATGTGTGTCCTGCATTGTGCTGTCTGTCTCACCATATTTGTGTCCTGCATTGTGCTGTCTGTACCCCATATGTATGTTCTGCACTGTGCTGTCTGTCTCCCCATATGTGTATCCTGCATTGTGCTGTCTGTCCCCCCATATGTATGTCCGGCATTGTGCTGTCTGTCCCCCCATATGTATGTCCTGCATTATGCTGTCTGTCTCCCCATATGTATGTACTCCATTGTGCTGTCTGTCCCCACATATGTATGTACTACATTGTGCTGTCTTTCCACACATATGTATGTACTGTATTGTGCTGTCTGTCCCCCAATATGTATGTACTACATTGTGCTGTCTGTCCCCTCATATGTATGTCCTGCATTGTGCTATCTGTCCCCCCATATGTATGTACTACATTGTGCTGTCTGTCCCCCCATATGTATGTACTGCATTGTGCTGTCTGTCCCCCCATATGTATGTCCTGGATTGTGCTGATTGTCCCCCCTTATGTGTGTCCTGCATTGTGCTGCCTGTCTCCCCATATGTATGTCCTGCATTGTGCTGTCTGTCTCCCCATATGTATGTACTGCATTGTGTTGTCTGTCTCTCCATATGTATGTCCTGCATTGTGCTGTCTGTCTCCCTAAATGTATGTCCTGCATTGTGCTGTCTGTCTCCCCATATGTATGTCCTGCATTTTGTTGTCTGTCTCCCCATATGTATGTCCTGCATTGTGTTGTCTGTCTCCCCATATGTGTGTCCTATATTGTGCTGTCTGTCTCCCCATATGTATGTCCTGCACTGTGCTGTCTGTCTCCCCATATGTATGTCCTGATCTGTGCTGTCTGTCTCCCCATATGTACTCCCTGCATTGTGCTGTCTGTCTCCCCATATGTATGTCCTGCATTGTGCTGTCTGTCTCCCCATATTTGTCCTGCATTGTGCTGTCTGTCTCCCCATATGTATGTCCTGCATTGTGCTGTCTCCACATATGTATGTCCTGCACTGTGCTGTCTATCTCCCCATATGTGTGTCCTGCATTGTGCTGTCTGTCTTCCCATATGTGTGTCCTGCATTGTGCTGTCTGTCTCCCCATATGTGTGTCCTGCATTGTGCTGTCTGTCTCCCCATATGTGTGTGCTGCATTGTGCTGTCTGTCTCCCCATATGTTTGTCCTGTATTGTGCTGTCTGTCCCCCCATATGTATATCCTGTATTGTGCTATCTGTCCCCCCAAATGTATGTTATGCATTGTGCTGTCTGTCTCCCCATAAGTGTGGCCAGCATTCTGCTGTCTGTCTCCCCATATGTATGTCCTGCACTGTGCTGTCTGTCCCCCCATATGTATGTCCTGCATTGTGCTGTCTGACCCCCCATATGTATGTCCTGCATTTTGCTGTCTGTCTACCCATATGTATGTCCTGCATTGTGCTGTCTGTCTCCCCATATGTATGTTCTGCACTGTGCTGTCTGTCTCCCTATATGTGTATCCTGCATTGTGCTGTCTGTCCTCACATATGTATGTCCTGCATTGTGCTGTCTGTCTCCCCATATGTATGTCCTGCATTGTGCTCTCTGTCCCCCCATATGTATGTCCTGTATTATGCTGTCTGTCCCCCCATATGTATGTACTACCTTGTGCTTTCTGTCCCCCCATATGTATGTACTACATTGTGCTGTCTGTCCACCCATATGTATGTACTGCATTGTGCTCTCTGTCCCCCCATATGTATGTACTACATTGTGCTGTCTGTCCCCCCATATGTATGTACTGCATTGTGCTGTCTGTCCCCCCATATGTATGTACTACATTGTGCTGTCTGTCCCCCCATATGTATGTATTGCATTGTGCTGTCTGTCCCCCCATATGTATGTCCTGCATTGTGCTGATTGCCCCCCCATATGTGTGATCTGCATTGTGCTGTCTGTCTCCCCATATGTTTGTCCTGCATTGTGCTGTCTGTCTCCCCATATGTATGTAATGCATTGTGCTGTCAGTCTCTCCATATGTATGTCCTGCATTGTGCTGTCTGTCTCCCCATATGTATGTCCTGCATTGTGTTGTCTGTCTCCCCATATGTGTGTCCTATATTGTGCTGTCTGTCTCCCCATATGTATGTCCTGCACTGTGCTGTCTGTCTCCCCATATGTATGTCCTGATCTGTGCTGTCTGTCTCCCCATATGTACTCCCTGCATTGTGCTGTCTGTCTTCCCATATGTATGTCCAGCATTGTGCTGTCTGTCTCCCCATATGTGTCCTGCATTGTGCTGTCTGTCTCCCCATATGTGTGTCCTGCATTGTGCTGTCTCCCCATATGTATGTCCTGCACTGTGCTGTCTATCTCCCCATATGTGTGTCCTGCACTGTGCTGTCTGTCTCTCCATATGTGTGTCCTGCACTGTGCTACCTGTCCTCCCGTATGTGTGTCCAGCACTGTGCAGTCTGTCTCCCCATATGTGTGTCCTGCATTGTGCTGTCTGTCCCCCCATATATATGTACTGCATTGTCCTGTCTGTCACCCCATATGTATGTACTACATTGTGCTGTCTGTCCCCCCATATGTATGTACTGCATTGTGCTGTCTGTCCCCCCATATGTATGTCCTGCATTGTGCTGTCTGTCCCCCCATATGTATGTCCTGCATTGTGCTGATTGTCCCCCCATATGTGTGTCTTGCATTGTTCTGTCTGTCTCCCCCTATGTATGTCCTGCATTGTGCTGTCTGTCTCCCCCTATGTATGTCCTGCATTGTGCTGTCTGTCCCCCCATATGTATGTCCTGCATTGTGCTGTCTGTCTACCCATATGTATGTCCTGCATTGTGCTGTCTGTCTCCCCATATGTATGTCCTGCATTGTGCTGTCTGTCTCCCCATATGTATGTACTGCATTGTGCTGTCTGTCTCTCCATATGTATGTCCTGCATTGTGCTGTCTATCTCCCCATATGTATGTCCTGCATTGTGTTGTCTGTCTTCCCATATGTGTGTCCTATATTGTGCTGTCTGTCTCCCCATATGTATGTCCTGCACTGTGCTGTCTGTCTCCCCATATGTATGTCCTGCATTGTGCTGTGTCTCCCCATATGTATGTCCTGCATTGTGCTGTCTGTCTCTCCATATGTATGTCCTGCATTGTGCTGTCTGTCTCCCCATATGTGTATCCTGCATTGTGCTGTCTGTCCCCCCATATGTATGTCCGGCATTGTGCTGTCTGTCCCCCCATATGTATGTCCTGCATTATGCTGTCTGTCTCCCCATATGTATGTACTCCATTGTGCTGTCTGTCCCCACATATGTATGTACTACATTGTGCTGTCTTTCCACACATATGTATGTACTGTATTGTGCTGTCTGTCCCCCAATATGTATGTACTACATTGTGCTGTCTGTCCCCTCATATGTATGTCCTGCATTGTGCTATCTGTCCCCCCATATGTATGTACTACATTGTGCTGTCTGTCCCCCCATATGTATGTACTGCATTGTGCTGTCTGTCCCCCCATATGTATGTCCTGGATTGTGCTGATTGTCCCCCCTTATGTGTGTCCTGCATTGTGCTGCCTGTCTCCCCATATGTATGTCCTGCATTGTGCTGTCTGTCTCCCCATATGTATGTACTGCATTGTGTTGTCTGTCTCTCCATATGTATGTCCTGCATTGTGCTGTCTGTCTCCCTAAATGTATGTCCTGCATTGTGCTGTCTGTCTCCCCATATGTATGTCCTGCATTTTGTTGTCTGTCTCCCCATATGTATGTCCTGCATTGTGTTGTCTGTCTCCCCATATGTGTGTCCTATATTGTGCTGTCTGTCTCCCCATATGTATGTCCTGCACGGTGCTGTCTGTCTCCCCATATGTATGTCCTGATCTGTGCTGTCTGTCTCCCCATATGTACTCCCTGCATTGTGCTGTCTGTCTCCCCATATGTATGTCCTGCATTGTGCTGTCTGTCTCCCCATATTTGTCCTGCATTGTGCTGTCTGTCTCCCCATATGTATGTCCTGCATTGTGCTGTCTCCACATATGTATGTCCTGCACTGTGCTGTCTATCTCCCCATATGTGTGTCCTGCATTGTGCTGTCTGTCTTCCCATATGTGTGTCCTGCATTGTGCTGTCTGTCTCCCCATATGTGTGTCCTGCATTGTGCTGTCTGTCTCCCCATATGTGTGTGCTGCATTGTGCTGTCTGTCTCCCTATATGTTTGTCCTGTATTGTGCTGTCTGTCCCCCCATATGTATATCCTGTATTGTGCTATCTGTCCCCCCAAATGTATGTTATGCATTGTGCTGTCTGTCTCCCCATAAGTGTGGCCAGCATTCTGCTGTCTGACCCCCCATATGTATGTCCTGCATTTTGCTGTCTGTCTACCCATATGTATGTCCTGCATTGTGCTGTCTGTCTCCCCATATGTATGTTCTGCACTGTGCTGTCTGTCTCCCTATATGTGTATCCTGCATTGTGCTGTCTGTCCTCACATATGTATGTCCTGCATTGTGCTGTCTGTCTCCCCATATGTATGTCCTGCATTGTGCTCTCTGTCCCCCCATATGTATGTCCTGTATTATGCTGTCTGTCCCCCCATATGTATGTACTACCTTGTGCTTTCTGTCCCCCCATATGTATGTACTACATTGTGCTGTCTGTCCACCCATATGTATGTACTGCATTGTGCTCTCTGTCCCCCCATATGTATGTACTACATTGTGCTGTCTGTCCCCCCATATGTATGTACTGCATTGTGCTGTCTGTCCCCCCATATGTATGTACTACATTGTGCTGTCTGTCCCCCCATATGTATGTACTGCATTGTGCTGTCTGTCCCCCCATATGTATGTCCTGCATTGTGCTGATTGCCCCCCCATATGTGTGATCTGCATTGTGCTGTCTGTCTCCCCATATGTTTGTCCTGCATTGTGCTGTCTGTCTCCCCATATGTATGTAATGCATTGTGCTGTCAGTCTCTCCATATGTATGTCCTGCATTGTGCTGTCTGTCTCCCCATATGTATGTCCTGCATTGTGTTGTCTGTCTCCCCATATGTGTGTCCTATATTGTGCTGTCTGTCTCCCCATATGTATGTCCTGCACTGTGCTGTCTGTCTCCCCATATGTATGTCCTGATCTGTGCTGTCTGTCTCCCCATATGTACTCCCTGCATTGTGCTGTCTGTCTTCCCATATGTATGTCCAGCATTGTGCTGTCTGTCTCCCCATATGTGTCCTGCATTATGCTGTCTGTCTCCCCATATGTGTGTCCTGCATTGTGCTGTCTCCCCATATGTATGTCCTGCACTGTGCTGTCTATCTCCCCATATGTGTGTCCTGCACTGTGCTGTCTGTCTCTCCATATGTGTGTCCTGCACTGTGCTACCTGTCCTCCCGTATGTGTGTCCAGCACTGTGCAGTCTGTCTCCCCATATGTGTGTCCTGCATTGTGCTGTCTGTCTCCCCATATGTGTGTCCTGCATTGTGCTGTCTGTCTCCCCATATGTGTGTCCTGCACTGTGCTGTCTGTCTCTCCATATGTGTGTCCTGCACTGTGCTGTCTGTCCTCCCATATGTGTCTCCTGCTTTGTGCTGTCTGTCTCCCCATATGTGTGTCCTGCATTGTGCTGTCTGTCTCCCCATATGTGTGTCCTGCATTGTGCTGTCTGTCTCCCCATATTTGTGTCCTGCACTGTGCTGTCTGTCTCCCCATATGTATGCACTGCACTGTGCTGTCTGTCTCGCCATATGTGTATCCTGCATTGTGCTGTCTGTCCCCCCATATGTATATCCTGCATTGTGCTGTCTGTCCCCCCATATGTATGTTATGCATTGTGCTGTCTGTCTCCCCATATGTGTGCCCTGCATTCTGCTGTCTGTCTCCCCATATGTATGTCCTGCATTGTGCTGTCTGTGCCCCCATATGTATGTCCTGCATTGTGCTGTCTGACCCCCCATATGTATGTCCTGCATTTTGCTGTCTGTCTCCCCATATGTGTGTCCTGCATTGTGCTGTCTGTCTCCCCATATGTATGTTCTGCACTGTGCTGTCTGTCCCCCCATATGTATGTCCTGTATTATGCTGTCTGTCCCCCCATATGTATGTACTACATTGTGCTGTCTGTCCCCCCATATGTATGTACTGCATTGTGCTGTCTGTCCCCCCATATATATGTACTGCATTGTGCTGTCTGTCCCCCCATATATATGTACTGCATTGTCCTGTCTGTCACCCCATATGTATGTACTACATTGTGCTGTCTGTCCCCCCATATGTATGTACTGCATTGTGCTGTCTGTCCCCCCATATGTATGTCCTGCATTGTGCTGTCTGTCCCCCCATATGTATGTCCTGCATTGTGCTGATTGTCCCCCCATATGTGTGTCTTGCATTGTTCTGTCTGTCTCCCCCTATGTATGTCCTGCATTGTGCTGTCTGTCTCCCCCTATGTACCTATGTATGTCCTGCATTGTGCTGTCTGTCCCCCCATATGTATGTCCTGCATTGTGCTGTCTGTCTACCCATATGTATGTCCTGCATTGTGCTGTCTGTCTCCCCATATGTATGTCCTGCATTGTGCTGTCTGTCTCCCCATATGTATGTACTGCATTGTGCTGTCTGTCTCTCCATATGTATGTCCTGCATTGTGCTGTCTATCTCCCCATATGTATGTCCTGCATTGTGTTGTCTGTCTCCCCATATGTGTGTCCTATATTGTGCTGTCTGTCTCCCCATATGTATGTCCTGCACTGTGCTGTCTGTCTCCCCATATGTATGTCCTGCATTGTGCTGTGTCTCCCCATATGTATGTCCTGCATTGTGCTGTCTGTCTCTCCATATGTATGTCCTGCATTGTGCTGTCTGTCTCCCCATATGTATGTCCTGCATTGTGTTGTCTGTCTCCCCATATGTGTGTCCTATATTGTGCTGTCTGTCTCCCCATATGTATGTCCTGCACTGTGCTGTCTGTCTCCCCATATGTATGTCCTGATCTGTGCTGTCTGTCTCCCCATATGTACTCCCTGCATTGTGCTGTCTGTCTTCCCATATGTATGTCCAGCATTGTGCTGTCTGTCTCCCCATATGTATCCTGCATTGTGCTGTCTGTCCCCCCATATGTATTTCCTGCATTGTGCTGTCTGTCCCCCCATATGTATGTTATGCATTGTGCTGTCTGACCCCCCATATGTATGTCCTGCATTGTGCTGTCTGTCTCCCCATATGTGTCCTGCATTGTGCTGTCTGTCTCCCCATATGTATGTCCTGCATTGTGCTGTCTCCCCATATGTATGTCCTGCACTGTGCTGTCTTTCTCCCCATATGTGTGTCCTGCACTGTGCTGTCTATCTCCCCATATGTGTGTCCTGCACTGTGCTGTCTGTCTCTCCATATGTTTGTCCTGCACTGTGCTATCTGTCCTCCCGTATGTGTGTCCAGCACTGTGCAGTCTGTCTCCCTATATGTGTGTCCTGCATTGTGCTGTGTGTCTTCCCATATGTGTGTCCTGCATTGTGCTGTCTGTCTCCCCATATGTGTGTCCTGCATTGTGCAGTCTGTCTCCCCATATGTGTGTCCTGCACTGTGCTGTCTGTCTCTCCTTATGTGTGTCCTGCACTGTGCTGTCTGTCCTCCCATATAAGTCTCCTGCATTGTGCTGTCTGTCTCCCCATATGTGTGTGCTGCATTGTGCTGTCTGTCTCCCCATATGTGTGTCCTGCATTGTGCTGTCTGTCTCCCCATATTTGTGTCCAGCACTGTGCTGTCTGTCTCCCCATATGTATGTACTGCACTGTGCTGTCTGTCTCCCCATATGTATATCCTGCATTGTGCTGTCTGTCCCCCCATATGTATGTACTGCACTGTGCTGTCTGTCTCCCCATATGTGTATCCTGCATTGTGCTGTCTGTCCCCCCATATGTATATCCTGCATTGTGCTGTCTGTCCCCCCATATGTATGTTATGCATTGTGCTGTCTGTCTCCCCATATGTGTGCCCTGCATTCTGCTGTCTGTCTCCCCATATGTATGTCCTGCATTGTGCTGTCTGTGCCCCCATATGTATGTCCTGCATTGTGCTGTCTGACCCCCCATATGTATGTCCTGCATTGTGCTGTCTGTCTCCCCATATGTATGTTCTGCACTGTGCTGTCTGTCCCCCCATATGTATGTCCTGTATTATGCTGTCTGTCCCCCCATATGTATGTACTACATTGTGCTGTCTGTCCCCCCATATGTATGTACTGCATTGTGCTGTCTGTCCACCCATATGTATGTACTGTATTGTGCTGTCTGTCCCCCCATATGTATGTACTACATTGTGCTGTCTGTACCCCCATATGTATGTACTGCATTGTGCTGTCTGTCCCCCCATATGTATGTACTGCATTATGCTGTCTGTCCCCCCATATGTATGTCCTGCATTATGCTGTCTGTCCCCCCATATGTATGTCCTGCATTGTGCTGATTGTCCCCCCATATGTGTGTCCTGCATTGTGCTGTCTGTTTCCCCATATGTATGTTCTGCATTGTGCTGTCTGTCCCCCCATATGTATGTCCTGCATTGTGCTATCTGACTCCCCATATGTATGTCCTGCATTGTGCTGTCTGTCTCCCCATATGTATGTTCTGTACAGTGCTGTCTGTCTCCCCATATGTGTATCCTGCATTGTGCTGCCTGTCCTCACATATGTATGTCCTGCATTGTGCTGTCTGTCTCCCCATATGTATGTCCTTTATTATGCTGTCTGTCCCCCCATATGTATGTACTACATTGTGCTGTCTGTCCCCCCATATGTATGTACTGCATTGTGCTGTCTGTCCACCCATATGTATGTACTGCATTGTGCTGTCTGTCCCCCCATATGTATGTACTACATTGTGCTGTCTGTCCCCCCATATGTATGTACTGCATTGTGCTGTCTGTCCCCCCATATGTATGTACTGCATTGTGCTGTCTGTCCCCCCATATGTATGTACTGCATTGTGCTGTCTGTCCCCCCATATGTATGTCCTGCATTGTGCTGATTGTCCCCCCATATGTGTGTCCTGCATTGTGCTGTCTGACTCCCCATATGTGTGTCCAGCTTTGTGCTGTCTGTCTCCCCATATGTGTGTCCTGCATTGTGCAGTCTGTCTCCCCATATGTGTGTCCTGCACTGTGCTGTCTGTCTCTCCTTATGTGTGTCCTGCACTGTGCTGTCTGTCCTCCCATATAAGTCTCCTGCATTGTGCTGTCTGTCTCCCCATATGTGTGTGCTGCATTGTGCTGTCTGTCTCCCCATATGTGTGTCCTGCATTGTGCTGTCTGTCTCCCCATATTTGTGTCCAGCACTGTGCTGTCTGTCTCCCCATATGTATGTACTGCACTGTGCTGTCTGTCTCCCCATATGTATATCCTGCATTGTGCTGTCTGTCCCCCCATATGTATGTACTGCACTGTGCTGTCTGTCTCCCCATATGTGTATCCTGCATTGTGCTGTCTGTCCCCCCATATGTATATCCTGCATTGTGCTGTCTGTCCCCCCATATGTATGTTATGCATTGTGCTGTCTGTCTCCCCATATGTGTGCCCTGCATTCTGCTGTCTGTCTCCCCATATGTATGTCCTGCATTGTGCTGTCTGTGCCCCCATATGTATGTCCTGCATTGTGCTGTCTGACCCCCCATATGTATGTCCTGCATTGTGCTGTCTGTCTCCCCATATGTATGTTCTGCACTGTGCTGTCTGTCCCCCCATATGTATGTCCTGTATTATGCTGTCTGTCCCCCCATATGTATGTACTACATTGTGCTGTCTGTCCCCCCATATGTATGTACTGCATTGTGCTGTCTGTCCACCCATATGTATGTACTGTATTGTGCTGTCTGTCCCCCCATATGTATGTACTACATTGTGCTGTCTGTACCCCCATATGTATGTACTGCATTGTGCTGTCTGTCCCCCCATATGTATGTACTGCATTATGCTGTCTGTCCCCCCATATGTATGTCCTGCATTGTGCTGTCTGTCCCCCCATATGTATGTCCTGCATTGTGCTGATTGTCCCCCCATATGTGTGTCCTGCATTGTGCTGTCTGTCTCCCCATATGTATGTTCTGCATTGTGCTGTCTGTCCCCCCATATGTATGTCCTGCATTGTGCTATCTGACTCCCCATATGTATGTCCTGCATTGTGCTGTCTGTCTCCCCATATGTATGTTCTGTACAGTGCTGTCTGTCTCCCCATATGTGTATCCTGCATTGTGCTGTCTGTCCCCCCATATGTATATCCTGCATTGTGCTGTCTGTCCCCCCATATGTATGTTATGCATTGTGCTGTCTGTCTCCCCATATGTGTGCCCTGCATTCTGCTGTCTGTCTCCCCATATGTATGTCCTGCATTGTGCTGTCTGTGCCCCCATATGTATGTCCTGCATTGTGCTGTCTGACCCCCCATATGTATGTCCTGCATTGTGCTGTCTGTCTCCCCATATGTATGTTCTGCACTGTGCTGTCTGTCCCCCCATATGTATGTCCTGTATTATGCTGTCTGTCCCCCCATATGTATGTACTACATTGTGCTGTCTGTCCCCCCATATGTATGTACTGCATTGTGCTGTCTGTCCACCCATATGTATGTACTGTATTGTGCTGTCTGTCCCCCCATATGTATGTACTACATTGTGCTGTCTGTACCCCCATATGTATGTACTGCATTGTGCTGTCTGTCCCCCCATATGTATGTACTGCATTATGCTGTCTGTCCCCCCATATGTATGTCCTGCATTGTGCTGTCTGTCCCCCCATATGTATGTCCTGCATTGTGCTGATTGTCCCCCCATATGTGTGTCCTGCATTGTGCTGTCTGTCTCCCCATATGTATGTTCTGCATTGTGCTGTCTGTCCCCCCATATGTATGTCCTGCATTGTGCTATCTGACTCCCCATATGTATGTCCTGCATTGTGCTGTCTGTCTCCCCATATGTATGTTCTGTACAGTGCTGTCTGTCTCCCCATATGTGTATCCTGCATTGTGCTGCCTGTCCTCACATATGTATGTCCTGCATTGTGCTGTCTGTCTCCCCATATGTATGTCCTTTATTATGCTGTCTGTCCCCCCATATGTATGTACTACATTGTGCTGTCTGTCCCCCCATATGTATGTACTGCATTGTGCTGTCTGTCCACCCATATGTATGTACTGCATTGTGCTGTCTGTCCCCCCATATGTATGTACTACATTGTGCTGTCTGTCCCCCCATATGTATGTACTGCATTGTGCTGTCTGTCCCCCCATATGTATGTACTGCATTGTGCTGTCTGTCCCCCCATATGTATGTACTGCATTGTGCTGTCTGTCCCCCCATATGTATGTCCTGCATTGTGCTGATTGTCCCCCCATATGTGTGTCCTGCATTGTGCTGTCTGACTCCCCATATGTGTGTCCAGCTTTGTGCTGTCTGTCTCCCCATATGTATGTACTGCATTGTGCTGTCTGTCTCTCCATATGTATGTCCTGCATTGTGCTGTCTGTCTCCCCATATGTATGTCCTGCATTGTGTTGTCTGTCTCCCCATATGTGTGTCCTATATTGTGCTGTCTGTCTCCCCATATGTATGTCCTGCACTGTGCTGTCTGTCTCCCCATATGTATGTCCTGATCTGTGCTGTCTGTCTCCCCATATGTACTCCCTGCATTGTGCTGTCTGTCTCCCCATATGTATGTCCAGCATTGTGCTGTCTGTCTCCCCATATGTGTCCTGCATTGTGCTGTCTGTCTCCCCATATGTTTGTCCTGCATTGTGCTGTCTCCCTATATGTATGTCCTGCACTGTGCTGTCTTTCTCCCCATATGTGTGTCCTGCACTGTGCTGTCTGTCCTCCCATATGTGTGTCCTGCACTGTGCTGTCTGTCCTCCCATATGTGTGTCCTGCATTGTGCTGTCTGTCTCCCCATATGTGTGTGCTGCATTGTGCTGTCTGTCTCCCCATATGTGTGTGCTGCATTGTGCTGTCTGTCTCCCCATATGTGTGTCCTGCATTGTGCTGTCTGTCTCCCCATATTTGTGTCCAGCACTGTGCTGTCTGTCTCCCCATATGTATGTACTGCACTGTGCTGTCTGTCTCCCCATATGTGTATCCTGCATTGTGCTGTCTGTCCCCCCATATGTATATCCTGCATTGTGCTGTATGTCCCCCCATATGTATGTTATGCATTGTGCTGTCTGTCTCCCCATATGTGTGCCCTGCATTCTGCTGTCTGTCTCCCCATATGTATGTCCTGCATTTTGCTGTCTGTGCCCCCATATGTATGTCCTGCATTGTGCTGTCTGACCCCCCATATGTATGTCCTGCATTTTGCTGTCTGTCTACCCATATGTATGTCCTGCATTGTGCTGTCTGTCTCCCCATATGTGTGTCCTGCATTGTGCTGTCTGTCTCCCCATATGTATGTTCTGCACTGTGCTGTATGTCTCCCCATATGTGTATCCTGCATTGTGCTGTCTGTCCCCACATATGTATGTCCTGCATTGTGCTGTCTGTCTCCCCATATGTATGTTCTGCATTGTGCTGTCTGTCCCCCCATATGTATGTCCTGTATTATGCTGTCTGTCCCCCCATATGTATGTACTACATTGTGCTGTCTCCCCATATGTATGTACTACATTGTGCTGTCTGTCCCCCCATATGTATGTACTGCATTGTGCTGTCTGTCCCCCCATATGTATGTCCTGCATTGTGCTGTCTGTCCCCCCATATGTATGTCCTGCATTGTGTTGTCTGTCTCCCCATATGTGTGTCCTATATTGTGCTGTCTGTCTCCCCATATGTGTCCTGCATTGTGCTGTCTGTCTCCCCATATGTATGTCCTGCATTGTGCTGTCTCCCCATATGTATGACCTGCACTGTGCTGTCTATCTCCCCATATGTGTGTCCTGCACTGTGCTGTCTGTCTCTCCATATGTGTGTCCAGCACTGTGCTGTCTGTCCTCCCATATGTGTGTCCTGCACTGTGCTGTCTGTCTCCCCATATGTGTGTCCTGCATTGTGCTGTCTGTCTTCCCATATGTGTGTCCTGCATTGTGCTGTTTGTCTCCCCATATGTGTGTCCTGCATTGTGCTGTCTGTCTCCCCATATGTGTGTCCTGCACTGTGCTGTCTGTCTCTCCATATGTGTGTCCTGCACTGTGCTGTCTGTTCTCCCATATGTGTGTCCTGCATTGTGCTGTCTGTCTCCCCATATGTGTGTGCTGCATTGTGCTGTCTGTCTCCCCATATGTGTGTCCTGCATTGTGCTGTCTGTCTCCCCATATGTATGTCCTGCATTGTGCTGTCTGTCCCCCCATATGTATATACTGCATTGTGCTGTCTGTCTCCCCATATGTGTGTCCTGCATTGTGCTGTCTGTCTCCCCATATGTGTGCCCTGCATTCTGCTGTCTGTCTCCCCATATGTATGTCCTGCATTGTGCTGTCTGTCCCCCCATATGTATGTCCTGCATTGTGCTGTCTGACCCCCCATATGTATGTCCTGCATTTTGCTGTCTGTCTACCCATATGTATGTCCTGCATTGTGCTGTCTGTCTCCCCATATTTGTGTCCTGCATTGTGCTGTCTGTCTCCCCATATGTGTGTTCTGCACTGTGCTGTCTGTCCCCTCATATGTATGTACTGCATTGTGCTGTCTGTCCTCCCATATGTATGTACTACATTGTGCTGTCTGTCCCCCCATATGTATGTACTGCATTGTGCTGTCTGTCCCCCCATATGTATGTACTGCATTGTGCTGATTGTCCCCCGATATGTGTGTCCTGTATTGTGCTGTCTATCTCCCCATATGTATGTCCTGCATTGTGCTGTCTGTCTCCCCATATGTATGTACTGCATTGTGCTGTCTGTCTCTCCATATGTATGTCCTGCATTGTGAAGTCTGTCTCCCCATATGTGTGTGCTGCATTGTGCTGTCTGTCCCCCCATATGTGTGTCCTGCATTGTGCTGTCTGTCTCCCCACATTTGTGTCCAGCACTGTGCTGTCTGTCTCCCCATATGTATGTACTGCACTGTGCTGTCTGTCTCCCCATATGTGTATCATGCATTGTGCTGTCTGTCCCCCCATATGTATATCCTGCATTGTGCTGTCTGTCCCCCCATATGTATGTTATGCATTGTGCTGTCTGTCTCCCCATATGTGTGCCCTGCATTGTGCTGTCTGTCTCCCCATATGTATGTCCTGCATTGTGCTGTCTGTGCCCCCATATGTATGTCCTGCATTGTGCTGTCTGACCCCCCATATGTATGTTCTGCATTTTGCTGTCTGTCTCCCCATATGTGTGTCCTGCATTGTGCTGTCTGTCTCCCAATATGTATGTTCTGCACTGTGCTGTCTGTCTCCCCATATTTGTATCCTGCATTGTGCTGTCTGTCTCCCCATATGTATGTTCAGCATTGTTCTGTCTGTCCCCCCATATGTATGTCCTGTATTATGCTGTCTGTCCCCCCATATGTATGTACTACATTGTGCTGTCTGTCCCCCCATATGTATTTACCACATTGTGCTGTCTGTCCACCCATATGTATGTACTGCATTGTGCTGTCTGTCCCCCCATATGTATGTACTGCATTGTGCTGTCTGTCACCCCATATGTATGTACTACATTGTGCTGTCTGTCCCCCCATATGTATGTACTGCATTATGCTGTCTGTCCCCCCATATGTATGTCCTGCATTGTGCTGTCTGTCCCCCCATATGTATGTCCTGCATTGTGCTGATTGTCCCCCCATATGTGTGTCCTGCATTGTGCTGTCTGTCTCCTCATATGTGTGTCCTGCATTGTGCTGTCTGTCTCCCCATATGTATGTCCTGCATTGTGCTGTCTGTCTCCCCCTATGTATGTACTGCATTGTGCTGTCTGTCTCTCCATATGTATGTCCTGCATTGTGCTGTCTGTCCACCCATATGTGTATCCTGCATTGTGCTGTCTGTCCTCACATATGTATGTCCTGCATTGTGCTGTCTGTCCCCCCATATGTATGTCCTGCATTGTGCTGATTGTCCCCCCATATGTGTGTCCTGCATTGTGCTGTCTGACTCCCCATATATGTGTCCTGCTTTGTGCTGTCTGTCTCCCCATATGTATGTACTGCATTGTGCTGTCTGTCTCTCCATATGTATGTCCTGCATTGTGCTGTCTGTCTCCCCATATGTATGTCCTGCATTGTGTTGTCTGTCTCCCCATATGTGTGTCCTATATTGTGCTGTCTGTCTCCCCATATGTATGTCCTGCACTGTGCTGTCTGTCTCCCCATATGTATGTCCTGATCTGTGCTGTCTGTCTCCCCATATGTACTCCCTGCATTGTGCTGTCTGTCTCCCCATATGTATGTCCAGCATTGTGCTGTCTGTCTCCCCATATGTGTCCTGCATTGTGCTGTCTGTCTCCCCATATGTTTGTCCTGCATTGTGCTGTCTCCCTATATGTATGTCCTGCACTGTGCTGTCTTTCTCCCCATATGTGTGTCCTGCACTGTGCTGTCTGTCTCTCTATATGTGTGTCCTGCACTGTGCTGTCTGTCCTCCCATATGTGTGTCCTGCACTGTGCTGTCTGTCCTCCCATAAGTGTCCTGCATTGTGCTGTCTGTCTCCCCATATGTGTGTGCTGCATTGTGCTGTCTGTCTCCCCATATGTGTGTGCTGCATTGTGCTGTCTGTCTCCCCATATGTGTGTCCTGCATTGTGCTGTCTGTCTCCCCATATTTGTGTCCAGCACTGTGCTGTCTGTCTCCCCATATGTATGTACTGCACTGTGCTGTCTGTCTCCCCATATGTGTATCCTGCATTGTGCTGTCTGTCCCCCCATATGTATATCCTGCATTGTGCTGTCTGTCCCCCCATATGTATGTTATGCATTGTGCTGTCTGTCTCCCCATATGTGTGCCCTGCATTCTGCTGTCTGTCTCCCCATATGTATGTCCTGCATTTTGCTGTCTGTGCCCCCATATGTATGTCCTGCATTGTGCTGTCTGACCCCCCATATGTATGTCCTGCATTTTGCTGTCTGTCTACCCATATGTATGTCCTGCATTGTGCTGTCTGTCTACCCATATGTATGTACTGCATTGTGCTGTCTGTCTCCCCATATGTGTGTCCTGCATTGTGCTGTCTGTCTCCCCATATGTATGTTCTGCACTGTGCTGTATGTCTCCCCATATGTGTATCCTGCATTGTGCTGTCTGTCCCCACATATGTATGTCCTGCATTGTGCTGTCTGTCTCCCCATATGTATGTTCTGCATTGTGCTGTCTGTCCCCCCATATGTATGTCCTGTATTATGCTGTCTGTCCCCCCATATGTATGTACTACATTGTGCTGTCTCCCCATATGTATGTACTACATTGTGCTGTCTGTCCCCCCATATGTATGTACTGCATTGTGCTGTCTGTCCCCCCATATGTATGTCCTGCATTGTGCTGTCTGTCCCCCCATATGTATGTCCTGCATTGTGTTGTCTGTCTCCCCATATGTGTGTCCTATATTGTGCTGTCTGTCTCCCCATATGTGTCCTGCATTGTGCTGTCTGTCTCCCCATATGTATGTCCTGCATTGTGCTGTCTCCCCATATGTATGACCTGCACTGTGCTGTCTATCTCCCCATATGTGTGTCCTGCACTGTGCTGTCTGTCTCTCCATATGTGTGTCCAGCACTGTGCTGTCTGTCCTCCAATATGTGTGTCCTGCACTGTGCTGTCTGTCTCCCCATATGTGTGTCCTGCATTGTGCTGTCTGTCTTCCCATATGTGTGTCCTGCATTGTGCTGTTTGTCTCCCCATATGTGTGTCCTGCATTGTGCTGTCTGTCTCCCCATATGTGTGTCCTGCACTGTGCTGTCTGTCTCTCCATATGTGTGTCCTGCACTGTGCTGTCTGTTCTCCCATATGTGTGTCCTGCATTGTGCTGTCTGTCTCCCCATATGTGTGTGCTGCATTGTGCTGTCTGTCTCCCCATATGTGTGTCCTGCATTGTGCTGTCTGTCTCCCCATATGTATGTCCTGCATTGTGCTGTCTGTCCCCCCATATGTATATACTGCATTGTGCTGTCTGTCTCCCCATATGTGTGTCCTGCATTGTGCTGTCTGTCTCCCCATATGTGTGCCCTGCATTCTGCTGTCTGTCTCCCCATATGTATGTCCTGCATTGTGCTGTCTGTCCCCCCATATGTATGTCCTGCATTGTGCTGTCTGACCCCCCATATGTATGTCCTGCATTTTGCTGTCTGTCTACCCATATGTATGTCCTGCATTGTGCTGTCTGTCTCCCCATATTTGTGTCCTGCATTGTGCTGTCTGTCTCCCCATATGTGTGTTCTGCACTGTGCTGTCTGTCCCCTCATATGTATGTACTGCATTGTGCTGTCTGTCCTCCCATATGTATGTACTACATTGTGCTGTCTGTCCCCCCATATGTATGTACTGCATTGTGCTGTCTGTCCCCCCATATGTATGTACTGCATTGTGCTGATTGTCCCCCGATATGTGTGTCCTGTATTGTGCTGTCTATCTCCCCATATGTATGTCCTGCATTGTGCTGTCTGTCTCCCCATATGTATGTACTGCATTGTGCTGTCTGTCTCTCCATATGTATGTCCTGCATTGTGAAGTCTGTCTCCCCATATGTGTGTGCTGCATTGTGCTGTCTGTCCCCCCATATGTGTGTCCTGCATTGTGCTGTCTGTCTCCCCACATTTGTGTCCAGCACTGTGCTGTCTGTCTCCCCATATGTATGTACTGCACTGTGCTGTCTGTCTCCCCATATGTGTATCATGCATTGTGCTGTCTGTCCCCCCATATGTATATCCTGCATTGTGCTGTCTGTCCCCCCATATGTATGTTATGCATTGTGCTGTCTGTCTCCCCATATGTGTGCCCTGCATTGTGCTGTCTGTCTCCCCATATGTATGTCCTGCATTGTGCTGTCTGTGCCCCCATATGTATGTCCTGCATTGTGCTGTCTGACCCCCCATATGTATGTTCTGCATTTTGCTGTCTGTCTCCCCATATGTGTGTCCTGCATTGTGCTGTCTGTCTCCCAATATGTATGTTCTGCACTGTGCTGTCTGTCTCCCCATATTTGTATCCTGCATTGTGCTGTCTGTCTCCCCATATGTATGTTCAGCATTGTTCTGTCTGTCCCCCCATATGTATGTCCTGTATTATGCTGTCTGTCCCCCCATATGTATGTACTACATTGTGCTGTCTGTCCCCCCATATGTATTTACCACATTGTGCTGTCTGTCCACCCATATGTATGTACTGCATTGTGCTGTCTGTCCCCCCATATGTATGTACTGCATTGTGCTGTCTGTCACCCCATATGTATGTACTACATTGTGCTGTCTGTCCCCCCATATGTATGTACTGCATTATGCTGTCTGTCCCCCCATATGTATGTCCTGCATTGTGCTGTCTGTCCCCCCATATGTATGTCCTGCATTGTGCTGATTGTCCCCCCATATGTGTGTCCTGCATTGTGCTGTCTGTCTCCTCATATGTGTGTCCTGCATTGTGCTGTCTGTCTCCCCATATGTATGTCCTGCATTGTGCTGTCTGTCTCCCCCTATGTATGTACTGCATTGTGCTGTCTGTCTCTCCATATGTATGTCCTGCATTGTGCTGTCTGTCCACCCATATGTGTATCCTGCATTGTGCTGTCTGTCCTCACATATGTATGTCCTGCATTGTGCTGTCTGTCCCCCCATATGTATGTCCTGCATTGTGCTGATTGTCCCCCCATATGTGTGTCCTGCATTGTGCTGTCTGACTCCCCATATATGTGTCCTGCTTTGTGCTGTCTGTCTCCCCATATGTATGTACTGCATTGTGCTGTCTGTCTCTCCATATGTATGTCCTGCATTGTGCTGTCTGTCTCCCCATATGTATGTCCTGCATTGTGTTGTCTGTCTCCCCATATGTGTGTCCTATACTGTGCTGTCTGTCTCCCCATATGTATGTCCTGCACTGTGCTGTCTGTCTCCCCATATGTATGTCCTGATCTGTGCTGTCTGTCTCCCCATATGTACTCCCTGCATTGTGCTGTCTGTCTCCCCATATGTATGTCCAGCATTGTGCTGTCTGTCTCCCCATATGTGTCCTGCATTGTGCTGTCTGTCTCCCCATATGTTTGTCCTGCATTGTGCTGTCTCCCTATATGTATGTCCTGCACTGTGCTGTCTTTCTCCCCATATGTGTGTCCTGCACTGTGCTGTCTGTCTCTCTATATGTGTGTCCTGCACTGTGCTGTCTGTCCTCCCATATGTGTGTCCTGCACTGTGCTGTCTGTCCTCCCATAAGTGTCCTGCATTGTGCTGTCTGTCTCCCCATATGTGTGTGCTGCATTGTGCTGTCTGTCTCCCCATATGTGTGTGCTGCATTGTGCTGTCTGTCTCCCCATATGTGTGTCCTGCATTGTGCTGTCTGTCTCCCCATATTTGTGTCCAGCACTGTGCTGTCTGTCTCCCCATATGTATGTACTGCACTGTGCTGTCTGTCTCCCCATATGTGTATCCTGCATTGTGCTGTCTGTCCCCCCATATGTATATCCTGCATTGTGCTGTCTGTCCCCCCATATGTATGTTATGCATTGTGCTGTCTGTCTCCCCATATGTGTGCCCTGCATTCTGCTGTCTGTCTCCCCATATGTATGTCCTGCATTTTGCTGTCTGTGCCCCCATATGTATGTCCTGCATTGTGCTGTCTGACCCCCCATATGTATGTCCTGCATTTTGCTGTCTGTCTACCCATATGTATGTCCTGCATTGTGCTGTCTGTCTACCCATATGTATGTACTGCATTGTGCTGTCTGTCTCCCCATATGTGTGTCCTGCATTGTGCTGTCTGTCTCCCCATATGTATGTTCTGCACTGTGCTGTATGTCTCCCCATATGTGTATCCTGCATTGTGCTGTCTGTCCCCACATATGTATGTCCTGCATTGTGTTGTCCGTCTCCCCATATGTGTGTGCTGCATTGTGCTGTCTGTCTCCCCATATGTGTGTCCTGCATTGTGCTGTCTGTCTCCCCATATTTGTGTCCTGCACTGTGCTGTCCGTCTCCCCATATGTATGTACTGCACTGTTCTGTCCGTCTCCCCATATGTATGTCCTGCATTGTGCTGTCCGTCTCCCCATATGTATGTCCTGCATTGTGCTGTCCGTCTCCCCATATGTATGTCCTGCATTGTGCTGTCCGTCTCCCCATATGTGTGTCCTGCATTGTGCTGTCTGTCTCCCCATATGTATGTACTACATTGTGTTATCTGTCTCCCTATATGTGTGTCCTGCACTGTGCTGTCTGTCTCCCCATATTTGTATCCTGCATTGTGCTGTCTGTCTCCCCATATGTATGTTCAGCATTGTTCTGTCTGTCCCCCCATATGTATGTCCTGTATTATGCTGTCTGTCCCCCCATATGTATGTACTACATTGTGCTGTCTGTCCCCCCATATGTATTTACCACATTGTGCTGTCTGTCCACCCATATGTATGTACTGCATTGTGCTGTCTGTCCCCCCATATGTATGTACTGCATTGTGCTGTCTGTCACCCCATATGTATGTACTACATTGTGCTGTCTGTCCCCCCATATGTATGTACTGCATTATGCTGTCTGTCCCCCCATATGTATGTCCTGCATTGTGCTGTCTGTCCCCCCATATGTATGTCCTGCATTGTGCTGATTGTCCCCCCATATGTGTGTCCTGCATTGTGCTGTCTGTCTCCTCATATGTGTGTCCTGCATTGTGCTGTCTGTCTCCCCATATGTATGTCCTGCATTGTGCTGTCTGTCTCCCCCTATGTATGTACTGCATTGTGCTGTCTGTCTCTCCATATGTATGTCCTGCATTGTGCTGTCTGTCCACCCATATGTGTATCCTGCATTGTGCTGTCTGTCCTCACATATGTATGTCCTGCATTGTGCTGTCTGTCCCCCCATATGTATGTCCTGCATTGTGCTGATTGTCCCCCCATATGTGTGTCCTGCATTGTGCTGTCTGACTCCCCATATATGTGTCCTGCTTTGTGCTGTCTGTCTCCCCATATGTATGTACTGCATTGTGCTGTCTGTCTCTCCATATGTATGTCCTGCATTGTGCTGTCTGTCTCCCCATATGTATGTCCTGCATTGTGTTGTCTGTCTCCCCATATGTGTGTCCTATATTGTGCTGTCTGTCTCCCCATATGTATGTCCTGCACTGTGCTGTCTGTCTCCCCATATGTATGTCCTGATCTGTGCTGTCTGTCTCCCCATATGTACTCCCTGCATTGTGCTGTCTGTCTCCCCATATGTATGTCCAGCATTGTGCTGTCTGTCTCCCCATATGTGTCCTGCATTGTGCTGTCTGTCTCCCCATATGTTTGTCCTGCATTGTGCTGTCTCCCTATATGTATGTCCTGCACTGTGCTGTCTTTCTCCCCATATGTGTGTCCTGCACTGTGCTGTCTGTCTCTCTATATGTGTGTCCTGCACTGTGCTGTCTGTCCTCCCATATGTGTGTCCTGCACTGTGCTGTCTGTCCTCCCATAAGTGTCCTGCATTGTGCTGTCTGTCTCCCCATATGTGTGTGCTGCATTGTGCTGTCTGTCTCCCCATATGTGTGTGCTGCATTGTGCTGTCTGTCTCCCCATATGTGTGTCCTGCATTGTGCTGTCTGTCTCCCCATATTTGTGTCCAGCACTGTGCTGTCTGTCTCCCCATATGTATGTACTGCACTGTGCTGTCTGTCTCCCCATATGTGTATCCTGCATTGTGCTGTCTGTCCCCCCATATGTATATCCTGCATTGTGCTGTCTGTCCCCCCATATGTATGTTATGCATTGTGCTGTCTGTCTCCCCATATGTGTGCCCTGCATTCTGCTGTCTGTCTCCCCATATGTATGTCCTGCATTTTGCTGTCTGTGCCCCCATATGTATGTCCTGCATTGTGCTGTCTGACCCCCCATATGTATGTCCTGCATTTTGCTGTCTGTCTACCCATATGTATGTCCTGCATTGTGCTGTCTGTCTACCCATATGTATGTACTGCATTGTGCTGTCTGTCTCCCCATATGTGTGTCCTGCATTGTGCTGTCTGTCTCCCCATATGTATGTTCTGCACTGTGCTGTATGTCTCCCCATATGTGTATCCTGCATTGTGCTGTCTGTCCCCACATATGTATGTCCTGCATTGTGCTGTCTGTCTCCCCATATGTATGTTCTGCATTGTGCTGTCTGTCCCCCCATATGTATGTCCTGTATTATGCTGTCTGTCCCCCCATATGTATGTACTACATTGTGCTGTCTCCCCATATGTATGTACTACATTGTGCTGTCTGTCCCCCCATATGTATGTACTGCATTGTGCTGTCTGTCCCCCCATATGTATGTCCTGCATTGTGCTGTCTGTCCCCCCATATGTATGTCCTGCATTGTGTTGTCTGTCTCCCCATATGTGTGTCCTATATTGTGCTGTCTGTCTCCCCATATGTGTCCTGCATTGTGCTGTCTGTCTCCCCATATGTATGTCCTGCATTGTGCTGTCTCCCCATATGTATGACCTGCACTGTGCTGTCTATCTCCCCATATGTGTGTCCTGCACTGTGCTGTCTGTCTCTCCATATGTGTGTCCAGCACTGTGCTGTCTGTCCTCCAATATGTGTGTCCTGCACTGTGCTGTCTGTCTCCCCATATGTGTGTCCTGCATTGTGCTTTCTGTCTTCCCATATGTGTGTTCTGCATTGTGCTGTTTGTCTCCCCATATGTGTGTCCTGCATTGTGCTGTCTGTCTCCCCATATGTGTGTCCTACACTGTGCTGTCTGTCTCTCCATATGTGTGTCCTGCACTGTGCTGTCTGTTCTCCCATATGTGTGTCCTGCATTGTGCTGTCTGTCTCCCCATATGTGTGTGCTGCATTGTGCTGTCTGTCTCCCCATATGTGTGTCCTGCATTGTGCTGTCTGTCTCCCCATATGTATGTCCTGCATTGTGCTGTCTGTCCCCCCATATGTATATCCTGCATTGTGCTGTCTGTCTCCCAATATGTGTGTCCTGCATTGTGCTGTCTGTCTACCCATATGTGTGCCCTGCATTCTGCTGTCTGTCTCCCCATATGTATGTCCTGCATTGTGCTGTCTGTCCCCCCATATGTATGTCCTGCAT
The DNA here is from genome assembly GCA_031769625.1 of Taudactylus pleione. Taxonomy (NCBI): domain Eukaryota; kingdom Metazoa; phylum Chordata; class Amphibia; order Anura; family Myobatrachidae; genus Taudactylus; species Taudactylus pleione. The sequence goes on along the minus strand of JAUIMM010000208.1, from coordinate 3,394,146 downwards.
TGTGCTGTCTGACCCCCCATATGTATGTCCTGCATTTTGCTGTCTGTCTACCCATATGTATGTCCTGCATTGTGCTGTCTGTCTCCCCATATGTGTGTCCTGCATTGTGCTGTCTGTCTCCCCATATGTGTGTTCTGCACTGTGCTGTCTGTCCCCCCATATGTATGTACTGCATTGTGCTGTCTGTCCTCCCATATGTATGTACTACATTGTGCTGTCTGTCCACCCATATGTATGTACTGCATTGTGCTGTCTGTCCCCCGATATGTGTGTTCTGCATTGTGCTGTCTGTCTCCCCATATGTATGTCCTGCATTGTGCTGTCTGTCTCCCCATATGTATGTACTGCATTGTGCTGTCTGTCTCTCCATATGTATGTCCTGCATTGTGAAGTCTGTCTCCCCATATGTGTGTGCTGCATTGTGCTGTCTGTCCCCCCATATGTGTGTCCTGCATTGTGCTGTCTGTCTCCCCACATTTGTGTCCAGCACTGTGCTGTCTGTCTCCCCATATGTATGTACTGCACTGTGCTTTCTGTCTCCCCATATGTGTATCCTGCATTGTGCTGTCTGTCCCCCCATATGTATATCCTGCATTGTGCTGTCTGTCCCCCCATATGTATGTTATGCATTGTGCTGTCTGTCTCCCCATATGTGTGCCCTGCATTGTGCTGTCTGTCTCCCCATATGTATGTCCTGCATTGTGCTGTCTGTGCCCCCATATGTATGTCCTGCATTGTGCTGTCTGACCCCCCATATGTATGTTCTGCATTTTGCTGTCTGTCTCCCCATATGTGTGTCCTGCATTGTGCTGTCTGTCTCCCCATATGTATGTTCTGCACTGTGCTGTCTGTCTCCCCATATGTGTATCCTGCATTGTGCTGTCTGTCTCCCCATATGTATGTTCAGCATTGTTCTGTCTGTCCCCCCATATGTATGTCCTGTATTATGCTGTCTGTCCCCCCATATGTATGTACTACATTGTGCTGTCTGTCCCCCCATATGTATTTACCATATTGAGCTGTCTGTCCACCCATATGTATGTACTGCATTGTGCTGTCTGTCCCCCCATATGTATGTACTGCATTGTGCTGTTTGTCACCCCATATGTATGTACTACATTGTGCTGTCTGTCCCCCCATATGTATGTACTGCATTGTGCTGTCTGTCCCCCCATATGTATGTCCTGCATTGTGCTGATTGTCCCCCCATATGTGTGTCCTGCATTGTGCTGTCTGTCTCCTCATATGTGTGTCCTGCATTGTGCTGTCTGTCTCCCCATATGTATGTCCTGCATTGTGCTGTCTGTCTCCCCCTATGTATGTACTGCATTGTGCTGTCTGTCTCTCCATCTGTATGTCCTGCATTGTGCTGTCTGTCCCCCCATATGTGTATCCTGCATTGTGCTGTCTGTCCTCACATATGTATGTCCTGCATTGTGCTGTCTGTCTCCCCATATGTATGTCCTGCATTGTGCTGTCTGTCCCCCCATATGTATGTCCTTTATTATGCTGTCTGTCCCCCCATATGTATGTACTACATTGTGCTGTCTGTCCCCCCTTATGTATGTACAACATTGTGCTGTCTGTCCTCCCATATGTATGTACTACATTGTGCTGTCTGTCCCCCCATATGTATGTACTGCATTGTGCTGTCTGTCCCCCCATATGTATGTACTACATTGTGCTGTCTGTCCCCCCATATGTATGTACTGCATTGTGCTGTCTGTCCCCCCATATGTATGTACTGCATTGTGCTGATTGTCCCCCCATATGTGTGTCCTGCATTGTGCTGTCTGTCTCCGCATATGTATGTCCTGCTTTGTGCTGTCTGTCTCCCCATATGTATGTACTGCATTGTGCTGTCTGTCTCTCCATATGTATGTCCTGCATTGTGCTGTCTGTCTCCCCATATGTATGTCCAGCATTGTGTTGTCTGTCTCCCCATATGTGTGTCCTATATTGTGCTGTCTGTCTCCCCATATGTATGTCCTGAACTGTGCTGTCTGTCTCCCCATATGTATGTCCTGATCTGTGCTGTCTGTCTCCCCATATGTACTCCCTGCATTGTGCTGTCTGTCTCCCCATATGTTTGTGCTGCATTGCGCTGTCTGTCTCCCCATATGTGTGTGCTGCATTGTGCTGTCTGTCTCCCCATTTGTGTGTCCTGCATTGTGCTGTCTGTCTCCCCACATTTGTGTCCAGCACTGTGCTGTCTGTCTCCCCATATGTATGTACTGCACTGTGCTGTCTGTCTCCCCATATGTGTATCCTACATTGTGCTGTCTGTCCCCCCATATGTATGTCCAGCATTGTGCAGTCTGTGCCCCCATATGTATGTCCTGCATTGTGCTGTCTGACCCCCCATATGTATGTCCTGCATTTTGCTGTCTGTCTACCCATATGTATGTCCTGCATTGTGCTGTCTGTCTCCCCATATGTGTGTCCTGCATTGTGCTGTCTGTCTCCCCATATGTATGTTCTGCACTGTGCTGTCTGTCTCCCCATATGTGTATCCTGCATTGTGCTGTCTGTCCTCACATATGTATGTCCTGCATTGTGCTGTCTGTCTCCCCATATGTATGTTCTGCATTGTGCTGTCTGCCTCCCCATATGTATGTCCTGCATTGTGTTGTCTGTCTCCCCATATGTGTGTCCTATATTGTGCTGTCTGTCTCCCCATATGTGTGTCCTGCACTGTGCTGTCTATCTCCCCATATGTATGTCCTGATCTGTGCTGTCTGTCTCCCCATATGTACTCCCTGCATTGTGCTGTCTGTCCCCCCATATGTATGTCCTGCATTGTGCAGTCTGTGCCCCCATATGTATGTCCTGCATTGTGCTGTCTGACCCCCCATATGTATGTCCTGCATTTTGATGTCTGTCTACCCATATGTATGTCCTGCATTGTGCTGTCTGTCTCCCCATATGTGTGTCCTGCATTGTGCTGTCTGTCTCCCCATATTTGTGTCCTGCATTGTGCTGTCTGTCTCCCCATATGTGTATCCTGCATTGTGCTGTCTGACCTCACATATGTATGTCCTGCATTGTGCTGTCTGTCTCCCCATATGTATGTTCTGCATTGTGCTGTCTGTCTCCCCATATGTATGTCCTGCATTGTGTTGTCTATCTCCCCATATGTATGTCCTGATCTGTGCTGTCTGTCTCCCCATATGTACTCCCTGCATTGTGCTGTCTGTCTCCCCATATGTATGTCCAGCATTGTGCTGTCTGTCTCCCCATATGTGTCCTGCATTGTGCTGTCTCCCTATATGTATGTCCTGCACTGTGCTGTCTTTCTCCCCATATGTGTGTCCTGCATTGTGCTGTCTGACCTCACATATGTATGTCCTGCATTGTGCTGTCTGTCTCTCTATATGTGTGTCCTGCAGTGTGCTGTCTGTCCTCCCATATGTGTGTCCTGCACTGTGCTGTCTGTCCTCCCATATGTGTGTCCTGCATTGTGCTGTCTGTCTCCCCATATGTGTGTGCTGCATTGTGCTGTCTGTCTCCCCATATGTGTGTGCTGCATTGTGCTGCCTGTCTCCCCATATGTGTGTCATGCATTGTGCTGTCTGTCCCCCCATATGTATATCCTGCATTGTGCTGTCTGTCCCCCCATATGTATGTTATGCATTGTGCTGTCTGTCTCCCCATATGTGTGCCCTGCATTCTGCTGTCTGTCTCCCCATATGTATTTCCTGCATTGTGCTGTCTATGCCCCCATATGTATGTCCTGCATTGTGCTGTCTGACCCCCCATATGTATGTCCTGCATTTAGCTGTCTGTCTACCCATATGTATGTCCTGCATTGTGCTGTCTGTCTCCCCATATGTGTGTCCTGCATTGTGCTGTCTGTCTCCCCATATGTATGTTCTGCACTGTGCTGTCTGTCTCCCCATATGTGTATCCTGCATTGTGCTGTCTGTCTCCCCATATGTGTGTGCTGCATTGTGCTGTCTGTCTCCCCATATGTGTGTGCTGCATTGTGCTGTCTGTCTCCCCATATGTGTATCCTGCATTGTGCTGTCTATGCCCCCATATGTATGTCCTGCATTGTGCTGTCTGACCCCCCATATGTATGTCCTGCATTTAGCTGTCTGTCTACCCATATGTATGTCCTGCATTGTGCTGTCTTTCTCCCCATATGTGTGTCCTGCATTGTGCTGTCTGTCTCCCCATATGTATGTTCTGCACTGTGCTGTCTGTCTCCCCATATGTGTATCCTGCATTGTGCTGTATGTCCTCACATATGTATGTCCAGCATTGTGCTGTATGTCTCCCCATATGTATGTTCTGCATTGTGCTGTCTGTCCCCCCATATGTATGTCCTGTATTATTCTGTCTCTCCCCCCATATGTATGTACTACATTGTGCTCTCTGTCCACCAATATGTATGTACTGCATTGTGCTGTTTGTCCCCCCATATATATGTACTACATTGTGCTGTCTGTCCCCCCATATGTATGTACTGCATTGTGCTGTCTGTCACCCCATATGTATGTACTACATTGTGCTGTCTGTCCCCCCATATGTATGTCCTGCATTGTGTTGTCTGTCTCCCCATATGTGTGTCCTATATTGTGCTGTCTGTCTCCCCATATGTGTCCTGCATTGTGCTGTCTGTCTCCCCATATGTATGTCCTGCATTGTGCTGTCTCCCCATATGTATGTCCTGCACTGCGCTGTCTATCTCCCCATATGTGTGTCCTGCACTGTGCTGTCTGTCTCCCCATATGTGTGTCCTGCATTGTGCTGTCTGTCTTCCCATATGTGTGTCCTGCATTGTGCTGTCTGTCTCCCCATATGTGTGTCCTGCATTGTGCTGTCTGTCTTCCCATATGTGTGTCCTGCATTGTGCTGTCTGTCTCCCCATATGTGTGTCCTGCATTGTGCTGTCTGTCTCCCCATATTTGTGTCCTGCACTGTGCTGTCTGTCTCTCCATATGTGTGTCCTGCACTGTGCTGTCTGTCCTCCCATATGTGTGTCCTGCATTGTGCTGTCTGTCTCCCCATATGTGTGTGCTGCATTGTGCTGTCTTTCTCCCCATATGTGTGTCCTGCATTGTGCTGTCTGTCTCCCCATATGTGTGTCCAGCATTGTGCTGTCTGTCTCCCCATATGTGTGTCCTGCATTGTGCTGTCTGTCTCCCCATATGTGTGTCCTGCATTGTGCTGTCTTTCTCCCCATATGTATGTACTGCACTGTGCTGTCTGTCTCCCCATATGTGTATCCTGCATTGTGCTGTCTGTCCCCCCATATGTATATCCTGCATTGTGCTGTCTTTCCCCCCATATGTATGTTATGCATTGTGCTGTCTGTCTCCCCATATGTATGTCCTGCATTGTGCTGTCTGTCTCCCCATATGTGTGTCCTGCATTGTGCTGTCTGTCTCCCCATATGTATGTACTGCACTGTGCTGTCTGTCTCCCCATATGTATGTACTGCATTGTGCTGTATGTCCCACCATATGTATGTACTGCATTGTGCTGTCTCTCCTCCCATATGTATGTACTACATTGTGCTGTCTGTCCCCCATATGTATTTACTACATTGTGCTGTCTGTCCCCCCATATGTATGTCCTGCATTGAGCTGATTGTCCCCCCATATGTGTGTCCTGTATTGTGCTGTCTGTCTCCCCATATGTATGTCCTGCATTGTGCTGTCTGTCTCTCCATATGTATGTCCTGCATTGTGCTGTCTGTCTCCCCATATGTATGTCCTGCATTGTGTTGTCTGTCTCCCCATATGTATGTCCTGATCTGTGCTGTCTATCTCCCCATATGTACTCCCTGCATTGTGCTGTCTGTCTCCACATATGTATGTCCAGCATTGTGCTGTCTGTCTCCCCATATGTGTCCTGCATTGTGCTGTCTGTCCTCCCATATGTATGTACAACATTGTGCTTTCTGTCCCCCCCATATTTAAGTACTGCATTTTGCTCTCTGTCCCCCATATGTATGTCCTGCATTGTGCTGATTGTCCCCCCATATGTGTGTCCTGCATTGTGCTGTCTGTCTCCCCATATGTATGTCCTGCATTGTGCTGTCTGTCTCCCCATATGTATGTACAGCATTGTGCTGTCTGTCTGCCCATATGTATGTCCTGCATTGTGCTGTCTGTCTCCCCATATGTATGTCCAGCATTGTGCTGTCTGTCTCTCCACATGTATGTCCAGCATTGTGCTGTATCCCCATATGTATGTCCTGCATTGTGCTGTCTCCCCATATGTATTTCCTGCATTGTGCTGTCTGTCTCCCCATATGTATGCCCTGCATTGTGCTGTCTCCCCATATGTATTTCCTGCATTGTGCTGTCTGTCTCCCCATATGTATGTCCTGCACTGTGCTGTCTGTCTCCCCATATGTATGTCCTGCACAGTGCTGTCTGTCTCCCCATATGTGTGTCCTGCATTGTGCTGTCTGTCTCCCCATATGTGTGTCCTTCATTGTGCTGTCTGTCTCTCCATATGTGTGTCCTGCATTGTGCTGTCTGTCTCCCCATATGTGTGTCCTGCATTGTGCTGTCTATCTCCCCATATGTGTGTCCTGCATTGTGCTGTCTGTCTCACCATATTTGTGTCCTGCATTGTGCTGTCTGTCCCCCCATATGTATGTACAACATTGTGCTGTCTGTCCCCCCATATGTATGTACTACATTGTGCTGTCTCTCCACCCATATGTATATACTGCATTGTGCTGTCTGTCCCCCCATATGTATGTACTACATTGTGCTGTCTGTCCCCCCATATGTATGTGCTGCATTGTGCTGTCTGTCACCCCATATGTATGTGCTTCATTGTGCTGTCTGTCGCCCCATATGTATGTACTGCATTGTGCTGTCTGTCCCCCCATATGTATGTCCTGCATTGTGCTGATTGTCCCCCCATATGTGTGTCCTGCATTGTGCTGTCTGTCTCCCCATATGTATGTACTGCATTGTGCTGTCTGTCTCTCCATATGTATGTACTGCAGTGTGCTGTCTGTCTCTCCATATGTATGTCCTGCATTGTGCTGTCTGTCTCCCCATATGTATGTCCTGCACTGTGCTGTCTGTCTCCCCATATGTATGTCCTGATCTGTGCTGTCTGTCTCCCCATATGTACTCCCTGCATTGTGCTGTCTGTCTCCCCATATGTATGTCCAGCATTGTGCTGTCTGTATCCCCATATGTGTCCTGCATTGTGCTGTCTGTCTCCCCATATGTATGTCCTGCATTGTGCTGTCTCCCATTATGTATGTCCTGCACTGTGCTGTCTATCTCCCCATATGTGTGTCCTGCACTGTGCTGTCTGTCTCTCCATATGTATGTCCTGCACTGTGCTGTCTGTCTCCCCATATGTGTGTCCTGCACTGTGCTGTCTGTCTCTCCATATGTATGTCCTGCACTGTGCTGTCTGTCCTCCCATATGTGTGTCCTGCACTGTGCTGTCTGTCTCCCCATATGTGTGTCCTGCATTGTGCTGTCTGTCTCCCCATATGTATGTACTGCATTGTGCTGTCTGTCCCCCCATATGTGTGTCCTGCATTGTGCTGTCTATCTCCCCATATGTGTGTCCGGCATTGTGCTGTCTGTCTCACCATATTTGTGTCCTGCATTGTGCTGTCTGTCTCCCCATATGTATTTCCTGCATTGTGCTTTCTATGCCCCCATATGTATGTCCTGCATTGTGCTGTCTGACCCCCCATATGTATGTCCTGCATTTAGCTGTCTGTCTACCCATATGTATGTCCTGCATTGTGCTGTCTGTCTCCCCATATGTGTGTCCTGCATTGTGCTGTCTGTCTCCCCATATGTATGTTCTGCACTGTGCTGTCTGTCTCCCCATATGTGTATCCTGCATTGTGCTGTCTGTCTCCCCATATGTGTGTGCTGCATTGTGCTGTCTGTCTCCCCATATGTGTGTGCTGCATTGTGCTGTCTGTCTCCCCATATGTGTATCCTGCATTGTGCTGTCTATGCCCCCATATGTATGTCCTGCATTGTGCTGTCTGACCCCCCATATGTATGTCCTGCATTTAGCTGTCTGTCTACCCATATGTATGTCCTGCATTGTGCTGTCTTTCTCCCCATATGTGTGTCCTGCATTGTGCTGTCTGTCTCCCCATATGTATGTTCTGCACTGTGCTGTCTGTCTCCCCATATGTGTATCCTGCATTGTGCTGTATGTCCTCACATATGTATGTCCAGCATTGTGCTGTATGTCTCCCCATATGTATGTTCTGCATTGTGCTGTCTGTCCCCCCATATGTATGTCCTGTATTATTCTGTCTCTCCCCCCATATGTATGTACTACATTGTGCTCTCTGTCCACCAATATGTATGTACTGCATTGTGCTGTCTGTCCCCCCATATGTATGTACTACATTGTGCTGTCTGTCCCCCCATATGTATGTACTGCATTGTGCTGTCTGTCACCCCATATGTATGTACTACATTGTGCTGTCTGTCCCCCCATATGTATGTCCTGCATTGTGTTGTCTGTCTCCCCATATGTGTGTCCTATATTGTGCTGTCTGTCTCCCCATATGTGTCCTGCATTGTGCTGTCTGTCTCCCCATATGTATGTCCTGCATTGTGCTGTCTCCCCATATGTATGTCCTGCACTGCGCTGTCTATCTCCCCATATGTGTGTCCTGCACTGTGCTGTCTGTCTCCCCATATGTATGTCCTGCATTGTGTTGTCTGTCTCCCCATATGTATGTCCTGATCTGTGCTGTCTATCTCCCCATATGTACTCCCTGCATTGTGCTGTCTGTCTCCACATATGTATGTCCAGCATTGTGCTGTCTGTCTCCCCATATGTGTCCTGCATTGTGCTGTCTGTCCTCCCATATGTATGTACTACATTGTGCTTTCTGTCCCCCCCATATTTAAGTACTGCATTTTGCTCTCTGTCCCCCCATATGTATGTCCTGCATTGTGCTGATTGTCCCCCCATATGTGTGTCCTGCATTGTGCTGTCTGTCTCCCCATATGTATGTCCTGCATTGTGCTGTCTGTCTCCCCATATGTATGTACAGCATTGTGCTGTCTGTCTCCCCATATGTATGTCCTGCATTGTGCTGTCTGTCTCCCCATATGTATGTCCAGCATTGTGCTGTCTGTCTCTCCACATGTATGTCCAGCATTGTGCTGTATCCCCATATGTATGTCCTGCATTGTGCTGTCTCCCCATATGTATTTCCTGCATTGTGCTGTCTGTCTCCCCATATGTATGCCCTGCATTGTGCTGTCTCCCCATATGTATTTCCTGCATTGTGCTGTCTGTCTCCCCATATGTATGTCCTGCACTGTGCTGTCTGTCTCCCCATATGTATGTCCTGCACAGTGCTGTCTGTCTCCCCATATGTGTGTCCTGCATTGTGCTGTCTGTCTCCCCATATGTGTGTCCTTCATTGTGCTGTCTGTCTCTCCATATGTGTGTCCTGCATTGTGCTGTCTGTCTCCCCATATGTGTGTCCTGCATTGTGCTGTCTATCTCCCCATATGTGTGTCCTGCATTGTGCTGTCTGTCTCACCATATTTGTGTCCTGCATTGTGCTGTCTGTCCCCCCATATGTATGTCCTGTATTGTGCTGTCTGTCCCCCCATATGTATGTACAAAATTGTGCTGTCTGTCCCCCCATATGTATGTACTACATTGTGCTGTCTCTCCACCCATATGTATATACTGCATTGTGCTGTCTGTCCCCCCATATGTATGTACTACATTGTGCTGTCTGTCCCCCCATATGTATGTGCTGCATTGTGCTGTCTGTCACCCCATATGTATGTGCTTCATTGTGCTGTCTGTCGCCCCATATGTATGTACTGCATTGTGCTGTCTGTCCCCCCATATGTATGTCCTGCATTGTGCTGATTGTCCCCCCATATGTGTGTCCTGCATTGTGCTGTCTGTCTCCCCATATGTATGTACTGCATTGTGCTGTCTGTCTCTCCATATGTATGTACTGCAGTGTGCTGTCTGTCTCTCCATATGTATGTCCTGCATTGTGCTGTCTGTCTCCCCATATGTATGTCCTGCACTGTGCTGTCTGTCTCCCCATATGTATGTCCTGATCTGTGCTGTCTGTCTCCCCATATGTACTCCCTGCATTGTGCTGTCTGTCTCCCCATATGTATGTCCAGCATTGTGCTGTCTGTATCCCCATATGTGTCCTGCATTGTGCTGTCTGTCTCCCCATATGTATGTCCTGCATTGTGCTGTCTCCCATTATGTATGTCCTGCACTGTGCTGTCTATCTCCCCATATGTGTGTCCTGCACTGTGCTGTCTGTCTCTCCATATGTATGTCCTGCACTGTGCTGTCTGTCTCCCCATATGTGTGTCCTGCACTGTGCTGTCTGTCTCTCCATATGTATGTCCTGCACTGTGCTGTCTGTCCTCCCATATGTGTGTCCTGCACTGTGCTGTCTGTCTCCCCATATGTGTGTCCTGCATTGTGCTGTCTGTCTCCCCATATGTATGTACTGCATTGTGCTGTCTGTCTCCCCATATGTGTGTCCTGCATTGTGCTGTCTGTCTTCCCATATGTGTGTCCTGCATTGTGCTGTCTGTCTCCCCATATGTGTGTCCTGCATTGTGCTGTCTGTCTCCCCATATGTGTGTCATGCACTGTGCAGGACACACATATGGGGAGACAGACAGCACAGTGCAGGACATACATATGGAGAGACAGACAGCACAGTGCAGGACACACATATGGGGAGATAGACAGCACAGTGCAGGACATACATAATGGGAGACAGCACAATGCAGGACATACATATGGGGAGACAGACAGCACAATGCAGGACACATATGGGGAGACAGACAGCACAATGCTGGACATACATATGTGTCCTGCATTGTGCTGTCTGTCCCCCCATATGTATGTCCTGTATTGTGCTGTCTGTCTCCCCATATGTATGTACTGCATTGTGCTGTCTGTCTCTCCATATGTATGTACTGCATTGTGCTGTCTGTCTCCCCATATGTATGTCCTGCACTGTGCTGTCTGTCTCCCCATATGTATGTCCTGCACTGTGCTGTCTGTCTCCCCATATGTGTGTCCTGCATTGTGCTGTCTGTCTCCCCATATGTGTGTCCTTCATTGTGCTGTCTGTCTCTCCATATGTGTGTCCTGCATTGTGCTGTCTGTCTCCCCATATGTGTGTCCTGCATTGTGCTGTCTATCTCCCCATATGTGTGTCCGGCATTGTGCTGTCTGTCTCACCATATTTGTGTCCTGCATTGTGCTGTCTGTCCCCCCATATGTATGTCCTGTATTGTGCTGTCTGTCCCCCCATATGTATGTACTACATTGTGCTGTCTCTCCACCCATATGTATGTACTGCATTGTGCTGTCTGTCCCCCCATATGTATGTACTACATTGTGTTGTCTGTCTCCCCATATGTATGTCCAGCATTGTGCTGTCTGTCTCCCCATATGTGTCCTGCATTGTGCTGTCTGTCCTCCCATATGTATGTACTACATTGTGCTTTCTGTCCCCCCCATATTTAAGTACTGCATTTTGCTCTCTGTCCCCCCATATGTATGTCCTGCATTGTGCTGATTGTCCCCCCATATGTGTGTCCTGCATTGTGCTGTCTGTCTCCCCATATGTATGTCCTGCATTGTGCTGTCTGTCTCCCCATATGTATGTACTGCATTGTGCTGTCTGTCTCTCCATATGTATGTCCAGCATTGTGCTGTCTGTCTCCCCATATGTATGTCCTGCATTGTGCTGTCTGTCTCCCCATATGTATGTCCAGCATTGTGCTGTTTGTCTCTCCACATGTATGTCCAGCATTGTGCTGTATCCCCATATGTATGTCCTGCATTGTGCTGTCTCCCCATATGTATTTCCTGCATTGTGCTGTCTGTCTCCCCATATGTATGCCCTGCATTGTGCTGTCTCCCCATATGTATTTCCTGCATTGTGCTGTCTGTCTCCCCATATGTATGTCCTGCACTGTGCTGTCTGTCTCCCCATATGTATGTCCTGCACTGTGCTGTCTGTCTCCCCATATGTGTGTCCTGCATTGTGCTGTCTGTCTCCCCATATGTGTGTCCTGCACTGTGCTGTCTGTCTCCCCATATGTATGTCCTGATCTGTGCTGTCTGTCTCCCCATATGTACTCCCTGCATTGTGCTGTCTGTCTCCCCATATGTATGTCCAGCATTGTGCTGTCTGTCTCCCCATATGTGTCCTGCATTGTGCTGTCTGTCCCCCCATATGTATGTCCTGTATTGTGCTGTCTGTCTCCCCATATGTATGTACTGCATTGTGCTGTCTGTCTCTCCATATGTATGTACTGCATTGTGCTGTCTGTCTCCCCATATGTATGTCCTGCACTGTGCTGTCTGTCTCCCCATATGTATGTCCTGCACTGTGCTGTCTGTCTCCCCATATGTGTGTCCTGCATTGTGCTGTCTGTCTCCCCATATGTGTGTCCTGCATTGTGCTGTCTATCTCCCCATATGTTTGTCCGGCATTGTGCTGTCTGTCTCACCATATTTGTGTCCTGCACTGTGCTGTCTGTCTCCACATATGTGTGTCCTGCATTGTGCTGTCTGTCTCCCCATATGTATGTACTGCATTGTGCTGTCTGTCTCCCCATATGTGTGTCCTGCATTGTGCTGTCTGTCTTCCAATATGTGTGTCCTGCATTGTGCTGTCTGTCTCCCCATATGTGTGTCCTGCATTGTGCTGTCTGTCTCCCCATATGTGTGTCCTGCACTGTGCTGTCTGTCTCTCCATATGTGTGTCCTGCACCGTGCTGTCTGTCCTCCCATATTTGTGTCCTGCATTGTGCTGTCTGTCTCCCCATATGTGTGTGCTGCATTGTGCTGTCTGTCTCCCCATATGTGTGTCCTGCATTGTGCTGTCTGTCTCCCCATATGTATGTCCTGCATTGTGCTATCTGTCTCCCCATATGTATGTCCTGCATTGTGCTGTCTGTCTCCCCATATGTATGTTCTGCATTGTGCTGTCTGTCCCCCCATAAGTATGTACTGCATTGTGCTGTCTGTCTCTCCATATGTATGTCGTGCATTGTGCTGTCTGTCTCCCCATATGTATGTCCTGCATTGTGCTGTCTGTCTCCCCATATGTATGTCCTGCATTGTGGTGTCTGTCTCCCTATATGTATGTTCTGCACTGTGCTGTCTGTCTCCCCATATGAATGTCCTGCTTTGTGCTGTCTCCCCATATGTATGTCCTGCATTGTGCTGTCTGTCTCCCCATATGTATGTCCTGCATTGTGCTGTCTTCCCATATGTGTGCCCTGCATTGTGCTGTCTGTCTCCCCATATGTATGTACTGCATAGTGCTGTCTGTCCACCCATATGTGTGTCCTGCATTGTGCTGTCTGTCTCCCCATATGTATGTCCTGCATTGTGCTGTCTGTCTCTCCGTATGTATGTCCTGCATTGTGCTGTCTGTCCCCCCATATGTATGTACTGCATTGTGCTGTCTGTCTCTCCAAATGTATGTCGTGCATTGTGCTATCTGTCTCCCCATATGTATGTACTGCATTGTGCTGTCTGTCTCTCCATATGTATGTCCTGCATTGTGCTATCTGTCTCCCTATATGTATGTTCTGCACTGTGCTGTCTGTCTCCCCATATGTGGATCCTGCATTGTGCTGTCTGTCTCCCCATATGTATGTCCAGCATTGTGCTGTCTGTCTACACATATGTGTCCTGCTTTGTGCTTTATGTCTCCCCATATGTTTGTCCTGCATTGTGCTGTCTCCCCATATGTATGTCCTGCATTGTGCTGTCTGTCTCCCCATATGTATGTCCTGCATTATGTTGTCTTTCTCCCCATATGTTTGTCCTGCATTGTTTTGTCTGTCTCCCCATATGTGTGTCCTATATTGTGCTGTCTGTCTCCCCATATGTATGTCCTGCACTGTGCTGTCTGTCTTCCCATATGTATGTCCTGATCTGTGCTGTCTGTCTCCCCATATGTACTCCCTGCATTGTGCTGTCTGTCTCCCCATATGTATGTCCAGCATTGTGCTGTCTGTCTCCCCATATGTGTCCTGCATTGTGCAGTCTGTCTCCCCATATGTATGTCCTGCATTGTGCTGTCTCCCCATATGTATGTCCTGCACTGTGCTGTCTGTCTTCCCATATGTATGTCCTGATCTGTGCTGTCTATCTCCCCATATGTATGTCCTGCATTATGTTGTCTTTCTCCCCATATGTTTGTCCTGCATTGTTTTGTCTGTCTCCCCATATGTATGTCCTGCATTGTGTTGTCTGTCTCCCCATATGTATGTCCTGATCTGTGCTGTCTATCTCCCCATATGTACTCCCTGCATTGTGCTGTCTGTCTCCCCATATGTATGTCCAGCATTGTGCTGTCTGTCTCCCCATATGTGTCCTGCATTGTACTGTCTGTCCTCCCATATGTATGTACTACATTGTGCTTTCTGTCCCCCCCATATTTAAGTACTGCATTTTGCTCTCTGTCCCCCCATATGTATGTCCTGCATTGTGCTGATTGTCCCCCCATATGTGTGTCCTGCATTGTGCTGTCTGTCTCCCCATATGTATGTCCTGCATTGTGCTGTCTGTCTCCCCATATGTATGTACTGCATTGTGCTGTCTGTCTCTCCATATGTATGTCCAGCATTGTGCTGTCTGTCTCCCCATATGTATGTCCTGCATTGTGCTGTCTGTCTCCCCATATGTATGTCCAGCATTGTGCTGTTTGTCTCTCCACATGTATGTCCAGCATTGTGCTGTATCCCCATATGTATGTCCTGCATTGTGCTGTCTCCCCATATGTATTTCCTGCATTGTGCTGTCTGTCTCCCCATATGTATGCCCTGCATTGTGCTGTCTCCCCATATGTATTTCCTGCATTGTGCTGTCTGTCTCCCCATATGTATGTCCTGCACTGTGCTGTCTGTCTCCCCATATGTATGTCCTGCACTGTGCTGTCTGTCTCCCCATATGTGTGTCCTGCATTGTGCTGTCTGTCTCCCCATATGTGTGTCCTGCATTGTGCTGTCTATCTCCCCATATGTGTGTCCTGCATTGTGCTGTCTGTCTCACCATATTTGTGTCCTGCATTGTGCTGTCTGTCCCCCCATATGTATGTCCTGTATTGTGCTGTCTGTCCCCCTATATGTATGTACAACATTGTGCTGTCTGTCCCCCCATATGTATGTAATACATTGTGCTGTCTGTCCCCCCATATGTATGTACTACATTGTGCTGTCTGTCCCCCCATATGTATGTACTACATTGTGCTGTCTGTCCCCCCATATGTATGTGCTGCATTGTGCTGTCTGTCACCCCATATGTATGTGCTTCATTGTGCTGTCTGTCGCCCCATATGTATGTCCTGCATTGTGCTGTCTGTCCCCCCATATGTATGTCCTGCATTGTGCTGATTGTCCCCCCATATGTGTGTCCTGCATTGTGCTGTCTGTCCCCCCATATGTATGTACTACATTGTGCTGTCTGTCCCCCCATATGTATGTACTACATTGTGCTGTCTGTCCCCCCATATGTATGTGCTGCATTGTGCTGTCTGTCACCCCATATGTATGTGCTTCATTGTGCTGTCTGTCGCCCCATATGTATGTCCTGCATTGTGCTGTCTGTCCCCCCATATGTATGTCCTGCATTGTGCTGATTGTCCCCCCATATGTGTGTCCTGCATTGTGCTGTCTGTCTCCCCATATGTATGTACTGCATTGTGCTGTCTGTCTCTCCATATGTATGTACTGCATTGTGCTGTCTGTCTCTCCATATGTATGTCCTGCATTGTGCTGTCTGTCTCCCCATATGTATGTCCTGCACTGTGCTGTCTGTCTCCCCATATGTATGTCCTGATCTGTGCTGTCTGTCTCCCCATATGTACTCCATGCATTGTGCTGTCTGTCTCCCCATATGTATGTCCAGCATTGTGCTGTCTGTCTCCCCATATGTGTCCTGCATTGTGCTGTCTGTCTCCCCATATGTATGTCCTGCATTGTGCTGTCTCCCATTATGTATGTCCTGCACTGTGCTGTCTATCTCCCCATATGTGTGTCCTGCACTGATGTCTGTCTCTCCATATGTATGTCCTGCACTGTGCTGTCTGTCTCCCCATATGTGTGTCCTGCACTGTGCTGTCTGTCTCTCCATATGTATGTCCTGCACTGTGCTGTCTGTCCTCCCATATGTGTGTCCTGCACTGTGCTGTCTGTCTCCCCATATGTGTGTCCTGCATTGTGCTGTCTGTCTCCCCATATGTATGTACTGCATTGTGCTGTCTGTCTCCCCATATGTGTGTCCTGCATTGTGCTGTCTGTCTTCCCATATGTGTGTCCTGCATTGTGCTGTCTGTCTCCCCATATGTGTGTCCTGCATTGTGCTGTCTGTCTCCCCATATGTGTATCCTGCACTGTGCTGTCTGTCTCTCCATATGTGTGTCCTGCACTGTGCTGTCTGTCCTCCCATATTTGTGTCCTGCATTGTGCTGTCTGTCTCCCCATATGTGTGTGCTGCATTGTGCTGTCTGTCTCCCCATATGTGTGTCCTGCATTGTGCTGTCTGTCTCCCCATATGTATGTCCTGCATTGTGCTATCTGTCTGCCCATATGTATGTCCTGCATTGTGCTGTCTGTCTCCCCATATGTATGTTCTGCATTGTGCTGTCTGTCCCCCCATAAGTATGTACTGCATTGTGCTGTCTGTCTCTCCATATGTATGTCGTGCATTGTGCTGTCTGTCTCCCCATATGTATGTCCTGCATTGTGCTGTCTGTCTCCCCATAGGTATGTCCTGCATTGTGGTGTCTGTCTCCCTATATGTATGTTCTGCACTGTGCTGTCTGTCTCCCCATATGAATGTCCTGCTTTGTGCTGTCTCCCCATATGTATGTCCTGCATTGTGCTGTCTGTCTCCCCATATGTATGTCCTGCATTGTGCTGTCTTCCCATATGTGTGCCCTGCATTGTGCTGTCTGTCTCCCCATATGTATGTACTGCATAGTGCTGTCTGTCCACCCATATGTGTGTCCTGCATTGTGCTGTCTGTCTCCCCATATGTATGTCCTGCATTGTGCTGTCTGTCTCTCCGTATGTATGTCCTGCATTGTGCTGTCTGTCCCCCCATATGTATGTACTGCATTGTGCTGTCTGTCTCTCCAAATGTATGTCCTGCATTGTGCTGTCTGTCTCCCCATATGTATGTACTGCATTGTGCTGTCTGTCTCTCCATATGTATGTCCTGCATTGTGCTGTCTGTCTCCCCATATGTATGTCCTGCATTGTGCTATCTGTCTCCCTATATGTATGTTCTGCACTGTGCTGTCTGTCTCCCCATATGTGGATCCTGCATTGTGCTGTCTGTCTCCCCATATGTATGTCCAGCATTGTGCTGTCTGTCTACACATATGTGTCCTGCTTTGTGCTTTATGTCTCCCCATATGTTTGTCCTGCATTGTGCTGTCTCCCCATATGTATGTCCTGCATTGTGCTGTCTGTCTCCCCATATGTATGTCCTGCATTATGTTGTCTTTCTCCCCATATGTTTGTCCTGCATTGTTTTGTCTGTCTCCCCATATGTGTGTCCTATATTGTGCTGTCTGTCTCCCCATATGTATGTCCTGCACTGTGCTGTCTGTCTTCCCATATGTATGTCCTGATCTGTGCTGTCTGTCTCCCCATATGTATGTCCTGCATTGTGCTGTCTCCCCATATGTGTGCACTGCATTGTGCTGTCTGTCTCCCCATATGTATGTCCTGCATTTAGCTGTCTGACCCCCCATATGTATGTACTGCATTGTGCTGTCTGTCACCCCATATGTATGTACTACATTGTGCTGTCTGTCCCCCCATATGTATGTACTGCATAGTGCTGTCTGTCCACCCATATGTATGTCCTGCATTGTGCTGTCTGTCCCCCCGTAAGTGTGTTCTGCATTGTGCTGTCTGTCTCTCCATATGTATGTCCTGCATTGTGCTGTCTGTCCCCCATATGTATGTACTGCATTGTGCTGTCTGTCTCTCCATATGTATGTCCTGCATTAAGCTGTCTGACCCCCCATATGTATGTACTGCATTGTGCTGTCTGTCACCCCATATGTATGTACTACATTGTGCTGTCTGTCCCCCCATATGTATGTACTGCATAGTGCTGTCTGTCCACCCATATGTATGTCCTGCATTGTGCTGTCTGTCCCCCCGTAAGTGTGTTCTGCATTGTGCTGTCTGTCTCTCCATATGTATGTCCTGCATTGTGCTGTCTGTCCCCCATATGTATGTACTGCATTGTGCTGTCTGTCTCTCCATATGTATGTCGTGCATAGTGCTGTCTGTCCACCCATATGTATGTCCTGCATTGTGCTGTCTGTCTCCCCATATGTGTGTCCTGCATTGTGCTGTCTGTCTCTCCATATGTATGTCCTGCATTGTGCTGTCTGTCCCCCCATATGTATGTACTGCATTGTGCTGTCTGTCTCTCCATATGTATGTCGGGCATTGTGCTGTCTGTCTCCCCATATGTATGTCCTGCATTGTGCTGTCTGTCTCCCCATATGTATGTCCTGCATTGTGCTGTCTGTCTCCCCATATGTATCTTATGCATTGTGCTGTGTGTCTCCCCATATTTGTGTCTTGTATTGTGCTGTCTGTCTCCCCATATGTTTGTCCTGCATTGTGCTGTCTGTCTCCCCATATGTATGTCCTATATTGTGCTGTCTATCCCCCCATATGTGTGTCCTGCATTGTGCTGTCTGTCTTCCCATATGTGTGTCCTATATTGTGCTGTCTGTCTCCCCTTATGTATGTCCTGATCTGTGATGTCTGTCTCCCCATATGTATGCCCTGCATTGTGCTGTCTGTCTCCCCATATGTATGTCCTGCATTGTGCTGTCTGTCCCCCCATATGTATATCCTGTATTATGCTGTCTGTCCCCCCATATGTATGTACTACATTGTGCTGTCTGTCCCCCCATATGTATGTACTACTTTGTGCTGTCTGTCCCCCCATATGTATGTACTGCATTGTGCTGTCTGTCCCCCCATATATATGTACTACATTGTGCTGTCTGTCCACCCATATGTATGTCCTGCATTGTGCTGATTGTCCCCCCATATGTGTGTCCTGCATTGTGCTGTCTGTCTCCCCATATGTATGTTCTGCATTGTGCTGTCTGTCACCCCATATGTATGTACTGCATTGTGCTGTCTGTCTCTCCATATGTATGTCCTGCATTGTGCTGTCTGTCTCCCCATATGTATGTCCTGCATTGTGCTGTCTGTCTCCCCATATGTATGTCCTGCATTGTGCTGTCTGTCTCCCCATATGTATGTCCTGCATTTTGTTGTCTATCTCCCCATATGTGTGTCCTGCATTATGTTGTCTTTCTCCCCATATGTGTGCCCTATATTGTGCTGTCTGTCTCCCCATATGTATGTCCTGCATTGTGCTGTCTGTCCCCCCATATGTATGTCCTGCATTGTGCTGTCTGTCCCCCCATATGTATGTACTGCATTGTGCTGTCTGTCTCTCCATATGTATGTCCTGCATTGTGCTGTCTGTCTCCCCATATGTATGTCCTGCATTGTGCTGTCTGTCTCCCCACATGTATGTCCTGCATTGTGCTGTCTGTCTCCCCATATGTATCTTATGCATTGTGCTGTGTGTCTCCCCATATTTGTGTCCTGTATTGTGCTGTCTATCTCCCCATATGTATGTCCTGCATTGTGCTGTCTGTCTCCCCATATGTATGTCCTATATTGTGCTGTCTGTCTCCCCATATGTATGTCCTATATTGTGCTGTCTATCTCCCCATATGTATGTCCTGCACTGTGCTGTCTGTCTCCCCATATGTATGTCCTGCATTGTGCTGTCTGTCTCCCCATATGTATGTCCTATATTGTGCTGTCTGTCCCCCCATATGTGTGTCCTGCATTGTGCTGTTTGTCTTCCCATATGTGTGTCCTATATTGTGCTGTCTGTCTCCCCATATGTATGTCCTGCATTGTGCTGTCTGTCTCCCCATATGTATGTCCTGATCTGTGCTGTCTGTCTCCCCATATGTATGTCCTGCATTGTGCTGTCTGTCTCCCCATATGTGTATCCTGCATTATGCTGTCTGTCTCTCAATATGTATGTCCTGCATTGTGCTGTCTGTCTCCCCATATGTATGTCCTGCATTGTTCTGTCTGTCTCCCCATATGTATGTCATGCATTTTGCTGTCTGTCTTCCCATATGTATGTCCTGCATTGTGCTGTCTGTCTCCCCATATGTGTGTCCTATATTGTGCTGTCTGTCTCCCCATATGTATGTCCTGCACTGTGCTGTCCCTCTCCCCATATGTATGTCCTGATCTGTGCTGTCTGTCTCCCCATATGTACTCCCTGCATTGTGATATATGTCCCCCCATATGTATGTACTACATTGTGCTGTCTTTCTCCCCATATGTATGTCCAGCATTGTGCTGTCTGTCTCCCCATATGTATGTCCTGCATTGTGCTGTCTGTCTCCCCATATGTATGTCCTGCATTGTGCTGTCTCCCCATATGTATGTCCTGTATTGTGCTGTCTGTCTCCGCATATGTATGTCCAGCATTGTGCTGTCTGTCTGTCCATATGTATGTCCTGCATTGTGCTGTATCCCCATATGTATGTCCTGCATTGTGCTGTCTGTCTCCCCATATGTATGTCCTGCATTGTGCTGTCTGTCTCCCCATAAGAATGTCCTGCATTGTGCTGTCTGTCTCCCCATATGTGTGTCTGCATTTTGGTGTCTGTCTCCCCATATGTATGTCCTGCATTGTGCTGTCTGTCTACCCATATGTATGTCCTGCATTGTGCTGTTTGTCCCCCCATATGTATGTTATGCATTGTGCTGTCAATCTCCCCATATATGTGTCCTGCATTGTGCTGTCTGTCCCCCCATATGTATTTCCTGCATTGTGCTGTCTGTCCCCCCATATGTATGTCCTGCATTTTGCTATCTGTCTCCCCATATGTATGTCCTGCATTGTGCTGTCTGTCTCCCCATATGTATGTCCTGCATTGTGCTGTCTGTCTCCCCATATGTATGTCCTGCACTGTGCTGTCTGTCTCCCCATATGTGTATCCTGCATTGTGCTGTCTGTCCCCCCATATGTATGTACTGCATTGTGCTGTCTGTCCCCCCATATGTGTGTACTGCATTGTGCTGTCTGTCCCCCCATATGTATGTACTGCATTGTGCTGTCTGTCCCCCCATATGTATGTACTGCATTGTGCTGTCTGTACTCCCATATGTATGTACTACATTGTGCTGTCTGTCCCCCATATGTATGTACTGCATTGTGCTGTCTGTGCCCCCATATGTATGTACTGCATTGTGCTGTCTGTCCCCCCATATGTATGTACTGCATTATGCTGTCTGTCCCCCCATATGTATGTACTACATTGTGCTGTCTGTCCCCCCATATGTATGTACTGCAATGTGCTGTCTGTCCACCCATATGTATGTCCTGATCTGTGCTGTCTGTCTCCCCATATGTACTCCATGCATTGTACTGTCTGTCTCCCCATATGTGTCCAGCATTGTGCTGTCTGTCTCCCCATATGTGTCCTGCATTGTGCTGTCTGTCTCCCCATATGTATGTACTGCATTGTGCTGTCTGTCTCCCCATATGTATGTCCAGCATTGTGCTGTCTGTCTCCCCATATGTGTCCTGCATTGTGTTGTCTGTCTCCCCATATGAATGTACTGCATTGTGCTGTCTGTCTCTCCATATGTATGTCCTGCATTGTGCTGTCTGTCTCCCCATAAGAATGTCCTGCATTGTGCTGTCTGTCCCCCCATATGTATGTCCTGCATTGTGCTGTCTCCCCATATGTGTCATGCATTTTGCTGTCTGTCCCCCCATATGTATGTCCTGCTTTGTGCTGTCTCCCCATATGTGTCCTGCATTTTGCTGTCTGTCCCCCCATATGTATGTACTGCATTGTGCTGTCTGTCTCCCCATATGTATGTCCAGCATTGTGCTGTCTGTCTCCCCATATGTATGTCCAGCATTGTGCTGTCTGTCTCCCCATATGTGTCCTGCATTGTGCTGTCTGTCTCCCCATATGTATGTACTGCATTGTGCTGTCTGTCTCTCCATATGTATGTCCTGCATTGTGCTGTCTGTCTCCCCATATGTATGTCCTGCATTGTGCTGTCTCCCCATATGTGTCCTGCATTTTGTTGTCTGTCCCCCCATATGTATGTACTGCATTGTGCTGTCTGTCCCCCCATATGTATGTACTGTATTGTGCTGTCTGTCTCCCCATATGTATGTACTGCATTGTGCTGTCTGTCTCTCCATATGTATGTCCTGCATTGTGCTGTCTGTCTTCCCATATGTATGTCCTGCATTGTGCTGTCTGTCTCCCCATATGTATGTCCTGCATTGTGCTGTCTGTCTCCCCATATGTACTCCCTGCATTGTGCTGTCTGTCTCCCCATATGTATGTCCAGCATTGTGCTGTCTGTCTCCCCATATGTGTCCTGCATTGTGCTGTCTGTCTCCCCATTTGTAAGTCCTGCATTGTGCTATCTCCCCATATGTATGTCCTGCATTGTGCTGTCTGTCTCCCCATGTGTATGTCCTGCATTATGTTGTCTTTCTCCCCATATGTATGTCCTGCATTGTATTGTCTGTCTCCCCATATGTGTGTCCTATATTGTGCTGTCTGTCTCCCCATATGTATGTCCTGCACTGTGCTGTCTGTCTCCCCATATGTATGTCCTGATCTGTGCTGTCTGTTTCCCCATATGTGTCCTGCATTGTGCTGTCTGTCTCCCCATATGTATGTCCTGCATTGTGCTGTCTCCCCATATGTATGTCCTGCATTGTGCTGTCTGTCTCCCCATATGTATGTCCAGCATTGTGCGGTCTCCCCATATGTGTGCCCTGCATTGTGCTGTCTGTCTCCCCATATGTATGTCCTGCATTTTGCTGTCTGTCCCCCATATGTTTGTACTACATTGTGCTGTCTGTCACCCCATATGTATGCACTACATTGTGCTGTCTGTCCCCCATATGTATGCCCTGCATTGTGCTGTCTGTCCACCCATATGTATGTCCTGCATTGTGCTGTCTGTCCCCCCATATGTGTGTCCTGCATTGTGCTGTCTCTCTTCCCATATGTATGTCATGCATTGTGCTGTCTGTCTCTCCATATGTATGTCCTGCATTGTGCTGTCTGTCTCCCCATATGTATGTACTGTATTGTGCTGTCTGTCTCTCCATATGTATGTCCTGCATTGTGATGTCTGTCTCCCCATATGTATGTCCTGCATTGTGCTGTCTGTCTCCCCATTTGTATGTCCTGCATTGTGCTGTCTGTCTCCCCATATGTATGTCCTGCATTTTGTTGTCTGTCTCCCCATATGTGTGTCCTGCATTATGTTGTCTGTCTCCCCATATGTATGTCCTGCATTGTGTTGTCTGTGTCCCCATATGTGTGTCCTATAGTGTGCTGTCTGTCTCCCCATATGTATGTCCTGCACTGTGCTGTCTGTCTCCCCATATGTATGTCCTGATCTGTGCTGTCTGTCTCCCCATATGTACTCCCTGAATTGTGCTGTCTGTCTCCCCATATGTATGTCCAGCATTGTGCTGTCTGTCTCCCCAAATGTGTCCAGCATTGTGCTGTCTGTCTCCCCTTATGTATGTCCTGCATTGTGCTGTCTCCCCATATGTTTGTCCTGCATTGTGCTGTCTGTCTCCCCATATGTATTTCCAGCATTGTGCTGTCTGTCTCTCCATATGTATGTCCTGCATTGTGCTGTATCCCCATATGTATGTCCTGCATTGTGCTGTCTCCTCATTTGTATGTCCTGCATTGTGCTGTCTGTCTCCCCATATGTATGTCCTGCATTGTGCTGTCTCCCCATATGTGTGCCCAGCATTGTGCTGTCTGTCTCCCCATATGTATGTCCTGCATTTTGCGGTCTGTCTCCCCATATGTGTGACCTGCACTGTGCTGTCTGTCTCCCCATATGTATGTCCTGCATTGTGCTATATCCCCATATGTGTGTCCTGCATTGTGCTGTCTGTCTCCCCATATGTATGTCCTGCACTGTGCTGTCTGTCTCCCCATATGTATGTCCTGCACTGTGCTGTCTGTATCCCCATATGTGTGTCCTGCATTGTGCTGTCTGTCTCCCCATATGTATCTCCTGCTTTGTGCTGTCTGTCTACTCATATGTGTGTCCTGCATTGTGCTGTCTGTCTCCCCATATGTGTGTCCTGCATTGTGCTGTCTGTCTCCCCATATGTGTGTCCTGCATTGTGCTGTCTGTCTCACCATATTTGTGTCCTGCATTGTGCTGTCTGTCCCCCCATATGTATGTCCTGCACTGTGCTGTCTCCCCATATGTATGTCCTGCACTGTGCTGTCTGTCTCCCCATATGTGTGTCCTGCACTGTGCTGTCTTTCTCCCCATATGTATGTCCTGCATTGTGCTATATCCCCATATGTGTGTCCTGCATTGTGCTGTCTGTCTCCCCATATGTATGTCCTGCACTGTGCTGTCTGTCTCCCCATATGTATGTCCTGCACTGTGCTGTCTGTCTCCCCATATGTGTGTCCTGCATTGTGCTGTCTGTCTCCCCATATGTATCTCCTGCATTGTGCTGTCTGTCTACTCATATGTGTGTCCTGCATTGTGCTGTCTGTCTCCCCATATGTGTGTACTGCATTGTGCTGTCTGTCTCCCCATATGTGTGTCCTGCATTGTGCTGTCTGTCTCACCATATTTGTGTCCTGCATTGTGCTGTCTGTCCCCCCATATGTATGTACTGCACTGTGCTGTCTCCCCATATGTATGTCCTGCACTGTGCTGTCTGTCTCCCCATATGTGTGTCCTGCACTGTGCTGTCTGTCTCTCCATTTGTGTGTCCTGCACTGTGCTGTCTGTCCTCCCATATGTGTGTCCTGCATTGTGCTGTCTGTCTCCCCACATGTGTGTGCTGCATTGTGCTGTCTGTCTCCCCATATGTGTGTCCTGCATTGTGCTGTCCGTCTCCCCATATATGTGTCCATGCACTGTGCTGTCCGTCTCCCCATATGTATGTACTGCACTGTGCTGTCCGTCTCCCCATATGTATGTCCTGCATTGTGCTGTCCGTCTCCCCATATGTATGTCCTGCATTGTGCTGTCCGTCTCCCCATATTTATGTCCTGCATTGTGCTGTCCGTCTCCCCATATGTGTGTCCTGCATTGTGTTGTCCGTCTCCCCATATGTGTGTGCTGCATTGTGCTGTCTGTCTCCCCATATGTGTGTCCTGCATTGTGCTGTCTGTCTCCCCATATTTGTGTCCTGCACTGTGCTGTCCGTCTCCCCATATGTATGTACTGCACTGTTCTGTCCGTCTCCCCATATGTATGTCCTGCATTGTGCTGTCCGTCTCCCCATATGTATGTCCTGCATTGTGCTGTCCGTCTCCCCATATGTATGTCCTGCATTGTGCTGTCCGTCTCCCCATATGTGTGTCCTGCATTGTGCTGTCTGTCTCCCCATATGTATGTACTACATTGTGTTATCTGTCTCCCTATATGTGTGTCCTGCACTGTGCTGTCTGTCCCCCCATATGTGTGTCCTGCATTGTGCTGTCTGTCTTCCCATATGTGTGTCCTACACTGTGCTGTCTGTCCCCCCATATGTGTGTCCTGCACTGTGCTGTCTGTCCCCTCATATGTATGTCCTGCATTGTGCTGTCCGTCTCCCCATATGTATGTCCTGCATTGTGCTGTCCGTCTCCCCATATGTATGTCCTGCATTGTGCTGTCCGTCTCCCCATATGTGTGTCCTGCATTGTGCTGTCTGTCTCCCCATATGTATGTACTACATTGTGTTATCTGTCTCCCTATATGTGTGTCCTGCACTGTGCTGTCTGTCCCCCCATATGTGTGTCCTGCATTGTGCTGTCTGTCTCCCCATATGTGTGTCCTACACTGTGCTGTCTGTCCCCCCATATGTGTGTCCTGCACTGTGCTGTCTGTCCCCCCATATGTTTGTCCTGCATTGTGCTGTCTGTCTCCCCATATGTGTGTCCTGCACTGTGCTGTCTGTCTCTCCATATGTGTGTCCTGCACTGTGCTGTCTGTCCTCCCATCTGTGTGTCCTGCACTGTGCTGTCTGTCCTCCCATATGTGTGTCCTGCATTGTGCTGTCTGTCTCCCCATATGTATGTACTACATTGTGTTATCTGTCTCCCCATATGTGTGTCCTACAATGTGCTGGGGATACTGCATGCTGCAGACAATGTCCCCTTCAGCAACTGACCAAGGCCCCGGCCAGGCTCCTTCAAAAACCCTAGGAGTGTTAAAAAGTCTATAAAAGAGTTTCCCAAACTTCTTAACAGTCCAGGTTTTAAGGATTTCCATGCTTGATTCCAGATGGTTAAATCAAGTTGACTGAGGTACTAATTAAGCCACTTGTGCTCAAGCATGGATATCCTTAAATCCTGGACTAAAATAGAGGAGTTTGAAAAACTCTGGTCTAGTGTGTACTAAATAAAAATATACCTTACCTATATGGTGATTTCTCTGACACAGGGGACCTCTGAAGAAATGAATCCTCCCTGAGCAGACCATGGGGTCAATCCTATTAGGTGAGAGATGCGTGGTGCGAGTTGCGATTTTCACTTCGAATTCGCATAGCGAATTCATTTTGCTATCCAATTAGCAACTCGCACTGATCAGTCAGACTAAATTCGCAACTTTCCACTCACACCTCCCTGGTGTGTAGCAGCTAGATGAAGCAGCCTGTATTCCCTGCTACTGACTCTCAGTGACACTTGTCCAGCAGGCACTTGAGTGGGCAGTAAGGTGGTACGGTGTCGGTCAGTAGCATCTTACTTGCACAACTCTCCAGCGGATCATGTAGGCTTGTTATCATGGTGAGGTCTGGAGATGAAGCTCCACCAGCTCCATTGTTAATCCAGCCCTGATACTAGTACTAGGATGCTGCTCCTGCTCTTCTATCAACTGATCCATGATTGGTTTGTTTTGTTCAGCTTATCTGCTGCCAGACCAAGTGAACATATTACATGAAATAGTGATTGGAGGGACTGTTAACTTTACGATGCAGCTTTATTAAAAGAATGAAGATTACTTTTTGGCACCTGGCCAAAAAAAAATCCACTTAAAAATAGGGGTGTGCACCGGCCACTTTTCGTGTTTTGTGTTTTGGTTTTGGATCTGGATCTTTCTTCGTGTTTTGGATCTGGATTGGTTTTGCCAAAACCACCCTTCCGTGTTTTGGGTTCTGGGTTTTGTGTTTTGGATCTGTATTTTTTTTTTAAAAAGCATAAAAACAGCTAAAATCACAGAATTTGTTGGTTTCTCTGCTCCTATGCTATTATTAACCTCAATAACCTTAATTTCCACTCATTTCCAGTCTATTCTGAACACCTCACACCTCACAATAGTGTTTTCATGTCCAAAAGGTTGCACCGAGGTAGCTGGATGACTATGCTAAGCGACACGAGTGGGCGGCACAAACACGTGACCCATCTAGGAGTGACACTGCAGTGGCAGACAGGATGGCAGTTAGAAAAACTAGGCCCCAAACTGTACATAATGCAAAGAAAAAAAAGAAGTGCAAGATGGAATTGTCCTTGGGCCCTCCCACCCACCCTTATGTTGTATAAACAGGACATGCACACTTTAACAAATCAATCATTTCAGCGCCAGGGTCTGCCACACAACTGTGGCTGAAATGATTGGTTCATTTGGGCCCCCACAAAACAAGCTGGCAATTAATGTGTCCCTGCACAAACTGGCTCTACGGAGGCAAGATGTCATCCTCATCCTCCTCATCCACCGATTCCTCACCCTCTTCAGTGTGTACATCCTCATCCTCACAAAGTATTAACTCGTCCCCACTTGAATCCACCACCACAGGTCCCTCTGTACCTTCTGGAGGCTGGTCTCCCTGGAAGAGCTGATAATTCATTTTGATGAACATCATCTTCTCCACATTCTGTGGAAGCAACCTCCTACGCCTTTCGCTGACAAGGTTCCCGGCTGCACTAAACACTCTTTCGGAGTACACACTGGAGGGGGGGCAACTCAGGTAAAATAGAGCCAGCTTGTACA
This sequence comes from Taudactylus pleione, assembly GCA_031769625.1. Lineage (NCBI taxonomy): Eukaryota > Metazoa > Chordata > Amphibia > Anura > Myobatrachidae > Taudactylus > Taudactylus pleione. Next base: position 3,366,052 of record JAUIMM010000208.1, on the reverse strand, counting down.
GGGGCCTCCAAATTGCCTCTTTTTCCTGCCAGTACAGTTATGGACTGTCTGACATGCCTACTTGGATGCTGTCACCGATGTAATCCTCCACCATTCTGTCAATGGTGACAGTATCATATGCAGTGACAGTAGACATGTCAGAAATTGTTGCCAGGTCCTTCAGTCCGGACCAGATGTCCAAACTTGGTCCTGCCTGCCCTGCATCACCGCCAGCGGGTTGCTTAGGATACCTAAGTTTTTTCCTGGCAGCCCCAGTTGCGGGAGAAAATGAAGAAGGAGCCGTTGACGTGTCACGTTCCGCTTCAGCTGACAGTGTGTTCACCAGCAGGTCTTTGCACCTCTGCAGGCTTGTGTCGGCCGGAAAGAGAGACACCACATAGGCTTTAAACCTAGGATCAAGCACGGTGGCCAAAATGTAGTGGTCTGATTTCAACAGATTGACCACCCTGGAATCCTGGCAAAGCGAATGAAGGGCTTCATCCACAAGTCCCACATGCCGAGCGGAATCGCTCCGTCTTAGCTCCTCCTTCACTTTCTCCAGCTGCTTCTGCAAAAGCCTGATGAGGGGAATGACCTGACTCAAGCTGGCTGTGTCTGAACTGACTTCACGTGTGGCAAGTTCGAAGGGCTGGAGAACCTTGCACAACACGGAAATCATTCTCCACTGCGCTTGAGTCAGGTGCATACCCCCTCCTTTGCCTATGTCATAGGTGGATGTATAGGCTTGTATGGCCTTTTGCTGCTCCTCCATCCTCTGAAGCATATAGAGGGTTGAGTTCCACCGCGTCACAACCTCTTGCTTCAGGTGATGGCGGGGCAGGTTCAAGAGTGTTTGCTGGCGCTCCAGTCTTCGGCACGCAGTCGCTGAATGGCGAAAGTGGCCAGAAATTTTTCGGGCCACCCAAAGCGTCTCCTGCACGCCCCTGTCGGTTTTCAGAAAATTCTGCACCACCAAGTTTAATGTGTGAGCAAAACATGGGACGTGCTGTAATTTGCCCAGATGTAATGCCCGCACAATATTGGTGGCGTTGTCAGATATCACAAATCCCCAGGAGAGTCTAAGTGGGGTAAGCCACTGGGCGATGATTTCCCTCAGTTTCTCTAAGAGGTTGTCGGCGGTGTGCCTCTTACTGAAACCGGTGATACACAGCGTAGCCTGCCTTGCAACGAGCTGGCGTTTCTGAGATGCTGCTACTGGTGACGCTGCTGCTGTTGCTGCGTAAGGTGATACATCTACCCAGTGGGCTGTCACAGTCATATAGTCCTTAGTCTGCCCTGTTCCACTTGTCCACATGTCCGTGGTTAAGTGGACATTGTGTACAACGGCATTTTTCAGGACACTGAGGACACTTTTTCTGACGTTTCTGTACAGTCTCGGTATCGCCTGCCTAGTGAAGTGGAATCTAGACGGGATTTGGAACCGGGGACACACTACCTCCATCAATTGTCTAAATCCCACTGCACTAATGGCGGATACCGGACGCACGTCTAACACCAACATAGCAGTCAAGGCCTCAGTTATACGTTTTGCTTCAGGATGACTGCTGTCGTACTTCATCCTCCTCGCTAAGGACTGTTGGAGGGTCAATTGTTTAGTAAAAGTAGTGGTGTTCCTACTTCCTCTCTGGGATGATGAACGACTCCCAGCAGCAGCAACAGCAGCAGCGGCAGCAGTAGGCATAGCAATGCAGGATCCTCCAGAGGAATCCCGGATAGGAGAGTCAGTCATGCCAGTGACATGGCCTGCAGGACTACTTCCGATCCTGACTAAGGAGGAAATTGATGAGGAGGGAGTTGACGGTGTGGTTTGCAGGCGCTTGGATACAACAGGACAACGGGATTTAGGTGTCCCTGGACTGCTTACGGTCTTAGCCAAAGTTTCTGAACTTGACAGTAACTTTTTATGAACGCGCTGCAGGTGCCGTATAAGGGAGGATGTTCCTAGGTGGTTGACGTCCCTACCCCTACTTATTTCACCTTTACATATGGTACATATGGCAAGACAGTTGTTGTCCGGATTTGGATAGAAATATTGCCAGACCAAAGAGGTGGAATGTTTGGTCTTCTGCCCAGGCATGACCGTGATGGGCTTTTTCATCCCACGGACAACAACTGTCTCCCCCGGAGCCTGATTTAAACAAACCACATCACCATCAGAATCCTCCTCGCCAACTTCCTCCTCAGCGCCAGCTACACCAGTATCCTCATCCTGTTGTACTTCAACAGTGACATCTTCAATTTGCATATCAGCAAGTGGACTGTGGGTGCTCCTTTCAGCACTTGCAGGGGGCGTGCAAATGGTGGAAAGAGCCACCTCTTCCCGTCCAGTGCTGGGAAGGTCAGGCATCGCAACCACCACCACACTTGGACTCTCCTTGGGGATTTGTGATATCTTCTTAGAAAGCACAGTTCTTCGCTGTGCTTTTGCCAGCTTAACTCTTTTGATTTTTTTAGTGGGAGGAGGGCTTCCATCGTCATGTGAAGCTGAACCACTAGTCATGAACATACTAGGGATCGACCTTAGCCGTTCCTTGCCACTCCGTGTCGTAAATGGCATATTGGCAAGTTTACGTTTCTCTTCAGCTGATTTAAATGTCTTTTTCAAGGTCATTTTCCTGAACTTTGCCATTTGGGATTGTATGTGCCCTCTACTATGACATTGGGCATCGGCCTTGGCAGACGACGTTGATGGCATGTTATCGTCTATGTCATGACTAGTGGCAGCAGCTTCAGCACTAGGAGGAAGTGGTTCTTGATCTTTCTCTATTTTATTTTTATCGGAGAAAGTTTGGTCCTCCATTTATGTTATATCGATTTGATATATACGTGCGGCTAAACACAGAAAATAATTTTTTTTTTGGTTTGGACTGGAGTGTACTTTCGGGGGTTACAGCACCCTTAATGGTCAAGCCAGCCGGCCCTTTACTTATGACACAGGCGCACGCTTGGCACTACTTTGTTGATGCACGTGCGGCTACTACGCACACAATTCACAAACAGAAAATATTTTTTTTTTTGGTTTGGACTGGAGTGTACTTTCGGGGGTTACAGCACCCTTAACGGTCAAGCCAGCCAGCCCTTTACTTATGACACAGGCGCACGCTTGGCACTACTTTGTTGATGCACGTGCGGCTACTGCGCACACAATTCACAAACACAGAAAATAATTTTTTTTTGGTTTGGACTGGAGTGTACTTTCGGGGGTTACAGCACCCTTTAACGGTCAAGCCAGCCGGCCCTTAACTTATGACACAGGCGCACGCTTGGCACTACTTTGTTGATGCACGTGCGGCTACTGCGCACACAATTCACAAACACAGAAAATAATTTTTTTTTTGGTTTGGACTGGAGTGTACTTTCGGGGGTTACAGCACCCTTTAACGGTCAAGCCAGCCGGCCCTTTACTTATGACACAGGCGCACGCTTGGCACTACTTTGTTGAAGCACGTGCGGCTACTGCGCACACAATTCACAAACACAGAAAAAAAATTTTTTTTGGGTTTGGACTGGAGTGTACTTTCGGGGGTTACAGCACCCTTTAACGGTCAAGCCAGCCGGCCCTTTACTTATGACACAGGCGCACGCTTGGCACTACTTTGTTGATGCACGTGCGGCTACTGCGCACACAATTCACAAACACAGAAAATATTTTTTTTTTTGGTTTGGACTGGAGTGTACTCTCGGGGGTTACAGCACCCTTAACGGTCAAGCCAGCCGGCCCTTTACTTATGACACAGGCGCACGCTTGGCACTACTTTGTTGATGCACGTGCGGCTACTGCGCACACAATTCACAAACACAGAAAATAATTTTTTTTTGGTTTGGACTGGAGTGTACTTTCGGGGGTTACAGCACCCTTTAACGGTCAAGCCAGCCGGCCCTTTACTTATGACACAGGCGCACGCTTGGCACTACTTTGTTGATGCACGTGCGGCTACTGCGCACACAATTCACAAACACAGAAAATAATTTTTTTTTTGGTTTGGACTGGAGTGTACTCTCGGGAGTTACAGCACCCTTAACGGTCAAGCCAGCCGGCCCTTTACTTATGACACAGGCGCACGCTTGGCACTACTTTGTTGATGCACGTGCGGCTACTGCGCACACAATTCACAAACACAGAAAATAATTTTTTTTTGGTTTGGACTGGAGTGTACTTTCGGGGGTTACAGCACCCTTTAACGGTCAAGCCAGCCGGCCCTTTACTTATGACACAGGCGCACGCTTGGCACTACTTTGTTGATGCACGTGCGGCTACTGCGCACACAATTCACAAACACAGAAAATAATTTTTTTTTTGGTTTGGACTGGAGTGTACTCTCGGGGGTTACAGCACCCTTAACGGTCAAGCCAGCCGGCCCTTTACTTATGACACAGGCGCACGCTTGGCACTACTTTGTTGATGCACGTGCGGCTACTGCGCACACAATTCACAAACACAGAAAATAATTTTTTTTTGGTTTGGACTGGAGTGTACTTTCGGGGGTTACAGCACCCTTTAACGGTCAAGCCAGCCGGCCCTTTACTTATGACACAGGCGCACGCTTGGCACTACTTTGTTGATGCACGTGCGGCTACTGCGCACACAATTCACAAACACAGAAAATAATTTTTTTCTTGGTTTGGACTGGAGTGTACTTTCGGGGGTTACAGCACCCTTAATGGTCAAGCCAGCCGGCCCTTTACTTATGACACAGGCGCACGCTTGGCACTACTTTGTTGATGCACGTGCGGCTACTGCGCATACAATTCACAAACACAGAAAATAATTTTTTTTGGGTTTGGACTGGAGTGTACTTTCGGGGGTTACAGCACCCTTTAACGGTCAAGCCAGCCGGCCCTTTACTTATGACACAGGCGCACGCTTGGCACTACTTTGTTGATGCACGTGCGGCTACTGCGCACACAATTCACAAACACAGAAAATAATTTTTTTTTTGGTTTGGACTGGAGTGTACTCTCGGGGGTTACAGCACCCTTATAGGTCAAGCCAGCCGGCCCTTTACTTATGACACAGGCGCACGCTTGGCACTACTATGTTGATGCACGTGCGGCTACTGCGCACACAATTCACAAACACAGAAAATAATTTTTTTTTGGTTTGGACTGGAGTGTACTTTCGGGGGTTACAGCACCCTTTAACGGTCAAGCCAGCCGGCCCTTTACTTATGACACAGGCGCACGCTTGGCACTACTTTGTTGATGCACGTGCGGCTACTGCGCACACAATTCACAAACACAGAAAATAATTTTTTTTTTGGTTTGGACTGGAGTGTACTTTCGGGGGTTACAGCACCCTTTAACGGACAAGCCAGCCGGCCTTTTACTTATGGGACACAGGCGCACGCTTGGCACTACTTTGTTGATGCACGTGCGGCTACTGCGCACACAATTCACAAACACAGAAAATAATTTTTTTTTTGGTTTGGACTGGAGTGTACTTTCGGGGGTTACAGCACCCTTAACGGTCAAGCCAGCCGGCCCTTTACTTATGACACAGGCGCACGCTTGGCACTACTTTGTTGATGCACGTGCGGCTACTGCGCACACAATTCACAAACACAGAAAATAATTTTTTTTTGGTTTGGACTGGAGTGTACTTTCGGGGGTTACAGCACCCTTTAACGGTCAAGCCAGCCGGCCCTTTACTTATGACACAGGCGCACGCTTGGCACTACTTTGTTGATGCACGTGCGGCTACTGCGCACACAATTCACAAACACAGAAAATATATTATTTTTTTAGCACTTGGGGGGAGCACCCCTGATGGACAGAGCACCCCCTGGACAACACTACAGCACCCCTTTAGGACTGGGACACTGCACAGGACTTTGGAGTGGACACAGCCCCTATGGAGAACTGACTGCACAACACAGTCCAGCCAGCCCCTATGGACTTTGAAGTAGTGGACACAGCCCCTATTAACAACAGCAGCACAGCACAACACAGCCAGCCCCTATGGACTTTGAAGTAGTGGACAACAGCAGCACTACACTACACTACACTACACAGCACTAACTCCCACCCTCCCTCTTCACTGTCCACAGCCGAGTGAGAAAATGGCGCCGACGCGGGTACCTTATATAGGATCCAAAACCCGCGAGACTCGGAAGGCGGGATGATGACGTTTTGCCTCGATGTCAGATCCGAGTCAGGCGGGAAAAGTCGAGCCTGACTCGGATCGGACTCGGATCGGGGGGGCTCGGGGGGGTTCGGATTTCAGAAATCCGAACCCGCTCACCCCTACTTAAAAATTGTTTTGGGATACAAATGATGAGGGGTGATATTACCTCACACAATACCTGACACTGGAAAACACTCTTTGCATTTTTTTAAAATAAATCCTTTCTTTACACAAGCATGGGCAATGGTTTTCACACACCAGGTACAGGTCTCCTTTGGGATATTTTTTATGGTGCAGATGATGATCACCATACACAGAACAGTAATATTTGCTGCATCTCAACACACACACACTTCTTGAAATACACAAAATTTTAAAATTGAATTTGAAACAACTGCAAGCTTTTTTTAGACAAGAAAAAAAAATTGTTTGCAATTTTTTATATTAACAAAAGAGTCAAGAAAAAGAGGCCTTCTTGGGGTACATCAGCCTCAGTACACAGTAGAGCAGGTGTAGTTAACCCTGGTCCTTGAGAGATAAAAAACAGTGCATGTTTTCCAGGTCTCCTCACAGAATCACAAGTGAAATAATTAGCTCCATCTGTGGATCTTTTCAAATGTGTTAGTGAGTAATTGCTACACCTGTGCCCCAGCTAGGTGGTCTGGAAAATGTGAACTGTTGTAGCTCTCAAGGACCGAGGTTGGCCGTAGAGTATACTTTGGACAGATATAATCAATATACTGCAGAAATAGATTTCCTTGAAAAAAAAGTGCAGATTTACTTTAACAAACTTAACAGCACTGCACACAGTAACCTGTTTGTGTGCAGTGTGTGTGTGCAGTGTGTGTGTGCAGCGTGTGTGACAAACAAACTAACCGCATCTACGTACTTCAACTGCTACAACTATTTCTGCCCTGATGTTCTTTTTATGGTGTTTTGGCCTATTAGAATTTATTACACACTGTACAGCCCACAGTCCCACACCCTCTCCCTCCACTCTCCTGTGCGATATGGCGCCTGATCATGAGGGAGGGACTTTTATATGCAATCCAAACCATGCAAGATCCCATGCGGGAAGATGAAGTTTTGCCTCATTTTGGGATCCGAAGCTGGGCCGGCAACAGAAATCATGGGCCCCGGTACACCCACTTTTTTAGGGGCCCCCCATCCCATGGTTCCTGGCATGTACAGGCCAGTTGCTAGAGAGTCTGTCTTATATATATATGTTTTTTCTCAGGGGAACCCCTAAGCTCTCAGTGTACCTCCATGCTGCACACTTACCTTATTATATGTGTGCTTGCCACAGCGTCTTGGCTTGGGTGTCTTTTCTTTGGTTCAATACCACTCCTCAGCTAGCCAAGTGCCGGATCCTCTCTTGCCTCTCGGTGCTGGCTTGACTCCGTCGGCTACTTGATTCTCAATGGACTTAACCTAAGCAGCTTGGGGGCTGGTATTATTATATATATGTATACAGATCCAATGAGAGACACTCCCATATATGTGTAATTCCGGCCTGGGTGCCAGGCCTAAAATTATAAGTACATAGATTAGAACAAGCAGCACTCCTAGGTCTGCGTTGCAGGATTAAATGACAGACAAAAAGCCATACATGTGAACCGATGTTTCGGGTTTTTAATCCTTTTACCTTAACCATTGTTCCTTGAAAAAGGGTTAATTAAAACCTGAAACATTGGTTCTCATGTATGGCTGTCATTTAATGCTGCAACGCAGACCTAGGAGTGCTGCTCATTCCATCTAACACTATACTCTCTCATACATCATCCCACAATGTGCTCCCCCAACCCACACTGTGATCTTCCATCCCCATCTCACACTCTCAGACTGTGCTATCCCATTCCCCATCCCACACTGTGCTCTCCCATCCCCATCTCACACTGTGCTCTCCGATCCCCCATCTCACACTGTGATCTCTCATCCCCCATTCCACACTGTGCTCTCCCATCCCACACTGTGCTATCCCATCCCCCATCTCACACTGTGCTCTCCCATCCCCCATTGTGCTATCCCATTCCCCATCCCACACTGTGCTCTCCCATCCCCCACTGTGCTCTCCCATCCCACACTGTGCTCTCCTATCCCCCATCTCACACTGTGCTCTCCCATCCCACACTGTGCTCTCCTATCCCCCATCTCACACTGTGCTATCCCATTCCCTATCCCACACTGTGCTCTCCCATCCCCCATCTCACACTGTGCTCTCCCATCCCACATCTCACACTGTGCTCTCCCATCCCCCACTGTGCTCTCCTATACCCCATCTCACACTGTGCTCTCCCATTCCCCATCTCACACTGTGCTCTCCCATTCCACATCTCACACTGTGCTCTCCCATCCCCCACTGTGCTATCCCATTCCCCATCCCACACTGTGCTCTACCATCCCCATCTCACACTGTGCTCTCCCATCCCCATCTTGCACTGTGCTCTCCCTTCCCTCATTTTGCTCTCCCATTACACACTGTGCTCCCTCTACCCCAACCCACACTGTGCTCTCCCATCCACTATCTCACACTGTGCTCTTTTATCCCCCACTGTGTTCTCCAATCCACCGTGCTCTCCCTAGCCCATCACACACTGTGCTATCCCATCCCACACTGCTCTCCCATCCCCATCCCACACTGTGCTCTCCCATCCCACACTGTGCTTCCCAACCCTATCCCACATTTTGTGGGAGGAGATACAGACAGTTGTGGTGCTGATCTCCTGAGGAGACCCGGACAGATCTGAGTTGTGGTGCTGGTCTCCTAAAGGGAGATTTGAAAAGATCCGAGTCACGTTATTGATCTCCTGAGGAGTTCTCAACAAATCTGAGTCACGGTGCTGATCTCCTGAGGTAATAAATAAAGATCCTAGTCGTGGTGCTGATCTCCTGAGGAGTTCCGGAAAGATCTGAGTCATGGTGCTGTTTCCTGAGGAGATCCGGACAGATCTGAGTCACAGTGCTGATATCCAAAGGATATCCGGACATATCTGAGTCACTGTACTGATCTCCTGAGGGGATTCGAACATATACGAGTCACGGTGCTAATCTTCTGAGGAGAGCCAAACAGATCTGAGTCACGGTGCTAATCTCCTGAGCAGTTCCAAAAAGATCCAAGTTGCTGTGCTGGTCTCCTGAGGAGATCCAAAAAGATATGAGTCACAGCGCTTATCTCCTGAGGAGATCTGGACAGATCTGAGTCATGGTGCTGATTTCCTGAGGAGATCCGGACAGATCTGAGTTGCAGTGCTGATCTCCTTAGGAGATCTGGATAGGTCTGAGTCACAGTGCTGATCTCTTGAGGAGATATAGATAGATCTGAGTCATGGTGCTGATCTACTGAGGATATCCAGACAGAACTGATTCACAGTGCAGATCTTCTAAGGAGATCCGGACTGGTCCGAGTCACAGTGCTGATTTTCTGAGGAGATCCGGACAGATCCAAGATCCAGACAGATCCCAGTCGCGATTCTGTTCTTCCCACGGTTCTGAATTCGGATTTTAAATCTGAATTTTGGGTTTTAGATAGCAAAATGTACATGATTTTAACTTTTGAAAACATTTTTTCATTTTTTTTTTCGGACAGACCTGAGTAACGGTGCTGGTCTCCTGAGGAGATCCGAACAGATCCGAATCAGGGTGCTGATCTCCTGAGGAGACCAGTATAGATCTGAGTCGCGGTGCTGTTCTCCTGAGGATATCCAAACAGATCCAAGTTGTGGTGCTGGTCTAATGAGGAGATCCAAACGGATCTGAGTCACGGTGCTTGTAATCCTGAGGAGAGCTGAACAGATCTGAGTCATGGTGCTGATCTCCTCAGGAGATCAGAACAGATCTGAGTCTTGGTGCTGATCTCCTGAGGACAGCCAAACAGATCTGAGTCACGGTGCTGGTCTCCTGAGGAGATCCAAACAGATCCGAGTCACGGTGCTTATCTCCTGAGGAGATCCAGAAAGATCTGAGTCATGGTGCTGATCTCCTGAGGAGATCTGGACAGATCTGAGTCACAGTGTTGATCTCCTGAGCAGTTCCAAAAAGATCCAAGTCGAGGTGCTGGTCTCCTGAGGAGATCCAAAAAGATACGAGTCACGGTGCTGATCTCTTGAGGAGATATGGATAGATCTGAGACATGGTGCTTAACTCCTGAGGATATCCGGACAGAACTGATTCATGGTGCTGATCTCCTGAGGAGATCCAGACAGATCCTAGTCACAGTGCTTATCTTCTGGGGAGATCCGGACAGATCCGAGATCCAGACAGATCCTAGTCACAATTCTGTTCTTCCCATACTTCTGAATTCGGATTTTAAATCTGAATTTTCGGTTTTAGATTGTAAAAATTACATGATTTTAACTTTTAAAAACTTTTTTTCATTTATTTATTTTTTTTAAAAACCCAGATCCAAAATCAAATCACTTGAGGGTGGTTTAGCAAAGCCATAACCAAAAGATGAAGATGAATCTAGATCCAAATCCTAAACACAGGGGTCGAAACTCGAAACACATCTCCAGTTATCTATACATGGTGTATAACAAGTGTAGGGGGTGCGGCTGCTGGGACCCAGAGGTGAGGGGCAAGTAGTCCCCTCCTTTGAAGCACAAAGCAAATGCATTTTTTTTGGAGTATTTGTTCCAAACTAACCTAAAGTATGTGCTGTGAGATCAAAGAGGGAGGTTCAGCAGGCAAAGGCAGGGGCGTATTTATTATAGGTGCAGGGTGTGCAGTGCTCACTGGCCCCAGAGTCCTGAGAGGCCCACACCACCCATCCTGCACCCATAAGTTGTTTAAACTTACCTTTCTGCTGTTTTTAGAGTTCTGGTCTGCAGTCACAGGAAAAATAATGGCGGCCATTTTCCCTCTGACCTGCGCATGCGCAGAAAAGAGTTATCTGGGAATTAGGTGCGGGCACCATTTTCCCTGAGACCAATGCATGTGAGGTAGATTCTGGCCTACACTCAGGGCCTGATTCAGCAAAGAATGCAAGCGCAAATTTGCATGCACCTGGTCGATGTTTGCGTACTGCGCATGCGTGATCCAGTCTGTGTGTCCTGGTAAGGGAACGCAGGCTATATGCAGTTTGTCTGCAGACCCCTTCAGTTTTGATTGATAGGAAGTGCCGTTTGTGGGTAGTGATGAGGGGTGGTCGGCCGAATGCAGGCGTGCAAGCATGTTTGGACACAGTTACAGGGGTGTGCATAATGAAGCCCATGTGGCGGAATATGCAGCCATACTCTAGTTGCACACAGGAAGTGTCCCAAATCCTGAGTGAGGTCAGGTCAACCACTATTATGAAAATCGATCAATGGCTATCAATATTACCGATGTTTAATCTATCATACTGACTTTCAGAACACTCAGGGCCCCATTTATAAACGAAATATAACCCCTTTAGCGCTCGCTAAAGGGGTTATACCATCTTGCTGTATTTAGTAAACAGCAGTAATCTTAGATTACCGCTGTTTGTACAGCATTGCTCTCACCATCTAAAAGATGGCGAGAGTGATGCGGGCCCCATTGCCGGCAATGGAGACCTGGCGGTGCCTTTCCGGCTTCAACGAAGCCTTCCAGGCACTGCCGGGTCTCCCTGTCATGTACATGCGCAGACGGACCGTCGCGCATGCGCATGAGCCTGGAGCCCCGTTGCTGGCAGCGTTAGGCTGCCAGCAGCCCAGCAGAGGACTTCATCAAGGACGAGGATTCCGCTGGACTTCGCGGGACCTCGCCGGAGGGGTAAGTATTACTAAATACCAGCAGAATTTTCGTTTGTATCACAGTGATGCTAAACAAAAATTGCTGCTGGTATTTCACTTCGTTTGTAAATGGGGCCCTCAGTATGGGTAAGGGGGTGGCATTATGTATTACTGGGCATCTGCATCTAGTGGTTTGGTTGCTGTGCGTTTGGATTCATTAGCCTATTTTTGCAGCGGCTTGGTGCGTGCGTGTGCAAGCATGCATTCCTTACTGAATAAGGCCCTCAGTGTGCTGTCGGAGAGGAGGGGGCCCAAGCAGAGGCTGCATCTTGGCCCCCTGCTTTATTAAAATGTCCCTAGGCTAAAGGTCTGATTTTGAGATGGACAGTATTGCATAACCACACAGAAGCAGCTGTGATGTACCGTCCAACAAAATGTAAATGTAGCAGGAAGTGTCTGTATGAAATAGACCCTTTCTTGCTGCATCTGCGAGATCTGATTGCAACGTACATTTCTGAATCTGACTCAAAGCCATGAAGATGATAACAATGTTTGGTGGAAGACCTGTCTGTCAGAGATAAATACAATGGGGAAGTCACATCCTAAATTAGGTCCCCTTGGTGAGAGGAAGCCATTATTACACACAGGTTTTATGTCTGAATCAGCAACTTTCACATCATTTTCCTGAAGCACAGGGGAAGTGGGTTCCTCTTACCATATAAGAGGACCTAATTCAGGATGCTTCAACTCCAAAAGGTAGTATTGATTGTTACCTATCTATACACTCTAAATGTCATTATTTAGTGTAATAAGTCGAACAAGAAATAATTGCTTTCCAGACTTTGATTGTGGTTCCAAAGCACAAAAAGATATTATTCACCAAAAAGCATATAGTTACACGCTGTGATCTAAATACAATGAGCGCAATCAAATTATACAATTACAAGGTACAGTCATTACATACGCATGCGCTCTGGATCCAGATCCCAGCATCAAAGATGAAACCTCCTTCACAAAGAAGAAGATGACTGACTAGCCAGATTCAGGGAGCTTGCATATATATCCTTACAGTGATAGGCAATACAATAGACATGACTTGGCATAATACCATTGGTTCTTCCTCGTTTGTCTTCTGTTACGATTCAGTTCATTGGTCCATTTGTCTAGCAGTAGTTCATCCCTCCAATGGTTCATTGTGTGTATCTTCCCGCTGAAAAACTAATGAATGGACACTACATGCACAGTACATTCTATCACTTAATTCTCCATAATTCATAACGTGCAGATGCATGTTGCAATTTCCTTGCCGGTGAAACCATACATCTGCAAATACACAGTGGTTTAGAATGACACCAAACACGGTCTGCTTATCATGTACTAAACCTTAGATATCAAATAACATGGATTTCACAACATTACTGATAATGAATAAAACCTTAAATATTAACCTTAATGTTAGGGAACCTTTTTATGTAAGTGTGCAGTGTGTAAGTGTAAGGATATTTAAGAAAAGACACTAGTTAACGTTGTATGTCTATGTGTTTGTGAAATACACCGTGGTACGTGTTTTGCAGGGTTGGTCATATTATATGTTTTAGTAAATGTATGTATTTATATAATGAGGACTTTTAACATTGTTCTATTGCATGGGAATCACACGACGCTAAATAATAGCATCGCCGTATGTACTTAAAATGTGTGAGATTCGCTAAAAGGGTGCTGGGCGGCCATTCGCAAAATGGCGTCTTGTTGCCATTCGCAAAATGGTGTCATGCAGATTTTAATTTTAACCGATTCTGTCTTAGCCAATTATCCAGCTTCGACAGTCCACCCATTTGAGAGCAAAACAACATGCTATCACACTCTGATTTTTAAAATTAATTTAGGCTTACATTATGACATATTATTTAATATTATATTATGGGATGGTACAATGTGGTTCTTAAACCATCAATAATGTGTCTCTAGGAGGAGACATAAAACTACCCTTATACACACACCGCGGATCTTGGGAGATCATGGGAAAGATGTGGGGATGCACTTATCCTATAAGGAAGTCTTGAAGGGGAATAGGGACTTACATTATTTAAGATGTTTAAAAATAACATTTCATAATACATTTCATGGATGTCTAAATCTATACATCATCTGATGGCAATCTCTAGTTCAGGGTTGTAATGCAGTCCTACATTTACCTCAGTATTCATATTGTTACTTCCAACCACAATCATAATCTCATTCTTTCAGTTTACCTTATCTTTACATTTTCCACATTTCAACACAGTAGGAACACACCTGACACATACGTCAATTACTAAGATGACAACCAATATAAGGATCAGGAGTTTACCTATGCTAGCAACCATTTCCTGGACCCACTCTCCTAGACCGGAGAACCATTTCACTGGGTTCAACCAAGAAACCCATTCCTCTACCTTCTCCTCTACTTCAGCCACTGAACACTATGGTTTTTTCAAAACTCCCATTTTAACTGCAAAATTTCATCCATCTTCCGGTCACTGGTATCGTTTGTAATGTATGTGCAACACTTTACACCAAATTGGGTGGCTAAGTTCACACAGTACCCTCCAGTGACAGCTGTTAAATAATTTAAAACTAATTTGTGTTGCACCAGTTCTTTGTTGTAGGCCTGTAACTCCTTACCTGTGTACCTAAATGTGTCATCATACATCTCGGTGATATTATCTATTAATTTAGCAAGGTCTTGAATATATCTGAAATTTAGTGTACCCCGAGCGATCCTGGTGGGATCCAATGCGACTAAATCTTGAAAGCCAGTTGTCTCACTAATTAACTGTGTGGCTTTATGCACGTCACCAGGTATCATATTTCTTTTGTCTCTGTGTTCATACGGTGTGTGAAGATATGGTGATGGTGTGTTTTTATGAATACCAAGCATTTCACCATGTGTAAGGGTCATTACCTCTGAGAGTACTCTTCCCAGGTAACAAACCTTTGGAACTCGGAGAGAGCCACTTATACGCTTTCCTTCCACATAAAAATATACATCATCAGGGAGAACATAAGGAATTGAATGCATCATGATCATCCAACACATTTCCCTAGCAAATGATCCAATCTCAGGTTCTCCCATCTGGCTAACACATGTTTCTGGTTGTATAACCCTGGCACAGTACCCTTCCGGCACTCTGCCAACCATTTCTTTGATATTACTTAATGTATACCGTTACCGGAAGTGTCTTCCATTTAACCTAATGGTGCGTAACAGTTCAAAATTTATAGGCTCATAATCAGCTCTTAGTGAGAAGGTCATCATCTGGTTATTCCCCATCACCTCCCAACTTCCTGGTTTATTTAAGTTGGTGATGTTCAAACATAAAAGTGATTTATCTACTTGGTACTGGTGGAGTTTAAAATGAGGTGGTTTGGTGTTTAGAAATTTTCCATCCAGCATCTTCCCTTGTTGCAGCTCTAAAACCTCATCAGAGACATTTAATGGAAATGACACTAACCCTACATTATGCTGTCCCTGGGGCACATGAGAACACACCCAAAAGTCAGTTTGGTTTAAAACTTTGCCCACCATAGTATGATAATCCTCTAAAGATACCCACTCCAATACTGGTTATACTTAGCTTGGCACTGCTGGATGCAATTCTCATCAACTAAGGACCCACAAAACTCACAAATACAATAATCCTCAGAAGATAGATATTCACACTGTCTCCATGTTTCCAACATAGCAGATCTCTTAACAATTACTGTACTGGGGTTGGTCAGATACTCCCCCGGTTGGTTTAGCACTCCTTCTCCCAACTCCACTCCAGTGATATCACCATCAGCTCCCCTCTCCGTCCTCTGTCCTCCATCACAGAAATCAGAGATCCTGAATCACCCCAAGACAATGAGAACTCTGGGAGAAAACACAAAGATAACCACAGCAGACCACTCCATTGCTGAAAACAATGGTCTACAAATTTCTTTAGCTCAGGTATCTCACTGTAACCTTTAACCTTCCCAGAACAGACTCGCAGTTGACAGGTCTACGTTATCTGTCTAAATTCCACCTTGTCTTTCCACCGGTTGGTTGACCTTCTTACTGTGAGTGGAATGGACCCAGGTATCTCTCTCTGCCACTTTCAATGAGGCTGTACTCGTCAGCAACACCAGATACGGACCTTCCCACCGATCCGTCAAACAACCTGAATGCAAGAAATTTCTGATCATATCAAATTCTCCAATTCAACATCATGACAATTTGTTTCAGGCATATCATGTGACAACAATTTCAGTTTCTGCTGTTGCTGTTTTAACTGTTTATTCATCGTTATAAGATACCTTACAGTTACCTTGTTGTTACTTTTCAAATCTTCCTGTGGGCTTATAATCAAATGAGGTTGTCTACCAAACAGTATTTCAAAGGGGGACAGATTGAGAGGGGGTCTAGGAGTTGTCCTGATACTATGAAGGACAAGTGGTAGTGCTTCTGGCCAACCCAGTCCAGTTTCCGCCATGATTTTACTTAAATTGTTTTTAATAGTCCCATTCATCCTCTCCACCTTGGCACTGGCTTGCGGTCAGTAGGGGGTATGAAGTCTACTATTAACACCCATCAACTTACACATGTTTTGGAAGACATCACCTGTGAAATGAGTACCCCTAATCACTTTCAGTAATTCTAGGGATACCGTATCTGCATACAAACTCCTGAGCTATTTTTTTGCAGTATTAGTGGCAGCTGGGTATGCCTCAAACCAATTAGAAAACACATCAGTGCACACTAATACATACTTGAGATTCCTGCAGGGTGGTAATTGGATGAAATCAATTTTTATTACCTGAAAAGGTCCGTCGGTCGGAGGAATGTGGGATGGCTCGGTAGGGATTGTTTTCCCAATGTTTTTCCTCAAGCAGGTCAAACAGGACATTGCTCTCTTTTCCACTTGGGAAGAAAAACCTGGTGCACACCAGTATGCTCTCACTAATTTGCACATAACTTGCTTTCCCAAGTAAGTCAGACCATGCACTGTCTCAGCCAGGCTTGAGTAGTATGCCTTGGGGGCCACTGGCTTACCTTTTCCATCTCTCCAGAGGACTCTTGCCCACATCCCTTGGACCTCCAGACTGCCTTTTCCTGAATGGAGCACAAATTATGCATCTCAATTAATTTCAGCATGTCAATCATTTGAAACATCATTTGTTTAATTGGCACATTCACTTTTATCCCTGCTGCCCATTTGGCAGCTTCATCTGCCCTGTTGTTGCCCAGTGATATCGGATCATCCTCACATGTATGGGCTTTACACTTAATTACCGCCACTGCCTTAGGCAATTGGATCACTGTCAGTAGTCCTTTTATATGTCTAGAATGGTGCGATTGGTGTGTGATTGGTGTGCCTGCTGCTGTCATAAACTTTCTCAGACGCCATAGAGCACCAAAATCATGTACCACCCCAAAGGCATACCAAGAGTCAGTGTAGATATTAGCAGATTTGCCTTCTGCTAATTCACACACTTTTCTTAGTGCCACCAGCTCAGCCACTTGGGCCGAGTGAGGTGGACCTAGAGGTTCGGCCTCTATGATGTCTTCGTCATTTTAAACCATACATCACAGTACATAGTACTGTGTACATAGTACATAGTACTTAGGGCCTGATTCAGAGCCGGACGCACTGAACGAGTGCCCGCTCTGAATCAGGGCATTTTTTTGTTTTAATAGTGCAGCCTTTTGGCCGCTCGCATAGCTGTGGGTTACAACCCACAGCTTATGCGAGCGTCCATGATGATGGTCGCGATGGTCAAGACCATCACGACCATCGGGCTTGCGATGAGACTCTTGCGGTAGGGTCTCATTGGCTGCAAGCCCTGGAGTGCTTTTGGCTCTACCAAAGCCAAAAACACTCCCACTGACATCACTAGTGATGTCAGTGGGGCCGGACCCAGACGGTAGGCGTTCCCATGGGAACGCCTCCATCTGGTCAGCCATGCCCCCGGCACGCCCACCAAAGGAGGTGTGCTGTCACTCACTATTGAGAGCACACCCCCCTTGGTGCGAGACCCAGAGCGACGGCTTGGCCGTCGCTATCCGGGTCTCGTGCATGTGCACGATGGAGCAGCCTCCGTCGTGTGCATGCACACTTGCCCAACATCGACCCGCTTGCAAGCGCTCAGCACTCATGAGTGGGTCTGAATCAGGCCTTTAGTATGCATAATATGCCGTGACGAACCAATCGGCGCTTCCAAGAGCAGCACATCATTTAACATCTCTACCGTTTGCTTTGCTCCCATCTTGAGAAAATAACACTAAACTTTTCAATAGAGATTTAAATTGGTGAAAGAATGTCAAGGCTACTTTCACTTACCTGTGGACGATATTAACAGGCCGCGCCCACACACCTATGGAAGAATAACCAGGCTGCTTCCACGCACCTAAGCCCTTTTTGAGTACTTTGCACTGCTAGAATTTAAGCATTCCAATAACACCTACCCTTTTCAGTGATTTCGTCCACCTCTACTCAGTTCACAATCACAATATGCCACAACTGTGCGGTTCAATTACAATGCCCAATAACCCTAACTGATCACTGGATGCTGCGATCACACTGAGAGCCGATACCTAACACAAAACAACAACTACATCTGCTTATGTGTATAGACTTCAGTATCTACTACCGAGCCACTAGGCCAACACCAGGCGCCTAGCCCCTAAGGGTCCTACGATACCCCTAGCTAGGGAACATGATACCCCTACCAACACACGTTCACTGTTACACACCCTTTTCCTGCACAGAAAAATAAGCATTTTCCCAGATATGGCAAAACCGACTAAGATATTTACAACAATGCTATCACGCTGTCAATATCACAATGCAATCTCAACTGCTTTGTTTAAACATGTGGCAGCAATACAGGAAATATGTATACTCTATTGTGCAACTAGTCGCATACACAATAAAGTGACCGCTACACAAAACATATTATTACCCTTACGCTATTGTGCGACTTCGCTTTTTAACATGAAATTTTATCAACGAAGGAAAACAAACTGTTTCCTTCCTTGTCCCTGGATTCTAATCAACACTCCTTGAACTCACACAATAACGGTTAGCGGTCTCTCAGCAAAAAAGTGGTAGCAGGTATTCAAAGGCGCAATTCGTTCTTTCCTGCGTATGGTGCCTCCACCCTTTGCTGAGAGATTGATAAACGTGTGTAACCGTATGAATGGTAACGTGATTTCACTCTACGAGCCCCCAACTATTGATTCCTACCTATCTGTACACTCTAAATGTCGCTTTTTAGTCACACAAGAAATAATTGCTTTCCAGACTTTGATTGTGGTTCCAAAGCACAAAAATATATTATTCACCAAAAAGCAGATAGTTACACACTGTGATCTAAATACAATTAGCGCAAAAAATTATACAATCACAAGGTACAGTCGTTGCATACGCATGCGCTCTGGATCCAGATCCCAGCATCACAGATGAAACCTCTGTCACAGAGAAGAAGAAGATGACTGACTAGCCAGATTCAGGGAGCTTGCATATATATCCTTACAGTGATAGGCAATACAATAGACATGAGCTGGCATAATTCCACTGGTTCTTCCTCGTTTAACTTCTGATACGATTCAGTTCATTGGTCCATTTGTACAGCAGTAGTTCATCCCTCCAACGGCTCTTTGTGTGTATCTTTCCACTGAATAACTAATGAATGGACACTACATACAAAGTACATTCTATCACTTAATTCTCCATAATTCATAATGTGCAGACTCATCCGCGCACGCAGCGGGGGTTTCCGAGTATCTAGAAACCCCCCTGCCTGCTGATCCATCCATGCAGCTGACCTGCATGCAGATCCATCCAAGGATCTCAGGCTGGCTGTGTTTGTAATGTGCCGACTGCCTGCTTCCTGGATACAAACAGGAAGCTGTTATTTGCTCCAGCTAATAGGCACTTCAGGATGCCGTTAGCCAGGAGAACGGTGGCAGAGTGTATGGAGCCAGGCAACCAATGCGGGGGCAGCACATAGCGGTGTATTTGTGGATGAAGTAAAGGGGTGGTCCGTTTGGGCACAAGACCACCCCTTAGAAGTGTGGGGACTGGACAGCGGGAAAGTGACCGACCCACCGAAGCCAGTGACCCCAGTCAGGACTCAGGAGCCGGTCGCAATTGCGGATATAGCCTGGGGCAGGGCGCCTCATCAGCTCCCCTTACCAGCGGTCCAGCCTGGTCTGACCACAGTGATCCTGGACCCTGCGGAAACTGCATTGTAACAGCATCACCTGCTCGAGCTCTACTTGCTTGGAAAGGTAAGAAGCAGATGTCCTATAAGTTAGTATGTGCAACCAGGTCACTGTCTGTCCAGCTGTGATGAGACTACAAGTCCTAGCACACTTTGTCAACTGGATGTGCTGGGACTTGTAGTGCCATCACAGCTAGAAAGACCCTGAAAATACAAGTATATACACTATATATATATATATATATATATATATATAATTAATTTCTTGATATTCCTCCTGTCCTATGAATTTGTTCATTTTATTATTTAGTCTGCTTGGTAATATATAGTTTATTTAGTGTGTATAGATATATACATAGATACATATATATATATATATATATATATATATATGTATATGTATCAGTGTCCCCACCCTCTGCTCCCGCTCAGTGTCCCTATGTTTGCTTTCCCTTTAACTCCCCCCGGGGTGGGGTGGTGGGTAGTTTTAATAAATGATGTTGGCCGGGTGAGGCACTCACTGTCTTCCACTCCCGATGTTCTGATAGCTGATGCAAGTATTTGTCTGACTCACACGTCAATGTGTGCTGGGGGAGGGGGATATACTGTATATATAATAGATAACGAGATCTAGTCGGCATCACGGGATGCAGGATTTTGGCACAATATTTATAATGTCGGCATCCCGCAGGTAAGTATCAGGGTGTTAGGGGAAGTTTGGAGTGCAGGGTTAGGGTTAAGCACTAGGGGGAGAGTTAGGTTTAGGCACTGGGTAGGGGGTGTTAGGTTTAGGGTGCGGGGAGGGGGAAGTTAGACTTAGGCACTAGGGTTGAGGTTAGGGTTAGGCACTGTAGAGGGAGGGTCAGGTTAGGGGTTAGGAAAACACTTACCGTTCATTCCTATGGGTGTTGGGATTCTGGCTGTTGGGATGTCGCTGTCGGTATTCTGACCAGCGGCATCCCGACAGCCAGGATTTCATACCAAACCCTATCATAACACTTGAACTACACAATAAAGTGTATGCTGCAGGCTTATTGTGGTTAGACATTTTTCATTGGTTCTGAAATGAAGTATTTGGAAACCCCCATTTAAAAATCCTGCGTTTGCCACTGAGACACATGTTGCGATTTCCTTGCCAATGGAACCGGAAATCTGCAAATACACAGTGGTTTAGAATGACACCAAACACGGTCTGCTTATCATGTACTAAACCTTAGATATCAAATAACATGTATTCAACAACATTACTGATAATGAATAAAACATTAAATGATAACCTTAATGCTAGGGAACCTTTTTATGTAAGTGTGCAGTGTGTAAGTGTAAGGATATTTAAGAAAAGACGCTAGTTAGCGTTGTGCGTCTATGTGTTTGTGAAGTACACCGTGGTACATGTTTTGCAGGGTTTGTCATATTATATGTTTTAGTAAATGTATGTATTCATATAATGAGGACTTTTAACATTGTTCTATTGCATGGGAATCGCATGATGCTAAATAATAGCATCGCCGTATGTACTTATAATGTGTAATATTCGCTAAAATGGCGCTGGGCGGCCATTCGCAAAATGGCGTCTTGTTGCCATTCGCAAAATGGCGCCATGCAGATTTTAATTTTAACCGATTCTGTCTTAGCCAATTATACAGTAGCCACACCAAACACATGGACAGGACTCTCAGCTTGGCTTGCTATGTGGCACTACAAATCCCAGCCACTTTCATATTTTTCTATGTCTGTCTCTCTCAGCTGCTTGTTTCTTCAGCTGCTTAATCGACCCCGTGTTTTGGTTTTTGGTTCCAATTCATCATTGTGTTTTGGTTTTTGTTTGATAAAAACCACCTTCAAGTTTCTTGATTTTGGAATTTTGGGTTTTCTGGATACATTGGTTTTAACTATTTAACTGCTTTAATAGAAACCCTATAAAGCTTAAGTAATTTTGGTTGGCCATGGGCACTGCCTGCTGCCTGTCTGTGGGGTCATGAATGGTTTATTATTTTACCAAGTGCTAGGACTTCTACTAAAGAAGAGGACCAATCTCCCAAGCCATGGCACTCGGGGTGTGACTTAAATGCAATCTAAAACAAGCGAGTTTTGTTTTTAAATCCAAGTTCCATACTGACAGCAGACCCAAACCGGAACTCGCTTCCACTCTGAACCCCAAAGTGGTTCAGAACTGGGACTTGATTCAACTCAGAACCCATAAGTTCAGGTGTCTTCGTGTTTCAGGAAAACCAAACCACAGATCTCTACTTCTTATCCAGATCTGCTCTCTCATCAGCTTTACTGATCTTTTTTTAAATCAACTTTATTTTAAAATGACACTGGCTTTAGCCCCTTTCAAAAATGGCAACTGTGGGGTATCACTGGGTTTGCTCAATTTAGGTGCCCAAGTACCCATCAACAAGGCACAAAAATACAAATACTGTATATTAGATAACACAATCTACACAACCTTAAGATATGAAACAGCCCTATGTTTCCCTACAATTAGTAGTTATTTAGGGCTCTATTTACTACAATCCGCATTGGGATGCAGATTGTAGTGTGATATTACCGACTCAATTCACATTGCAAATTCAGGCAATATCACAGGGATTTATTAAAAATCTCTTGCAGGGATAGAGCTTGCGATAAAGCTCTGTCCCTGCGAATCACCTCCGCACACTGATCATGGTATTTTCGCCAAAAATACCGTGACAAGTGCCCGTGCCCGCGCATGTGCCGACCGGCCGATGTTAAGCCCCACCCCCATTGATAAGCCCTGCAACCGTGATCTCGCCCTCCCCACGACTCCCCCTGTAACCCCACCCCACACTTAATTGCACTTACCTGCAGTGATCGGGGCTCAGTGATGTCCCCCATGTCTCCAGTCAGCTGATATCCCATCCTGCAGTGGGACCCGGTCACCTGATGACCGGGTCCCAATTCAGGATGGGAGACCAGCTGACCGGAGGGAGGACATCACCGGAGCCCTGAACTCTGGTACCTGGACTCAGGTAAGTTATTTTTTTTTTTACTAATTTTTTTTTCTTTTAGCAGAGATCAGCATGTGGACTGTTTAGACCACACAGCTGATCACTGGGGCTGGCTCCGGACTCTGCTCTGCATGTTAGAGCAGAGCAGTAGTCCGGTAACAGGGGGAGACCTTAGATAACGCCACCACCAGGTGGCGTTATTATCACTGGGCTTCCCCCGGTATTTTTTTCACAATTTATTTTTAGTAACTACCAGGCAGATCACATTTCCCATTACAATTATGGGAAATGTGATCTGATTACTAAACACAAGTGTTAATTAGGGGTTGGAGTAGAATTTTATGAATTCTACTCCAATTGCCCTTTAGTGACTTTAGGTGAAACTAAAATAATGTGAAAAGGGTGTGAAAACACAAAACACCCTTTTTCACTTTATTTTAGTAAAAAATAATGATAATAAAAAGAGCCCTATGTTTCCTTACAATTAGTAGTTATTTAATAACCAAATGTAAATCAGCTGAACAGCACTTTGAATAAGGGGAAGGTTTGTGGTCATACTGTATGTATAAGTATGAAGCAATTTTTTACAATCCAAAATGGGTGCACAGCGCTATTTTAGAGAAGAGGGCAACATTGAGCTCATGGATTCATGACCAAAACAAGTTGCATTTATATAAAGGTTAGGAGTGCAATATAAATTTCTCTACTGTACAATATTTCTTCATTAGATATAGCCCCACATGTCCATTTAGGGGAAATATAATCTAGAAAATGCTGAATTTTCTATAGAACATTTGATCCAGACTGGTAATGGTCTCATAGTTAGAGAAGTTTAGAAAAGTCACAGGTACCGGTACATTAAATTCAGCTTTTCCTACGTTCTAATTGTGTCATTTTAGAGGAAGGGAAAAATACATTAAGGGAAAATAATACTCTTCCCTGTCTGCAATGATAAAGTCCATTTATTAATTAGGTTTTGCTGACATTTCCAATGTCCTTCCAATGACATGCCCAAATCGGTATACTGTATTAAAGGTATTGTCTAACTAGGGACCTGTGCTCACATAATATGGATTCATCCACATTGTAATGATTTCTAGGTTTTTATTCTACTTTGCTGCTGTAGCTGAGGTTCTATCACTAATATCCCTAAGTCAATTTCTCCAATTGTATTATAATTAATGGTTATGTAACATAGCTATTACCACAACCCAGACATGTAACCTGATGAGACTGTACATTTAATTTCATCTGCTATTTCACAACCTGATTTGTCATTTTAGATAAATTTCTTTGTAGCTCCTAGCTTTACTTCTCTATATTTATTAATTCCTGCTAAGTTACAATTGTGTAAAAAATAGTAATATGTAATGATGTCGTTATGGTGGCACAATGGTCTCTTACCTGTACACAAATATCGGAAAGATAAAGTCAGATGTTTTTACCAAATGTTCTGATTCCACTATTTTGTTCACAAGTTTAAAGTCTTTAGTCCAGTCAAATTCTTTATTAAAAGGTAGAAGATTACCTGGATGACATTAAACATTATACTTATTTATATGTCTTTAAACACAAAACAAATAATGCAGAACATTCTTCAAAATGCAATAACGACAGCAATAATAAAACAATCAGAATAGCTTAAATTAATTGCCATATGTACAAAATGTCCTATTTACCTAGTTGGGCAAATATTTCTCCCATTTCATAGTTGTACATGGCTTTGGCACCTCGGTTGTCCACTAGAGTAAGTGTGTCAGTCAGTGGATATGTGATCCTCGCTGTGGTTCTACCTCCGTCTGTCAATGTTACATCTGCATACTCCTTATACTCCCCGTCATCAAGGACATATTTGCAGGTGTTGATGAACGATGACTTTCCATGCCCTAAAAAGCCAAAGAGTTGGAGTAGAACATGGGTATAACCTTTGGGACAATCATCCAGGCTGAAGTTAGTAATATATTGCGTCATCTCAGGAATTGTCTCCATCTCTGATTATAGTATGTTGTGCTGAATGTTGTCTTCTTCACTCCTCACAGCAATTGACAGGTAGTAAAACTACTTCTGTCCTTATATAGAACTCAGTGATCCAAAGGTCAAAGCAGTTACTGTGCCAGTTGCTTATAACTAAAGATAAGAAAGTATTTATCAGGCAATTGTAATTTTATTCAGCAAAACACTGCAAGTATCATCATTAATGATGCCTTTTTATGAGATTTCCATGTACATTTCACATGTTGCACAATTGCCAGAACCATGTGTTATACTAGTAGTGTGCACGGATGCAGGAGGAATAAAACTTGCAGATTTGTAACATTTTAAATACGACATGAAAGTTGTAGAAGAGCAACAATAAGATCAGCTCTATTCACTCTTATTTGTTATATCTTTAAAGTGGTTTAATCTTTTATTTTCTGAACAGTGCAGAATAGTGACCAGCGTTTGGTAAAGTGCTGATGTCACGTTCTAGAACAGGGGTATTCAACATGTGGATTCCAGCTGCTGTCAAACTACACATCCCAGCATTCCCTGCCACAGTTTTGGCATGTCCTATTTACAAACTGTGCATGCTGGAATGTGTAGTTACACAGTAGCCGGAGGGCCGTCTGTTGTATACAAATGAGAAAGAGTATGAGGTGTATAGATATGATGAATACTAATGATTACACTAAAATCGTGAAAAAAAGAGAGAGGGGGCCCTAGCCACACAAGTAACACAGATGTTAATATTAGAATATAAGAATAAAGAATTAAATAATATTTATTGTTTTTTAGAAACTGGTAGTAATTGTAAACTAAGTGTCAATACTATATGGACTAGGAAAAATCCCTATATGAAATCCTCAGTTAATGTGTCAAATCCTAGTCTACCAGTGGTTCACCCCAGAGTCACAAATACAGTGATCTAGAAATATCCAAGAGAAACAGGAAAAGGACTCTGGGCCTGATTCAGAGCTGAACGCTCTGACCAGAGCGCTCACTCTGAATCAGGGCCGTCCTATTTAAATGTGGAGAGGCCTTTTGGACGCTCGCATAGCTGTTGGTTACCACCCACAGCTTATGCGAGCGTCCATGATGATGGTCGCGGTAGGGTCTCACTGCCGCAAGCCCTGGAGTGATTTTGGCTCTATCAGAGCCAAAATCACTCCCACTGACATCATTACTGATGTCAGTGGGGCCGGACTCAGACGGTAGGCGTTCCCATGGGAACGCCTCCGTCTGGCAGCCACACCCCCGACACACCCACCAAAAGGGGCATGCTGTCAGTCACCATCGACAGCACGCCCCCTTTGGTGCGAGACCCCGAGCGACATATTTCTCGTCGCTCGCTGGGTCTCGCGCATGCGCACGACGGAGCTCCCTCTGTCGTGCGCATGCGCAATTGCACAACATCGACCCGCTTGCGAGCAAACTTCCCTCGCGAGCGGGTCTGAATGACCCCTCTGTTTGGGGGCACACTTACAATAAAAACAGCTAGCAAGATGGACATTTTAATCACAGGTATCTTACATATTCATAATTATAGGACATAAAATGTAACTTTTAATTGAGGTACTCTTAAAAAGTAATCTGCATTGTTACAGACAATGAACAAGAAACACACACACACAAATAGGAAGAACACATATGTGAATATAGTGAATTACCACATTCAAATGACATTTATACATTGATATGTCCAATGGCATTAATACACTGATACAATCGGACAAGTATTTGTATAAAGTATTGACACTTGTCCATCCACCCAATGTGTATTCAGCAATAATGATGATCAGAGTGACATATTAAGACATAGGGTCGTATTCAATTAGAGGCGAAAAGTCGGAGGTCGGACTTTTCTCCATCATCGTCGTTTTTCCTGGGCAGAAAGTATAGGGCGCGTGCCCGTGTGTCCCCATATTCAATTAGGAATCGTCGAAAACGGGACCCGGCACTTTTGGGGAAATCAGCCTGTCACCCCCCAAAAGATGGTGTGACATGGGGGATCACTATGGGTACCCCTGACTTGGCCAGCTAAAGGTATTGGGCTTTTAAAACGGTGTCGGCAGGTGCTTTTATGCATATTTGTAAAGGTGGTGAAGAATAGCATTTAGCAACATATTTTCTTGAAAACAACTAGTCCGATCAAATTTGGGGTACATGAAAATGAGTGCAAGCATATTTTGAAGTCCCTAAAGTGAACTTTTAAATTTCTCCATAAATCCACCTGGTGCAACCAGCTGCATTCTAGAAAACACCTGCCGCATACTTCATTTCCAGTATGATGCTTGCAGCCTGGAAATCCCCGTGTCCTCCGTATATGTTCCACCAGCACAGGAGTTTCTGGATGAGCCCTAAGGGTGCATACACACTTGTACGATATCGGCCCGATTTATCCAAATCAGAGCGACAAATCGGGCATATCGTGCAGTGTGTATGCCCAATTTGCGCGTACCCGCGGTCGCATGCGATATCGTGTGATTGACTGTGCAGCACAGCCAATCATACAATATCGCATGTGAGCCTGTACAAGTTAATGAAGGACAGAACAGTGATTGTTCCGTCTTTCATTAAATATTTCAAGTGTGTACCAGCAATCATGCGATGTCCAAGGTGAAGGCAAATCGCCCTGAACATTGGCACGATTGCCGGTCGTTTAGGTGTGTACCATGCCTAAGAGTGGTTGGAATTTGGACTTTCTCCCTTTTTTTTTTGTGGGCTCCTCCTAGAGGCTATAGCACCATGGTGAACAGATTAAGAGGTCAATTTACTAAAATGGGATTTCTATTTAAGAAGTGATGTTGCTCATAGCAATTAGCAACCAATCAGATTCCAGGTATCTTCTAGAAGGTGCTAGATAAATAAGAAGTAGAATCTGATTGGTTGCTATGGGCAACTTCTCTTCTTAAATAGAACTCCCATCTTAGTAAATTTACCCCTAAGACTCAATCTCACTATGGGGCTGAAGTATAGTGGACTAATGGAGAAGTTGCCCATAGCACCCAATAAGCTTTGAAGTACTGTAGCATTTATCAAATACATTCTATAAAATAATAGGTAGAAACTGATTGGTTGCTATTGGCAATGTCTCCACTATTCCACTTTTTTATTGTTTTGACTGGTGATACATCAACCCTGTGAGAGGAGGAACCCACACTATTGGATTACCCGTTACATGGGAACCAGGCCAGTGTCTCCTAGCCTGGAGCTTGTATCTGTTTTAGCATCCCATATTGGCTGTCCCATGCTATAGTGTGAGTGTGTGGGCGGGGGGGCTCTGAAGTTTTAATTATTTTAGATTATATTGATTATTTACATTGTAAGAGTGCTTCAGTTGCTGATGATAATTGGCGTATCTTTATCTGGCTCCAGCTTTACAATCCGGTCACAATTAACACTGAATTTTAAATATACATAAATATGCATCTGTTCAGGTGCATTTTTGAGTCTACATCCAACAACCTTAATTTGCTTAGCACTAAATGAGGCTCTGTGTGGTGGTGGCTTTGGATTTTATTGGTTTAGATATGGAAAAACCTGTGTCCCAAGAGACATACTTGCCAACATTCAGCTCCCTCCTTCTGGCATGGAGCTGAATGCCTGCGCACAGCGGGGGGCGTGGCCAGGTAATGAAGCGACATTTGGGGAAGAGCCAGGTTGGGACAACACAATTGCGTCATTGTGGCTCTGCCCCCTTTTCACAATGCCAAAAATATTGGCATTATGAAGCAGGGGGCAGGGTCCACGATGATGCGATTCAGTGCGAATCACATCACTGCACCCCCCCCTCCCCCCGCTGCGGGGACTCTATGAGTAGCGGGGGGGGGAGCAGGGGGCAGCCGGGAGGCTTGCCTGCCTTTCTGTGGGGTCGGGAGCGGCAACTGATATTTGGGAGGGTAGGCAAGCCTGCCAAGAGGTATTTTGGGTTCTTGTGTTGGAGGACAAAACCAGGAATTGATCATAGAATATTGAGCTTGAGTGCAGCTGCTTCCAAGAAACCAGACATAAAATATCTTCTCCTAAGAAAGAAAAAGCCCAATTGTGTGAGTGCGCAAAATGACAAAACTCACAACATGTACGCAGTCTGCACTTGTAGTATATGTGCCCAGTTTACGTTATACATTCATAAATTACACTGCACCCATGGTTACAATCATTTGTTTTAATTATGAAATAAGCATTTACTACATATAGTAGGTGCCTGTGTATGCATACTGACAGAAGTTCTCCCAGCCCCAGCCCCAATGTGTGTGTACAATAACATTTCCATAATAGCAGAGTGCAAACATGAGCCCATAACTGTTATCAGTGATATTCTGGGATTTATGATGCTGTTCTCAGAAGTCTTATCACAGAGACAGAAAGTGAAAGTGCTCTCTCTACATACTGTAAATCCCTCTCAGTGTAGGAATCCTGGCTAATCACTGACAGGAAAATGTTACAACAACAACCTTGTTATTTATCCAGCTATTTATAACAGCCAGCATGAATGCAAAGAACCAAGATACTATATACAGTACCGAGATGCCAATATAGATATATTGAAAAAAAAGTCACTCCAAACACAGTAAATAGCTACACTAGTTATATATAAAATATATTAGGGATGTTCACCAACCCCCGTGTTTTGGTTTTGGATCTGGATCTCCCCTGGTTTTGGATCTGGATTGGTTTTGCCAAAACCTCACCTCCGTGTTTCGTTTTCGGGCTTTGGTTTTGGTTTTGGATCTGGATTTTTTATCAAAAAATTAAAAAAACAGCTAAAATCACATAAAATGGGCCTTTTTTTGTTCCTACAGTAACCTCAATAATATTTATTTCCACTCATTTCCAGTCAAGTTTGACCACCTCACAGCTCACAATATTGATTTTTTTCATCTAGTTAAAGAACCAAAAGCTTGCATCCAGCTAGCTGGCTCAAAACTGATTGATATAATTATTAATAGAGTTGAAGACTGTACAAAGATGATGGTTGGGATACCCTTGAGGATTTAAGAATTGATAGTTGATAGTTGGTGCAGTCCCTGGCTGTAAAATTTATAATAAATAAATTAAAAAACAATTAATTGGTGCAGCCCCTGGCTGTAAAATTGATAATAAATAAATGTAAAAACAATTCATTGGTGCAGCCCCGGGCTGAATAATTAATAATAAAAAGAAATTCCTTGGTGCAGACCCTGGCTATAAAATTGATAAGAAATTAATTAAAACACAATTAATTGGTGCAGCCCCAGGCTGAATAATTAATAATAATTTAATTAAAAAAGTCAAAAACAATTCATTGGGTGCAGCCCCTGGCTATAAAATTGATAATAAATTAATTTAAAAACAAATCATTGGTTCCTAAACCAACCATAACATTAATTTAAAATGTCAGGCAGCAATGCCCCAAGCAGCATATAATGGAAAAGACCCACCCTTATGTTGTATACAAAACAGGACATTTACAGTTTAACAAACCAGTCATTTCAGTGACAAGGACTGCCAATTGTGGCTGAAATGATTGGTTTGTTTGGACCCCCATAAAACAAGCTGCCAATGTGCATTGGAAATGGAAATGAAAATGATCCCATACACAAACTGGCTTTACATTACAAGTTTTCATCATCCTCGTCATCCCATCAGTGTGTACATTCTCTTCTTCACACAATATTAATTCATCCCTGCTGGAATCCACCACAGGCACCTCTGTAATTTTTTGATGTAATTCTTGGTAGAGGTATTCCTCATGGAATTTGTAATTCATTTTAATGAACATCATCTTTTCCACATCTTGAGGAAGTAACCTCCTACGCCAATCACTGACAAGGATGCCAGCTGCACTGAAAACTCTTTACGGAGTACACACTGGATGGTTGGCAACTGAAGTAATGCAAAGCCAGTTTGTGTATGGGCCTCCAAATTGCCTCTTTTTCCAGCCAGTACTGAAAGGGACTGTCTGACATGCCTATTAGGATGTTATTTCTGAAATAGTCGTCCACCATTATGTGAATGGAGACCGTATCACACATAGTCATGGTAGACATGTCACTTTAAGGCAGTTCCTCAGGACCGACCAGATGTCATTTTTTGGTGAACGATCTGCATGACCAGCAGGCATTCTGTAAGGAAAATTTAGTTTTTTTCCTAGAAGCTGCAGAAACTGAAGGAGGACATGATGGCATTTCACGTGCGGCTGCAGCTGTCAATTTTTTACAAACAGCTCTTTGCATACTTTTACTGTAGATTTCGGTCTGTTGGAAAAAAATGACTCTTGAATCCTGGTGAAGTGAATCAGGGGCTTGATCCACCAGTCTGACATACCTTGCGCAATCGCTCCATTTCAGTTCCTCTTTCAGTTTCTCCAGCTGTTTTTGCAAAAGTCGGATGAGGGGAATGACCAGACTCAAGCTGGCAGAGTCTGAACTAACTTGATGTATGGCAAGTTCAAAGGGTTTGAGAACCTTGCACAACATGGAAATTATTCTCCACTGCGCTTGAGTAAGTTGCATCCTCCCTCCACGGCCAATGTCATAGGCCCTTGTATAGCCCTGGATGGCCTTTTGCTGTGCCTCCATCCACTGAAGCATATAGAGGGTAGAATTCCACCAAGTTACTACCTCTTGCTTTAGCTGATGGCAGGGAAAATTTAACAATACCTGCTGGTCATGAAATATTCAACAAGCGGTTGCCAAATGTCTAAAATGTCCGGATATTTTGCGGGCCACCGAGAGCATCTACTGCACGCCCCTGTCATGTTTTAAAAAATGTTGCACCACCAAATTAATTGTGTGAGCAAAACATGGGATGTGTTGGAATTCGCCCACATGTGATGCTCTCACAATATTGGTGGCATTGTCTGAAATCATAAATCCCGAGGAGAGTCCAAGTGGAGAAAGCCATTTAGCAATGATTTCCATGAGTTTTTCTAAGAGGTTCTCAGTAGTATGCCTCTTAGTGAAACCAGTTATACAGAGAGTAGCCTGCCTCTGTATCAGCTGTCTTTTGGTAGGTGTTGATGCTGTTGCTGTTGTAGGCAGTAAAACCTACCCAGTGGGCAGTCTCAGTCATATAATCCTTAGTTTGCCCTGTCCCACTTGTCCACATATCAGTGGTCAAGTGGAAAGTGGTTACAATGGCATTTCTGAGGACATTAATAAGGTTTTTTTGAATGTCCTTGTACAGACTTGGAATTGCTGTTCTAGCGAAGTGGAATCTAGAAGGGATCTGGTAGCGAGGACACAAGACCTCAATTAACTGTTGAAAACCCAATGCAGTAATGGCGGATACTGGACGCACATCTAATACCAGCATAGCTGTTATGGCATCAGTAATCCGCTGTGCAACTGGGTGATTGCTGTCATGATTTTTTTGACAGTTAATTGTTTTTTGGAGGATACACTACAAGTAGTCTTCCTCGTGGTCCCCTTCTGGGATGAAGATCCACTCACAGCAACAGCAGCAGCAGCAACAGGCATAGTTATCAAGGATAGGAACAAAGGTATGAGTCCGCACTAGTACGTAAATGAGATGGCACTTAATTATAAGATAATAATACCAACATGGTTGTCAATTACTAATTTAATTTTTCACCAAGTGAATATATTTAAATGATTCTTAGTTGGTGGTGCGCCCTAGAAATTTGTGTCGAGCACAATGAAAAATATTTTTCATGCAAAGAGCATGAGAAGAAAAGGACAAATAAGCCTATGTGGGCGCACTCTTAAATATAATTAGGAAATAAATGGTAATGATATAATTAGTATGTAAATAAAGCTTAGCATTTATTATGTAACTTCTTAAAAAAGGAAATATCCCCAAATTGAGACACAAAAATGAAAAATGAAAATTACAAAGTATATATATATATATAATATTATCAAGGACACAATGAATGGAAAATATTCAAAAAAAGGGTCCAATGAATAAAACAGGTGATATGAGTGTACAATGCATTGGAGTATGTATATGTTAGGTGAATATAATAACAGTTCATAAGATCTCTGATATCAGTGGCGGGCTGGGCCAGGGTGCCATGTGCCCCCCGGGCCGCAGCGTCATGCGGACCGCGGGCAGTCTGTGTCACTGTGACACAGACTGCACCGCGTGTGTAGCGCTGACCGGATGGAGTTCGGTCAGCGCTACACAAGTGACAAACACACAGCCGCCGGCTTCAGTAGCTGTGTGTTTGATTTGATCAGCAGCCAATGAGAGTCTGTCATACTCTCATTAGCTGCTGCTGCACCCACTGCAGGAGCTGCTCCATCTTCCGGCTCCCGCAGTGGGCAATGGGAGAGGCGTCATGACGTCATATGTCGTCTTTCCCATAATGCAGAGCGGCCTGGCCCGGGAAGGACAAACGGAGGAGCGGATGGCGACGGCGGGAGCGGAGATTCAGGTAAGTGTTTTTTTTTTTTTTAACTATGTGTGTCTACTGGGGGGAGGCTGGCACTACAAGGGGGAGACCACTACTGATGGGCACCACAAGGGGGTAACCACTACTGGAGGCACTGCAAGGGGGGGACTAGTACTAATGGGGGCAATACAAGGGGGGGACTACTACTACTGGGGGCACTACAAGGGGGGGGACTACTGGTGGCACTACAAAGGGGGAACCACTACTGGACTGGGGGCACTACAAGAGGGAGGGTCTACTACTGGGGGCACTACAAGAGGGAGACCTCTACTGGGGGTACTATAAGGGGGAGATCACTACTGGGGGCACTACAGGGGGGAGGGCACTACAAGGGGGGTCCACTACTGGGGATTATAACTGGGGGCACTTCAAGGGGGGGACTACAACTGGGGGGACTACTACTGGGGGCACTACAAGGGTGGGACTACTATTACAAGGGGGGACTACTACTACTGGGGACACTACATGGGGAGGGGACAACTAGTAGGGGCACTGCATAGGGGGATCACTACTGGGGGCACTACTGGAGGCCTGCATAAGTGGGTCCTCTCCTGGGGCACAGGGGGGCACTGCATATGGGCACCATGATGGGGCTGTTGCTAATCTTTATTTTTACTTTACATTAATCCCATATGGACCCGCCTCCTCCCTGGGACACTTGAGGGGGGGGCGCCATGGCACACACGTTCTTCGGGCACCCTGGCTACACGCTACACCTCTGCCAGGGCCGCCTGCATGCATTTGCCCCCCAGGCTAAAAGTTGCCAGCCAGCCCTTGTCTATTATAGTATAAACAATAAAACTATACCAGATTCAGATGAGACAAAAAACAGATAATAAATTATCAATAATGAGTTTCTTATATCTGTAATAAAAAATGGAAATGATCTATATAGATCGAATCAATTGAAAATGGTACTTTTAACAGTGGTATCAAGCACAATCCATCATATAGCAGCACTTTCTAGAAGCAGAAGTGATATATATATGTAAACACAACAATAGGATAGTACCTATAACAATTTGGTGAAAAAAGAAATAAATAAGCAGTAAGGATATTATGACAAAATATTATAGAGAAAGTTGGACATGAGTGAATCCATTGATACATGATCTGAATGCCTGTATACTATATATAGGTAACAATAATCAGCATGGATGATATAAAATATTTTAGACAATGAACAATGTAGAAAATAATTAGCATAAGCGGCAATAAATGCAAATACCATCTGTAATTAAATCATAAATTGATAGAAAGAGATGAAAGAAGTAAGGCCTGGGAAATTTAATCGTAAACCCACTTCTACTTTCCCCTGTCAATTCAAACATGGAATGAGAGAGTGAGTGCAGCATCAGTCCCAGGGGAAACAACAGACAGTGCTTCTGCTGTCTGTGAATAGAAATGGGTCTCTCCCCTGTTACCAGATTGGCATTGCAGGGGGAGTCACAAACTAGGACTCAGTTGAGAAAGCACAACAATAGCAATAGAAAATACCTCACCGAAAGAGTCCATGGGTCATGTGTGATGTCAGAGATTTGTATGCTATGGATAGCAAGACGGGCATTTCACCGGGTGGCTTGGTCACAGGTGACACATCTCTTCTGCCTACTGTGCTAAGATCAGACACTTGATCCTAGCATGGCTATCCACACTTCTACATCATGATAAATCGCTAGACTTCTAGGCATCCTAGGTAAAACTTCTGTATGCAGCCCCCCCTCCCCCTGTAATTGTTTATCCCCTCAGGTGAAAACTACTTTGCACAGGTGAAGTGGTGGCTAAGTTTTATATATATATTTATATATATTCCGAGATGTCCACACTCCAATATAGCAAGAGTACAGGCGAGGTGCTCAATTTAAAGGCAGCAAAACTGACCAACTGTATACAGAGAAATTAATCGGCACTCACCAGATATATGAAAAAAAATTGTTTATATATGCAAAAAACAGGATTTGAAATACCCATAGCAGCAAGATACAAGGGTTCAGTCCAGTCGACGTTTCGATCCCAATCCAGGATCTTTATCAAGACCTCAGCAACCATGCAACAACAGATTCTGATAAACAGCCAAGTGCAGAATATCAGAATCTGTTGTTGCATGGTTACTGAGGTCCTGATACAGATCCTGGATTGGGATCGAAACGTCGACTGGACTGAACCCTTGTATCTTGCTGCTATGGGTATTTCAAATCCTGTTTTTTGCATATATAAACAAGTTTTTTTCATATATCTGGTGAGTGCCGATTAATTTCTCTGTGTATATATATATATATATATATATATATATATATATTAGGACTGTGCACCGGCCACTTTTCGTGTTTTGGTTTTGGATCTGGATCTTTCTTCGTGTTTTGGATCTGGATTGGTTTTGCCAAAACCACCCTTCCGTGTTTTGGGTTCTGGGTTTT
This sequence comes from Taudactylus pleione, assembly GCA_031769625.1. Lineage (NCBI taxonomy): Eukaryota > Metazoa > Chordata > Amphibia > Anura > Myobatrachidae > Taudactylus > Taudactylus pleione. The sequence goes on along the minus strand of JAUIMM010000208.1, from coordinate 3,330,239 downwards.
GTGTTTTGGATCTGTATTTTTTTCAAAAAAAGCATAAAAACAGCTAAAATCACAGAATGTGTGGGTTTTTCTGCTCCTATGCTATTATTAACCTCAATAACCTTAATTTCCACTCATTTCCAGTCTATTCTGAACACCTCACACCTCACAATAGTGTTTTTATGTCCAAAAGGTTGCACCGAGGTAGCTGGATGACTGTGCTAAGCGACACGAGAGGGCGGCACAAACACATGTCCCATCTAGGAGTGACACTGCAGTGGCAGACAGGATGGCAGTTTGAAAAACTAGGCCCCAAACAGTACATAATGCAAAGAAAAAAAAGAGGTGCAAGATGGAATTGTCCTTGGGCCCTCCCACCCACCCTTATGTTGTATAAACAGGACATGCACACTTTAACAAACCAATCATTTCAGTGCCAGGGTCTGCCACACGACTGTGGCTGAAGTGATTGGTTTGTTTGGCCCCCACAAAACAAGCTGGTAATTAATCTGTCCCTGCACAAACTGGCTCTACGGAGGCAAATGTCATCCTCATCCTCCTTATCCACCGATTCTTCACCCTCTTCAGTGTTGTGTACATCCTCATCCTCACAGAGTATTAATTCGTCTCCGCTGGAATCCACCACCACAGTACGTTCTGGAGGTTGGTCTCCCTGGAAGAGTTGATAATTCATTTTGATGAACATCATCTTCTGCAAATTTGTGGAAGCAACCTCCTACGCCTTTCGCTGACAAGGTTCCCGGCTGCACTAAACACTCTTTCGGAGTACACACTGGAGGGGATGGCAACTCAGGTAAAATAGAGCCAGTTTGTACAGGGGCCTCCAAATTGCCTCTTTTTCCTGCCAGTACAGGTACGGACTGTATGACATGCCTACTTGGATGCTGTCACCGATGTAATCCTCCACCATTCTGTCAATGGTGACAGTATCATATGCAGTGATAGTAGACATGTCAGAAATTGTTGCCAGGTCCTTCAGTCCGGACCAGATGTCCAAACTTGGTCCTGCCTGCCCTGCATCACCACCAGCGGGTTGCTTTGGATACCGAAGTTGTTTCCTGGCAGCCCCAGTTGCGGGAGAAAATGAAAAAGGAGCTGTTGACGTGTCACATTCCGCTTCAGCTGACAGTGTTTTCACCAGCAGGTCTTTGCATTTCTGCTGGCTTGTGTCGGCCAGAAAGAGAGACACCACATAGGCTTTAAACCTAGGATTGAGCATGGTGGCCAAAATATAGAGGTCTGATTTCATCAGATTGACCACCCTGGAATCATGGGAAAGTGAATGAAGGGCTTCATCCACAAGTCCCATATGCCGATGCCGAGCAGAATTGCTCCGTCTTAGCTCTTCCTTCACTTTCTCCAGCTGCTTCTGCAAAAGCCTGATGAGAGGAATGACCTGACTCAAGCTGGCAGTGTCTGAACTGGCTTCATGTGTGGCAAGTGCAAAGGGCTGGAGAATCTTGCACAACACGGACATCATTCTCCACTGCGCTTGAGTCAGGTGCATACCCCCTCTTTGCCTATGTCATAGGTGGATGTATAGGCTTGAATGGCCTTTTGCTGCTCCTCCATCTTCTGTAGCATATAGAGGGTTAAGTTCCACCGCTTCATAACCTCTTGCTTCAGGTGAAGGCGGGGCAGGTTCAAGAATGTTTGCTGGCACTCCAGTCTTCAGCACGCAGTCACTGAAAGGCGAAAGTGGCCAGAAATTTTTCGGGCCACCCAAAGAATCTCCTGCACGCCCCAGTCATTTTTCAGAAAATTCTGCACCACCAAATTTATTGTGTGAGCAAAACATGGGATGTGCTGGATTTTGCCCAGATGTAATGCCCGCACAATATTGGTGGCATTGTCAGATATCACAAATCTCCAGAAGAGTCTAAGTGGGGTAAGCCACTGGGCGATAATTTCCCTCAGTTTCTCTAAGAGGTTGTCGGCGGTATGCCTCTTACTGAAAGTGGTGATACACAGTGTAGCCTGCCTTGGAACGAGCTGGCGTTTCTGAGATGCTGCTACTGGTGACACTGCTGTTGTTGCTGTTTAAGGAGATACATCTACCCAGTGGGCTGTCACAGTCATATAATCCTTAGTCTTCCCTGTTCCACTTGTCCACATGTCCGTGACATTGGGTATAACCGCATTTTTTAGGGCACTGAGGACACTTTTTCTGACGTTTCTATACAGTCTCGGTATCGCCTGCCTAGTTAAGTGGAATCTAGACAGGATTTGGTACCAGGGACACACTACCTCCATCAATTGTCTAAATCCCACTGCACTAATGGCAGACATCGGATGCACGTCTCTCACCAACATAGCAGTCAAGGCCTCAGTTATCCATTTTGCTTCAGGATGACTGCTGTTGTACTTCATCCTCCTCGCTAAGGACTGTTGGAGGGTCCATTGTTTAGTAAAAGTAGTGGTGTTCCTACTTCCGCTCTGGGATGATGAACGACTCCCAGCAGCAGCAGCAGCAGGAGGCGTAGCAATGCAGGATCCTCCGGAGGAATCCCGGATATGAGACTCAGTCATGCCAGTGACAGGGCCTGCAGGACTACTTCTGATCCTGACTAAGGAGGAAATTGATGAGGAGGGAGTTGATGGTGTGGTTTGCAGGCGCTTGGATACAACAGGCCAAAAGGATTTAGGTGTCCCTGAACTGCTTACTGTCTTAGCCAAAGTTTCTGAACTTGACAGTAAATTTTTATGAACGCGCTGCAGGTGACAAATAAGGGACGATGTTCCTTGGTGGTTAACATCCCTACCCCTACTTATTTCACCTTTACATATGGTACATATGGCAAGACAGTTGTTGTCCGGATTTGGATAGAAATATTGCCAGACCAAAGAGGTGGAATGTTTGGTCTTCTGCCCAGGCATGGCCGTGATGGGCTTTTTCATCCTAAGGACAACAACTATCTGATATAAACAAACCACATCACCATCAGAATCCTCCTCGCCAACTTCCTTCTCAGCGCCAGCTACACCAACAGTGACATCTTCAATTTGCATATCAGCAAGTGGACTGTGGGTGCTCCTTCCAGCACTTGTATAGGGCATACAAATGGTGGAAAGAGCCACCTCTTCCTGTCCAGTGTTGGGAAGGTCAGGCATCGCAACCGCCACCACAATTGGACTCTCCTTGGGGATTTGTGATATCTTCTTAGAATGCACAGTTCTTCGTTGTGCTTTTGCTAGCTTAACTCGTTTGATTTTTGTAGCAGGAGGAGGGCTTCCATCGTCATGTGAAGCTGAACCACTAGTCATGAACATAAGGAAAGACCTTAGCCATTCCTTGCCACTCTGTGTCGTAAATGGCATATTGGCAAGTTTACGTTTCTCCTCAGATGATTTAAATGTTTTTTTAAGGTCATTTTTCTGAACTTTGTCATTTGGGATTTTATATGCCCTACTATGACATTGGGCATCGGCCTTGGCAGACGACGTTGATGGCATTTTATCATCTATGTCATGACTAGTGGCAGCAGCTTCAGCACTAGGAGGAAGTGGTTCTTGATCTTTCCCTATTTTATTTTTAGCGGACAAAGTTTTGTCCTCGATTTAAGTTATATTGATATATACGTGTGCCTAATGTGCACACAAACACAGAAATAAAATTTTTAAATTTTTTGTGGAGTGCACTTTTGGGGTTAAACCACCCTTTAACAGACATATGACACAGGCGCACACTTGGTGCTGCTCCTTTGTTGATGCATGTGCGGCTACAGTGCACACAATTCACAACACATTAAAGAAGAATTTTTTATTTTTTATGAAGTGCACTTTGATGGTTACACCACCCTTTAAGAGATGAACCAGCCGGCCCTTTACTTATGACACAGGCGCATGCTTGGCGCTGCTCCTTTGTTGATGCACGTGCAGCCACAGTGCACACAATTCACAAACACAAAAATATTTTTTTTTTTTCCACTTGGGTGGAGCACCTCTGATGGACAGATCACCCCCTGGACAACACTACAGCACCCCTTTAGGACTACAGCCTTTATGGGACACTGCACAACACAGCCCAGCCAGCCCCTATAGACTTTTGTAGTGGACACAGCCCCTATGGACAACTGACTGCACAACATAGCCCAGCCAGCCCCTATGGACAACAGCAGCACAACACAGTCCAGCCAGCCCCTATGGACTACAGCAGCACAACACTGCCCAGCCAGCCCCTATTGACTTTGGAGGAGTGGTCACAGTCCCTATGGACAACAGCAGCACAGCACAGCACAGCACAGCACAACACTACTCTGCACTACACTACACTACACTACACAGCCCAGTCAGCCCTAACTCCCACCCTCCCTCTTCACTGTCCACAGCCAGAGTGAGAAATGGTGCCAACGCGGGTACCTTATATAGGATCCAAAACCCGCGAGATCCAGAAGGCGGGATGATGATGACGCTTTGCCTTGATTTCAGTTCCGAGTCAGGTGGGAAAACCCAAGCCAGACTCTGTTCCTGTCTCGGATAGGGGGGGCTCGGGGGGGGTTCGGATTTCAGAAATCCGAACCTGCTCATCTCTAACATATATATATAAAATACAAAACTCGTCCACCACTCCACCTGTGCAAAGTAGTTTTCACCTGAGGAACTAAATTTGTACGAAGAGGGGGGCACAGGCAGAAGTATGTGCAGTATATATACACACATATATATATATATATATATTCCATAGAAAAAACACCTTACGGTTTCATATGTCCCATTAAGGCTGCTTAGACATGATCTGAAAATTCACAAAACCTATTGATTTTCTGCCACTCAAACTCCAAAAGGCAATGAAATTACAATCATTAAGGCTGACGCCTTAATGGACGTGTTCCTTGCACAATACAGATATGGTATGCCATCACACACTGTGTTTAACGGCAGATTCAGCACTCTCACAGAATGAGATTGCTGTCGCTCACAAAATGGTGGAGCTGCTAATTCACAGAATTGTGTGCTCATTGGAATACACACATTTTAGCCACACAACCAGTGAGAAAGTAAAAACTATTTTTATGTGTGCGTGTGGCTATTAGCCACACCACCAGTGACAAAATAAAAAAAATGTTGTGTGTGCGCGTTTGCCACATTTATCAGCAACATAGGTGTGCAGGGGTGCTGTGCTGCCTGTGTCATTTATCAAGAGGCTTCTGCCTCGTTTGGGTGTTCTCCCTCCCAATTGCCCCCACAAAATAATTCAAACAATCTGTTTTGTGTGTGTGTGTATTTGCACGCGTGTTAGCCATGGCATCACAAAATCCCTCTGCTGACATTTGCATAAACATTTTCAAAGGTGAAATTAAGGGGTATGTTTAAAAAAATGGAATAAATCAGCTAAAAGTGCGTTCTCTGATTTATAGTGTCCCTACTCCCAGTCCCTACGCATGGCCCTTCTAACTGAATTTCAATGAGGCAGAGGGGTAACTCCATGCAACCGTATTCCAGAGTGCAGCTGTTCCTCCTGTAGCCCAGGTCAGAAGATGTGTAAGTGGTGTGGTGATATGGACTAAAATGGAGCTCACATCCGCTATAGTGGACAATGAATCCTCAATCCAACAGGGAGCACAGCTGTAATTATACACAACACAGGATGGGATGACGATATAGGCTTGGGTGATGGTATAATCTGGGGTGATGTATACATCATCCTCTTCACACAATATGAATTTGTCCCCACTGGAATCCACCATTACAGGTACCTCTATAATTTTTGCACGTAATTTACGGTAAAGGTCTTTCTCATAGAATTTGTAGTTCATTTTGATGGACATCATCTTTTCCACATTTTGGGGAAGTAGTCTCAGGCCGGTCACTGACAAGGTTCCTGGCTGTGCTGAAAACTCTTTCTGAGCAAGTACACACTGGAAGGTGGGCAGCTCAGGTAAAGCAAAGGCAGTTAATGTTCATGTTGCCCATAGCAACCAAACAGATCCTGTCTATCATTTTCTAGAATGCAATAGAAAAATGAAAGCTACAAACTAATTGGTTGCTATGGGCAACATGAACACTTTTCATTTTTAGAAACTTAAATATATCCCCAAATAACCTCTTTTCCTAACAGTAGTTATTTACATGTATCTCTTCAGATCTGTGTCCGTTGGGAAGAAAAACAATGTTTTTATCCCTTCTGGGATGAAAATCCACTCCCGGCAAGCAGGCATAGTGCTCAAGAATTCCCAAGAAAGACACAACGTAAGACTTAAACCTTAAATCTGAAATGTTGCATTTAATGCTCTGATCTGCTTGTTCACATATATGATCTGGTTAAGTGGACAGTGGGAACAATGGCAGTTTGAAAGCCACTAACTAAAGGTGCATACACACGGTACAATCTGTATCACCAACGACTTTAAAGATATCTTTCAAAGATATCTTTCAGTGAGTCATCTTGCCACATCTCTGAACAGGAAAATTGATGAAATCGTCCAAGTTGGCCTGCATGCATGGACGATGAAAGACATCTTTATCGTCCATGCAGGAACCCACATTGTTGATCGATCGTTCACTGCTTATTAAATGAACGATATGAATGATATATCATTCAACGACATAATTATTGTTCATATCATTCAGGAAAATCATCCGGTGTGTATGCAGGATTAATCTTTTTTTTTAATGTCCTGTACAGGCTAGGAAATGCCTTTACAGAACTTTTGCATAGAATTATTTAAGTAAATTGTTTTTGGAAAACACTCTTCCTGGTCCCTTTCTGGGATCAAAATCCACTCCTAGCCACAGAAGCAGGTGCAAGATTCTCAAGAAAGACACAACGTAAGGCCTTAAATTAGGGGTAGCCAACCTTGGTCCTCGAGAGCTACTAACAGTTCACGTTTTCCAGACGACCTAGCTGGTGCACAGGTGTATTTATTACTCAGCACCACATTTGAAAAGATCCACAGGTGGAGTTAATTATTTATTACAGTTGTGTTTCCTGGAAAATATTCACTGTTGGAAGCTCTCGAGGATCGGAGTTGGCTACCCCTGCCTTAAATCATAGGGCCTGATTCAGAGCCAGACGCTCTGAGCACTCACTCTGAATCAGGGCATGCCTGTTTTTTTTTAAAGACAGCCTCCTGGCTGCTCGCTAAGCTGTGGGTGACCACCCACAGCTTTAGCGAGTGGCCAGTTGATGTTAACGACCATCGCGACCATCGGGGCTTGCGAAGAGATCCTTGTGGTAGGGACTTGTTCTAATAGAGCCGGAAGCTCACCACTGACATCACTCTTGATGTCAGTGGGGCCTCCCCCAAATGGCAGACATTCCTACGGGAACGCCTCCGTTTGGCCAGCCACCCCCCTTGCGCGCCTCCAAAACAGGGCAAGCTATCAATCAAAATTGGCAGCCGCTCACTTTGGTGCGATACCCGTAGTGACAGAGTGCCCGTCGCTGGCCGGGTCTCATGCATGTACACGCCAGTGCCGACTCCGGCGTGCGCATGTGCTGTGGGGGACCATCGACCCGCTTGCGAGTGCTGTGCACTCGCGAGTGGGTCTGAATCAGGCCCATAGATCTTATGCTTGTCCACATATCTGTGCTGGTTAAGTGGCACTTTGAGGCCACTTACTATGTTTTTTTTTATATCCCTGTACAGGTTGGGAAATGCCTTTACAGAAGTTTTGCAAAGGATTATTTAAGTCAATTGTTTATTTGTTTTTGGAAAACACTCTTCCTGGTCCCCACCTGGGATGAAAATCCACTCCTAGCCGCAGAAGCTGGTGCAGGATTCTCAAGAAAGAGACAACGTAGGTCCTTGAGAGCTCACGTTTTCCAGATGACCTAGATGGTGCACAGGTGTATTCATTACTCACCAACACATTAATAAAGATCCACAGGTGGAGTTAATTTTTACACTTGTGATTCTGGGCCCAATTCAGACCCGCTCGCTGCTGTCGATGGTATGCAGTTTGTATGCATTGTGCGCATGTGCATACCTTAGCGAAAGTTCACAATGCATTTGCTCACTGCGCATAGACAGCCCAGCAGAGTGAGTGACAGGGGAAGCTGTTTGTAGGTGGTACCAGGGGCAGGCCATTAAAAATGGGAGAGTGGAGGTGCAAACGCAAGTGTGACTGAGCATCTCAATGGCATTTTAGAGGTATGCATAATTATAAGACACCATCGTAGTACACATCACCTGGCTTGTTTTTACACTTAGGTGCTCGCAGTGCTCGTAGCAGGGTATAGTCAACCTCAAGCGCTGCGATAGCATCCAATGTTACCTGATGTACCGATGGTTGCATACACTTCCTGGACATGATGTGCACAAGTGGGTGTCTTAAAACAGGCTGGTGGGTGTCTGCATACACTATGAGATCGCTCTCTAAGAAATACTCGGCGTGCTAATGCATTGCTGTGCGGTAGCACTGCTTATGCAAAATGCATACACATCATGCGAGCAGCTCAGAATCAGGCCCTCTGTGAGGAGACCTGGAAAACATGCACTGTTGGTAGCTCTTGAGGACCAAGGTTGACTACCCCTATCTTAAATCATAGATCTTACACTTGAGGCCACTAACTAACTATGTTTCTTTTATTGTCCCTGTACAAGCTGGGAAATGCTTTTTCATGTGAAAAGCACTACTAGAAGTTTTCCTGGTCCCCTGCTGGGATGAGAAAATCAACTCCCAGCAGCAGCAGCCATGCTCAAGGATTCTTCTGTGGCAAGGACTGATGTGAATGTATCACTTTTTTTTGTAAATGCCTCCTGCCCTCCCCTACTCCCTCATAAATTTTCTTCGGAATCAAAAAACAAAATTAAATTTACTACCAACCAACCCTTCCTGTCCCTGCCCTGCCTTCAACTACATACATACTCCAACTCCCTCATGCCTCTTTTGAATAATAAAAGTGTTTCCTAATGTTCCATGTTTGAAGTTGAACTGCCATGTGTTTGTGCCGCCCACTGCTGCCACTTAACTTAGTCAGCCAGCCTGCTTGGTGCAAATTTTGGGCCTAAACTGGATGAAAACAATATAGTGAGCTGTGAGGTGGTCAAATTTGACTGAAAATGAGTGGAAATAAATGTTATTGAGGTTACTAATACTGTAGGAACAAAAAAAGGCCCTATTTTTGTGATTTTAGCGGGTTTTATGATTTTTTAAGAAAAAATCCAGATCCAAAACTGAAAAACAAAACACGGAGGTAAGGTTTTGGCAAAACCAATCCAGATCCAAAACCTGGGGAGATCCAGATCCAAATCCAAAACACAGGGGTCAGTGCATGACAAGCAGGATGCTATATACGTTTAGAGATGAGCAGGTTCGGTTCTCAGAGAACCGAGGCCTCCCGAATTTAGCATATCCGAGTCAGATCCAAGCAGGCTTGGAGGTTCCCGCCTTACTCGGTTCTCAAAACCGAGGCAAAGCCATAGAGATGGAAATCTCATGGTTTGCGAGCTTTCATCTCTATGATCAATGTAGTATATAAGGGACAACGCGACGGATGCCATTTCCACTCTGGCTGTGTAAAGTGAACAGGGAGGGTGCGTAGTGTAGGGCTGGGAGAGGTGCTGGTGCTATCTGCTGTGTCCTGGGCTGGTGAATGCTGATCCATTCTGGTCTCTGGTCATGGTGCTGTCACTGTCACTCTGCTGTCTGGTGATCCATCTGGGCTGTCTGCTGTGTACTGGGCTTGTGCTGTTTCCATTTCTGGGCCCAAGATCTGGACTCAAAAAAAAAAAAAAGTGAAAAAATAAATAAATAAAAGTGTCTTTTTATATTTTTCTGTGTGTGCACTGTGCATGCGTGTTAGGCTTAACGACAGTAGCACACAAGAGCCAGCCAGCAATGCAAGTTGCAACCTTGTGCTGCCTGACTCCAGTCGTTTAAAAAAAAAAAAAAATTAAAGTCATATATTTATTTCTTCTGTGTGTGCGATGGTGTTAGGCTTAACCACATTAGCGCAAAAGATCCAGCGACTACAGTCGTGTTCAATCCAAAAAAAAACAATACAAGTGTCACTGTCTTATATATTTTTTTCTTCTGTGTGTGCGTGGCTGTTAGGCTGAACTACATTAGAGCACAAGATCAAGCGACTACAGTCATGTTCAATCCAAAAAAAACCAATACAAGTGTCACTGTCTTATATATTTTTTTCTTCTGTGTGTGCGTGGGTGTTAGGCTTAACCACATTAGCGCACAAGATCCAGCAACTACAGTCATGTTCAATAAAAAAAAACAATACAAGTGTCACTGTCATATATAGTTTTTTCTTCTGTGCGTGCGTGGCTGTTAGGCTGAACTACAGTAGCGCACAAGATCCAGCAACTACAGTCGTGTTCAATAAAAAAAAATACAATTAAAGTGTCATATTTTTTTCTTGTTTGTGTGGGTGGGTTTTCGGCTTAACCGTAGTAGTGGACAAGATCCAGCCAGCAATGCAAGTTGCAACCTTGTGCTGACAGACTCCAGTCGTGATCAAATATGGAGGGCTGTCACATGACAGGAGAGCAAGGCCAAAAACCACATGTTGTAGCTGCCGGCAACTGTGCAAGTCCATAAACTTCCTCGACCTCTAGGAAGGCCCATGCCCTAGGGTTTAAGTCACGCCATCGATATGGTAGTAATTGTAAAGCAGGTTTTACTGAAATTAAGAAAAAAAAATTGAAAGGATATTTGATTTTAGATAAACAAAATATTGGCAATATGCTATTCACTACACGAAGTGACAAGGAAAGGATAAGGCCTTGGCCTTCTTACTTTATGAAGAAGACTGCTGATTCTGATAGCCCTTCTGCTTGTAGTAGTAGTAGTGGTGGTGGTCCAGTTAAAAATGTGAAAGTTGTTAAGACAGCTCCGGAAAAACCAACTGTGTGCCCTGAGAAATCAAAATCACAAATCCCTGAGGAGAGTGCAAGAGTGTCTGTGTGAGCCCAAACTAAATACAAGTGTACTGTAGGATCCTCCAAGTTCCAACATTTGTGTGCCCTCTGTAAATGGGGGGAAGGGCAGTCAAAATCTTGCACATGTAGTCATTGAGGATGCTTCTGTGGAATTGCACATGGAGGAGGAGGATATTTTGGTGGATGAAGGCGCTAAGGATGATGAGGATGTTGATGCCGAGGATGTCCTTTGTGTAAGTAAGGCAACAGCTGTTGCCCATGGTTTGAAAAAACCAAAGCCCATTGTTGTCATGCTGGGACAAAAGACAAAAAAATCTACTTCTCACGTGTGGAATTATTTTCACCCTGACCCGGACAACAGTTGTCAAGCCATATGTGCACATTGCCATGCAAGAGTGAGTAGAGGGAGGGACCTAAACCACCTTGGAACCTCCTCCTGTTACGTCACTTGGAGTGCATTCATCAAATATCAAAGTGTACGTTGCCAAGTTCCAAAACTCAAAATGTAACAAGATCAGTGTCACATACCTGCTCCCTCTCTGTGAGATCCAAGCGCCTTCGATCTCCAACACCAACATCATCATCAACCATCGGGAGAAGTCCTGCTGCATCCACTGTTGGTATTCCAAACATGATTGACTCCTCTCCTATACGTGATTCCTCAGAAGGATCCTTGATGACTATGCCTGTTGCTGCGGCTGTTGCTGTCAGTGGATCTTCATCCCAGAAGGGGACCAGGAGGACGACTACTTGTAGCGCATCCTCCAAAAGCAATTAACTGTTAAACAATCGTTTGCAAGGGCAAACAAGTATGACAGCTATCACACAGTTGCACAGCGGATTACTGTCGCCATAAAAGCTATGCTGGTATTAGATGTGCATCCAGTATCCACCATTACTGCAGTGGGTTTTCAACAGTTAATTCAGGTCCTGTGTCCTCGCTACCAAATCCCTTCTAGATTCCACTTTGCTAGAAGAGCAATTCCAAATCTGTACAAGGACATTAAAAAAAATCTTATTAATGTCCTCAGAAATGCCGTTGTACCCACTGTCCACTTGACCACTGATATGTGGACAAGTGGGACAGGGCAAACTAAGAATTACATGACTGTGACAGCCCACTGGGTAGGTGTATTGCCTACAACAGCAGCAGCAGCAACATCTCCCTAAAGACAGCTGATACAGAGGCAGGCTACTCTTTGTATAACTGGCATACCGCTGAGAACCTCTTAAAAAAACTCTGGGAAATCATTGCTAAATGGCTTACCCCACTTGGACTCTCCTCGGGATTTGTGATTTTGGACAATGCCACCAATATTGTGAGAGGATTACATCTGGGCGAATTCCAACACGTCCCATGTTTGGCTCACACAATTAATTTGTGGGTGCAACATTTTTTTAAAAATTACAGGGGCATGCAGGAGATGCTCTCGGTGGCACGCAAAATATCTGGACATTTTAGACATTCGGCGACCGCTTGTTAAAGATTGCATGACCAGCAGGTACAGTTAAATTTGCTCTTCCATCAGCTGAAGCAAGAGGTAGTAACTCGGTGGAATTCTACCCTCTATATGCTTCAGCAGATGGAGGAACAGCAAAAGGCCATCCAGGCCTAGGCAGCGGACTATGATATAGGCCGTGGAGGGGGAATGCACCTTACTCAAGCACAGTGGAGAATAATTTCCGTGTTGTGCAAGGTTCACAAACCCTTTGAACTTGCCACACGTGAAGTTAGTTCAGACACTGCCAGCTTGAGTCAGGTCATTCCCCTCCGACTTTTACTGGAGAAACTGAAGGAGGAGTTGAAACGGAGCGATTGCACAAAGTATGTCGGACTGGTGGATCAAGCCCTTGATTCACTTCACCAGGATCCAAGAGTCGTCAATCTATTGAAATCTGAAAAATATATTTTGGCCACCATTCTGGATCCTAGGTTTAAGTGCTACCTTTTGAGTTTTTTTCCAAAAGAACAAAATCTAAAACTATGCAAAAAGCTGTTGGTCAAAAAATTGTCAGCTGCAGCCGCATGTGAAACACCTTCATCTCCTCCTTCAGTTTCAACAACTGCCAGGAAAAAACTAAATTTTCCTTACAGAATGCCTGCTGGTCATGCAGATCAGTCACCAAAAAATGACATCTGATCGGGCCTGAGAGAACTGCCTACTAGTGACATGTATTCTACCATGACTATGTGTGATATGGTCTCCATTCACAGAATGGTGGAGGACTATTTCAGAGATAACATCCTAATTGACATGTTAGACAGTCCCTTTCAGTACTGGCAGGAAAAAGAGGCAATTTGGAGTCCCATACACAAACTGGCTTTGCATTACTTAAGTTGCCCACCCTCCAGTGTGTACTCCGAAAGAGTTTTCAGTGTAGCTGGCAACCTTGTCAGTGATCAGCACAGGAGGCTACTTCCTCAAAATGTGGAAAAGATGATGTGCATTAAAATTAATTACAAATTCCACGTGGAAGACCTTGACCAACAATTACATAAAATAATGACAGAGGCACCTATGTTGGAATCCAGCGGGAATGAATTGATATTGTGTGAAGGAGAGGATATACACACTGAAGGGGAGGATGAGGATGATGACAACTTGTAATGTAAAGCCAGTTTGTGTATGGGATTATTTTCTTTTCCATCTCCAAAGCACATTGGCAACTTGTTTTATGGGGGTCCAAACAAACCAATAATTTCAGCCACAATTGCCAGTCCTTGTCGCTGAAATGATTGGTTTGTTAAACTGTCCTGTTGTGTATACAACATAAGGATGGGTGGGAGGGCCCAAGGACTATTCCATCTTGCACCTTTTTTCATTCCATTACGTGCTGATTGGGGCATTGCTGTCTGACATTTTAAATTAATGTTATGGTTGGTTTAGGAACCAATGATTTTTTAAAATTAATTTATAATCAATTTAACAGCCAGGGGCTGCAACCAATTAATTTTTTTTATTAATTTATTATCAGTTTAACAGCCAGGGGCTGCAACCTATGATTTGTTTTTTTAATTAATTTATTATCAATTTAACAGCCAGGGGCTGCAACCAATGAATTGTTTTTTTTAATTAATTCATTATCAATGTTACACCTGTCTGTCACTGTCATTGATGTAGCTGTGCAGTGGTGCTGTGCTCCTGTCTGTCAAGGGGCTTCAGCCCAAAATAATAAATAAACAATTTTTTTTATGTGCGTGTCAGCCACACCTGTCATCGGCATAGCTGTGCAGGGGTGCTGTGCTGCTGTCTGGCAAGGGGCTGCATGAATATTGCAATGAAAACTTTTTTTTTAAGTTATTGGGTTGCATAAAGTTTTTTTTGTTTTAATCTTAAACGTAGCAGAAATGTTATCCTAACAGCTTATAAAGTTATATGCTCTAAAAAACTAAAGCCTATATTTATAATATTTGTAAAAAACTAAAGCCTATATTTATAATATTTGTAAAAAACTAAAGCCTAATTCTGCCAAAAGAGAGACTGACACCACGGCTAAACATAAGAGTCACCTTCTGGATGTGAATTGTCTCATTTGCATGGGAAAAACACAACCCCCAGATGAGATGCATCGCAGCCAGTGGACAACATTGAAATCACCATTAAAAAGTCACAATGGAAGACTACAGTGTGAATAATCTTTCTTCACAGGCAGGAGAGGCCTCAGAGAACATGAAAAAAGATGCTCTAGGTGCTGAACTTCAAGGGATTTCTCCATCATGTTATGCAGTATGGAAAGGTTTCATTCACATGTTTTCAATAAAGCAGTTAAAAGTTACAGCCTTCAAAGTGTCTGGTAATTCATTGCAAAAGTTAGTGTTATAGATAGCCAAAGATTATTACAAGCAAAGGATTCATCTGTCCGGAATTTGTCTGGGAATTCATGGATCGTATTTGGCCTGAATGCACTAAGACATCCACTGATTCTGTCACTGTGTTCTGTAGCCCACTAGTTTATTCCTACCTGAATGGCAAAATGAAATACAGAATAGTAAGCACAGACAACATGGAGGCCTTTGTAATTCCGCTGCCTGCATACCAACCAATACCTCCCAGACTGCACACACTGGGGGGACCAGGTCTTGATAATGACCATCCCCATCTGTTGCTAGTCCTTCTTCCAAACCATCCATGCTGGACTTACTGTCCAAAAAGGGTAAACAGGGTACAGAAAGAGGAGCTAGATGTCCCCAATTACATTTTTTTTCTTCTATCATAGATGATGTGGAGAGAATAAGAGCTTCAAATGTTTGACTTGGAACTGGGGCTCCCACCTATTTGGCTTCTGTCCAGAGAACAGAGCTCTGGTCCTGAAGAACTGTCTATGCCTGAGCTGATAGGTAGGTAGTCTCTGTCTGTTGGTAAACACCCTTAAGGAGATGGCAACCCAGAATAACAACAACTATAAATATGTGTCCACTGATAACCAGCCTGATCCCTTAA
Source organism: Taudactylus pleione (assembly GCA_031769625.1). Classification (NCBI taxonomy): domain Eukaryota; kingdom Metazoa; phylum Chordata; class Amphibia; order Anura; family Myobatrachidae; genus Taudactylus; species Taudactylus pleione. Next base: position 3,314,959 of record JAUIMM010000208.1, on the reverse strand, counting down.
CAGCAACATACCCTTAATGGCCAAATCATAACATGACACCCAGTTTGCAGCCTCCTATTCCTTATGACACTAATTCAGTCGCCATGGTTGCTACAGTCCAAGACAGTGGGAACATTGGCAATTTGAAGGCCACTAACTAACTCTGTTTTTTTTATGTCCCTTTACAGGTTGGGAAACAGAACAGAAGATTTATTTTTGGAAAGCACGCTACTTGGTCCCCTTCTGGGATGAAAAAAAAATGCCAGCAAGCAGGCATGGCGCAGCCACACAACGTAACACTTAAACCTTAGGTCTGAAATCTTGCAATTGCTGCTAAGTTCCGCTTGTTCACAAAATATCTCATATAGTTAAGTGGACAGTGGGAACAACGGCAGTTTGAGCTAACTATGTTTTTTTATGTCCCTCTACAGGTTTGGAAATGCCAGTTTATAGAAGATTTGCAAAGCATTGTTTAAGTAATTTTTATTTATTTTTGGAAAGCACACTTCCTGGTCCCCTTGTGAGCTGTGAGGTGGTCAAAATTGACTGGAAACAAGTGGATATAAATGTTATTGAGGTTATTAATACTGTAGGAACAAAAAGAGGCCCATTTTATGTGATTTTAGCTGTTTTTTTGATTTTTTAAGAAAAAATCCAGATCCAAAACCAAAACACGAAAACAAAACACGGAGGTGAGGTTTTGTCAAAACCAATCCAGATCCAAAACCAGGGGAAATCAAGATCCAAAACCAAAACACGGGGGTCGGCGCATATCTCTATATACGTTTAGGACAAAGGAGATTCCAGTAGCATTTTAGTCCTTTACCTGAACTTGATCTGCAGTTGGTGGCCAGAAAGTGTTATCTTTGAAATCCAGCCCCATTTTATGGGGTTTGAGGCTCCTGATTAGTGTCTAACCATTTATATCCTGAAGTTACATAACGTACTATTTTTATTTGTTATTTTGTTATAAATCAAATTTTTCTAACATATTGGTTTGTGTGGCTTGAATAACTCATTGCATCCAAAAAACATATTTTGCTCAACTAAGAACAATCCTGATTGTTCCTCAATCTGATACTGTGGGCCTGATTCAGAGCCGGACGCTCTGAACGAGCGCCCGCTCTGAATCAGGGTGGGTTTTTTTTGGTGCATCCTCCTGGACCCTCGCATAGCTGTGGGTTACCACCCACAGCTTATGCGAGGGTCCATGATGATGGTCGCGATGGTCAAGACCATCGCGACCATCGGGCATGCGACGAGACCCTGCGGTAGGGTCTCACTGCCGCTAGCCCTGGAGTGATTTTGGCTCTGTCAGAGCCAAAATCAGTCCCACTGACATCACTAGTGATGTCAGTGGGTCCGGACTCAGACAGTAGGCGTTCCCATGGGAACGCCTCCGTCTGGGCAGCCCCGCCCCGGCACGCCCACCAAAGGCGGCGTGCTGTCAGTCACCATCGACAGCATGCCCCCTTTAGTGCGAGACCCCAAGCGACGGCTTCCCCGTCGCTCGCCGGGTCTCGCACATGCGCACGACGGAGCAGCCTCCGTCGTGCACATGCACATTTGGGTACAATCGACCCGCTTCCGAGCGTCCTGCGCTCGTGAGCGGGTCTGAATGAGACCCTTTGTTTGTACCCTTGACTTCTGCTTGTTACTGACTCTGGGCCTGATTCAGAGGTGTTTTTTTTTTTTTTACTTCCTCCTCCAGGCCGCTCGCATAGCTGTGGGTGACCACCAACAGCTTGTGCGAGCGGACTAGCAATGGTTGCGATTATCGGACCAACGGGATTGCGATGAGAGCAGGAAGTCCACTACTGACATCACGAGTGATGTCAGTAGGGCCGCCCACAAATGGCAGTTGTTCCTTCGGGAACGCCTCCGTTTGTGTAGCCAACCCCCCAACCCGCCTACAAAACGGGGCGAGCTGTCGATGAACATTGACAGCTGCCCCGTTTTGTTGCAAGCCCCGGAGCAAATGAAATTCTCACTCGCTACGGGGCTAGCACACGCGCATGGTGTGCGCTGTGCATGCGCAGTGGGCCACCATTGACCAGCTTCAGAGCACTATGCGCTCGAGAGCGGGTCGGAATCAGGCACTCTGGTACTATGACTGTGTTCCTGACTCCTGCTTGTTCCTGACGCTGATACTGTGACTGTGCCCCTGACTCCAGCTTGTTCCTGACTCTGATACTATGACTGTGCCCCTGACTTCTGCTTGATCCAGACTCTGATACTGTGACTATGCTCCTGACTCTTGCTCGTTCCTAACTCTGATACTGTGACTGTGCCCCTGACTCCTGCTTGTTTCCGTCTCTGATACTGTGACCATGACTCCAGATTATTCCTGACTCTGATACTGTGACTGTGCCCCTGACTCCTGCTTGTTCCCAACTCTGATCCTGTGACTGTGCCTCTGACTCCGGCTTGATCCTGACTCTGATACTGTGACTGTGCCCCTGATTCCTGCTTTTTCCTGACTCTGATACTATGACTGTGCCCCTCACTCTGATACTGTGACTGTGCCCCTGACTCCTGCTTCTTCCTGACTCTGATACTGTGACTGTGCCCCTGACTCCTGTTTGTTCCTAACTCTTATACTGTGACTGTGCCCCTGACTCCAGCTTCTGCCTGACTCTGATACTGTGACTGTGCCCCTGACTCCTGTTTGTTCCTGACTCTGATACTGTGACTGTGTCCCTGACTCCTGTTTGTTCCTGATTCTGATACTGTGACTGTGCCCCTGACTCCTCTTTGTTCCTGACTCTGATACTGTGACTGTGCCCCTGACTCCTGCTTGGTCCTGACTCTGATACTGTGATTGTGCCCCTTACTCCTGCTTGTTTCTGACTCTGATCCTGTGACTGTGCCTCTGACTCCTGAATGATCCTGACTCTGATACTGTTACTGTGCCCCTGGCTCCTGCTTTTTCCTGACTCTGATACTGTGACTGTGCCCCTGACTCCTGCTTGTTCCCGACTCTGATACTGTGACTGTGCCCCTGACTACTGTTTGTTCCTGATTCTGATACTGTGACTGTGCCCCTGACTCCTCTTTGTTCCTGACTCTGATACTGTGACTGTGCCCCTGACTCCTGCTTGGTCGTGACTATGATACTGTGATTGTGCCCCTTACTCTTGCTTGTTTCTGACTCTGATATTGTGACTGTGCTCCTGACTCCTGCTTGTTCCTGACTCTTATGCTGTGACTGTGCCCCTGATTCCTGCTTGTTCCTGACTCTGATACTGTGACTGTGCCCCTGACTCCTGTTTGTTCCTGACTCTGATACTGTGACTGTGTCCCTCACTCCTGCTTATTCCTGACTCTGATCCTGTGCCTGTGCCTCTCACTCCTGCTTGTTCCTGACTCTTATACTGTGACTGTGCCCCTGATTCCTTCTTTTTCCTGACTCTGATACTGTGACTGTGCCACTGACTCCTGCTTGTTCCAGACTCTGATACTGTGACTGTTTCCCTAACTCCTGCTTATTCCTGACTCTGATACTGTCACTGTGCCCCTGACTCCTGCTTGATCCTGACTCTGATACTATGACTGTGCCCCTGACTCCTGTTTGTTCCTGACTCTGATACTGTGACTGTGTCCCTGAATCCTGCTTCTTACCGACTCTGATACTGTGACTGTGCCCCTGACTACTGTTTGTTCCTGATTCTGATACTGTGACTGTGCCCCTGACTCCTCTTTGTTCCTGACTCTGATACTGTGACTGTGCCCCTGACTCCTGCTTGGTCCTGACTCTGATACTGTGATTGTGCCCCTTACTCCTGCTTGTTTCTGACTCTGATCCTGTGACTGTGCCTCTGACTCCTGAATGATCCTGACTCTGATACTGTTACTGTGCCCCTGGCTCCTGCTTTTTCCTGACTCTGATACTGTGACTGTGCCCCTGACTCCTGCTTGTTCCCGACTCTGATACTGTGACTGTGCCCCTGACTACTGTTTGTTCCTGATTCTGATACTGTGACTGTGCCCCTGACTCCTCTTTGTTCCTGACTCTGATACTGTGACTGTGCCCCTGACTCCTGCTTGGTCGTGACTATGATACTGTGATTGTGCCCCTTACTCTTGCTTGTTTCTGACTCTGATATTGTGACTGTGCTCCTGACTCCTGCTTGTTCCTGACTCTTATGCTGTGACTGTGCCCCTGATTCCTGCTTGTTCCTGACTCTGATACTGTGACTGTGCCCCTGACTCCTGTTTGTTCCTGACTCTGATACTGTGACTGTGTCCCTCACTCCTGCTTATTCCTGACTCTGATCCTGTGCCTGTGCCTCTCACTCCTGCTTGTTCCTGACTCTTATACTGTGACTGTGCCCCTGATTCCTTCTTTTTCCTGACTCTGATACTGTGACTGTGCCCCTGACTCCTGCTTGTTCCAGACTCTGATACTGTGACTGTTTCCCTAACTCCTGCTTATTCCTGACTCTGATACTGTCACTGTGCCCCTGACTCCTGCTTGATCCTGACTCTGATACTGTGACTGTGCCCATGACTCCTGCTTTTTCCTGACTCTGATACTGTGACTGTGCCCCTGACTCCTGCTTGTTCCCGACTCTGATACTGTGACTGTGCCTCTGACTCCTGCTTCATCCTGACTCTGATACTGTGACTGTGCCTCTGTCTCCTGCTTGTTCCTGACTCTTATACTATGACTGTGCCCCTGATTCCTTCTTTTTCCTGACTCTGATACTGTGACTGTGTCCCTGACTCCTGCTTATTCCTGACTCTGATCATGTGACTGTGCCACTGACTCCTGCATGATCCAGACTCTGATACTGTGACTGTGCCCCTGACTCCTGCTTTTTCCTGACTCTGATACTGTGACTGTGCCCCTGACTCCTGCTTGTTCCCGACTCTTATACTGTGACTGTGCCCCTGATTCCTGCTTGTTCCTGACTCTGATACTGTGACTGTGCCCCTGACTCCTGTTTGTTCCTGACTCTGATACTGTGACTGTGTCCCTGACTCCTGCTTATTCCTGACTCTGATCCTGTGCCTGTGCCTCTGACTCTGATACTGTGACTGTGCCCCTGACTCCTGCTTGGTAGAGACTCTGATATTGTGACTGTGCTCCTGACTCCTGCTTGATCCTGACTCTGATACTGTGACTTTGCCCCTGACTCCTGCTTGGTCCTGACTCTGATACTGTGATTGTGCCCCTGACTCCTGCTTGTTTCTGACTCTGATATTGTGACTGTGCCTCTGACTCCTGCTTGATCCTGACTCTGATACTGTGACTGTGCCTCTGACTCCTGCTTGTTCCTGACTCTTATTCTGTGACTGTGCCCCTGATTCCTTCTTTTTCCTGACTCTGATACTGAGACTGTGTCCCTGACTCCTGTTTGTTCCTGACTCTGATACTGTGACTGTGTCCCTGACTTCTGCTTATTCCTGACTCTGATCCTGTGCCTGTGCCTCTGACTCTGATACTGTGACTGTGCCCCTGACTCCTGCTTGGTCCTGACTCTGATACTGTGATTGTGCCCCTGACTCCTGCTTGTTTCTGACTCTGATATTGTGACTGTGCACATGACTCTTGCTTGTTCCTGAGACTGATACTCTGTCTGTGCTCCTGTCTCGTGTTTGTTCCTGACTCTGATACTGTGACTGTGCCCCTGACTCCTGTTTGTTCCTGACTCTGATACTGTGACTGTGCCCCTGACTCCTGCTTGGTCCTGACTCTGATACTGTGATTGTGCCCCTGACTCCTGCTTGTTTCTGACTCTGATATTGTGACTGTGCCTCTGACTCCTGCTTGTTCCTGACTCTTATACTGTGACTGTGACCCTGATTCCTTCTTTTTCCTGACTCTTATATTGTGACTGTGCCTCTGACTCCTGCATGTTCCTGACCCTTATGCTGTGACTGTGTCCCTGACTCTTGCTTGGTCCTGACTCTGATACTGTGACTGTGTCCCTGACTCCTGCTTATTCCTGACTCTGATACTGTGACTGTGCCCCTGACTCCTGCTTGTTCCTGACTCTGTTATTGTGACTATGCCCCTGACTCCTGCTTGTTCCTGAGTCTGATACTGTGACTGTGCCCCTGACTCCTGCTTGTTCCTGACTCTGATACTGTGACTGTGACCATGACTCCTGCTTGTTCCCGACTCTGATACTGTGACTGTGCCTCTTACTCCTGCTTGATCCTGACTCTGATACTGTGACTATGCCCCTGACTCCTGCTTGTACCTGAGTCTGGTACTGTAACTGTGCCCATGACTCTTGCGTGTTCCTGAGTCTGATACTCTGTCTGTGCTCCTGTCTCTTGTTTGTTCCTGACTCTGATACTGTGACTGTGCCCCTGACTCTGATACTGTTACTGTGCCCCTGACTCTGATACTGTGACTGTGCCCCTGACTCTGATACTGTGACTGTGCCCCTGACTTCTGCTCTTGATCAAGAGTTGATTAAGACCCTGATTAGATATTCATGCAATGTCAATATTTACCCAGATTGTGCACTCGCTACGGGGCTAGCACACGCGCATGGTGTGCGCTGTGCATGCGCAGTGGGCCACCATTGACCCGCTTCAGAGCACTGTCACCTCGTGAGCGGGTCTGAATCAGGCACTCTGGTACTATGACTGTGTTCCTGACTCCTGCTTGTTCCTGACGCTGATACTGTGACTGTGCCCCTGACTCCAGCTTGGTCCTGACTCTGATACTGTGACTGTGCCCCTGACTTCTGCTTGATCCAGACTCTGATACTGTGACTATGCTCCTGACTCTTGCTCATTCCTAACTCTGATACTGTGACTGTGCCCCTGACTCCTGCTTGTTTCCGTCTCTGATACTGTGACCATGACTCCAGATTATTCCTGACTCTGATACTGTGACTGTGCCCCTGACTCCTGCTTGTTCCCAACTCTGATCCTGTGACTGTGCCTCTGACTCCGGCTTGATCCTGACTCTGATACTGTGACTGTGCCCCTGACTCCTGCTTTTTCCTGACTCTGATACTATGACTGTGCCCCTCACTCTGATACTGTGACTGTGCCCCTGACTCCTGCTTTGTAGTGACTCTGAAATTGTGACTGTGCTCCTGACTCTATTTTGTTCATAACTCTGATACTGTGACTGTGCCCCTGACTCCTGCTTCTTCCTGACTCTGATACTGTGACTGTGCCCCTGACTCCTGTTTGTTCCTAACTCTTATACTGTGACTGTGTCCCTGACTCCTGCTTCTTCCCGACTCTTATACTGTGACTGTGCCCCTGACTACTGTTTGTTCCTGATTCTGATACTGTGACTGTGCCCCTGACTCCTCTTTGTTCCAGACTCTGATACTGTGACTGTGCCCCTGACTCCTGCTTGGTCCTGGCTCTGATACTGTGATTGTGCCCCTTACTCTTGCTTGTTTCTGATTCTGATATTGTGACTGTGCTCCTGACTCCTGCTTGATCCTGACTCTTATACTGTGACTGTGCCCCTGATTCCTTCTTTTTCCTGACTCTGATACTGTGACTGTGTCCCTGACTCCTGCTTATTCCTGACTCTGATCATGTGACTGTGCCACTGACTTTTGCTTGATCCAGACTCTGATACTGTGACTGTGCCCCTGACTCCTGCTTTTTCCTGACTCTGATACTGTGACTGTGCTCCTGACTCCTGCTTGTTCCCGACTCTTATACTGTGACTGTGCCCCTGATTCCTGCTTGTTCCTGACTCTGATACTGTGACTGTGCCCCTGACTCCTGTTTGTTCCTGACTCTGATACTGTGACTGTGTCCCTGACTCCTGCTTATTCCTGACTCTGATCCTGTGCCTGTGCCTCTGACTCTGATACTGTGACTGTGCCCCTGACTCCTGCTTGGTAGTGACTCTGATATTGTGACTGTACTCCTGACTCCTGCTTGATCCTGACTCTGATACTGTGACTGTGCCCCTGACTCCTGCTTGGTCCTGACTCTGATACTGTGATTGTGCCCCTGACTCCTGCTTGTTTCTGACTCTGATATTGTGACTGTGCCTCTGACTCCTGCTTGATCCTGACTCTGATACTGTGACTTTGCCTCTGACTCCTGCTTGTTCCTGACTCTTATTCTGTGACTGTGCCCCTGATTCCTTCTTTTTCCTGACTCTGATACTGTGACTGTGTCCCTGACTCCTGTTTGTTCCTGACTCTAATACTGTGACTGTGTCCCTGACTTCTGCTTATTCCTGACTCTGATCCTGTGCCTGTGCCTCTGACTCTGATACTGTGACTTTGCCCCTGACTCCTGCTTGGTCCTGACTCTGATACTGTGATTGTGCCCCTGACTCCTGCTTGTTTCTGACTCTGATATTGTGACTGTGCCTCTAACTCCTGCTTGTTCCTGACTCTGATACTGTGACTGTGACCTTGACTCCTGCTTGTTTCCGACTCTGATACTGTGACTGTGCCTCTTACTCCTGCTTGATCCTGACTCTGATACTGTGACTATGCCCCTGACTCCTGCTTGTACCTGAGTCTGGTACTGTGACTGTGCCCATGACTCTTGCTTGTTCCTGAGTCTGATACTCTGTCTGTGCTCCTGTCTCGTGTTTGTTCCTGACTCTGATACTGTGACTGTGCCCCTGACTCTGATACTGTTACTGTGCCCCTGACTCTGATACTGTGACTGTGCCCCTGACTCTGATACTGTGACTGTGCCCCTGACTTCTGCTCTTGATCAAGAGTTGATTAAGACCCTGATTAGATATTCATGCAATGTCAATATTTACCCAGATTGTGCACTCGCTACGGGGCTAGCACACGCGCATGGTGTGCGCTGTGCATGCGCAGTGGGCCACCATTGACCCGCTTCAGAGCACTATGCGCTCGCGAGCGGGTCTGAATCAGGCACTCTGGTACTATGACTGTGTTCCTGACTCCTGCTTGTTCCTGACGCTGATACTGTGACTGTGCCCCTGACTCCAGCTTGTTCCTGACTCTGATACTGTGACTGTGCCCCTGACTTCTGCTTGATCCAGACTCTGATACTGTGACTATGCTCCTGACTCTTGCTCATTCCTAACTCTGATACTGTGACTGTGCCCCTGACTCCTGCTTGTTTCCGTCTCTGATACTGTGACCATGATTTCAGATTATTCCTGACTCTGATACTGTGACTGTGCCCCTGACTCCTGCTTGTTCCCAACTCTGATCCTGTGACTGTGCCTCTGACTCCGGCTTGATCCTGACTCTGATACTGTGACTGTGCCCCTGACTCCTGCTTTTTCCTGACTCTGATACTATGACTGTGCCCCTCACTCTGATACTGTGACTGTGCCCCTGACTCCTGCTTTGTAGTGACTCTGAAATTGTGACTGTGCTCCTGACTCCATTTTGTTCATAACTCTGATACTGTGACTGTGCCCCTGACTCCTGCTTCTTCCTGACTCTGAGACTGTGACTGTGCCCCTGACTCCTGTTTGTTCCTAACTCTTATACTGTGACTGTGCCCCTGACTCCTGCTTCTTCCTGACTCTGATACTGTGACTGTGCCGTTGACTCCTGTTTGTTCCAGACTCTGATACTGTGACTGTGTCCGTGACTCCTGCTTCTTCCCGACTCTTATAATGTGACTGTGCCCCTGACTACTGTTTGTTCCTGATTCTCATACTGTGACTGTGCCCCTGACTCCTCTTTGTTCCAGACTCTGATACTGTGACTGTGCCCCTGACTCCTGCTTGTTCCTGACTCTTATTCTGTGACTGTGCCCCTGATTCCTTCTTTTTCCTGACTCTGATACTGTGACTGTGTCCCTGACTCCTGTTTGTTCCTGACTCTAATACTGTCACTGTGTCCCTGACTTCTGCTTATTCCTGACTCTGATCCTGTGCCTGTGCCTCTGACTCTGATACTGTGACTTTGCCCCTGACTCCTGCTTGGTCCTGACTCTGATACTGTGATTGTGCCCCTGACTCCTGCTTGTTTCTGACTCTGATATTGTGACTGTGCCTCTAACTCCTGCTTGTTCCTGACTCTGATACTGTGACTGTGACCTTGACTCCTGCTTGTTTCCGACTCTGATACTGTGACTGTGCCTCTTACTCCTGCTTGATCCTGACTCTGATACTGTGACTATGCCCCTGACTCCTGCTTGTACCTGAGTCTGGTACTGTGACTGTGCCCATGACTCTTGCTTGTTCCTGAGTCTGATACTCTGTCTGTGCTCCTGTCTCGTGTTTGTTCCTGACTCTGATACTGTGACTGTGCCCCTGACTCTGATACTGTTACTGTGCCCCTGACTCTGATACTGTGACTGTGCCCCTGACTCTGATACTGTGACTGTGCCCCTGACTTCTGCTCTTGATCAAGAGTTGATTAAGACCCTGATTAGATATTCATGCAATGTCAATATTTACCCAGATTGTGCACTCGCTACGGGGCTAGCACACGCGCATGGTGTGCGCTGTGCATGCGCAGTGGGCCACCATTGACCCGCTTCAGAGCACTATGCGCTCGCGAGCGGGTCTGAATCAGGCACTCTGGTACTATGACTGTGTTCCTGACTCCTGCTTGTTCCTGACGCTGATACTGTGACTGTGCCCCTGACTCCAGCTTGTTCCTGACTCTGATACTGTGACTGTGCCCCTGACTTCTGCTTGATCCAGACTCTGATACTGTGACTATGCTCCTGACTCTTGCTCATTCCTAACTCTGATACTGTGACTGTGCCCCTGACTCCTGCTTGTTTCCGTCTCTGATACTGTGACCATGATTTCAGATTATTCCTGACTCTGATACTGTGACTGTGCCCCTGACTCCTGCTTGTTCCCAACTCTGATCCTGTGACTGTGCCTCTGACTCCGGCTTGATCCTGACTCTGATACTGTGACTGTGCCCCTGACTCCTGCTTTTTCCTGACTCTGATACTATGACTGTGCCCCTCACTCTGATACTGTGACTGTGCCCCTGACTCCTGCTTTGTAGTGACTCTGAAATTGTGACTGTGCTCCTGACTCCATTTTGTTCATAACTCTGATACTGTGACTGTGCCCCTGACTCCTGCTTCTTCCTGACTCTGAGACTGTGACTGTGCCCCTGACTCCTGTTTGTTCCTAACTCTTATACTGTGACTGTGCCCCTGACTCCTGCTTCTTCCTGACTCTGATACTGTGACTGTGCCGTTGACTCCTGTTTGTTCCAGACTCTGATACTGTGACTGTGTCCGTGACTCCTGCTTCTTCCCGACTCTTATACTGTGACTGTGCCCCTGACTACTGTTTGTTCCTGATTCTCATACTGTGACTGTGCCCCTGACTCCTCTTTGTTCCAGACTCTGATACTGTGACTGTGCCCCTGACTCCTGCTTGGTCCTGGCTCTGATACTGTGATTGTGCCCCTTACTCTTGCTTGTTTCTGACTCTGATATTGTGACTGTGCCCCTGACTCCTGTTTGTTCCTAACTCTTATACTGTGACTGTGCCCCTGACTCCTGCTTCTTCCTGACTCTGATACTGTGACTGTGCCGTTGACTCCTGTTTGTTCCAGACTCTGATACTGTGACTGTGTCCGTGACTCCTGCTTCTTCCCGACTCTTATACTGTGACTGTGCCCCTGACTACTGTTTGTTCCTGATTCTCATACTGTGACTGTGCCCCTGACTCCTCTTTGTTCCAGACTCTGATACTGTGACTGTGCCCCTGACTCCTGCTTGGTCCTGGCTCTGATACTGTGATTGTGCCCCTTACTCTTGCTTGTTTCTGACTCTGATATTGTGACTGTGCTCCTGACTCCTGCTTGTTCCTGACTCTTATACTGTGACTGTGCCCCTGATTCCTGCTTGTTCCTGACTCTGATACTATGACTGTGCCCCTGACTCCTGTTTGTTCCTGACTCTGATACTGTGACTGTGTCCCTCACTCCTGCTTATTCCTGACTCTGATCCTGTGCCTGTGCCTCAGACTCCTGCTTGTTCCTGACTCTTATACTGTGACTGTGCCCGTGATTCCGTCTTTTTCCTGACTCTGATACTGTGACTGTGTCCCTGACTCCTGCTTATTCCTGACTCTGATCATGTGACTGTGCCCCTGACTCCTGCTTGATCCTGACTCTGATACTGTGACTGTGCCCCTGACTCCTGCTTGTTCCAGACTCTGATACTGTGTCTGTTTCCCTGACTCCTGCTTATTCCTGACTCTGATACTGTGACTGTGCCCCTGACTCCTGCTTGATCCTGACTCTGATACTGTGACTGAGCCCATGACTCCTGCTTTTTCCTGACTCTGATACTGTGACAGTGCCCCTGACTCCTGCTTGTTCCCGACTCTGATACTGTGTCTGTGCCTCTGACTCCTGCTTGATCCTGACTCTGATACTGTGACTGTGCCTCTGACTCCTGCTTGTTCCTGACTCTTATACTGTGACTGTGCCCCTGATTCCTTCTTTTTCCTGACTCTGATACTATGACTGTGTCCCTGACTCCTGCTTATTCCTGACTCTGATCATGTGACTGTGCCACTGACTCCTGCTTGATCCAGACTCTGATACTTTGACTGTGCCCCTGACTCCTGCTTTTTCCTGACTCTGATACTATGACTGTGCCCCTGACTCCTGCTTGTTCCCGACTCTTATACTGTGACTGTGCCCCTGATTCTTGCTTGTTCCTGACTCTGATACTGTGACTGTGCCCCTGACTCCTGTTTGTTCCTGACTCTGATACTGTGACTGTGTCCCTGACTGCTGCTTATTCCTGACTCTGATCCTGTGCCTGTGCCTCTGACTCTGATACTGTGACTGTGCCCCTGACTCCTGCTTGGTAGTGACTCTGATATTGTGACTGTGCTCCTGACTCCTGCTTGATCCTGACTCTGATACTGTGACTGTGCCCCTGACTCCTGCTTGGTCCTGACTCTGATACTGTGATTGTGCCCCTGACTCCTGCTTGTTTCTGACTCTGATATTGTGACTGTGCCTCTGACTCCTGCTTGATCCTGACTCTGATACTGTGACTTTGCCTCTGACTCCTGCTTGTTCCTGACTCTTATTCTGTGACTGTGCCCCTGATTCCTTCTTTTTCCTGACTGATACTGTGACTGTGTCCCTGACTCCTGTTTGTTCCTGACTCTAATACTGTGACTGTGTCCCTGACTTCTGCTTATTCCTGACTCTGATCCTGTGCCTGTGCCTCTGACTCTGATACTGTGACTTTGCCCCTGACTCCTGCTTGGTCCTGACTCTGATACTGTGATTGTGCCCCTGACTCCTGCTTGTTTCTGACTCTGATATTGTGACTGTGCCTCTAACTCCTGCTTGTTCCTGACTCTGATACTGTGACTGTGACCTTGACTCCTGCTTGTTTCCGACTCTGATACTGTGACTGTGCCTCTTACTCCTGCTTGATCCTGACTCTGATACTGTGACTATGCCCCTGATTCCTGCTTGTACCTGAGTCTGGTACTGTGACTGTGCCCATGACTCTTGCTTGTTCCTGAGTCTGATACTCTGTCTGTGCTCCTGTCTCGTGTTTGTTCCTGACTCTGATACTGTGACTGTGCCCCTGACTCTGATACTGTTACTGTGCCCCTGACTCTGATACTGTGACTGTGCCCCTGACTCTTATACTGTGACTGTGACCCTGACTTCTGCTCTTGATCAAGAGTTGATTAAGACCCTGATTAGATATTCATGCAATGTCAATATTTACCCAGATTGTGCACTCGCTACGGGGCTAGCACACGCACATGGTGTGCGCTGTGCATGCGCAGTGGGCCACCATTGACACGCTTCAGAGCACTATGCGCTCGCGAGCGGGTCTGAATCAGGCACTCTGGTACTATGAGTGTGTTCCTGACTCCTGCTTGTTCCTGACGCTGATACTGTGACTGTGCCCCTGACTCCAGCTTGTTCCTGACTCTGATACTGTGACTGTGCCCCTGACTTCTGCTTGATCCAGACTCTGATACTGTGACTATGCTCCTGACTCTTGCTCATTCCTAACTCTGATACTGTGACTGTGCCCCTGACTCCTGCTTGTTTCCGTCACTGATACTGTGACCATGATTTCAGATTATTCCTGACTCTGATACTGTGACTTTGCCCCTGACTCCTGCTTGTTCCCAACTCTGATCCTGTGACTGTGCCTCTGACTCCGGCTTGATCCTGACTCTGATACTGTGACTGTGCCCCTGACTCCTGCTTTTTCCTGACTCTGATACTATGACTGTGCCCCTCACTCTGTTACTGTGACTGTGCCCCTGACTCCTGCTTTGTAGTGACTCTGAAATTGTGACTGTGCTCCTGACTCCATTTTGTTCATAACTCTGATACTGTGACTGTGCCCCTGACTCCTGCTTCTTCCTGACTCTGATACTGTGACTGTGCCCCTGACTCCTGTTTGTTCCTAACTCTTATACTGTGACTGTGCCCCTGACTCCTGCTTCTTCCTGACTTTGATACTGTGACTGTGCCCTTGACTCCTGTTTGTTCCAGACTCTGATACTGTGACTGTGTCCCTGACTCCTGCTTCTTCCCGACTCTTATACTGTGACTGTGCCCCTGACTACTGTTTGTTCCTGATTCTGATACTGTGACTGTGCCCCTGACTCCTCTTTGTTCCAGACTCTGATACTGTGACTGTGCCCCTGACTCCTGCTTGGTCCTGGCTCTGATACTGTGATTGTGCCCCTTACTCTTGCTTGTTTCTGACTCTGATATTGTGACTGTGCTCCTGACTCCTGCTTGTTCCTGACTCTTATACTGTGACTGTGCCCCTGATTCCTGCTTGTTCCTGACTCTGATACTATGACTGTGCCCCTGACTCCTGTTTGTTCCTGACTCTGATACTGTGACTGTGTCCCTCACTCCTGCTTATTCCTGACTCTGATCCTGTGCCTGTGCCTCAGACTCCTGCTTGTTCCTGACTCTTATACTGTGACTGTGCCCGTGATTCCGTCTTTTTCCTGACTCTGATACTGTGACTGTGTCCCTGACTCCTGCTTATTCCTGACTCTGATCATGTGACTGTGCCCCTGACTCCTGCTTGATCCTGACTCTGATACTGTGACTGTGCCCCTGACTCCTGCTTGTTCCAGACTCTGATACTGTGTCTGTTTCCCTGACTCCTGCTTATTCCTGACTCTGATACTGTGACTGTGCCCCTGACTCCTGCTTGATCCTGACACTGATACTGTGACTGTGCCCATGACTCCTGCTTGTTCCCGACTCTGATACTGTGACTGTGCCTCTGACTCCTGCTTGATCCTGACTCTGATACTGTGACTGTGCCTCTGACTCCTGCTTGTTCCTGACTCTTATACTGTGACTGTGCCCCTGATTCCTTCTTTTTCCTGACTCTGATACTATGACTGTGTCCCTGACTCCTGCTTATTCCTGACTCTGATCATGTGACTGTGCCACTGACTCCTGCTTGATCCAGACTCTGATACTTTGACTGTGCCCCTGACTCCTGCTTTTTCCTGACTCTGATACTATGACTGTGCCCCTGACTCCTGCTTGTTCCCGACTCTTATACTGTGACTGTGCCCCTGATTCCTGCTTGTTCCTGACTCTGATACTGTGACTGTGCCCCTGACTCCTGTTTGTTCCTGACTCTGATACTGTGACTGTGTCCCTGACTGCTGCTTATTCCTGACTCTGATCCTGTGCCTGTGCCTCTGACTCTGATACTGTGACTGTGCCCCTGACTCCTGCTTGGTAGTGACTCTGATATTGTGACTGTGCTCCTGACTCCTGCTTGATCCTGACTCTGATACTGTGACTGTGCCCCTGACTCCTGCTTGGTCCTGACTCTGATACTGTGATTGTGCCCCTGACTCTTGCTTGTTTCTGACTCTGATATTGTGACTGTGCCTCTGACTCCTGCTTGATCCAGACTCTGATACTGTGACTGTGCCTCTGAATCCTGCTTGTTCCTGACTCTTATTCTGTGACTGTGCCGCTGATTCCTTCTTTTTCCTGACTCTGATACTGTGACTGTGTCCCTGACTCATGCTTGTTCCTGACTCTGATACTGTGACTGTGTCCCTGACTTCTGCTTATTCCTGACTCTGATCCTGTGCCTGTGCCTCTGACTCTGAAACTGTGACTGTGCCCCTGACTCCTGCTTGGTCCAGACTCTGATACTGTGATTGTGCCCCTGACTCCTGCTTGTTTCTGACTCTGATATTGTGACTGTGCCTCTAACTCCTGCTTGTTCCTGACTCTTATACTGTGACTGTGCCCCTGATTCCTTCTTTTTCCTGACTCTGATACTGTGACTGTGCCCCTGACTCCTGTTTGTTCCTGACTCTGATACTGTGACTGTGCCCCTGACTCCTGCTTTGTCCTGACTCAGATACTGTGATTGTGCCCCTGACTCCTGCTTGTTTCTGACTCTGATATTGTGACTGTGCCTCTGACTCCTGCTTGTTCCTGACTCTGATACTGTGACTGTGACCTTGACTCCTGCTTGTTCCCGACTCTGATACTGTGACTGTGCCTCTTACTCCTGCTTGATCCTGACTCTGATACTGTGACTATGCCCCTGACTCCTGCTTGTACCTGAGTCTGCTACTGTGACTGTGCCCATGACTCTTGCTTGTTCCTGAGTCTGATACTCTGTCTGTGCTCCTGTCTCGTGTTTGTTCCTGACTCTGATACTGTGACTGTGCCCCTGACTCTGATACTGTTACTGTGCCCCTGACTCTGATACTGTGACTGTGCCCCTGACTCTGATACTGTGACTGTGCCCCTGACTTCTGCTCTTGATCAAGAGTTGATTAAGACCCTGATTAGATATTCATGCAATGTCGATATTTACCCAGATTGTGCACTCGCTACGGGGCTAGCACACGCGCATGGTGTGCGCTGTGCATGCGCAGTGGGCCACCATTGACCCGCTTCAGAGCACTATGCGCTCGCGAGCGGGTCTGAATCAGGCACTCTGGTACAATGACTGTGTTCCTGACTCCTGCTTGTTCCTGAATCTGATACTGTGACTGTGCCCCTGACTTCTGCTTGATCCAGACTCTGATACTGTGACTATGCTCCTGACTCTTGCTCGTTCCTAACTCTGATACTGTGACTGTGCCCCTGACTCCTGCTTGTTTCCGTCTCTGATACTGTGACCATGACTCCAGATTATTCCTGACTCTGATACTGTGACTGTGCCCCTGACTCCTGCTTTTCCCAACTCTGATCCTGTGACTGTGCCTCTGACTCCGGCTTGATCCTGACTCTGATACTGTGACTGTGCCGCTGACTCCTGCTTTTTCCTGACTCTGATACTATGACTGTGCCCCTCACTCTGATACTGTGACTGTGCCCCTGACTCCTGCTTGGTAGTGACTCTGATATTGTGACTGTGCTCCTGACTCCATTTTGTTCATAACACTGATACTGTGACTGTGCCCCTGACTCCTGCTTCTTCCTGACTCTGATACTGTGACTGTGCCCCTGACTCCTGCTTGGTAGTGACTCTGATATTGTGACTGTGCTCCTGACTCCTGCTTGATCCTGACTCTGATACTGTGACTGTGCCCCTGACTCCTGCTTGGTCCTGACTCTGATACTGTGATTGTGCCCCTGACTCCTGCTTGTTTCTGACTCTGATATTGTGACTGTGCCTCTGACTCCTGCTTGATCCAGACTCTGATACTGTGACTGTGCCTCTGAATCCTGCTTGTTCCTGACTCTTATTCTGTGACTGTGCCGCTGATTCCTTCTTTTTCCTGACTCTGATACTGTGACTGTGTCCCTGACTCATGCTTGTTCCTGACTCTGATACTGTGACTGTGTCCCTGACTTCTGCTTATTCCTGACTCTGATCCTGTGCCTGTGCCTCTGACTCTGAAACTGTGACTGTGCCCCTGACTCCTGCTTGGTCCAGACTCTGATACTGTGATTGTGCCCCTGACTCCTGCTTGTTTCTGACTCTGATATTGTGACTGTGCCTCTAACTCCTGCTTGTTCCTGACTCTTATACTGTGACTGTGCCCCTGATTCCTTCTTTTTCCTGACTCTGATACTGTGACTGTGCCCCTGACTCCTGTTTGTTCCTGACTCTGATACTGTGACTGTGCCCCTGACTCCTGCTTTGTCCTGACTCAGATACTGTGATTGTGCCCCTGACTCCTGCTTGTTTCTGACTCTGATATTGTGACTGTGCCTCTGACTCCTGCTTGTTCCTGACTCTGATACTGTGACTGTGACCTTGACTCCTGCTTGTTCCCGACTCTGATACTGTGACTGTGCCTCTTACTCCTGCTTGATCCTGACTCTGATACTGTGACTATGCCCCTGACTCCTGCTTGTACCTGAGTCTGCTACTGTGACTGTGCCCATGACTCTTGCTTGTTCCTGAGTCTGATACTCTGTCTGTGCTCCTGTCTCGTGTTTGTTCCTGACTCTGATACTGTGACTGTGCCCCTGACTCTGATACTGTTACTGTGCCCCTGACTGATACTGTGACTGTGCCCCTGACTCTGATACTGTGACTGTGCCCCTGACTTCTGCTCTTGATCAAGAGTTGATTAAGACCCTGATTAGATATTCATGCAATGTCGATATTTACCCAGATTGTGCACTCGCTACGGGGCTAGCACACGCGCATGGTGTGCGCTGTGCATGCGCAGTGGGCCACCATTGACCCGCTTCAGAGCACTATGCGCTCGCGAGCGGTTTCTGAATCAGGCACTCTGGTACAATGACTGTGTTCCTGACTCCTGCTTGTTCCTGAATCTGATACTGTGACTGTGCCCCTGACTCCAGCTTGTTCCTGACTCTGATACTGTGACTGTGCCCCTGACTTCTGCTTGATCCAGACTCTGATACTGTGACTATGCTCCTGACTCTTGCTCGTTCCTAACTCTGATACTGTGACTGTGCCCCTGACTCCTGCTTGTTTCCGTCTCTGCTACTGTGACCATGACTCCAGATTATTCCTGACTCTGATACTGTGACTGTGCCCCTGACTCCTGCTTGTTCCCAACTCTGATCCTGTGACTGTGCCTCTGACTCCGGCTTGATCCTGACTCTGATACTGTGACTGTGCCGCTGACTCCTGCTTTTTCCTGACTCTGATACTATGACTGTGCCCCTCACTCTGATACTGTGACTGTGCCCCTGACTCCTGCTTGGTAGTGACTCTGATATTGTGACTGTGCTCCTGACTCCATTTTGTTCATAACACTGATACTGTGACTGTGCCCCTGACTCCTGCTTCTTCCTGACTCTGATACTGTGACTGTGCCCCTGACTCCTGTTTGTTCCTAAGTCTTACACTGTGACTGTGCCCCTGACTCCTGCTTCTTCCCGACTCTGATACTGTGACTGTGCCCCTAACTACTGTTTGTTCCTGATTCTGATACTGTGACTGTGCCCCTGACTCCTCTTTGTTCCAGACTCTGATACTGTGACTGTGCCCCTGACTCCTGCTTGGTCCTGACTCTGATACTGTGATTGTGCCCCTTACTCTTGCTTGTTTCAGACTCTGATATTGTGACTGTGCCCCTGACTCCTGCTTGTTCCCGACTCTGATACTGTGACTGTGCCTCTGAATCCTGCTTGTTCCTGACTCTTATTCTGTGACTGTGCCGCTGATTCCTTCTTTTTCCTGACTCTGATACTGTGACTGTGTCCCTGACTCATGCTTGTTCCTGACTCTGATACTGTGACTGTGTCCCTGACTTCTGCTTATTCCTGACTCTGATCCTGTGCCTGTGCCTCTGACTCTGAAACTGTGACTGTGCCCCTGACTCCTGCTTGGTCCAGACTCTGATACTGTGATTGTGCCCCTGACTCCTGCTTGTTTCTGACTCTGATATTGTGACTGTGCCTCTATCTCCTGCTTTTTCCTGACTCTTATACTGTGACTGTGCCCCTGATTCCTTCTTTTTCCTGACTCTGATACTGTGACTGTGCCCCTGACTCCTGTTTGTTCCTGACTCTGATACTGTGACTGTGCCCCTGACTCCTGCTTTGTCCTGACTCAGATACTGTGATTGTGCCCCTGACTCCTGCTTGTTTCTGACTCTGATATTGTGACTGTGCCTCTGACTCCTGCTTGTTCCTGACTCTGATACTGTGACTGTGACCTTGACTCCTGCTTGTTCCCGACTCTGATATTGTGACTGTGACTCTTACTCCTGCTTGATCCTGACTCTGATACTGTGACTATGCCCCTGACTCCTGCTTGTACCTGAGTCTGCTACTGTGACTGTGCCCATGACTCTTGCTTGTTCCTGAGTCTGATACTCTGTCTGTGCTCCTGTCTCGTGTTTGTTCCTGACTCTGATACTGTGACTGTGCCCCTGACTCTGATACTGTTACTGTGCCCCTGACTCTGATACTGTGACTGTGCCCCTCACTCTGATACTGTGACTGTGCCCCTGACTTCTGCTCTTGATCAAGAGTTGATTAAGACCCTGATTAGATATTCATGCAATGTCGATATTTACCCAGATTGTGCACTCGCTACGGGGCTAGCACACGCGCATGGTGTGCGCTGTGCATGCGCAGTGGGCCACCATTGACCCGCTTCAGAGCACTATGCGCTCGTGAGCGGGTCTGAATCAGGCACTCTGGTACAATGACTGTGTTCCTGACTCCTGCTTGTTCCTGAATCTGATACTGTGACTGTGCCCCTGACTCCAGCTTGTTCCTGACTCTGATACTGTGACTGTGCCCCTGACTTCTGCTTGATCCAGACTCTGATACTGTGACTATGCTCCTGACTCTTGCTCGTTCCTAACTCTGATACTGTGACTGTGCCCCTGACTCCTGCTTGTTTCCATCTCTGATACTGTGACCATGACTCCAGATTATTCCTGACTCTGATACTGTGACTGTGCCCCTGACTCCTGCTTGTTCCCAACTCTGATCCTGTGACTGTGCCTCTGACTCCGGCTTGATCCTGACTCTGATACTGTGACTGTGCCCCTGACTCCTGCTTTTTCCTGACTCTGATACTATGACTGTGCCCCTCACTCTGATACTGTGACTGTGCCCCTGACTCCTGCTTGGTAGTGACTCTGATATTGTGACTGTGCTCCTGACTCCATTTTGTTCATAACACTGATACTGTGACTGTGCCCCTGACTCCTGCTTCTTCCTGACTCTGATACTGTGACTGTGCCCCTGACTCCTGTTTGTTCCTAAGTCTTATACTGTGACTGTGCCCCTGACTCCTGCTTCTTCCCGACTCTGATACTGTGACTGTGCCCCTGACTACTGTTTGTTCCTGATTCTGATACTGTGACTGTGCCCCTGACTCCTCTTTGTTCCAGACTCTGATACTGTGACTGTGCCCCTGACTCCTGCTTGGTCCTGACTCTGATACTGTGATTGTGCCCCTTACTCTTGCTTGTTTCAGACTCTGATATTGTGACTGTGCCCCTGACTCCTGCTTGTTCCCGACTCTGATACTGTGACTGTGCCTCTGACTCCTGCTTAATCCTGACTCTGATACTGTGACTGTGCCTCTGACTCCTGCTTGTTCCTGACTCTTATACTGTGACTGTGCCCCTGATTCCTTCTTTTTCCTGACTCTGATACTGTGACTGTGTCCCTGGCTCCTGCTTATTCCTGACTCTGATCATGTGACTGTGCCACTGACTCCTGCTTGATCCAGACTCTGATACTGTGACTGTGCCCCTGACTCCTGCTTTTTCCTGACTCTGATACTGTGACTGTGCCCCTGACTCCTGCTTGTTCCCGACTCTTATACTGTGACTGTGCCCCTGATTCCTGCTTGTTCCTGACTCTGATACTGTGACTGTGCCCCTGACTCCTGTTTGTTCCAGACTCTGATACTGTGACTGTGTCCCTGACTCCTGCTTATTCCAGACTCTGATCCTGTGCCTGTGCCTCTGACTCTGATACTGTGACTGTGCCCCTGACTCCTGCTTGGTAGTGACTCTGATATTGTGACTGTGCTCCTGACTCCTGCTTGATCCTGACTCTGATACTGTGACTGTGCCCCTGACTCCTGCTTGGTCCTGACTCTGATACTGTGATTGTGCCCCTGACTCCTGCTTGTTTCTGACTCTGATATTGTGACTGTGCCTCTGACTCCTGCTTGATCCTGACTCTGATACTGTGACTGTGACTCTGACTCCTGCTTGTTCCTGACTCTTATTCTGTGACTGTGCCCCTGATTCCTTCTTTTTCCTGACTCTGATACTGAGACTGTGACCCTGACTCCTGTTTGTTCCTGACTCTAATACTGTGACTGTGTCCCTGACCTGCTTATTCCTGACTCTGATCCTGTGCCTGTGCCTCTGACTCTGATACTCTGACTGTGCCCCTGACTCCTGCTTGGTCCTGACTCTGATACTGTGATTGTGCCCCTGACTCCTGCTTGTTTCTGACTCTGATATTGTGACGGTGCCTCTAACTCCTGCTTGTTCCTGACTCTGATACTGTGACTGTGACCTTGACTCCTGCTTGTTCCCGACTCTGATACTGTGACTGTGCCTCTTACTTCTGCTTGATCCTGACTCTGATACTGTGACTATGCCCCTGACTCCTGCTTGTACCTGAGTCTGGTACTGTGACTGTGCCCATGACTCTTGCTTGTTCCTGAGTCTGATACTCTGTCTGTGCTCCTGTCTCGTGTTTGTTCCTGACTCTGATACTGTGACTGTGCCCCTGACTCTGATACTGTTACTGTGCCCCTGACTCTGATACTGTGACTGTGCCCCTGACTCTGATACTGTGACTGTGCCCCTGACTTCTGCTCTTGATCAAGAGTTGATTAAGACCCTGATTAGATATTCATGCAATGTCAATATTTACCCAGATTGTGCACTCGCTACGGGGCTAGCACACGCGCATGGTGTGCGCTGTGCATGCGCAGTGGGCCACCATTGACCCGCTTCAGAGCACTATGCGCTCGCGAGCGGGTCTGAATCAGGCACTCTGGTACTATGACTGTGTTCCTGACTCCTGCTTGTTCCTGACGCTGATACTGTGACTGTGCCCCTGACTCCAGCTTGTTCCTGACTCTGATACTGTGACTGTGCCCCTGACTTCTGCTTGATCCAGACTCTGATACTGTGACTATGCTCCTGACTCTTGCTCGTTCCTAACTCTGATACTGTGACTGTGCCCCTGACTCCTGCTTGTTTCCATCTCTGATACTGTGACCATGACTCCAGATTATTCCTGACTCTGATACTGTGACTGTGCCCCTGACTCCTGCTTGTTCCCAACTCTGATCCTGTGACTGTGCCTCTGACTCCGGCTTGATCCTGACTCTGATACTGTGACTGTGCCCCTGACTCCTGCTTTTTCCTGACTCTGATACTATGACTGTGCCCATCACTCTGATACTGTGACTGTGCCCCTGACTCCTGCTTTGTAGTGACTCTGAAATTGTGACTGTGCTCCTGACTCCATTTTGTTCATAACTCTGATACTGTGACTGTGCCCCTGACTCCTGCTTCTTCCTGACTCTGATACTGTGACTGTGCCCATGACTCCTGTTTGTTCCTAACTCTTATACTGTGACTGTGCCCCTGACTCCTGCTTCTTCCTGACTCTGATACTGTGACTGTGCCCTTGACTCCTGTTTGTTCCAGACTCTGATACTGTGACTGTGTCCCTGACTCCTGCTTCTTCCCAACTCTTATACTGTGACTGTGCCCCTGACTACTGTTTGTTCCTGATTCTGATACTGTGACTGTGCCCCTGACTCCTCTTTGTTCCAGACTCTGATACTGTGACTGTGCCCCTGACTCCTGCTTGGTCGTGGCTCTGATACTGTGATTGTGCCCCTTACTCTTGCTTGTTTCTGACTCTGATAATGTGACTGTGCTCCTGACTCCTGCTTGTTCCTGACTCTTATACTGTGACTGTGCCCCTGATTCCTGCTTGTTCCTGACTCTGATACTGTGACTGTGCCCCTGACTCCTGTTTGTTCCTGACTCTGATACTGTGACTGTGTCCCTCACTCCTGCTTTTTCCTGACTCTGATCCTGTGCCTGTGCCTCTGACTCCTGCTTGTTCCTAACTCTTATACTGTGACTGTGCCCGTGATTCCTTCTTTTTCCTGACTCTGATACTGTGACTGTGTCCCTGACTCCTGCTTATTCCTGACTCTGATCATGTGACTGTGCCCGTGACTCCTGCTTGATCCTGACTCTGATACTGTGACTGTGCCCCTGACTCCTGCTTGTTCCAGACTCTGATACTGTGACTGTTTCCCTGACTCCTGCTTATTCCTGACTCTGATACTGTGACTGTGCCCCTGACTCCTGCTTGATCCTGACTCTGATACTGTGACTGTGCCCATGACTCCTGCTTTTTCCTGACTCTGACACTTTGACTGTGCCCCTGACTCCTGCTTGTTCCCGACTCTGATACTGTGACTGTGCCTCTGACTCCTGCTTGATCCTGACTCTGATACTGTGACTGTGCCTCTGACTCCTGCTTGTTCCTGACTCTTATACTGTGACTATGCCCCTGATTCCTTCTTTTTCCTGACTCTGATACTGTGACTGTGTCCCTGACTCCTGCTTATTCCTGATTCTGATCATGTGACTGTGCCACTGACTCCTGCTTGATCCAGACTCTGATACTGTGACTGTGCCCCTGACTCCTGCTTTTTCCTGACTCTGATACTATGACTGTGCCCCTGGCTCCTGCTTGTTCCCGACTCTTATACTGTGACTGTGCCCCTGATTCCTGCTTGTTCCTGACTCTGATACTGTGACTGTGCCCCTGACTCCTGTTTGTTCCTGACTCTGATACTGTGACTGTGTCCCTGACTGCTGCTTATTCCTGACTCTGATCCTGTGCCTGTGCCTCTGACTCTGATACTGTGACTGTGCCCCTGACTCCTGCTTGGTCCTGACTCTGATACTGTGATTGTGCCCCTGACTCCTGCTTGTTTCTTACTCTGATATTGTGACTGTGCCTCTGACTCCTGCTTGATCCTGGCTCTGATACTGTGACTGTACCTCTGACTCCTGCTTGTTCCAGACTCTTATTCTGTGACTGTGCCCCTGATTCCTTCTTTTTCCTGACTCTGATACTGTGACTGTGTCCCTGACTCCTGTTTGTTCCTGACTCTGATACTGTGACTGTGTCCCTGACTTCTGCTTAGTCCTGACGCTGATCCTGTGCCTGTGCCTCTGACTCTGAAACTGTGACTGTGCCCCTGACTCCTGCTTGGTCCAGACTCTGATACTGTGATTGTGCCCCTGACTCCTGCTTGTTTCTGACTCTGATATTGTGACTGTGCCTCTAACTCCTGCTTGTTCCTGACTCTTATACTGTGACTGTGCCCCTGATTCCTTCTTTTTCCAGACTCTGATACTGTGACTGTGCCCCTGACTCCTGTTTGTTTCTGACTCTGATACTGTGCCCCTGACTCCTGCTTGGTCCTGACTCAGATACTGTGATTGTGCCCCTGACTCCTGCTTGTTTCTGACTCTGATATTGTGACTGTGCCTGTGACTCCTGCTTGTTCCTGACTCTGATACTGTGACTGTGACCTTGACTCCTGCTTGTTCCCGACTCTGATACTGTGACTGTGCCTCTTACTCCTGCTTGATCCTGACTCTGATACTGTGACTATGCCCCTGACTCCTGCTTGTACCTGAGTCTGGTACTGTGACTGTGCCCATGATTCTTGCTTGTTCCTGAGTCTGATACTCTGTCTGTGCTCCTGTCTCGTGTTTGTTCCTGACTCTGATACTGTGACTGTGCCCCTGACTCTGATACTGTTACTGTGCCCCAGACTCTGATACTGTGACTGTGCCCTGACTCTGATACTGTGACTGTGCCCCTGACTTCTGCTCTTGATCAAGAGTTGATTAAGACCCTGATTAGATATTCATGCTATGTCGATATTTACCCCAGATTGTGCACTTGCTACGGGGCTAGCACACGCGCATGGTGTGCGCTGTGCATGCGCAGTGGGCCACCATTAACCCGCTTCAGAGCACTATGCGCTCGAGAGCGGGTCTGAATCAGGCACTCTGGTACTATGACTGTGTTCCTGACTCCTGCTTGTTCCTGACACTGATACTGTGACTGTGCCCCTGACTCCAGCTTGTTCCTGACTCTGATATTGTGACTGTGCCCCTGACTTCTGCTTGATCCAGACTCTGATACTGTGACTATGCTCCTGACTCTTGCTCGTTCCTAACTCTGATACTGTGACTGTGCCCCTGACTCCTGCTTGTTTCCGTCTCTGATACTGTGACCACAACTCCAGATTATTCCTGACTCTGATACTGTGACTGTGCCCCTGACTCCTGCTTGTTCCCAACTCTGATCCTGTGACTGTGCCTCTGACTCCGGCTTGATCCTGACTCTGATACTGTGACTGTGCCCCTGACTCCTGCTTTTTCCTGACTCTGATACTATGACTGTGCCCCTCACTCTGATACTGTGACTGTGCCCCTGACTCCTGCTTGGTAGTGACTCTGATATTGTGACTGTGCTCCTGACTCCATTTTGTTCTTAACACTGATACTGTGACTGTGCCCCTGACTCCTGCTTCTTCCTGACTCTGATGCTGTGACTGTGCCCCTGACTCCTGTTTGTTCCTAAGTCTTATACTGTGACTGTGCCCCTGACTCCTGCTTCTTCCTGACTCTGATACTGTGACTGTGCCCCTGACTCCTGTTTGTTCCAGACTCTGATACTGTGACTGTGTCCCTGACTACTGCTTCTTCCCGACTCTGATACTGTGACTGTGCCCCTGACTACTGTTTGTTCCTTATTCTGATACTGTGACTGTGCCCCTGACTCCTCTTTGTTCCAGACTCTGATACTGTGACTGTGCCCCTGACTCCTGCTTGGTCCTGACTCTGATACTGTGATTGTGCCCCTTACTCTTGCTTGTTTCTGACTCTGATATTGTGACTGTGCCCCTGACTCCTGCTTGTTCCCGACTCTGATACTGTGACTGTGCCTCTGACTCCTGCTTAATCCTGACTCTGATACTGTGACTGTGCCTCTGACTCCTGCTTGTTCCTGACTCTTATACTGTGACTGTGCCCCTGTTTCCTTCTTTTTCCTGACTCTGATACTGTGACTGTGTCCCTGACTCCTGCTTATTCCTGACTCTGATCATGTGACTGTGCCACTGACACTTGCTTGATCCAGACTCTGATACTGTGACTGTGCCCCTGACTCCTGCTTTTTCCTGACTCTGATACTGTGACTGTGCCCCTGACTCCTGCTTGTTCCCGACTCTTATACTGTGACTGTGCCCCTGATTCCTGCTTGTTCCTGACTCTGATACTGTGACTGTGCCCCTGACTCCTGTTTGTTCCTGACTCTGATACAGTGACTGTGTCCCTGACTCCTGCTTATTCCTGACTCTGATCCTGTGCCTGTGCCTCTGACTCTGATACTGTGACTGTGCCCCTGACTCCTGCTTGGTAGTGACTCTGATATTGTGACTGTGCTCCTGACTCCTGCTTGATCCTGACTCTGATACTGTGACTGTGCCCCTGACTCCTGCTTGGTCCTGACTCTGATACTGTGATTGTGCCCCTGACTCCTGCTTGTTTCTGACTCTGATATTGTGACTGTGCCTCTGACTCCTGCTTGATCCTGACTCTGATACTGTGACTGTGCCTCTGACTCCTGCTTGTTCCTGACTCTTATTCTGTGACTGTGCCCCTGATTCCTTCTTTTTCCTGACTCTGATACTGTGACTGTGTCCCTGACTCCTGTTTGTTCCTGACTCTAATACTGTGACTGTGTCCCCGACTTCTGCTTATTCCTGACTCTGATCCTGTGCCTGTGCCTCTGACTCTGATACTGTGACTGTGCCCCTGACTCCTGCTTGGTCATGACTCTGATACTGTGATTGTGCCCCTGACTCCTGCTTGTTTCTGACTCTGATATTGTGACTGTGCCTCTAACTCCTGCTTGTTCCTGACTCTTATACTGTGACTGTGCCCCTGATTCCTTCTTTTTCCTGACTCTGATATTGTGACTGTGCCTCTGACTCCTGCATGTTCCTGACTCTTATACTGTGACTGTGTCCCTGACTCCTGCTTGTTCCTGACTCTGATACTGTGACTGTGTCCCTGACTCCTGCTTATTCCTGACTCTGATCCTGTGACTGTGCCCCTGACTCCTGCTTGATCCTGACTCTGATACTGTGACTATGCCCCTGACTCCTGCTTGTTCCTGAGTCTGATACTGTGACTGTGCCTCTTACTCCTGCATGATCCTGACTCTGATACTGTGACTATGCCCCTGACTCCTGCTTGTTCCTGAGTCTGGTACTGTGACTATGCCCATGACTCTTGCTTGTTCCTGAGACTGATACTCTGTCTGTGCTCCTGTCTCGTGTTTGTTCCTGACTCTGATACTGTGACTGTGCCCCTGACTCCTGTTTGTTCCTGACTCTGATACTGTGACTGTGCCCCTGACTCCTGCTTGGTCCTGACTCTGATACTGTGATTGTGCCCCTGACTCCTGCTTGTTTCTGACTCTGATATTGTGACTGTGCCTCTGACTCCTGCTTGTTCCTGACTCTTATACTGTGACTGTGCCCATGATTCTTGCTTGTTCCTGAGTCTGATACTCTGTCTGTGCTCCTGTCTCGTGTTTGTTCCTGACTCTGATACTGTGACTGTGCCCCTGACTCTGATACTGTTACTGTGCCCCTGACTCTGATACTGTGACTGTGCCCCTGACTCTGATACTGTGACTGTGCCCCTGACTTCTGCTCTTGATCAAGAGTTGATTAAGACCCTGATTAGATATTCATGCTATGTCGATATTTACCCCAGATTGTGCACTTGCTACGGGGCTAGCACACGCGCATGGTGTGCGCTGTGCATGCGCAGTGGGCCACCATTGACCCGCTTTAGAGCACTATGCGCTCGCGAGCGGGTCTGAATCAGGCACTCTGGTACAATGACTGTGTTCCTGACTCCTGCTTGTTCCTGAATCTGATACTGTGACTGTGCCCCTGACTTCTGCTTGATCCAGACTCTGATACTGTGACTTTGCTCCTGACTCTTGCTCGTTCCTAACTCTGATACTGTGACTGTGCCCCTGACTCCTGCTTGTTTCCGTCTCTGATACTGTGACCATGACTCCAGATTATTCCTGACTCTGATACTGTGACTGTGCCCCTGACTCCTGCTTGTTCCCAACTCTGATCCTGTGACTGTGCCTCTGACTCCGGCTTGATCCTGACTCTGATACTGTGACTGTGCCGCTGACTCCTGCTTTTTCCTGACTCTGATACTATGACTGTGCCCCTCACTCTGATACTGTGACTGTGCCCCTGACTCCTGCTTGGTAGTGACTCTGATATTGTGACTGTGCTCCTGACTCCATTTTGTTCATAACACTGATACTGTGACTGTGCCCCTGACTCCTGCTTCTTCCTGACTCTGATACTGTGACTGTGCCCCTGACTCCTGCTTGGTAGTGACTCTGATATTGTGACTGTGCTCCTGACTCCTGCTTGATCCTGACTCTGATACTGTGACTGTGCCCCTGACTCCTGCTTGGTCCTGACTCTGATACTGTGATTGTGCCCCTGACTACTGCTTGTTTCTGACTCTGATATTGTGACTGTGCCTCTGACTCCTGCTTGATCCAGACTCTGATACTGTGACTGTGCCTCTGAATCCTGCTTGTTCCTGACTCTTATTCTGTGACTGTGCCGCTGATTCCTTCTTTTTCCTGACTCTGATACTGTGACTGTGTCCCTGACTCATGCTTGTTCCTGACTCTGATACTGTGACTGTGTCCCTGACTTCTGCTTATTCCTGACTCTGATCCTGTGCCTGTGCCTCTGACTCTGAAACTGTGACTGTGCCCCTGACTCCTGCTTGGTCCAGACTCTGATACTGTGATTGTGCCCCTGACTCCTGCTTGTTTCTGACTCTGATATTGTGACTGTGCCTCTAACTCCTGCTTGTTCCTGACTCTTATACTGTGACTGTGCCCCTGATTCCTTCTTTTTCCTGACTCTGATACTGTGACTGTGCCCCTGACTCCTGTTTGTTCCTGACTCTGATACTGTGACTGTGCCCCTGACTCCTGCTTTGTCCTGACTCAGATACTGTGATTGTGCCCCTGACTCCTGCTTGTTTCTGACTCTGATATTGTGACTGTGCCTCTGACTCCTGCTTGTTCCTGACTCTGATACTGTGACTGTGACCTTGACTCCTGCTTGTTCCCGACTCTGATACTGTGACTGTGCCTCTTACTCCTGCTTGATCCTGACTCTGATACTGTGACTATGCCCCTGACTCCTGCTTGT
This sequence comes from Taudactylus pleione, assembly GCA_031769625.1. NCBI lineage: Eukaryota > Metazoa > Chordata > Amphibia > Anura > Myobatrachidae > Taudactylus > Taudactylus pleione. Next base: position 3,284,800 of record JAUIMM010000208.1, on the reverse strand, counting down.
ACCTGAGTCTGCTACTGTGACTGTGCCCATGACTCTTGCTTGTTCCTGAGTCTGATACTCTGTCTGTGCTCCTGTCTCGTGTTTGTTCCTGACTCTGATACTGTGACTGTGCCCCTGACTCTGATACTGTTACTGTGCCCCTGACTCTGATACTGTGACTGTGCCCCTGACTCTGATACTGTGACTGTGCCCCTGACTTCTGCTCTTGATCAAGAGTTGATTAAGACCCTGATTAGATATTCATGCAATGTCGATATTTACCCAGATTGTGCACTCGCTACGGGGCTAGCACACGCGCATGGTGTGCGCTGTGCATGCGCAGTGGGCCACCATTGACCCGCTTCAGAGCACTATGCGCTCGCGAGCGGGTCTGAATCAGGCACTCTGGTACAATGACTGTGTTCCTGACTCCTGCTTGTTCCTGAATCTGATACTGTGACTGTGCCCCTGACTCCAGCTTGTTCCTGACTCTGATACTGTGACTGTGCCCCTGACTTCTGCTTGATCCAGACTCTGATACTGTGACTATGCTCCTGACTCTTGCTCGTTCCTAACTCTGATACTGTGACTGTGCCCCTGACTCCTGCTTGTTTCCGTCTCTGATACTGTGACCATGACTCCAGATTATTCCTGACTCTGATACTGTGACTGTGCCCCTGACTCCTGCTTGTTCCCAACTCTGATCCTGTGACTGTGCCTCTGACTCCGGCTTGATCCTGACTCTGATACTGTGACTGTGCCGCTGACTCCTGCTTTTTCCTGACTCTGATACTATGACTGTGCCCCTCACTCTGATACTGTGACTGTGCCCCTGACTCCTGCTTGGTAGTGACTCTGATATTGTGACTGTGCTCCTGACTCCATTTTGTTCATAACACTGATACTGTGACTGTGCCCCTGACTCCTGCTTCTTCCTGACTCTGATACTGTGACTGTGCCCCTGACTCCTGTTTGTTCCTAAGTCTTACACTGTGACTGTGCCCCTGACTCCTGCTTCTTCCCGACTCTGATACTGTGACTGTGCCCCTGACTACTGTTTGTTCCTGATTCTGATACTGTGACTGTGCCCCTGACTCCTCTTTGTTCCAGACTCTGATACTGTGACTGTGCCCCTGACTCCTGCTTGGTCCTGACTCTGATACTGTGATTGTGCCCCTTACTCTTGCTTGTTTCAGACTCTGATATTGTGACTGTGCCCCTGACTCCTGCTTGTTCCCGACTCTGATACTGTGACTGTGCCTCTGAATCCTGCTTGTTCCTGACTCTTATTCTGTGACTGTGCCGCTGATTCCTTCTTTTTCCTGACTCTGATACTGTGACTGTGTCCCTGACTCATGCTTGTTCCTGACTCTGATACTGTGACTGTGTCCCTGACTTCTGCTTATTCCTGACTCTGATCCTGTGCCTGTGCCTCTGACTCTGAAACTGTGACTGTGCCCCTGACTCCTGCTTGGTCCAGACTCTGATACTGTGATTGTGCCCCTGACTCCTGCTTGTTTCTGACTCTGATATTGTGACTGTGCCTCTAACTCCTGCTTGTTCCTGACTCTTATACTGTGACTGTGCCCCTGATTCCTTCTTTTTCCTGACTCTGATACTGTGACTGTGCCCCTGACTCCTGTTTGTTCCTGACTCTGATACTGTGACTGTGCCCCTGACTCCTGCTTTGTCCTGACTCAGATACTGTGATTGTGCCCCTGACTCCTGCTTGTTTCTGACTCTGATATTGTGACTGTGCCTCTGACTCCTGCTTGTTCCTGACTCTGATACTGTGACTGTGACCTTGACTCCTGCTTGTTCCCGACTCTGATATTGTGACTGTGACTCTTACTCCTGCTTGATCCTGACTCTGATACTGTGACTATGCCCCTGACTCCTGCTTGTACCTGAGTCTGCTACTGTGACTGTGCCCATGACTCTTGCTTGTTCCTGAGTCTGATACTCTGTCTGTGCTCCTGTCTCGTGTTTGTTCCTGACTCTGATACTGTGACTGTGCCCCTGACTCTGATACTGTTACTGTGCCCCTGACTCTGATACTGTGACTGTGCCCCTGACTCTGATACTGTGACTGTGCCCCTGACTTCTGCTCTTGATCAAGAGTTGATTAAGACCCTGATTAGATATTCATGCAATGTCGATATTTACCCAGATTGTGCACTCGCTACGGGGCTAGCACACGCGCATGGTGTGCGCTGTGCATGCGCAGTGGGCCACCATTGACCCGCTTCAGAGCACTATGCGCTCGCGAGCGGGTCTGAATCAGGCACTCTGGTACAATGACTGTGTTCCTGACTCCTGCTTGTTCCTGAATCTGATACTGTGACTGTGCCCCTGACTCCAGCTTGTTCCTGACTCTGATACTGTGACTGTGCCCCTGACTTCTGCTTGATCCAGACTCTGATACTGTGACTATGCTCCTGACTCTTGCTCGTTCCTAACTCTGATACTGTGACTGTGCCCCTGACTCCTGCTTGTTTCCGTCTCTGATACTGTGACCATGACTCCAGATTATTCCTGACTCTGATACTGTGACTGTGCCCCTGACTCCTGCTTGTTCCCAACTCTGATCCTGTGACTGTGCCTCTGACTCCGGCTTGATCCTGACTCTGATACTGTGACTGTGCCCCTGACTCCTGCTTTTTCCTGACTCTGATACTATGACTGTGCCCCTCACTCTGATACTGTGACTGTGCCTCTGACTCCTGCTTGATCCTGACTCTGATACTGTGACTGTGCCTCTGACTCCTGCTTGTTCCTGACTCTTATTCTGTGACTGTGCCCCTGATTCCTTCTTTTTCCTGACTCTGATACTGTGACTGTGTCCCTGACTCCTGTTTGTTCCTGACTCTAATACTGTGACTGTGTCCCCGACTTCTGCTTATTCCTGACTCTGATCCTGTGCCTGTGCCTCTGACTCTGATACTGTGACTGTGCCCCTGACTCCTGCTTGGTCATGACTCTGATACTGTGATTGTGCCCCTGACTCCTGCTTGTTTCTGACTCTGATATTGTGACTGTGCCTCTAACTCCTGCTTGTTCCTGACTCTTATACTGTGACTGTGCCCCTGATTCCTTCTTTTTCCTGACTCTGATATTGTGACTGTGCCTCTGACTCCTGCATGTTCCTGACTCTTATACTGTGACTGTGTCCCTGACTCCTGCTTGTTCCTGACTCTGATCCTGTGACTGTGCCCCTGACTCCTGCTTGATCCTGACTCTGATACTGTGACTATGCCCCTGACTCCTGCTTGTTCCTGAGTCTGATACTGTGACTGTGCCTCTTACTCCTGCATGATCCTGACTCTGATACTGTGACTATGCCCCTGACTCCTGCTTGTTCCTGAGTCTGGTACTGTGACTATGCCCATGACTCTTGCTTGTTCCTGAGACTGATACTCTGTCTGTGCTCCTGTCTCGTGTTTGTTCCTGACTCTGATACTGTGACTGTGCCCCTGACTCCTGTTTGTTCCTGACTCTGATACTGTGACTGTGCCCCTGACTCCTGCTTGGTCCTGACTCTGATACTGTGATTGTGCCCCTGACTCCTGCTTGTTTCTGACTCTGATATTGTGACTGTGCCTCTGACTCCTGCTTGTTCCTGACTCTTATACTGTGACTGTGCCCATGATTCTTGCTTGTTCCTGAGTCTGATACTCTGTCTGTGCTCCTGTCTCGTGTTTGTTCCTGACTCTGATACTGTGACTGTGCCCCTGACTCTGATACTGTTACTGTGCCCCTGACTCTGATACTGTGACTGTGCCCCTGACTCTGATACTGTGACTGTGCCCCTGACTTCTGCTCTTGATCAAGAGTTGATTAAGACCCTGATTAGATATTCATGCTATGTCGATATTTACCCCAGATTGTGCACTTGCTACGGGGCTAGCACACGCGCATGGTGTGCGCTGTGCATGCGCAGTGGGCCACCATTGACCCGCTTCAGAGCACTATGCGCTCGCGAGCGGGTCTGAATCAGGCACTCTGGTACAATGACTGTGTTCCTGACTCCTGCTTGTTCCTGAATCTGATACTGTGACTGTGCCCCTGACTTCTGCTTGATCCAGACTCTGATACTGTGACTTTGCTCCTGACTCTTGCTCGTTCCTAACTCTGATACTGTGACTGTGCCCCTGACTCCTGCTTGTTTCCGTCTCTGATACTGTGACCATGACTCCAGATTATTCCTGACTCTGATACTGTGACTGTGCCCCTGACTCCTGCTTGTTCCCAACTCTGATCCTGTGACTGTGCCTCTGACTCCGGCTTGATCCTGACTCTGATACTGTGACTGTGCCGCTGACTCCTGCTTTTTCCTGACTCTGATACTATGACTGTGCCCCTCACTCTGATACTGTGACTGTGCCCCTGACTCCTGCTTGGTAGTGACTCTGATATTGTGACTGTGCTCCTGACTCCATTTTGTTCATAACACTGATACTGTGACTGTGCCCCTGACTCCTGCTTCTTCCTGACTCTGATACTGTGACTGTGCCCCTGACTCCTGCTTGGTAGTGACTCTGATATTGTGACTGTGCTCCTGACTCCTGCTTGATCCTGACTCTGATACTGTGACTGTGCCCCTGACTCCTGCTTGGTCCTGACTCTGATACTGTGATTGTGCCCCTGACTCCTGCTTGTTTCTGACTCTGATATTGTGACTGTGCCTCTGACTCCTGCTTGATCCAGACTCTGATACTGTGACTGTGCCTCTGAATCCTGCTTGTTCCTGACTCTTATTCTGTGACTGTGCCGCTGATTCCTTCTTTTTCCTGACTCTGATAATGTGACTGTGTCCCTGACTCATGCTTGTTCCTGACTCTGATACTGTGACTGTGTCCCTGACTTCTGCTTATTCCTGACTCTGATCCTGTGCCTGTGCCTCTGACTCTGAAACTGTGACTGTGCCCCTGACTCCTGCTTGGTCCAGACTCTGATACTGTGATTGTGCCCCTGACTCCTGCTTGTTTCTGACTCTGATATTGTGACTGTGCCTCTAACTCCTGCTTGTTCCTGACTCTTATACTGTGACTGTGCCCCTGATTCCTTCTTTTTCCTGACTCTGATACTGTGACTGTGCCCCTGACTCCTGTTTGTTCCTGACTCTGATACTGTGACTGTGCCCCTGACTCCTGCTTTGTCCTGACTCAGATACTGTGATTGTGCCCCTGACTCCTGCTTGTTTCTGACTCTGATATTGTGACTGTGCCTCTGACTCCTGCTTGTTCCTGACTCTGATACTGTGACTGTGACCTTGACTCCTGCTTGTTCCCGACTCTGATACTGTGACTGTGCCTCTTACTCCTGCTTGATCCTGACTCTGATACTGTGACTATGCCCCTGACTCCTGCTTGTACCTGAGTCTGCTACTGTGACTGTGCCCATGACTCTTGCTTGTTCCTGAGTCTGATACTCTGTCTGTGCTCCTGTCTCGTGTTTGTTCCTGACTCTGATACTGTGACTGTGCCCCTGACTCTGATACTGTTACTGTGCCCCTGACTCTGATACTGTGACTGTGCCCCTGACTCTGATACTGTGACTGTGCCCCTGACTTCTGCTCTTGATCAAGAGTTGATTAAGACCCTGATTAGATATTCATGCAATGTCGATATTTACCCAGATTGTGCACTCGCTACGGGGCTAGCACACGCGCATGGTGTGCGCTGTGCATGCGCAGTGGGCCACCATTGACCCGCTTCAGAGCACTATGCGCTCGCGAGCGGGTCTGAATCAGGCACTCTGGTACAATGACTGTGTTCCTGACTCCTGCTTGTTCCTGAATCTGATACTGTGACTGTGCCCCTGACTCCAGCTTGTTCCTGACTCTGATACTGTGACTGTGCCCCTGACTTCTGCTTGATCCAGACTCTGATACTGTGACTATGCTCCTGACTCTTGCTCGTTCCTAACTCTGATACTGTGACTGTGCCCCTGACTCCTGCTTGTTTCCGTCTCTGATACTGTGACCATGACTCCAGATTATTCCTGACTCTGATACTGTGACTGTGCCCCTGACTCCTGCTTGTTCCCAACTCTGATCCTGTGACTGTGCCTCTGACTCCGGCTTGATCCTGACTCTGATACTGTGACTGTGCCCCTCACTCTGATACTGTGACTGTGCCCCTGACTCCTGCTTGGTAGTGACTCTGATATTGTGACTGTGCTCCTGACTCCATTTTGTTCATAACACTGATACTGTGACTGTGCCCCTGACTCCTGCTTCTTCCTGACTCTGATACTGTGACTGTGCCCCTGACTCCTGTTTGTTCCTAAGTCTTACACTGTGACTGTGCCCCTGACTCCTGCTTCTTCCCGACTCTGATACTGTGACTGTGCCCCTGACTACTGTTTGTTCCTGATTCTGATACTGTGACTGTGCCCCTGACTCCTCTTTGTTCCAGACTCTGATACTGTGACTGTGCCCCTGACTCCTGCTTGGTCCTGACTCTGATACTGTGATTGTGCCCCTTACTCTTGCTTGTTTCAGACTCTGATATTGTGACTGTGCCCCTGACTCCTGCTTGTTCCCGACTCTGATACTGTGACTGTGCCTCTGAATCCTGCTTGTTCCTGACTCTTATTCTGTGACTGTGCCGCTGATTCCTTCTTTTTCCTGACTCTGATACTGTGACTGTGTCCCTGACTCATGCTTGTTCCTGACTCTGATACTGTGACTGTGTCCCTGACTCATGCTTGTTCCTGACTCTGATCCTGTGCCTGTGCCTCTGACTCTGAAACTGTGACTGTGCCCCTGACTCCTGCTTGGTCCAGACTCTGATACTGTGATTGTGCCCCTGACTCCTGCTTGTTTCTGACTCTGATATTGTGACTGTGCCTCTAACTCCTGCTTGTTCCTGACTCTTATACTGTGACTGTGCCCCTGATTCCTTCTTTTTCCTGACTCTGATACTGTGACTGTGCCCCTGACTCCTGTTTGTTCCTGACTCTGATACTGTGACTGTGCCCCTGACTCCTGCTTTGTCCTGACTCAGATACTGTGATTGTGCCCCTGACTCCTGCTTGTTTCTGACTCTGATATTGTGACTGTGCCTCTGACTCCTGCTTGTTCCTGACTCTGATACTGTGACTGTGACCTTGACTCCTGCTTGTTCCCGACTCTGATATTGTGACTGTGACTCTTACTCCTGCTTGATCCTGACTCTGATACTGTGACTATGCCCCTGACTCCTGCTTGTACCTGAGTCTGCTACTGTGACTGTGCCCATGACTCTTGCTTGTTCCTGAGTCTGATACTCTGTCTGTGCTCCTGTCTCGTGTTTGTTCCTGACTCTGATACTGTGACTGTGCCCCTGACTCTGATACTGTTACTGTGCCCCTGACTCTGATACTGTGACTGTGCCCCTGACTCTGATACTGTGACTGTGCCCCTGACTTCTGCTCTTGATCAAGAGTTGATTAAGACCCTGATTAGATATTCATGCAATGTCGATATTTACCCAGATTGTGCACTCGCTACGGGGCTAGCACACGCGCATGGTGTGCGCTGTGCATGCGCAGTGGGCCACCATTGACCCGCTTCAGAGCACTATGCGCTCGCGAGCGGGTCTGAATCAGGCACTCTGGTACAATGACTGTGTTCCTGACTCCTGCTTGTTCCTGAATCTGATACTGTGACTGTGCCCCTGACTCCAGCTTGTTCCTGACTCTGATACTGTGACTGTGCCCCTGACTTCTGCTTGATCCAGACTCTGATACTGTGACTATGCTCCTGACTCTTGCTCGTTCCTAACTCTGATACTGTGACTGTGCCCCTGACTCCTGCTTGTTTCCGTCTCTGATACTGTGACCATGACTCCAGATTATTCCTGACTCTGATACTGTGACTGTGCCCCTGACTCCTGCTTGTTCCCAACTCTGATCCTGTGACTGTGCCTCTGACTCCGGCTTGATCCTGACTCTGATACTGTGACTGTGCCCCTGACTCCTGCTTTTTCCTGACTCTGATACTATGACTGTGCCCCTCACTCTGATACTGTGACTGTGCCTCTGACTCCTGCTTGATCCTGACTCTGATACTGTGACTGTGCCTCTGACTCCTGCTTGTTCCTGACTCTTATTCTGTGACTGTGCCCCTGATTCCTTCTTTTTCCTGACTCTGATACTGTGACTGTGTCCCTGACTCCTGTTTGTTCCTGACTCTAATACTGTGACTGTGTCCCCGACTTCTGCTTATTCCTGACTCTGATCCTGTGCCTGTGCCTCTGACTCTGATACTGTGACTGTGCCCCTGACTCCTGCTTGGTCATGACTCTGATACTGTGATTGTGCCCCTGACTCCTGCTTGTTTCTGACTCTGATATTGTGACTGTGCCTCTAACTCCTGCTTGTTCCTGACTCTTATACTGTGACTGTGCCCCTGATTCCTTCTTTTTCCTGACTCTGATATTGTGACTGTGCCTCTGACTCCTGCATGTTCCTGACTCTTATACTGTGACTGTGTCCCTGACTCCTGCTTGTTCCTGACTCTGATACTGTGACTGTGTCCCTGACTCCTGCTTATTCCTGACTCTGATCCTGTGACTGTGCCCCTGACTCCTGCTTGATCCTGACTCTGATACTGTGACTATGCCCCTGACTCCTGCTTGTTCCTGAGTCTGATACTGTGACTGTGCCTCTTACTCCTGCATGATCCTGACTCTGATACTGTGACTATGCCCCTGACTCCTGCTTGTTCCTGAGTCTGGTACTGTGACTATGCCCATGACTCTTGCTTGTTCCTGAGACTGATACTCTGTCTGTGCTCCTGTCTCGTGTTTGTTCCTGACTCTGATACTGTGACTGTGCCCCTGACTCCTGTTTGTTCCTGACTCTGATACTGTGACTGTGCCCCTGACTCCTGCTTGGTCCTGACTCTGATACTGTGATTGTGCCCCTGACTCCTGCTTGTTTCTGACTCTGATATTGTGACTGTGCCTCTGACTCCTGCTTGTTCCTGACTCTTATACTGTGACTGTGCCCATGATTCTTGCTTGTTCCTGAGTCTGATACTCTGTCTGTGCTCCTGTCTCGTGTTTGTTCCTGACTCTGATACTGTGACTGTGCCCCTGACTCTGATACTGTTACTGTGCCCCTGACTCTGATACTGTGACTGTGCCCCTGACTCTGATACTGTGACTGTGCCCCTGACTTCTGCTCTTGATCAAGAGTTGATTAAGACCCTGATTAGATATTCATGCTATGTCGATATTTACCCCAGATTGTGCACTTGCTACGGGGCTAGCACACGCGCATGGTGTGCGCTGTGCATGCGCAGTGGGCCACCATTGACCCGCTTCAGAGCACTATGCGCTCGCGAGCGGGTCTGAATCAGGCACTCTGGTACAATGACTGTGTTCCTGACTCCTGCTTGTTCCTGAATCTGATACTGTGACTGTGCCCCTGACTTCTGCTTGATCCAGACTCTGATACTGTGACTTTGCTCCTGACTCTTGCTCGTTCCTAACTCTGATACTGTGACTGTGCCCCTGACTCCTGCTTGTTTCCGTCTCTGATACTGTGACCATGACTCCAGATTATTCCTGACTCTGATACTGTGACTGTGCCCCTGACTCCTGCTTGTTCCCAACTCTGATCCTGTGACTGTGCCTCTGACTCCGGCTTGATCCTGACTCTGATACTGTGACTGTGCCGCTGACTCCTGCTTTTTCCTGACTCTGATACTATGACTGTGCCCCTCACTCTGATACTGTGACTGTGCCCCTGACTCCTGCTTGGTAGTGACTCTGATATTGTGACTGTGCTCCTGACTCCATTTTGTTCATAACACTGATACTGTGACTGTGCCCCTGACTCCTGCTTCTTCCTGACTCTGATACTGTGACTGTGCCCCTGACTCCTGCTTGGTAGTGACTCTGATATTGTGACTGTGCTCCTGACTCCTGCTTGATCCTGACTCTGATACTGTGACTGTGCCCCTGACTCCTGCTTGGTCCTGACTCTGATACTGTGATTGTGCCCCTGACTCCTGCTTGTTTCTGACTCTGATATTGTGACTGTGCCTCTGACTCCTGCTTGATCCAGACTCTGATACTGTGACTGTGCCTCTGAATCCTGCTTGTTCCTGACTCTTATTCTGTGACTGTGCCGCTGATTCCTTCTTTTTCCTGACTCTGATAATGTGACTGTGTCCCTGACTCATGCTTGTTCCTGACTCTGATACTGTGACTGTGTCCCTGACTTCTGCTTATTCCTGACTCTGATCCTGTGCCTGTGCCTCTGACTCTGAAACTGTGACTGTGCCCCTGACTCCTGCTTGGTCCAGACTCTGATACTGTGATTGTGCCCCTGACTCCTGCTTGTTTCTGACTCTGATATTGTGACTGTGCCTCTAACTCCTGCTTGTTCCTGACTCTTATACTGTGACTGTGCCCCTGATTCCTTCTTTTTCCTGACTCTGATACTGTGACTGTGCCCCTGACTCCTGTTTGTTCCTGACTCTGATACTGTGACTGTGCCCCTGACTCCTGCTTTGTCCTGACTCAGATACTGTGATTGTGCCCCTGACTCCTGCTTGTTTCTGACTCTGATATTGTGACTGTGCCTCTGACTCCTGCTTGTTCCTGACTCTGATACTGTGACTGTGACCTTGACTCCTGCTTGTTCCCGACTCTGATACTGTGACTGTGCCTCTTACTCCTGCTTGATCCTGACTCTGATACTGTGACTATGCCCCTGACTCCTGCTTGTACCTGAGTCTGCTACTGTGACTGTGCCCATGACTCTTGCTTGTTCCTGAGTCTGATACTCTGTCTGTGCTCCTGTCTCGTGTTTGTTCCTGACTCTGATACTGTGACTGTGCCCCTGACTCTGATACTGTTACTGTGCCCCTGACTCTGATACTGTGACTGTGCCCCTGACTCTGATACTGTGACTGTGCCCCTGACTTCTGCTCTTGATCAAGAGTTGATTAAGACCCTGATTAGATATTCATGCAATGTCGATATTTACCCAGATTGTGCACTCGCTACGGGGCTAGCACACGCGCATGGTGTGCGCTGTGCATGCGCAGTGGGCCACCATTGACCCGCTTCAGAGCACTATGCGCTCGCGAGCGGGTCTGCATCAGGCACTCTGGTACAATGACTGTGTTCCTGTCTCCTGCTTGTTCCTGACTCTGATACTGTGACTGTGCCCCTGACTCCAGCTTGTTCCTGACTCTGATACTGTGACTGTGCCCCTGACTTCTGCTTGATCCAGACTCTGATACTGTGACTATGCTCCTGACTCTTGCTCGTTCCTAACTCTGATACTGTGACTGTGCCCCTGACTCCTGCTTGTTTCCGTCTCTGATACTGTGACCATGACTCCAGATTATTCCTGACTCTGATACTGTGACTGTGCCCCTGACTCCTGCTTGTTCCCAACTCTGATCCTGTGACTGTGCCTCTGACTCCGGCTTGATCCTGACTCTGATACTGTGACTGTGCCCCTCACTCTGATACTGTGACTGTGCCCCTGACTCCTGCTTGGTAGTGACTCTGATATTGTGACTGTGCTCCTGACTCCATTTTGTTCATAACACTGATACTGTGACTGTGCCCCTGACTCCTGCTTCTTCCTGACTCTGATACTGTGACTGTGCCCCTGACTCCTGTTTGTTCCTAAGTCTTACACTGTGACTGTGCCCCTGACTCCTGCTTCTTCCCGACTCTGATACTGTGACTGTGCCCCTGACTACTGTTTGTTCCTGATTCTGATACTGTGACTGTGCCCCTGACTCCTCTTTGTTCCAGACTCTGATACTGTGACTGTGCCCCTGACTCCTGCTTGGTCCTGACTCTGATACTGTGATTGTGCCCCTTACTCTTGCTTGTTTCAGACTCTGATATTGTGACTGTGCCCCTGACTCCTGCTTGTTCCCGACTCTGATACTGTGACTGTGCCTCTGAATCCTGCTTGTTCCTGACTCTTATTCTGTGACTGTGCCGCTGATTCCTTCTTTTTCCTGACTCTGATACTGTGACTGTGTCCCTGACTCATGCTTGTTCCTGACTCTGATACTGTGACTGTGTCCCTGACTCATGCTTGTTCCTGACTCTGATCCTGTGCCTGTGCCTCTGACTCTGAAACTGTGACTGTGCCCCTGACTCCTGCTTGGTCCAGACTCTGATACTGTGATTGTGCCCCTGACTCCTGCTTGTTTCTGACTCTGATATTGTGACTGTGCCTCTAACTCCTGCTTGTTCCTGACTCTTATACTGTGACTGTGCCCCTGATTCCTTCTTTTTCCTGACTCTGATACTGTGACTGTGCCCCTGACTCCTGTTTGTTCCTGACTCTGATACTGTGACTGTGCCCCTGACTCCTGCTTTGTCCTGACTCAGATACTGTGATTGTGCCCCTGACTCCTGCTTGTTTCTGACTCTGATATTGTGACTGTGCCTCTGACTCCTGCTTGTTCCTGACTCTGATACTGTGACTGTGACCTTGACTCCTGCTTGTTCCCGACTCTGATACTGTGACTGTGCCTCTTACTCCTGCTTGATCCTGACTCTGATACTGTGACTATGCCCCTGACTCCTGCTTGTACCTGAGTCTGCTACTGTGACTGTGCCCATGACTCTTGCTTGTTCCTGAGTCTGATACTCTGTCTGTGCTCCTGTCTCGTGTTTGTTCCTGACTCTGATACTGTGACTGTGCCCCTGACTCTGATACTGTTACTGTGCCCCTGACTCTGATACTGTGACTGTGCCCCTGACTCTGATACTGTGACTGTGCCCCTGACTTCTGCTCTTGATCAAGAGTTGATTAAGACCCTGATTAGATATTCATGCAATGTCGATATTTACCCAGATTGTGCACTCGCTACGGGGCTAGCACACGCGCATGGTGTGCGCTGTGCATGCGCAGTGGGCCACCATTGACCCGCTTCAGAGCACTATGCGCTCGCGAGCGGGTCTGAATCAGGCACTCTGGTACAATGACTGTGTTCCTGACTCCTGCTTGTTCCTGAATCTGATACTGTGACTGTGCCCCTGACTCCAGCTTGTTCCTGACTCTGATACTGTGACTGTGCCCCTGACTTCTGCTTGATCCAGACTCTGATACTGTGACTATGCTCCTGACTCTTGCTCGTTCCTAACTCTGATACTGTGACTGTGCCCCTGACTCCTGCTTGTTTCCGTCTCTGATACTGTGACCATGACTCCAGATTATTCCTGACTCTGATACTGTGACTGTGCCCCTGACTCCTGCTTGTTCCCAACTCTGATCCTGTGACTGTGCCTCTGACTCCGGCTTGATCCTGACTCTGATACTGTGACTGTGCCCCTCACTCTGATACTGTGACTGTGCCCCTGACTCCTGCTTGGTAGTGACTCTGATATTGTGACTGTGCTCCTGACTCCATTTTGTTCATAACACTGATACTGTGACTGTGCCCCTGACTCCTGCTTCTTCCTGACTCTGATACTGTGACTGTGCCCCTGACTCCTGTTTGTTCCTAAGTCTTACACTGTGACTGTGCCCCTGACTCCTGCTTCTTCCCGACTCTGATACTGTGACTGTGCCCCTGACTACTGTTTGTTCCTGATTCTGATACTGTGACTGTGCCCCTGACTCCTCTTTGTTCCAGACTCTGATACTGTGACTGTGCCCCTGACTCCTGCTTGGTCCTGACTCTGATACTGTGATTGTGCCCCTTACTCTTGCTTGTTTCAGACTCTGATATTGTGACTGTGCCCCTGACTCCTGCTTGTTCCCGACTCTGATACTGTGACTGTGCCTCTGAATCCTGCTTGTTCCTGACTCTTATTCTGTGACTGTGCCGCTGATTCCTTCTTTTTCCTGACTCTGATACTGTGACTGTGTCCCTGACTCATGCTTGTTCCTGACTCTGATACTGTGACTGTGTCCCTGACTCATGCTTGTTCCTGACTCTGATCCTGTGCCTGTGCCTCTGACTCTGAAACTGTGACTGTGCCCCTGACTCCTGCTTGGTCCAGACTCTGATACTGTGATTGTGCCCCTGACTCCTGCTTGTTTCTGACTCTGATATTGTGACTGTGCCTCTAACTCCTGCTTGTTCCTGACTCTTATACTGTGACTGTGCCCCTGATTCCTTCTTTTTCCTGACTCTGATACTGTGACTGTGCCCCTGACTCCTGTTTGTTCCTGACTCTGATACTGTGACTGTGCCCCTGACTCCTGCTTTGTCCTGACTCAGATACTGTGATTGTGCCCCTGACTCCTGCTTGTTTCTGACTCTGATATTGTGACTGTGCCTCTGACTCCTGCTTGTTCCTGACTCTGATACTGTGACTGTGACCTTGACTCCTGCTTGTTCCCGACTCTGATATTGTGACTGTGACTCTTACTCCTGCTTGATCCTGACTCTGATACTGTGACTATGCCCCTGACTCCTGCTTGTACCTGAGTCTGCTACTGTGACTGTGCCCATGACTCTTGCTTGTTCCTGAGTCTGATACTCTGTCTGTGCTCCTGTCTCGTGTTTGTTCCTGACTCTGATACTGTGACTGTGCCCCTGACTCTGATACTGTTACTGTGCCCCTGACTCTGATACTGTGACTGTGCCCCTCACTCTGATACTGTGACTGTGCCCCTGACTTCTGCTCTTGATCAAGAGTTGATTAAGACCCTGATTAGATATTCATGCAATGTCGATATTTACCCAGATTGTGCACTCGCTACGGGGCTAGCACACGCGCATGGTGTGCGCTGTGCATGCGCAGTGGGCCACCATTGACCCGCTTCAGAGCACTATGCGCTCGCGAGCGGGTCTGAATCAGGCACTCTGGTACAATGACTGTGTTCCTGACTCCTGCTTGTTCCTGAATCTGATACTGTGACTGTGCCCCTGACTCCAGCTTGTTCCTGACTCTGATACTGTGACTGTGCCCCTGACTTCTGCTTGATCCAGACTCTGATACTGTGACTATGCTCCTGACTCTTGCTCGTTCCTAACTCTGATACTGTGACTGTGCCCCTGACTCCTGCTTGTTTCCGTCTCTGATACTGTGACCATGACTCCAGATTATTCCTGACTCTGATACTGTGACTGTGCCCCTGACTCCTGCTTGTTCCCAACTCTGATCCTGTGACTGTGCCTCTGACTCCGGCTTGATCCTGACTCTGATACTGTGACTGTGCCCCTGACTCCTGCTTTTTCCTGACTCTGATACTATGACTGTGCCCCTCACTCTGATACTGTGACTGTGCCCCTGACTCCTGCTTGGTAGTGACTCTGATATTGTGACTGTGCTCCTGACTCCATTTTGTTCATAACACTGATACTGTGACTGTGCCCCTGACTCCTGCTTCTTCCTGACTCTGATACTGTGACTGTGCCCCTGACTCCTGTTTGTTCCTAAGTCTTATACTGTGACTGTGCCCCTGACTCCTGCTTCTTCCCGACTCTGATACTGTGACTGTGCCCCTGACTACTGTTTGTTCCTGATTCTGATACTGTGACTGTGCCCCTGACTCCTCTTTGTTCCAGACTCTGATACTGTGACTGTGCCCCTGACTCCTGCTTGGTCCTGACTCTGATACTGTGATTGTGCCCCTTACTCTTGCTTGTTTCAGACTCTGATATTGTGACTGTGCCCCTGACTCCTGCTTGTTCCCGACTCTGATACTGTGACTGTGCCTCTGACTCCTGCTTAATCCTGACTCTGATACTGTGACTGTGCCTCTGACTCCTGCTTGTTCCTGACTCTTATACTGTGACTGTGCCCCTGATTCCTTCTTTTTCCTGACTCTGATACTGTGACTGTGTCCCTGGCTCCTGCTTATTCCTGACTCTGATCATGTGACTGTGCCACTGACTCCTGCTTGATCCAGACTCTGATACTGTGACTGTGCCCCTGACTCCTGCTTTTTCCTGACTCTGATACTGTGACTGTGCCCCTGACTCCTGCTTGTTCCCGACTCTTATACTGTGACTGTGCCCCTGATTCCTGCTTGTTCCTGACTCTGATACTGTGACTGTGCCCCTGACTCCTGTTTGTTCCAGACTCTGATACTGTGACTGTGTCCCTGACTCCTGCTTATTCCAGACTCTGATCCTGTGCCTGTGCCTCTGACTCTGATACTGTGACTGTGCCCCTGACTCCTGCTTGGTAGTGACTCTGATATTGTGACTGTGCTCCTGACTCCTGCTTGATCCTGACTCTGATACTGTGACTGTGCCCCTGACTCCTGCTTGGTCCTGACTCTGATACTGTGATTGTGCCCCTGACTCTTGCTTGTTTCAGACTCTGATATTGTGACTGTGCCCCTGACTCCTGCTTGTTCCCGACTCTGATACTGTGACTGTGACTCTGACTCCTGCTTGTTCCTGACTCTTATTCTGTGACTGTGCCCCTGATTCCTTCTTTTTCCTGACTCTGATACTGAGACTGTGACCCTGACTCCTGTTTGTTCCTGACTCTAATACTGTGACTGTGTCCCTGACCTGCTTATTCCTGACTCTGATCCTGTGCCTGTGCCTCTGACTCTGATACTGTGACTGTGCCCCTGACTCCTGCTTGGTCCTGACTCTGATACTGTGATTGTGCCCCTGACTCCTGCTTGTTTCTGACTCTGATATTGTGACGGTGCCTCTAACTCCTGCTTGTTCCTGACTCTGATACTGTGACTGTGACCTTGACTCCTGCTTGTTCCCGACTCTGATACTGTGACTGTGCCTCTTACTTCTGCTTGATCCTGACTCTGATACTGTGACTATGCCCCTGACTCCTGCTTGTACCTGAGTCTGGTACTGTGACTGTGCCCATGACTCTTGCTTGTTCCTGAGTCTGATACTCTGTCTGTGCTCCTGTCTCGTGTTTGTTCCTGACTCTGATACTGTGACTGTGCCCCTGACTCTGATACTGTTACTGTGCCCCTGACTCTGATACTGTGACTGTGCCCCTGACTCTGATACTGTGACTGTGCCCCTGACTTCTGCTCTTGATCAAGAGTTGATTAAGACCCTGATTAGATATTCATGCAATGTCAATATTTACCCAGATTGTGCACTCGCTACGGGGCTAGCACATGCGCATGGTGTGCGCTGTGCATGCGCAGTGGGCCACCATTGACCCGCTTCAGAGCACTATGCGCTCGCGAGCGGGTCTGAATCAGGCACTCTGGTACTATGACTGTGTTCCTGACTCCTGCTTGTTCCTGACGCTGATACTGTGACTGTGCCCCTGACTCCAGCTTGTTCCTGACTCTGATACTGTGACTGTGCCCCTGACTTCTGCTTGATCCAGACTCTGATACTGTGACTATGCTCCTGACTCTTGCTCGTTCCTAACTCTGATACTGTGACTGTGCCCCTGACTCCTGCTTGTTTCCATCTCTGATACTGTGACCATGACTCCAGATTATTCCTGACTCTGATACTGTGACTGTGCCCCTGACTCCTGCTTGTTCCCAACTCTCATCCTGTGACTGTGCCTCTGACTCCGGCTTGATCCTGACTCTGATACTGTGACTGTGCCCCTGACTCCTGCTTTTTCCTGACTCTGATACTATGACTGTGCCCATCACTCTGATACTGTGACTGTGCCCCTGACTCCTGCTTTGTAGTGACTCTGAAATTGTGACTGTGCTCCTGACTCCATTTTGTTCATAACTCTGATACTGTGACTGTGCCCCTGACTCCTGCTTCTTCCTGACTCTGATACTGTGACTGTGCCCATGACTCCTGTTTGTTCCTAACTCTTATACTGTGACTGTGCCCCTGACTCCTGCTTCTTCCTGACTCTGATACTGTGACTGTGCCCTTGACTCCTGTTTGTTCCAGACTCTGATACTGTGACTGTGTCCCTGACTCCTGCTTCTTCCCAACTCTTATACTGTGACTGTGCCCCTGACTACTGTTTGTTCCTGATTCTGATACTGTGACTGTGCCCCTGACTCCTCTTTGTTCCAGACTCTGATACTGTGACTGTGCCCCTGACTCCTGCTTGGTCCTGGCTCTGATACTGTGATTGTGCCCCTTACTCTTGCTTGTTTCTGACTCTGATAATGTGACTGTGCTCCTGACTCCTGCTTGTTCCTGACTCTTATACTGTGACTGTGCCCCTGATTCCTGCTTGTTCCTGACTCTGATACTGTGACTGTGCCCCTGACTCCTGTTTGTTCCTGACTCTGATACTGTGACTGTGTCCCTCACTCCTGCTTTTTCCTGACTCTGATCCTGTGCCTGTGCCTCTGACTCCTGCTTGTTCCTAACTCTTATACTGTGACTGTGCCCGTGATTCCTTCTTTTTCCTGACTCTGATACTGTGACTGTGTCCCTGACTCCTGCTTATTCCTGACTCTGATCATGTGACTGTGCCCGTGACTCCTGCTTGATCCTGACTCTGATACTGTGACTGTGCCCCTGACTCCTGCTTGTTCCAGACTCTGATACTGTGACTGTTTCCCTGACTCCTGCTTATTCCTGACTCTGATACTGTGACTGTGCCCCTGACTCCTGCTTGATCCTGACTCTGATACTGTGACTGTGCCCATGACTCCTGCTTTTTCCTGACTCTGACACTTTGACTGTGCCCCTGACTCCTGCTTGTTCCCGACTCTGATACTGTGACTGTGCCTCTGACTCCTGCTTGATCCTGACTCTGATACTGTGACTGTGCCTCTGACTCCTGCTTGTTCCTGACTCTTATACTGTGACTATGCCCCTGATTCCTTCTTTTTCCTGACTCTGATACTGTGACTGTGTCCCTGACTCCTGCTTATTCCTGATTCTGATCATGTGACTGTGCCACTGACTCCTGCTTGATCCAGACTCTGATACTGTGACTGTGCCCCTGACTCCTGCTTTTTCCTGACTCTGATACAATGACTGTGCCCCTGGCTCCTGCTTGTTCCCGACTCTTATACTGTGACTGTGCCCCTGATTCCTGCTTGTTCCTGACTCTGATACTGTGACTGTGCCCCTGACTCCTGTTTGTTCCTGACTCTGATACTGTGACTGTGTCCCTGACTGCTGCTTATTCCTGACTCTGATCCTGTGCCTGTGCCTCTGACTCTGATACTGTGACTGTGCCCCTGACTCCTGCTTGGTCCTGACTCTGATACTGTGATTGTGCCCCTGACTCCTGCTTGTTTCTTACTCTGATATTGTGACTGTGCCTCTGACTCCTGCTTGATCCTGGCTCTGATACTGTGACTGTACCTCTGACTCCTGCTTGTTCCAGACTCTTATTCTGTGACTGTGCCCCTGATTCCTTCTTTTTCCTGACTCTGATACTGTGACTGTGTCCCTGACTCCTGTTTGTTCCTGACTCTGATACTGTGACTGTGTCCCTGACTTCTGCTTAGTCCTGACGCTGATCCTGTGCCTGTGCCTCTGACTCTGAAACTGTGACTGTGCCCCTGACTCCTGCTTGGTCCAGACTCTGATACTGTGATTGTGCCCCTGACTCCTGCTTGTTTCTGACTCTGATATTGTGACTGTGCCTCTAACTCCTGCTTGTTCCTGACTCTTATACTGTGACTGTGCCCCTGATTCCTTCTTTTTCCAGACTCTGATACTGTGACTGTGCCCCTGACTCCTGTTTGTTTCTGACTCTGATACTGTGCCCCTGACTCCTGCTTGGTCCTGACTCAGATACTGTGATTGTGCCCCTGACTCCTGCTTGTTTCTGACTCTGATATTGTGACTGTGCCTGTGACTCCTGCTTGTTCCTGACTCTGATACTGTGACTGTGACCTTGACTCCTGCTTGTTCCCGACTCTGATACTGTGACTGTGCCTCTTACTCCTGCTTGATCCTGACTCTGATACTGTGACTATGCCCCTGACTCCTGCTTGTACCTGAGTCTGGTACTGTGACTGTGCCCATGATTCTTGCTTGTTCCTGAGTCTGATACTCTGTCTGTGCTCCTGTCTCGTGTTTGTTCCTGACTCTGATACTGTGACTGTGCCCCTGACTCTGATACTGTTACTGTGCCCCAGACTCTGATACTGTGACTGTGCCCCTGACTCTGATACTGTGACTGTGCCCCTGACTTCTGCTCTTGATCAAGAGTTGATTAAGACCCTGATTAGATATTCATGCTATGTCGATATTTACCCCAGATTGTGCACTTGCTACGGGGCTAGCACACGCGCATGGTGTGCGCTGTGCATGCGCAGTGGGCCACCATTAACCCGCTTCAGAGCACTATGCGCTCGAGAGCGGGTCTGAATCAGGCACTCTGGTACTATGACTGTGTTCCTGACTCCTGCTTGTTCCTGACACTGATACTGTGACTGTGCCCCTGACTCCAGCTTGTTCCTGACTCTGATATTGTGACTGTGCCCCTGACTTCTGCTTGATCCAGACTCTGATACTGTGACTATGCTCCTGACTCTTGCTCGTTCCTAACTCTGATACTGTGACTGTGCCCCTGACTCCTGCTTGTTTCCGTCTCTGATACTGTGACCACAACTCCAGATTATTCCTGACTCTGATACTGTGACTGTGCCCCTGACTCCTGCTTGTTCCCAACTCTGATCCTGTGACTGTGCCTCTGACTCCGGCTTGATCCTGACTCTGATACTGTGACTGTGCCCCTGACTCCTGCTTTTTCCTGACTCTGATACTATGACTGTGCCCCTCACTCTGATACTGTGACTGTGCCCCTGACTCCTGCTTGGTAGTGACTCTGATATTGTGACTGTGCTCCTGACTCCATTTTGTTCTTAACACTGATACTGTGACTGTGCCCCTGACTCCTGCTTCTTCCTGACTCTGATACTGTGACTGTGCCCCTGACTCCTGTTTGTTCCTAAGTCTTATACTGTGACTGTGCCCCTGACTCCTGCTTCTTCCTGACTCTGATACTGTGACTGTGCCCCTGACTCCTGTTTGTTCCAGACTCTGATACTGTGACTGTGTCCCTGACTACTGCTTCTTCCCGACTCTGATACTGTGACTGTGCCCCTGACTACTGTTTGTTCCTTATTCTGATACTGTGACTGTGCCCCTGACTCCTCTTTGTTCCAGACTCTGATACTGTGACTGTGCCCCTGACTCCTGCTTGGTCCTGACTCTGATACTGTGATTGTGCCCCTTACTCTTGCTTGTTTCTGACTCTGATATTGTGACTGTGCCCCTGACTCCTGCTTGTTCCCGACTCTGATACTGTGACTGTGCCTCTGACTCCTGCTTAATCCTGACTCTGATACTGTGACTGTGCCTCTGACTCCTGCTTGTTCCTGACTCTTATACTGTGACTGTGCCCCTGTTTCCTTCTTTTTCCTGACTCTGATACTGTGACTGTGTCCCTGACTCCTGCTTATTCCTGACTCTGATCATGTGACTGTGCCACTGACACTTGCTTGATCCAGACTCTGATACTGTGACTGTGCCCCTGACTCCTGCTTTTTCCTGACTCTGATACTGTGACTGTGCCCCTGACTCCTGCTTGTTCCCGACTCTTATACTGTGACTGTGCCCCTGATTCCTGCTTGTTCCTGACTCTGATACTGTGACTGTGCCCCTGACTCCTGTTTGTTCCTGACTCTGATACAGTGACTGTGTCCCTGACTCCTGCTTATTCCTGACTCTGATCCTGTGCCTGTGCCTCTGACTCTGATACTGTGACTGTGCCCCTGACTCCTGCTTGGTAGTGACTCTGATATTGTGACTGTGCTCCTGACTCCTGCTTGATCCTGACTCTGATACTGTGACTGTGCCCCTGACTCCTGCTTGGTCCTGACTCTGATACTGTGATTGTGCCCCTGACTCCTGCTTGTTTCTGACTCTGATATTGTGACTGTGCCTCTGACTCCTGCTTGATCCTGACTCTGATACTGTGACTGTGCCTCTGACTCCTGCTTGTTCCTGACTCTTATTCTGTGACTGTGCCCCTGATTCCTTCTTTTTCCTGACTCTGATACTGTGACTGTGTCCCTGACTCCTGTTTGTTCCTGACTCTAATACTGTGACTGTGTCCCCGACTTCTGCTTATTCCTGACTCTGATCCTGTGCCTGTGCCTCTGACTCTGATACTGTGACTGTGCCCCTGACTCCTGCTTGGTCCTGACTCTGATACTGTGATTGTGCCCCTGACTCCTGCTTGTTTCTGACTCTGATATTGTGACTGTGCCTCTAACTCCTGCTTGTTCCTGACTCTTATACTGTGACTGTGCCCCTGATTCCTTCTTTTTCCTGACTCTGATATTGTGACTGTGCCTCTGACTCCTGCATGTTCCTGACTCTTATACTGTGACTGTGTCCCTGACTCCTGCTTGTTCCTGACTCTGATACTGTGACTGTGTCCCTGACTCCTGCTTATTCCTGACTCTGATCCTGTGACTGTGCCCCTGACTCCTGCTTGATCCTGACTCTGATACTGTGACTATGCCCCTGACTCCTGCTTGTTCCTGAGTCTGATACTGTGACTGTGCCTCTTACTCCTGCATGATCCTGACTCTGATACTGTGACTATGCCCCTGACTCCTGCTTGTTCCTGAGTCTGGTACTGTGACTATGCCCATGACTCTTGCTTGTTCCTGAGACTGATACTCTGTGTGTGCTCCTGTCTCGTGTTTGTTCCTGACTCTGATACTGTGACTGTGCCCCTGACTCCTGTTTGTTCCTGACTCTGATACTGTGACTGTGCCCCTGACTCCTGCTTGGTCCTGACTCTGATACTGTGATTGTGCCCCTGACTCCTGCTTGTTTCTGACTCTGATATTGTGACTGTGCCTCTGACTCCTGCTTGTTCCTGACTCTTATACTGTGACTGTGCCCCTGATTCCTTCTTTTTCCTGACTCTGATATTGTGACTCTGCCTCTGACTCCTGCATGTTCCTGACTCTTATACTGTGACTGTGTCCCTGACTCTTGCTTGGTCCTGACTCTGATACTGTGAATGTGTCCCTGACTCCTGTTTATTCCTTACTCTGATCCTGTGACTGTGCCCCTGACTCCTGCTTGTTCCTGACTCTGATACTGTGACTGTGACCTTGACTCCTGCTTGTTCCCGACTCTGATACTGTGACTGTGCCTCTTACTCCTGCTTGATCCTGACTCTGATACTGTGACTATGCCCCGACTCCTGCTTGTTCCTAAGTCTGGTACTGTGACTGTGCCCATGACTCTTGCTTGTTCCTGAGTCTGATACTCTGTCTGTGTTCCTGTCTCGTGTTTGTTCCTGACTCTGATACTGTGACTGTGCCCCTGACTCTGATACTGTTACTGTGCCCCTGACTCTGATACTGTGACTGTGCCCCTGACTCTGATACTGTGACTGTGCCCCTGACTTCTGCTCTTGATCAAGAGTTGATTAAGACCCTGATTAGATATTCATGCAATGTCGATATTTACCCAGATTGTGCAATTTTGACTGATGCACATGCGTGAAAGCCGTACTGCTAATGTGTAGCGATTCATTTGTGATTTAGCTCACAGAGAAGACTAATTTGCAAAGTGAGTGACAGGTAATCAGCATTTTGGTAAAGTAGTAGGGGCAGTTAGAAAAATGCAGGCGTGTCTGACCATTTAAACTCCGTTTCATGGGTTCTCCTAGGCAGCATGAGAACTCTCTGTGTGTCAGGAGAGATTTTTTGTTTGAAACAAGTCATACTTGCCATGTAACCTGCATGTATGCCCGATGTCGTTCAATATTGCCGATGTTTACGTTGAATCGTGACATCAGACAAATATGAGAAGGCAGCAGTGGGCGTAACTATGCTTGGGTAATATTTGGAAATATTAGCATATTTTCACAATTGCGGCCCATGTAAATTTGCAGTTGCAATTGCATTAGCTTCCTTCACTGAATCAGGCCCCAAGAGAAAAGTGAGCCCATGTGCAGCCTCCGTCTATCCTCCTCCTCTCTCACTAGACAAAAAGAGACCACTGTTCATGTGCTAATACCTGGGAACATGTTGTCAGTGCCATTTTACTAGTGATCCCTTCACTGTCCATGCACATGTCTCCGGGAAAATGGCATTCATGCCATGATTTTGGTGACACTGACGGACAGATAACATGTCTGTTGGTGCAGGGTGTGTGGACTCAGGGGCCCATGTGCACCCATTACGGATATGTCAATGCTCTGACGTTGTTTGACCATTTTCTAGATTATGTATCTGTACTGCTCTATTAGTACCACACCCCCACATGTATCTTTAAATCTGTGGGCAATTTGACAAATGGTCCGTCTATTTCCAATACACCAACACATTTCAGTAAAGAGGGGTGGCGCTGTGGGCCTGATTCAGAGCCACTCGTAAGCGGCCGCTCGTTCGCTCCGAGCGATGTTTGCACAACTGCGCCTGCGTATGGGTAGTAATGAGCATGCGCCAACCAGTCATTGCGGTCAGAAATCGTGCACTCGTAAAACAGCGAGGGGCTGCTACTTTGAGTGACAGAATGAGGCGTTTGTGGGTGGTAACAGGGAAAGGTGCTTGAAAACGTGGAGTGGAGATCCAAATGCAGGCGTGCCAAACGGTCAAAATGCCGTTTAATGGGTGTGCATAATTAACAAAGCAGCGTCATCAGCCACGTCTCTTGGTTGTCTTTTAGCCTGAACTGCTGGCAGTTCAGATGCCTTACAATGTTCCCGATTAATCAAATAAATAGCGGAGATGATGTATGATGCGAACGGCAAAAGGGCGTCTTTACAAAATAGCGAGCGCATTTTTCGGACGCTCGCTCCGACATAGAGGCATCCACAGACCGCAAAGAGCGAGCGCTCAATTTAAATATCCGGCCAATTTTTCGTCCGGCTCTGAATCAGGCTCTGTGTTTCAAAGGTAAAAATGAAAATTACAGATAGAGAAAAGTTTATTGCTGTGTACAGTACATTGTACGATGGGTAATTATTAACATGACTTTTAGTGAATATTGTGACATTTTCCCTGCAGTCATTAAACTGTGATGGAACCAGAGGTTAAAGGGCTGATTCAGAGCCGCACGCAATCCACACGCCATGCCGATGTTCTTGTAGCTGAGCGATTACTTGCATGCATTTCACAGAGTGTACACACAAAGGTGCTGTTAGGATTTATGCAGATGGTATCAGAAACCTGGCGGAAAAGTGACGGGTGTTCCTGGGCAATGATTGGTAGGTGGCCTTAAGAGCGTGCAAAGATGGTCCATGCAGTGTGTGTGATATGGGAGTTTTGCAGACATATCAGTGCAAGCGCCGTGTTCCCAGACGCAGACATAGGATGTCATGGTAAGACGGAGACACTGCACCTGCCATAGGGCAGGTGCAAATTTTGATGGTGCGGTCGATGGCGGCGTATAATATCGGTATTACAGCGTGCATAGGCACTGATAGTGGGTGTCTCAGTACTTGCACATTTGGCCACATGGCTGTACACCGGGGAAGGAGGTTGTTGTGGCATTTGCATAAACGCACAGCCTCCTATAGCCGCTGCTGTGTACTGCGCACTTTTGCATGTGACTCAGAATCAGGCCCTAAGAGCAAGAGATATACAGTAAGTAACAAAAAGTCTGATATCTGCCAGCTCTACATCACCTTATAAATAAGCTCCAAGAAAGTTCCCAATTCAGGATATAAAAGACAAATATTCCATTGAAGTCTGGTCGCCATTTGTATGAAAATAGTTTTTTCAGAATTTCTTGAATAACCTGGAGATGCTCCAGTGCACAGTGTCCTGATTGTCAGCCCCATGTAACTTCTTGTGTGGCAGATTGTTACCCTCGGTGCACAGTGCCCTGATTTTGATCCCCATGTAACTTCTTGTGTGGCAGATTGCTACCCTTGGTGCACAGTGCCCTAATTGTGAGCCCCATGTAACTTGTTTTGTGGCAGATTGTTACCCTCGGTGCATGTGTCATGGCTGCATACACAGCTGTGCGAGTACATAATTCAGAGTTCAGAGTTACATTGGTCTCATCCACATGTCTGCAGACGTGCTCGTGCTTTCTGTCTGCCAAATTCAGATGGGTCTCCTGCACCTGGCACCAGGTAGCTGTAAATGCTGATGGTATGATGATGACTGCTCTCACGGTTCAATGCGATGTCAAAAAGACCTATATTCAGGGACATCTCTAAGGGTGTTTGGCCAGTGTGGATTATCAGGGGCACAACCCCATAGAAGCATAGTCCTCCCCAATCATCCCTATTTCAGTGGAACAGTTCGGTTTTTCGAGCACAGTTCCACTGATCCACCCGTGGGTTGAAGTGTGACACAGACAGCCCAGAGATTGGGACATGCACCACTGCCAGGGAAGCTGAATGGACGCAGCGTGCATGAGCACGGCATCAATTCAGTGCAGGGAGACAGCTGGGGGCAGCCCACCTGCTGATAGAGTGCTGGCAACGACCCTACCATAACATGGGAGGCACACCTCATATAGCGTCATCTAAGGGCATGGTATTAGGCCACACCTCCATTTGGGCCATTCATAGCTTCACCGCGCACTGGGGAATAAGGGCACTAAACAATATCAGCACATGGCGCTGCTCGACCTGGTGCCGGCAATGTCATTTTCCCTATATTTCACATAATGTGCAGTGTCATCTGGTGGCTCTTAGGCAAATCAGAGCTAAAAAGAGAAAATAGGTAATAAAATTACTTTTAAAATGTTATTTCCAAATGTATAGCTGAGTGTTTGGTGCTGGATATATTCTCCTGGGTGTTTATTCCCAGCAGGGAGCTGAGTGTTTGGTGCTGGTTATATTCTCCTGGGTGTTTATTCCCAGCAGGGAGCTGAGTGTTTGGTGCTGGTTATATTCTCCTGGGTGTTTATTCCCAGCAGGGAGCTGAGTGTTTGGTGCTGGTTATATTCTCCTGGGTGTTTATTCCCAGCAGGGAGCTGAGTGTTTGGTGCTGGTTATGTTCTCCTGGGTGTTTATTCCCAGCAGGGAGCTGAGTGTTTGGTGCTGGTTATATTCTCCTGGGTGTTTATTCCCAGCAGGGAGCTGAGTGTTTGGTGCTGGTTATGTTCTCCTGGGTGTTTATTCCCAGCAGAGAGCTGAGTGTTTGGTGCTGGTTATATTCTCCTGGGTGTTTATTCCCAGCAGGGAGCTGAGTGTTTGGTGCTGGTTATGTTCTCCTGGGTGTTTATTCCCAGCAGGGAGCTGAGTGTTTGGTGCTGGTTATATTCTCCTGGGTGTTTATTCCCAGCAGGGAGCTGAGTGTTTGGTGCTGGTTATATTCTCCTGGGTGTTTATTCCCAGCAGAGAGCTGAGTGTTTGGTGCTGGTTATATTCTCCTGGGTGTTTATTCCCAGCAGAGAGCTGAGTGTTTGGTGCTGGTTATATTCTCCTGGGTGTTTATTCCCAGCAGGGAGCTGAGTGTTTGGTGCTGGTTATATTCTCCTGGGTGTTTATTCCCAGCAGGGAGCTGAGTGTTTGGTGCTGGTTATATTCTCCTGGGTGTTTATTCCCAGCAGGGAGCTGAGTGTTTGGTGCTGGTTATGTTCTCCTGGGTGTTTATTCCCAGCAGGGAGCTGAGTGTTTGGTGCTGGTTATATTCTCCTGGGTGTTTATTCCCAGCAGAGAGCTGAGTGTTTGGTGCTGGTTATGTTCTCCTGGGTGTTTATTCCCAGCAGGGAACTGAGTGTTTGGTGCTGGTTATGTTCTCCTGGGTATTTATTCCCAGCAGGGAGCTGAGTGTTTGGTGCTGGATATATTCTCCTGGGTGTTTATTCCCAGCAGGGAGCTGAGTGTTTGGTGCTGGATATGTTCTCCTGGGTGTTTATTCCCAGCAGAGAGCTGAGTGTTTGGTGCTGGTTATGTTCTCCTGGGTGTTTATTCCCAGCAGAGAGCTGAGTGTTTGGTGCTGGTTATGTTCTCCTGGGTGTTTATTCCCAGCAGGGAGCTGAGTGTTTGGTGCTGGTTATGTTCTCCTGGTTATTTATTCCCAGCAGGGAGCTGAGTGTTTGGTGCTGGATATATTCTCCTGGGTGTTTATTCCCAGCAGGGAGCTGAGTGTTTGGTGCTGGATATGTTCTCCTGGGTGTTTATTCCCAGCAGGGAGCTGAGTGTTTGGTGCTGGTTATGTTCTCCTGGGTGTTTATTCCCAGCAGGGAGCTGAGTGTTTGGTGCTGGTTATGTTCTCCTGGGTGTTTATTCCTAGCAGAGAGCTGAGTGTTTGGTGCTGGTTATATTCTCCTGGGTGTTTATTCCCAGCAGGGAGCTGAGTGTTTGGTGCTGGTTATGTTCTCCTGGGTGTTTATTCCCAGCAGAGAGCTGAGTGTTTGGTGCTGGTTATATTCTCCTGGGTGTTTATTCCCAGCAGGGAGCTGAGTGTTTGGTGCTGGTTATATTCTCCTGGGTGTTTATTCCCAGCAGGGAGCTGAGTGTTTGGTGCTGGTTATATTCTCCTGGGTGTTTATTCCCAGCAGGGAGCTGAGTGTTTGGTGCTGGTTATGTTCTCCTGGGTGTTTATTCCCAGCAGGGAGCTGAGTGTTTGGTGCTGGTTATGTTCTCCTGGGTGTTTATTCCCAGCAGAGAGCTGAGTGTTTGGTGCTGGTTATGTTCTCCTGGGTGTTTATTCCCAGCAGGGAGCTGAGTGTTTGGTGCTGGTTATGTTCTCCTGGGTATTTATTCCCAGCAGGGAGCTGAGTGTTTGGTGCTGGAAATATTCTCCTGGGTGTTTATTCCCAGCAGGGAGCTGAGTGTTTGGTGCTGGATATGTTCTCCTGGGTGTTTATTCCCAGCAGAGAGCTGAGTGTTTGGTGCTGGTTATATTCTCCTGGGTGTTTATTCCCAGCAGAGAGCTGAGTGTTTGGTGCTGGTTATGTTCTCCTGGGTGTTTATTCCCAGCAGGGAGCTGAGTGTTTGGTGCTGGTTATGTTCTCCTGGGTATTTATTCCCAGCAGGGAGCTGAGTGTTTGGTGCTGGATATATTCTCCTGGGTGTTTATTCCCAGCAGGGAGCTGAGTGTTTGGTGCTGGATATGTTCTCCTGGGTGTTTATTCCCAGCAGGGAGCTGAGTGTTTGGTGCTGGTTATGTTCTCCTGGGTGTTTATTCCCAGCAGGGAGCTGAGTGTTTGGTGCTGGTTATGTTCTCCTGGGTGTTTATTCCCAGCAGAGAGCTGAGTGTTAGGTGCTGGTTATATTCTCCTGGGTGTTTATTCCCAGCAGAGAGCTCAGTGTTTGGTGCTGGATATATTCTCCTGGGTGTTTATTCCCGGCAGGGAGCTGAGTGTTTGGTGCTGGATATATTCTCCTGGGTGTTTATTCCCAGCAGGGAGCTGAGTGTTTGGTGCTGGTTATGTTCTCCTGGGTGTTTATTCCCAGCAGAGAGCTGAGTGTTTGGTGCTGGTTATATTCTCCTGGGTGTTTATTCCCAGCAGGGAGCTGAGTGTTTGGTGCTGGTTATGTTCTACTGGGTGTTTATTCCCAGCAGGGAGCTGAGTGTTTGGTGCTGGTTATATTCTCCTGGGTGTTTATTCCCAGCAGAGAGCTGAGTGTTTGGTGCTGGTTATGTTCTCCTGGGTGTTTATTCCCAGCAGGGAGATGAGTGTTTGGTGCTGGTTATGTTCTCCTGGGTGTTTATTCCCAGCAGGGAGCTGAGTGTTTGGTGCTGGATATATTCTCCTGGGTGTTTATTCCCAGCAGGGAGCTGAGTGTTTGGTGCTGGATATGTTCTCCTGGGTGTTTATTCCCAGCAGAGAGCTGAGTGTTTGGTGCAGGTTATATTCTCCTGGGTGTTTATTCCCGGCAGGGAGCTGAGTGTTTGGTGCTGGTTATATTCTCCTGGGTGATTATTCCCAGCAGAGAGCTGAGTGTTTGGTGCTGGTTATGTTCTCCTGGGTGTTTATTCCCAGCAGAGAGCTGAGTGTTTGGTGCTGGTTATATTCTCCTGGGTGTTTATTCCCAGCAGGGAGCTGAGTATTTGGTGCTGGATATATTCTCCTGGGTGTTTATTCCCAGCAGGGAGCTGAGTGTTTGGTGCTGGTTATATTCTCCTGGGTGTTTATTCCCGGCAGGGAGCTGAGTGTTTGGTGCTGGATATATTCTCCTGGGTGTTTATTCCCAGCAGGGAGCTAAGTGTTTGGTGCTGGTTATATTCTCCTGGGTGTTTATTCCCAGCAGAGAGCTGAGTGTTTGGTGCTGGTTATATTCTCCTGGGTGTTTATTCCCAGCAGGGAGCTGAGTGTTTGGTGCTGGTTATGTTCTCCTGGGTGTTTATTCCCAGCAGGGAGCTGAGTGTTTGGTGCTGGTTATATTCTCCTGGGTGTTTATTCTCAGCAGAGAGCTGAGTGTTTGGTGCTGGTTATATTCTCCTCGGTGTTTATTCCCAGCAGGGAGCTGAGTGTTTGGTGCTGGTTATGTTCTCCTGGGTGTTTATTCCCAGCAGGGAGCTGAGTGTTTGGTGCTGGTTATATTCTCCTGGGTGTTTATTCCCAGCAGAGAGCTGAGTGTTTGGTGCTGGTTATGTTCTCCTGGGTGTTTATTCCCAGCAGGGAGCTGAGTGTTTGGTGCTGGTTATGTTCTCCTGGGTGTTTATTCCCAGCAGGGAGCTAAGTGTTTGGTGCTGGCTATATTCTCCTGGGTGTTTATTCCCAGCAGGGAGCTGAGTGTTTGGTACTGGATATGTTCTCCTGGGTGTTTATTCCCAGCAGAGAGCTGAGTGTTTGGTGCTGGTTATATTCTCCTGGGTGTTTATTCCCAGCAGGGAGCTGAGTGTTTGGTGCTGGTTATGTTCTCCTGGGTGTTTATTCCCAGCAGAGAGCTTAGTGTTTGGTGCTGGATATATTCTCCTGGGTGTTTATTCCCAGCAGAGAGCTCAGTGTTTGGTGCTGGATATATTCTCCTGGGTGTTTATTCCCGGCAGGGAGCTGAGTGTTTGGTGCTGGATATATTCTCCTGGGTGTTTATTCCCAGCAGGGAGCTGAGTGTTTGGTGCTGGTTATGTTCTCCTGGGTGTTTATTCCCAGCAGAGAGCTGAGTGTTTGGTGCTGGTTATATTCTCCTGGGTGTTTATTCCCAGCAGGGAGCTGAGTGTTTGGTGCTGGTTATGTTCTCCTGGGTGTTTATTCCCAGCAGGGAGCTGAGTGTTTGGTGCTGGTTATATTCTCCTGGGTGTTTATTCCCAGCAGAGAGCTGAGTGTTTGGTGCTGGTTATATTCTCCTGGGTGTTTATTCCCAGCAGGGAGCTGAGTGTTTGGTGCTGGTTATGTTCTCCTGGGTGTTTATTCCCAGCAGGGAGCTGAGTGTTTGGTGCTGGTTATATTCTCCTGGGTGTTTATTCCCAGCAGAGAGCTGAGTGTTTGGTGCTGGTTATGTTCTCCTGGGTGTTTATTCCCAGCAGGGAGCTGAGTGTTTGGTGCTGGTTATGTTCTCCTGGGTGTTTATTCCCAGCAGGGAGCTGAGTGTTTGGTGCTGGATATATTCTCCTGGGTGTTTATTCCCAGCAGGGAGCTGAGTGTTTGGTGCTGGATATGTTCTCCTGGGTGTTTATTCCCAGCAGAGAGCTGAGTGTTTGGTGCTGGTTATATTCTCCTGGGTGTTTATTCCCAGCAGGGAGCTGAGTGTTTGGTGCTGGTTATGTTCTCCTGGGTGTTTATTCCCAGCAGAGAGCTGAGTGTTTGGTGCTGGTTATATTCTCCTGGGTGTTTATTCCCAGCAGAGAGCTCAGTGTTTGGTGCTGGATATATTCTCCTGGGTGTTTATTCCCGGCAGGGAGCTGAGTGTTTGGTGCTGGATATATTCTCCTGGGTGTTTATTCCCAGCAGGGAGCTGAGTGTTTGGTGCTGGTTATGTTCTCCTGGGTGTTTATTCCCAGCAGAGAGCTGAGTGTTTGGTGCTGGTTATATTCTCCTGGGTGTTTATTCCCAGCAGGGAGCTGAGTATTTGGTGCTGGATATATTCTCCTGGGTGTTTATTCCCAGCAGGGAGCTGAGTGTTTGGTGCTGGTTATATTCTCCTGGGTGTTTATTCCCGGCAGGGAGCTGAGTGTTTGGTGCTGGATATATTCTCCTGGGTGTTTATTCCCAGCAGGGAGCTAAGTGTTTGGTGCTGGTTATATTCTCCTGGGTGTTTATTCCCAGCAGAGAGCTGAGTGTTTGGTGCTGGTTATATTCTCCTGGGTGTTTATTCCCAGCAGGGAGCTGAGTGTTTGGTGCTGGTTATGTTCTCCTGGGTGTTTATTCCCAGCAGGGAGCTGAGTGTTTGGTGCTGGTTATATTCTCCTGGGTGTTTATTCTCAGCAGAGAGCTGAGTGTTTGGTGCAGGTTATATTCTCCTCGGTGTTTATTCCCAGCAGGGAGCTGAGTGTTTGGTGCTGGTTATGTTCTCCTGGGTGTTTATTCCCAGCAGGGAGCTGAGTGTTTGGTGCTGGTTATATTCTCCTGGGTGTTTATTCCCAGCAGAGAGCTGAGTGTTTGGTGCTGGTTATGTTCTCCTGGGTGTTTATTCCCAGCAGGGAGCTGAGTGTTTGGTGCTGGTTATGTTCTCCTGGGTGTTTATTCCCAGCAGGGAGCTAAGTGTTTGGTGCTGGCTATATTCTCCTGGGTGTTTATTCCCAGCAGGGAGCTGAGTGTTTGGTACTGGATATGTTCTCCTGGGTGTTTATTCCCAGCAGAGAGCTGAGTGTTTGGTGCTGGTTATATTCTCCTGGGTGTTTATTCCCAGCAGGGAGCTGAGTGTTTGGTGCTGGTTATGTTCTCCTGGGTGTTTATTCCCAGCAGAGAGCTTAGTGTTTGGTGCTGGATATATTCTCCTGGGTGTTTATTCCCAGCAGAGAGCTCAGTGTTTGGTGCTGGATATATTCTCCTGGGTGTTTATTCCCGGCAGGGAGCTGAGTGTTTGGTGCTGGATATATTCTCCTGGGTGTTTATTCCCAGCAGGGAGCTGAGTGTTTGGTGCTGGTTATGTTCTCCTGGGTGTTTATTCCCAGCAGAGAGCTGAGTGTTTGGTGCTGGTTATATTCTCCTGGGTGTTTATTCCCAGCAGGGAGCTGAGTGTTTGGTGCTGGTTATGTTCTCCTGGGTGTTTATTCCCAGCAGGGAGCTGAGTGTTTGGTGCTGGTTATATTCTCCTGGGTGTTTATTCCCAGCAGAGAGCTGAGTGTTTGGTGCTGGTTATATTCTCCTGGGTGTTTATTCCCAGCAGGGAGCTGAGTGTTTGGTGCTGGTTATGTTCTCCTGGGTGTTTATTCCCAGCAGGGAGCTGAGTGTTTGGTGCTGGTTATATTCTCCTGGGTGTTTATTCCCAGCAGAGAGCTGAGTGTTTGGTGCTGGTTATGTTCTCCTGGGTGTTTATTCCCAGCAGGGAGCTGAGTGTTTGGTGCTGGTTATGTTCTCCTGGGTGTTTATTCCCAGCAGGGAGCTGAGTGTTTGGTGCTGGATATATTCTCCTGGGTGTTTATTCCCAGCAGGGAGCTGAGTGTTTGGTGCTGGATATGTTCTCCTGGGTGTTTATTCCCAGCAGAGAGCTGAGTGTTTGGTGCTGGTTATATTCTCCTGGGTGTTTATTCCCAGCAGGGAGCTGAGTGTTTGGTGCTGGTTATGTTCTCCTGGGTGTTTATTCCCAGCAGAGAGCTGAGTGTTTGGTGCTGGTTATATTCTCCTGGGTGTTTATTCCCAGCAGAGAGCTCAGTGTTTGGTGCTGGATATATTCTCCTGGGTGTTTATTCCCGGCAGGGAGCTGAGTGTTTGGTGCTGGATATATTCTCCTGGGTGTTTATTCCCAGCAGGGAGCTGAGTGTTTGGTGCTGGTTATGTTCTCCAGGGTGTTTATTCCAGGCAGAGAGCTGAGTGTTTGGTGCTGGTTATATTCTCCTGGATGTTTATTCCCAGCAAGGAGCTGAGTGTTTGGTGCTGGTTATATTCTCCTGGGTGTTTATTCCCAGCAGAGAGCTCAGTGTTTGGTGCTGGATATATTCTCCTGGGTGTTTATTCCCGGCAGGGAGCTGAGTGTTTGGTGCTGGTTATATTCTCCTGGGTGTTTATTCCCAGCAGGGAGCTGAGTGTTTGGTGCTGGTTATGTTCTCCTGGGTGTTTATTCCCAGCAGAGAGCTGAGTGTTTGGTGCTGGTTATATTCTCCTGGGTGTTTATTCCCAGCAGAGAGCTCAGTGTTTGGTGCTGGATATATTCTCCTGGGTGTTTATTCCCAGCAGAGAGCTGAGTGTTTGGTGCTGGTTATATTCTCCTGGGTGTTTATTCCAGGCAGAGAGCTGAGTGTTTGGTGCTGGTTATATTCTCCTGGGTGTTTATTCCCAGCAGGGAGCTGAGTGTTTGGTGCTGGTTATATTCTCCTGGGTGTTTATTCCCAGCAGAGAGCTGAGTGTTTGGTGCTGGTTATATTCTCCTGGGTGTTTATTCCCTGCAGGGAGCTGAGTGTTTGGTGCTGGTTATATTCTCCTGGGTGTTTATTCCCTGCAGGGAGCTGAGTGTTTGGTGCTGGATATATTCTCCTGGGTGTTTATTCCCAGCAGAGAGCTGAGTGTTTGGTGCTGGTTATATTCTCCTGGGTGTTTATTCCAGGCAGAGAGCTGAGTGTTTGGTGCTGGTTATATTCTCCTGGGTGTTTATTCCCAGCAGGGAGCTGAGTGTTTGGTGCTGGTTATATTCTCCTGGGTGTTTATTCCAGGCAGAGAGCTGAGTGTTTGGTGCTGGTTATATTCTCCTGGGTGTTTATTCCCTGCAGGGAGCTGAGTGTTTGGTGCTGGTTATATTCTCCTGGATGTTTATTCCCGGCAGGGAGCTGAGTGTTTGGTGCTGGTTATATTCTCCTGGATGTTTATTCCCAGCAGGGAGCTGAGTGTTTGGTGCTGGTTATGTTCTCCTGGGTGTTTATTCCCAGCAGAGAGCTGAGTGTTTGGTGCTGGTTATATTCTCCTGGGTGTTTATTCCCAGCAGGGAGCTGAGTGTTTGGTGCTGGTTATATTCTCCTGGGTGTTTATTCCCGGCAGGGAGCTGAGTGTTTGGTGCTGGTTATATTCTCCTGGATGTTTATTCCCGGCAGGGAGCTGAGTGTTTGGTGCTGGTTATATTCTCCTGGGTGTTTATTCCCGGCAGGGAGCTGAGTGTTTGGTGCTGGTTATATTCTCCTGGGTGTTTATTCCCTGCAGGGAGCTGAGTGTTTGGTGCTGGTTATATTCTCCTGGGTGTTTATTCCCGGCAGGGAGCTGAGTGTTTGGTGCTGGTTATCCGTTATTGCAGGAAATATACTTTCACTTTTTTATTACAAGCTGATCTTATTTCACTGCACGAATGGAAACAATTTATCCAGCACATTCTCTATAAGCAGGAGCCAGAATCACGGTATGTGGAGTATATGGGGGCAATAGAGACTGTAGGAGAAGGAATAGGGGGCAGATAATGTAAGGGGGGAGATATTTTTTAGTCCTTTCAGAGAAAAGAAATATATAAAAATCAAAAACATTCTAATAATTTTTATAACAAAGCGCAAAGAGAAAATGTTATATCCTACCTCTATTGAACCTGAACTTTTACAAGAGTATTGTTCATACTGTTACAAATAGATATATGTAAAATTGTGACAAAAGTTAATGCAGATCACATTTCTGTGTGTGTAGTTGAGATTTACAACCTCCTCTGTCCTCTCCTGCACTGTATTTGGGAGTTTGCAGAATGTATGCTCTGAGAATAGAGCTAGGGCAGTGATTATCAGTTCTTTCTTTTGCCCTGATTCAGCAAGGAATACACGCTAGCAGACGCACGCACCCAGCCACTGCGAGGATATGCTAATCAGTGCATACACATGGAGACTGCAGCACAAGAAACAGACACCCAGCACAACATAAAGCCGCCCACCATTGATAACGTAAACATTGAGAACATCGAGTACCGTTGAAGCTGCGTGCAAGCTAAGGGTAGACCTTAACCTGCCGCAGGAATTGAAAGATTCCTGCACGCAGCGTGCAGCACAGCTGAGATTAATTTATGCATGCCCCTGTAATGGCGTGCTAACGCACAGGCATGCGATGCGTTCGGCCAACCACTCCCCTGTCACCACCCACAAATGGCCCTTCCTGTCAAACAACATCGGAAGTCTCTGCGGGCTCCCAGGGTACTCTGAGAGAGCCCTTACCATAGTCAGCAACCTGTTCACAAACATCGGCTTGCAACGTGCGTTGTCTCACTTGCGTTCCTAGCTGAATCAGATTCTCTGTGTGGTAGATATTGGGGTAATACTGAAGACCAAGGTCCACATGTGAAATGTGCTAGACTATTGTGTATTCTTTAGAGCAATCTTAGATACCTGTACGTACCTCATCTCTCCTTCATGTGTGATCAGCAGCCAGTGACAGTAGTGAGAGCACAGAGAGACAGCTGCTGGCACAGTCTAGAGGTGACATCTCTCACTCAGGAATCTATTTTGTGTAGTTATAAAAATGGGTGTTTTTCCTGTTTGCCAAGCCCTAAAACCAGCAGAAGCTTATTGCCATTTAAAGCTGCCACCTGGATAGCTACCTATGCACAGTATGGGGAAGCCTATTTAACAAGCATTACAGCAGTGCACAGAGCTAGAAATGGACATTGGAAGCCAAGCATTGAATGGTTGCTGTGCTTCCGACATCAAACTAACCATTGCATCTCAACAAATAGTATACCCATGATTATACATTATTGATGTAAAATTTACTGACACCAGTGGCCTGATTCAGAGCCGCTCGCTAGATGCGATCGCTCGCACAATGTATAATGAAATTGTGTAGGCAGTGCTATCGCACAGCAATGCATTAGCACACCCAGTCTTACTTAGAGAGCGATCACATAGTGTATGCAGACACCCACCAGCCTATTTTAAGACACCCACTTGTGCACGTCATGTCCAGGAAGTGTATATAACCATTGGTACATCGGGTAACATTGGATGCTATCGCAGCGCTTGAGGTTGACCATACCCTGTCACAAGCACTGCGAGCACTTCAGTGTAAAAACCAGTCAGGTGACGTGTACTATGATGCTGTCTTATAATTATACACACCTCTAAAACGCCATTGAGATGCTCAGGCACGCCTGCGTTTGCACCTCCACTCCCCCGTTTTTAATGGCCAGCCCCTGGTACCATCTACAAACGGCTTCTCCTGTCCCTCACTCTCCTGGGCTGTCTATGTGCAGCGAGTGAATGCATTGTGAACTTTTGCTAAGATATGCACATGCACTGTGATGTATACGTAGGCGCACAATGTATACACACTGCATACCATCGGAAGCAGCGATAGAATGCATCTTAGCGAGCAGGTCTGAATGAGCTCCCAGGTGAGCAGTACAACTGCACATACTCCCAGGTTATTGCAAACACAAGCGGTCATGACGGTGTCCTATAAGTCTGGTTTTTGTGCCCCTCTCCCATCGATAGTAAAAGCATTTTACATCGGCCATAAGCCATCGATGATTATTAATCATCGATGCCCTAGAACATAGCCCTGCAGTCAGTCGTGCAGATTCACTGCTTCTTAGAGCATCTAAAGGATGCAACCGGAACACACCCTGCAGTTTTTAGAGATGTCTGGAGCAATCCAGACATCTCTCTGCACTTTTACTGCAGTTGGCCCCACCCCTAATATGTTTTATTTTACATAAAAGATTATCACATCTGGTGTCTGTGTTCTGTCTTTATTATAATGTTTTCTTTACAGTAAAATTACAGGTGCCAGCGGGGCTGTAATTTCTGGACATGCTGGCACTTGTTGTTTCACAAGTACTGGCATGCTGAGGCAGGCTTGCTGGAACATGTAGTCACACTGAACAACATTATTATGTATTTTTACACCATTAACCTCACATCCGCTGCTACCAGGAAGGCAGAGAATAGCCTTGAGAAGGGGAGGAACCAATTTTATTTTTCTGGTCCCCATTTTCCAATGACCTGGGCAGTATGGGACTGCTTATACAATATAGCAGGGGGACACCATGCTATGTGTCTCCCTGCTAGCTAGTTCAGCCCTGTGCTGGTTACTGGATATTAGGGGGAACCCCACACACTTTTTCCCCAAAACATTTTTAGTACCAGACCAGACTATAAGGTCTAGGATGGATATGTGGGGGAGGTCTGATGAACATGTGGGGGAGGTCTGATGGATATGTGGGGGGTGAAAAGGATATGTGGAGAAGATATGATGGATATGAAGGGGAGGTCTGATGGGTATGAGGGAGAGGATTGATGGATATATGTGGAAAGTCTAATTAATATGGGGGAGGTCTGATGGATATGTGTGTGAGGTCTGATAAATATGTATGGGAGTTCTGATGGCCATGTGGTGGATGTTAGATGGATATGTGTGGGAGGTCTGATTCATATGTCTGGGAGATCTGGTAGA
This sequence comes from Taudactylus pleione, assembly GCA_031769625.1. Classification (NCBI taxonomy): domain Eukaryota; kingdom Metazoa; phylum Chordata; class Amphibia; order Anura; family Myobatrachidae; genus Taudactylus; species Taudactylus pleione. The sequence continues at coordinate 3,246,609 of JAUIMM010000208.1, read as the reverse complement.
TATGTGGTGGAGGTTAGATGGATATGTGTGGGAGATCTGATGGATATGTGTGTGAGGTCTGATGGATATGTGTGGGAGATCAGATGGATATGTGTGGGAGATCTGATGGATATGTGTGGGAGATCTGATGGATATGTGTGTGAGGTCTGATGGATATGTGTGGGTGATCTGATGGATATGTGTGGGAGATCTGATAGATATGTGTGGGAGATCTGATAGATATGTGTGGGAGATCAGATGGATATGTGTGGGAGATCTGATGGATATGTGTGGGAGATCTGATGGATATGTGTGTGAGGTCTGATGGATATGTGTGGGAGATCTGATGGATATGTGTGGGAGATCTGATGGATATGTGTGTGAGGTCTGATGGAAATGTGTGGGAGATCTGATAGGTATGTGTGGGTGATCTGATGGATATGTGTGGGAGATCTGATGGATATGTGTGGGAGATCAGATGGAAATGTGTGGGAGATCAGATGGATATGTGTGGGAGATCAGATGGATATGTGTGGGAGATCTGATGGATATGTGTGGGAGATCTGATGGATATGTGTTGGAGATCTGATGGATATGTGGGGGAGGTTAGATGGATATGTGTGGGAGATCTGATGGATATGTGTGGGAGATCACATGGATATGTGTGGGAGATCTGATGGATATGTGTGGGAGATCTGATGGATATGTGTGTGAGGTCTGATGGATATGTGTGGGAGATCTGATGGATATGTGTGGGAGATCTGATGGATATGTGTGGGAGATCTGATGGATATGTGGTGGAGGTTAGATGGATATGTGTGGGAGATCTGATGGATATGTGTGGGAGATCTGATGGATATGTGTGTGAGGTCTGATGGATATGTGTGGGTGATCTGATGGATATGTGTGGGAGATCTGATGGATATGTGTGTGAGGTCTGATGGAAATGTGTGGGAGATCAGATGGATATGTGTTGGAGATCTGATGGATATGTGTGTGAGGTCTGATGGATTAGTGTGGGAGATCTGATAGGTATGTGTGGGTGATCTGATGGATATGTGTGGGAGATCAGATGGATATGTGTGGGAGATCAGATGGATATGTGTGGGAGATCAGATGGATATGTGTGGGAGAACTGATGGATATGTGTGGGAGATCTGATGGATATGTGTTGGAGATCTGATGGATATGTGGGGGAGGTTAGATGGATATGTGTGGGAGATCAGATGGATATGTGTGGGTGATCTGATAGATATGTGTGGGTGATCTGATAGATATGTGTGGGAGATCAGATGGATATGTGTGGGAGATCAGATGGATATGTGTGGGTGATCTGATAGATATGTGTGGGAGGTCTGATTTGTGTGTGAGGTCTGATGGATATGTCTGGGAGATCTGATAGATATGTGGTGGAGGTTAGTTGGATATGTGTGGGAGATCTGATGGATATGTGTGGGAGATCTGATGGATATGTGGTGGAGGTTAGATGGATATGTGTGGGAGATCTGATGGATATGTGTGGGAGATCTGATGGATATGTGTGTGAGGTCTGATGGATATGTGTGGGTGATCTGATGGATATGTGTGGGAGATCTGATGGATATGTGTGTGAGGTCTGATGGAAATGTGTGGGAGATCAGATGGATATGTGTTGGAGATCTGATGGATATGTGTGTGAGGTCTGATGGATTAGTGTGGGAGATCTGATAGGTATGTGTGGGTGATCTGATGGATATGTGTGGGAGATCAGATGGATATGTGTGGGAGATCAGATGGATATGTGTGGGAGATCAGATGGATATGTGTGGGAGAACTGATGGATATGTGTGGGAGATCTGATGGATATGTGTTGGAGATCTGATGGATATGTGGGGGAGGTTAGATGGATATGTGTGGGAGATCAGATGGATATGTGTGGGTGATCTGATAGATATGTGTGGGTGATCTGATAGATATGTGTGGGAGATCAGATGGATATGTGTGGGAGATCAGATGGATATGTGTGGGTGATCTGATAGATATGTGTGGGAGGTCTGATTTGTGTGTGAGGTCTGATGGATATGTCTGGGAGATCTGATAGATATGTGGTGGAGGTTAGTTGGATATGTGTGGGAGATCTGATGGATATGTGTGGGAGATCTGATGGATATGTGTGGGAGATCTGATGGATAAGTGTGGGAGATCTGATGGATATGTGTGGGAGATCTGATGGATATGTGTGGGAGATCTGATGGGTATGTGTGTGAGGTCTGATGGATATGTGTGTGAGGTCTGATGGATATGTGTGGGAGATCTGATGGATATGTGTGTGAGGTCTGATGGATATGTGTGTGAGATCTGATGGATATGTGTGGGTGATCTGATAGATATGTGTGGGAGGTCTGATTTGTGTTGGAGGTTTGATAGATATGTGTGGGAGATCTGATGGATATGTCTGTGAGCTGATGGATATGGGGTGGAGGTCTGATTAATATGCATGGAATGTCTAATGGGCATGTGGAGAGGTCTTATAGGTGTAACCCTACAGCACCAACATTGGAAACAGGCATTTTTACATCCAACTCAGCACAGCTGACTTCTCTGTAAGTGTAGATGTGACCACAATATGTATGGCACTGCATGGGACATACCTGCAAGTCCTCAATACTGGAGCATACTGTAGTGTTTAAATATGCCAAACACAGCATAAGCAAATGTACTTACACCTCTGCATGGGAGGTACTCTGCATGCTGAATATCACAATGCCAACAAGCAGTACGTGGACTCTGGAACACTGGCACCATGGGACAACACATGCAAATGCTGCATTTTACATGTGCCGCCTGTACAACTGGAAACATGGTGGTGAGGTTCATGTTTACAGTGGTACTGTTGGTTCACATAAAATGCTGTAAGTTGCATTTTACACTTGTTGACCAATCCGTGTTGGCATTCAATTACTGCTTGTCGACATTATGATATTGGGCCTGATTCTACAGTAAGTTGGGCGCTATTTAAATTTTCACACAAATGGGCAATGCTTTTTCTTCTGCACATGCATCTGTGTGCACTACACATGTGCCCCAATTATTGGGAGTAGCTAAAAAGATGCATAAAGATGTTACATCTTATGGGAGTGCCGCAGGTATGTCGCTGAAAGCGGTTGCGAACAAAGACGGTGAACAGCCCACATAGATGCCCATACTCAGATGGAGAAACTTTGCCTGCTATAGGACGGGTGCTGGTTTCAATGGTGCGACCAATGGTGGATGCCCCAACCTACATCTACTGATAGTGACAGTGGGCATCTCAGTCCTTGCACATTGGGAGTTACAGCCTCACACCAGGAAAGGTCTTTGTAGCGGCATTAGCATAAAGACGCAGATGCCACAAACATGAACGCAGAATCCGGCCGAAATGTGAATGTTCTTATCCCATCTGCAGCGGCCCAAAAGTGTTTATTGGTAACTTTTGTTGTTTTTCCAGGAGACCTTCTCAGACCACAGCGGAAAGATGTCATGTTTCAATCATTTAATGGTTGGAATATTTTCTAGAGAAGATCCCAGCTCATACGAGTGGCTGACCAATGGAGTGAGGTGTATTGGTAGGTTGCATGTAATACACACTAGCAATGCTGAACCCACACAGGACTCACACAGTTTGTATAAAAAGCAAAGTGTTTGCAACCAACAATAAAGTGCACATTAGTGTTTGGGTGATCCACAAGAAAAACAGTAAAAAGAATATGTTGTTGTTGCCCCACAGAGTTAATGTAATCGATAAAATTACATCAAAGTAGCTGCTAAATAAGCCTCAAAATAATTTAGCACAACTGTAAGTCTCAAAGTTATAGAACTGAAAAGTCACATCCTCTAGTACAGTGGTTCTCAAACTCTGACCTCAGGACCCCACACAGTTCACGTTTTGCAGGTCACCCAGCAGGTGCACAGGTGTAATTATTACTCACTGACACATTATAAAAGGTCCTCAGGTGGAGCTAATTATTTAACTTGATTCCGTATGGAGACATGGAAAACATGCACTGTTTGGGGTCCTGAGGACCGAGTTTGTGCTCTAGTATAACACATACAGGAAAGGATTGTAGTGAATCTAGAAATCGCACACATCCTCTTGAACAGTTTCTAAACATATCAAAGCAACCTACTGTATAAGATAAGTATAAAACAGTGGCTTAACTTGGGTATTTGGGGCCCAGGGCAAATTTAAAAAAGGAGACCCCCCGCCTCCCTATGTGCATGCGCCGATGGCGCGTGGCAAAAAATGGGTGTGGTCACTTAAAAATGGGGCATGTCAATATGACACACACCCCTTTATTGTCACTCTGAACACTCCTTTCCATATGGATCTTAACCCCAGTAGTGCTCCATATACAGTATCCCAGTAGTGGTCCCCCTTATGCAGCCCCTCATTAGTTCACCTTATTCAGTGTCCCCAGTAGTGGTCCCCCTTATGCAGTGCCCCATGTAGTGGTCCCCCCTAGGAAATGCCCCCAGTAGCAGTCCCCCCAATGCAGTGTCCCCAGTAGAGGTACCCCTTATGCAGTGCCCTTTATATAGTGCCCCAGTAGAAGTCCCCCCTATGCAGTGCCCCCAGTAGTGGTACCCCCTATGCAGTGCCCTTTATATAGTGCCCACAGCAGTAGTCCCCCATACAGTGACCCCAGTAGTGATCCCCCTTATGCAGACCCCCAGCAGTGATCCTACCTATCCAGTGCCCCTTATACAGTGTCCTCTGTTGTGATCCTCCCTATTTAGTGCCCCCAGTAGAGGTCCCCCCAGAGCAGTGCCACTAGTCCCTTATTTAGTGCCCTCAGCAGTAGTCCCCACCCCATGCAGTGCCCCCAGTAGTGGTCCCCCTTATGCAGGCCCACAGTAGTGACCCCCCTATCCAGTGCCCTTATACAGTGCCCCCTGTAGTGGTCCTCCCTATTTAGTGCCCCCAGTAGTGGGTCCCCTAGTAGTAAGCCCCTTATAGAGTGTCCCCCGTAGAAGTTTCACCCCTAGTAGTAGTCCCCAGTAGAGGTTCCCCCTCCCAATGCAGTGCCCCCAGTAGTAGCCCCGCCAGTTGTAGTCCCCAGTAGTACCCCACCCCCAGTAGAGGTCCCTGCAGTAATGGTGCCCCCAGTAGTAGTAGCTCACCCCGCCTGTAATGGTGCCCCCATTGGTAGCAGTAGCTCCACCCCAGTAATGGTGCCCCAGTAGTAGTAGTAGTAGTAGTAGTAGTAGTAGTAGTAGTATCTACCCCCCAATAATGGTGCCGCCAGTAGTAGTAGTAGTAGTATCCCCCACCAGTAATGGTGCCCAAAGTAGTAGTAGTAGTAGTAGTATCTCCCCTCCAGTAATGGTGCCCCCAGTAGTAGTAGTAGCTCCCCCCCAGTAATGGTGCCCCCAGTAGTAGTAGTAGTAGTAGTAGTAGTAGCTCTCCCCTGTTATGTTGCCCCCAGCAGTAGTAGTAGTAGTAGTAGTAGTAGGAGTAGCTCCCCCCAGTAATGGTGCCTACAGTAGCAGTAGTAGAAGTAGTAGTAATAGTAGCAGCAGCTCCCCCCAGTAATGATGCCCCCAGTAGTAGTAGTAGTAGTAGTAGTAGTAGTAGTAGAAGTAGCTCCCTCAGTAATGGTGCCCTCAGTAGAAGTAGTAGAAGTAGTAGTATCTCCCCCCTGTAATGGTGCCCCCAGTAGTAGTAGTAGTAGTAGTAGTAGTAGCTCATCCCCCAGTAATAGTGCCCCCAGTAGAGGTAGCAGCTCCCCCCAGAAATGGTGCCCCAGTAGTAGTAGTAGTAGTAGCTCCCCCAAGTAATGGTGCCCCCAGTAGTAGTAGTAGCTCACCTCCAGTAGTGGTGCCCCCAGTAGTAGTAGTAGTAGTAGTAGTAGCTCTCCCCTGTTATGTTGCCCCCAGTAGTAGTAGTAGTAGTAGTGGTAATAGTAGTAGCTCCCCCCAGTAATGGTGCCCTCAGTGGTAGTAGTAGTAGTAGTAGTAGTAGTAGTAGTAGAAGTAGTAGTAGTAGTAGCTCATCCCCCAGTAATGGTGCCCCCAGTAGTAGTATCTCCCCCCCAGTAATGGTGCCCCCAGTAGTAGTAGAAGTAGCTCCCCCCAGTAATGGTGTCCCCAGTAGTAGCAGTAATAGTAGAAGTAGCTCCCCCCAGTAAAGGTGCCCCCAGTAGTAGTAGTAGTATTATTAATATTAGTAGTAGTAGTAGTAGTAGTAGGAGTAGCTCCCCCCAGTAATGATGCCCCCAGTAGCAGTAGTAGTAGTAGTAGAAGTAGCTCCCTCAGTAATGGTGCCCTCAGTAGAAGTAGTAGTATTAGTAGTATCTCCCCCCTGTAATGGTGCCCCCAGTAGTAGTAGTAGTAGTAGTAGTAGTAGCTCATCCCCCAGTAATAGTGCCCCCAGTAGTAGTAGTAGTAGTAGTAGTAGTAGTAGCAGCTCCCCCCAGAAATGGTGCCCCAGTAGTAGTAGTAGTAGTAGTAGTAGTAGCTCTCCCCTGTTATGTTGCCCCCAGTAGTAGTAGTAGTAGTAGTAGTAGTAGTAGTAGGAGTAGCTCCCCCCAGTAATGGTGCCTACAGTAGCAGTAGTAGAAGTAGTAGTAATAGTAGCAGCAGCTCCCCCCAGTAATGATGCCCCCAGTAGTAGTAGTAGTAGTAGTAGTAGTAGTAGTAGTAGTAGTAGAAGTAGCTCCCTCAGTAATGGTGCCCTCAGTAGAAGTAGTAGTAGTAGTAGTAGCTCATCCCCCAGTAATAGTGCCCCCAGTAGAGGTAGCAGCTCCCCCCAGAAATGGTGCCCCAGTAGTAGTAGTAATAGTAGTAGTAGTAGTAGAAGTAGTAGTAGCTCCCCCCAGTAATGGTGCCCCCAGTAGTAGTAGTAATATTAGTAGTAGTAGTAGAAGTAGTAGTAGCTCCCCCCAGTAATGGTGCCCCCAGTAGTAGTAGTAGTAGTAGCTCCCCCAAGTAATGGTGCCCCCAGTAGTAGTAGTAGCTCACCTCCAGTAGTGGTGCCCCCAGTAGTAGCAGCAGTAGTAGTAGAAGTAGGTCCCCCAGTAATTGTGCCCTCAGTAGTAGTAGTAGTAGTAGTAGTAGTAGTAGCTCTCCCCCAGATATGGTGCCCATAGTAGTAGTAGTAGTAATAGTAGTAGTAGAAGTAGTAGTAGTAGTAGCTCATCCCCCAGTAATGGTGCCCCCAGTAGTAGTATATCCCCCCCAGTAATGGTGCCCCCAGTAGTAGTAGAAGTGGCTCCCCCCAGTAATGGTGTCCCCAGTAGTAGTAGTAGTAATAGCTCACCCCCAGTAATGGTGCCCCCAGTAGTAGCAGTAATAGTAGAAGTAGCTCCCCCCAGTAAAGGTGCCCCCAGTAGTAGTAGTAGTATTATTAATATTAGTAGTAGTGTTAGTTGTAGTAGTAGCAGTAGCTCCCCACCAGTAATTGTGCCCTCAGTAGAATTAGTAGTAGTAGTGGTAGAAGTAGTAGCTCCCCCAGTAATGGAGCTAACAGTAGCAGTAGCTCCCCAACCAGTAATGGTGCCCCCAGTAGTAATAGTAGTAGCTCCCCTCCAGTTATGGTGCCCCCAGTAGTAATAGTATTAGTAGCTCCCCCCAGTAATGGTGCCCCCAGTAGTAGTAGTAGTAGTAGTAGTAGTAGCTCACCCCCAGTAACGGTGCCCCCAGTAGCAGTAGTAGTAGTAGTTTCTCCCCCCCCCCGTAATAGTGCCCCCAATAGTAGTAGAAGAAGTAGTAGTAGCTCCCCCTCAGTAATGGTGCCCCCAGTAGTAGTAGTAGCTCCCCCCAGTAATGGTGCCCCCAGCAGTAGTAGTAGTAGTTGTAGTAGTCATAGTAGTTGTATTAATAGTAGCAGCAGCTCCCCCCAGTAATGGTGCCCCAGTAGTAGTAGTAGTAGTAGCTCCCCCCTGTAATGGTGCCCCAGTAGTAGTAGTAGAAGTAGTAGTAGTAGTAGTAGCTCCCCCCAGTAATGGTGCCCCCAGTAGTAGAAATAGTAGTAGTAGTAGTAGCAGTAGTAGTAGTAGCAGCAGCTCCCCCCAAGTAATGGTGCCCCCAGTAGTAGAAATGGTAGAAGTAGTAGTAGTAGCAGTAGAAGTAGAAGTAGCTCCCGCCAGTAATGGTGCCCCCAGTAGCAGTAGTAGTAGTAGTAGCTCCCCTCCCAGTAATGGTGCCCCCAGTAGTAGATGTAGTTTCTCCCCCCCAGTAATGGTGCCCTCAGTAGTAGTAGTAGTAGTAGTAGCTCCCCCCAGTTATGGTGCCCCCAGTAGTTGTAGTAGTAGTATTAGTAGCTCACCCCAAGTAATGGTGCCCCCAGTAGTAGAAGTAGTATCTCCCCCCCTGTAATGGTGCCCCCAGTAGTAGTAGTAGTAGTAGTAGTAGTAGCTCATCCCCCAGTAATAGTGCCCCCAGTAGTAGTAGTAGTAGTAGCAGCTCCCCCCAGAAATGGTGCCCCAGTAGTAGTAGTAGTAGTAGTAGTAGTAGTAGTAGAAGTAGCTCCCTCAGTAATGGTGCCCTCAGTAGAAGTAGTAGTAGTAGTAGTAGTATCTCACCCCTGTAATGGTGCCCCCAGTAGTAGTAGTAGTAGTAGTAGTAGTAGTAGCTCATCCCCCAGTAATAGTGCCCCCAGTAGAGGTAGCAGCTCCCCCCAGAAATGGTGCCCCAGTAGTAGTAGTAATAGTAGTAGTAGTAGTAGAAGTAGTAGTAGCTCCCCCCAGTAATGGTGCCCCCAGTAGTAGTAGTAGTAGTAGTAGCTCCCCCAAGTAATGGTGCCCCCAGTAGTAGTAGTAGCTCACCTCCAGTAGTGGTGCCCCCAGTAGTAGCAGCAGTAGTAGTAGAAGTAGGTCCCCCAGTAATTGTGCCCTCAGTAGTAGTAGTAGTAGTAGTAGTAGTAGTAGCTCTCCCCCAGATATGGTGCCCATAGTAGTAGTAGTAGTAGTAGTAGTAGTAGTAGAAGTAGTAGTAGTAGTATCTCCCCCCCAGTAATGGTGCCCCCAGTAGTAGTAGAAGTAGCTCCCCCCAGTAATGGTGTCCCCAGTAGTAGTAGTAGTAATAGCTCACCCCCAGTAATGGTGCCCCCAGTAGTAGCAGTAATAGTAGAAGTAGCTCCCCCCAGTAAAGGTGCCCCCAGTAGTAGTAGTAGTATTATTAATATTAGTAGTAGTGTTAGTTGTAGTAGTAGCAGTAGCTACCCACCAGTAATTGTGCCCTCAGTAGAATTAGTAGTAGTAGTGGTAGAAGTAGTAGCTCCCCCAGTAATGGAGCTAACAGTAGCAGTAGCTCCCCAACCAGTAATGGTGCCCCCAGTAGTAATAGTAGTAGCTCCCCTCCAGTTATGGTGCCCCCAGTAGTAATAGTATTAGTAGCTCCCCCCAGTAATGGTGCCCCCAGTAGTAGTAGTTGTAGTAGCTCACCCCCAGTAACGGTGCCCCCAGTAGCAGTAGTAGTAGTAGTTTCTCCCCCCCCGTAATAGTGCCCCCAATAGTAGTAGAAGAAGTAGTAGTAGCTCCCCCCCAGTAATGGTGCCCCCAGTAGTAGTAATAGCTCCCCCCAGTAATGGTGCCCCCAGTAGTAGTAGTTGTAGTAGCTCACCCCCAGTAACGGTGCCCCCAGTAGCAGTAGTAGTAGTAGTTTCTCCCCCCCCCGTAATAGTGCCCCCAATAGTAGTAGAAGAAGTAGTAGTAGCTCCCCCCCAGTAATGGTGCCCCCAGTAGTAGTAATAGCTCCCCCCAGTAATGGTGCCCCCAGCAGTAGTAGTAGTAGTTGTAGTAGTCATAGTAGTTGTATTAATAGTAGCAGCAGCTCCCCCCAGTAATGGTGCCCCAGTAGTAGTAGTAGTAGTAGTAGTAGCTCCCCCCTGTAATGGTGCCCCAGTAGTAGTAGTAGAAGTAGTAGTAGTAGTAGTAGCTCCCCCCAGTAATGGTGCCCCCAGTAGTAGAAATAGTAGTAGTGGTAGTAGCAGTAGTAGTAGTAGCAGCAGCTCCCCCCAAGTAATGGTGCCCCCAGTAGTAGAAATGGTAGAAGTAGTAGTAGTAGCAGTAGAAGTAGAAGTAGCTCCCGCCAGTAATGGTGCCCCCAGTAGCAGTAGTAGTAGTAGTAGCTCCCCTCCCAGTAATGGTGCCCCCAGTAGTAGATGTAGTTTCTCCCCCCCAGTAATGGTGCCCTCAGTAGTAGTAGTAGTAGTAGTAGCTCCCCCCAGTTATGGTGCCCCCAGTAGTTGTAGTAGTAGTATTAGTAGCTCACCCCAAGTAATGGTGCCCCCAGTAGTAGAAGTAGTATCTCCCCCCCTGTAATGGTGCCCCCAGTAGTAGTAGTAGTTGTAGTAGTCATAGTAGTTGTATTAGTAGTAGCAGTAGCTCCACCCCAGTAATGGTGCCCCCAGTAGAGGTAGCAGCTCCCCCCAGTAATGTTGCCCCAGTAGTAGTAGTAGTAGTAGTAGTAGTAGTAGTAGTAGTAGCTCCCCCCAATAATGGTGCCCCCAGTAGTAGAAATAGTAGTAGTAGTAGCAGTAGTAGTAGTAGCAGCAGCTCCCACCAGTAATGGTGCCCCCAGAAGTAGAAATGGTAGTAGTAGTAGTAGCAGTAGTAGAAGTAGAAGGAGCTCCCCCCAGTAATGGTGCCCCCAGTAGTAGTAGTAGTAGAAGTAGTAGTAGTAGTAGTATTAGTAGTAGTAGTAGTTGTAGCTCCACCAAATTAATGAGCCCCCAGGAGTAGTAATAGTAGTAGCTCCACCCCAGTAATGGTGCCCCCAGTAGTAATAGTAGTAGTAGTAGTAGCTCCCCCCCAGTAATGGTGCCACCAGTAGTAGTAGTTTTTGTTGTAGCTCCACCCCAGTAATGTGCCCCCAGGAGCTGAAGTAGTAGTAGTAGCTCCCCCCCAGTAATGGTGCCCCCAGTAGTAGTAGTTGTAGTAGTAGCTCCCCCCCAGTAATGGTGCCCCCAGTAGTAGAAGTAGTAGTAGCTCCCCCCCAGTATTGATGCCCTCAGTAGTAGTAGAAGTAATAGTTGTATCTCCCCCCAGTAATGGTGCCCCCAGTAGTAATAGTGGTAGTTGCTCTCCCCCAGATATTGTGCACCTAGTAGTAGTAGTAGCTCACCCCCATTAATGGTTCCCCCAGTAGTAGCAGTAGTAGTAGTAGTAGTAGTAGAAGCTCCCCTCCCAGTAATGGTGCCCCCAGTAGTAGCAGTAGTAGTAGTAGCTCTCCCCTGTTATGTTGCCCCCAGTAGTAGTAGTAGTAGTAGTAGTAGTAGTAGGAGTAGCTCCCCCCAGTAATGGTGCCCCCAGTAGCAGTAGTAGAAGTTGTAGTAATAGTATCTCCCCCCAGTAATGATGCCCCCAGTAGTAGTAGTAGTAGTAGTAGTAGTAGAAGTAGCTCCCTATGTAATGGTGCCCTCAGTAGATGTAGTAGTAGTAGTATCTCCCCCCAGTAAAAATGCCCCCAGTAGTAGTAGTAGTAGTAGTAGTTGTAGTAGTAGTATCTCCCCCCAGTAAAAATGCCCCCAGTAGTAGTAGTAGTAGTAGTAGTAGCTCCCCCCAGTAATGGTGCCCCCAGTAGTAGCAGCAGTAGTAGTAGAAGTAGCTCCCTCAGTAATGGTGCCCTCAGTAGTAGTAGTAGTAGTAGTAGTAGTAGTAGTATTAGTAGTATCTCTCCTCCAGATATGGTGCCCGTAGTAATAGTAGTAGTAGTAGCTCATCCCCCAGTAATGCTGCCCCCAGTAGAGATAGCAGCTCCCCCCAGTAATGGTGCCCCCAGTAGTAGTAGTAGTAGTAGCTCCCCCCAGTAATGGAGCCCCCAGTAGTAGTAGTAGCTCACCTCCAGTAGTGGTGCCCAAAGTAGTAGCAGCAGTAGTAGTAGTAGTATCTCCCCCCAGTAATGGTGCCCCCAGTAGTAGTAGTAGTAGTAGAAGTAGTAGTAGTAGCTCATCCCCAGTAATGGTGCCTGTAGTAGTAGTAGTAGTAGTAGCTCCCCACCCAGTAATGGTGCTGCCAGTAGTAGTAGTAGTATTAGTAGTAGTAGTATCTCCCCCCAGTTATGGTGCCCCCAGTAGTAGTAGTAGTAGTAGTAGTAGTAGTAGTAGTAGTAGTAGTAGTAGTAGTATTAGTAGCTCACCCCCAGTAATGGTGCCCCCAGTAGTAGTAGGAGTAGCTCCCCCCAGTAATGGTGTCCCCAGTAGTATTAGTAGAAGTAGTAATAACTCACCCCCAGTAATGGTGCCCCCAGTAGTAGCAGTAATAGTGGAAGTAGCTCCCCCCAGTAACGGTGCCCCTAGTAGTAGTATTATTAATATTAGTAGTAGTGTTAGTAGTAGTAGTAGCTCATCCCCCAGTAATGCTGCCCCCAGTAGAGATAGCAGCTCCCCCCAGTAATGGTGCCCCCAGTAGTAGTAGTAGTAGTAGTAGCTCCCCCCAGTAATGGAGCCCCCAGTAGTAGTAGCAGCAGTAGTAGTAGAAGTAGCTCCCACAGTAATGGTGCCCTCAGTGGTAGTAGTAGTAGTAGTATCTCCCCCCAGTAATGGTGCCCCCAGTAGTAGTAGTAGTAGTAGTAGTAGTAGTAGAAGTAGTAGTAGTAGCTCATCCCCAGTAATTGTGCCCCCAGTAGTAGTAGTAGTAGTAGTAGTAGTAGTAGCTCTCCCCCAGTAATGGTGCCCGTAGTAGTAGTAGTAGTAGTAGTAGTAGCTCCCCACCCAGTAATGGTGCTGCCAGTAGTAGTAGTAGTATTAGTAGTAGTAGTATCTCCCCCCAGTTATGGTGCCCCCAGTAGTAGTAGTAGTAGTAGTAGTAGTAGTATTAGTAGCTCACCCCCAGTAATGGTGCCCCCAGTAGTAGTAGTAGTATCTCCCCCCAGTAATGGTGCCCCCAGTAGTAGTAGGAGTAGCTCCCCCCAGTAATGGTGTCCCCAGTAGTATTAGTAGAAGTAGTAATAACTCACCCCCAGTAATGGTGCCCCCAGTAGTAGCAGTAATAGTGGAAGTAGCTCCCCCCAGTAACGGTGCCCCTAGTAGTAGTAGTAGTATTATTAATATTAGTAGTAGTGTTAGTAGTAGTAGTAGCTCCCCACCAGTAATTGTGCCCTCAGTAGTAATAGTAGTAGTAGTAGGAGTAGTAGTAGTAGTAGTAGAAGTAGCTCCCCCAGAAATGGAGCTTACAGTAGCAGTAGCTCCCCACCCAGTAATGGTGCCCCCAGTAGTAATAGTAGTAGCTCCCCTCCAGTTATGGTGCCCCCAGTAGTAATAGTATTAGTAGTTCCCCCCAGTAATGGTGCCCCCAGTAGTAGTAGTAGCTCACTCCCTGTAATGGTGCCTCCAGTAGCAGTAGTAGTAGTAGTAGTAGTTTCTCCCCCCCTGTAATAGTACCCCCAATAGTAGTAGAAGAAGTAGTAGTAGCTCCCCCCAGTAATGGTGCCCCCAGTAGTAGTAGTAGCTCCCCCCAGTAATGGTGCCCCCAATAGTAGTAGTAGTAGTTGTAGTAGTCATAGTAGTTGTATTAGTAGTAGCAGCAGCTCCCCCAGTAATGGTGCCCCAGTAGTAGTAGTAGTAGTAGTAGTAGTAGTAGTAGTAGCTCCCCCCAGTAATGGTGCCCCAGTAGTAGTAGTAGTAGTAGTAGTAGTAGTAGTAGTAGTAGTAGTAGTAGTAGTAGTAGCTCCCCCCAGTAATGGTGCCCCCAGTAGTAGAAATGGTAGTAGTAGTAGTAGTAGTAGTAGTAGCTCCCCCCAGTAATGGTGCCCCCAGTAGTAGAAATAGTAGTAGTAGTAGCAGTGGTAGTAGTAGTAGCAGCAGCTCCCCCCAGTAATGGTGCCCCCAGTAGTAGAAATGGTAGTAGTAGTAGTAGTAGTAGTAACAGCAGTAGAAGTAGAAGTAGCTCCCCCCAGTAATGATGCCCCCAGTAGCAGTAGTAGTAGTAGTAGTAGTAGTAGTAGTAGTAGCTCCCCACCCAGTAATGGTGCCCCCAGTAGTAGTAGTAGTATTATTAGTAGTAGTAGCTCCCCCCAGTTTTGGTGCCCCCAGTAGTAGTAGTAGTAGTAGTAGTATTAGTAGCTCACCCCAAGTAATGGTGCCCCCAGTAGTAGAAGTAGTAGTAGTAGCTCCCCCCCAGTAATGGTGCCCCCAGTAGAGGTAGCAGCTCCCCCCATTAATGGTGCCCCAGTAGTAGTAGTAGTAGTAGTAGCTCCCCCCAGTAATGGTACCCCCAGTAGTAGAAATATTAGTAGTAGCAGCAGCTCCCCCCAGTAATGGTGCCCCCAGTAGTAGAAATGGTAGTAGTAGTAGTAGTAGTAGTAGTAGTAGTAGTAGCAGTAGAAGCAGAAGTAGAAGTAGCTCCCCCCAGTAATGGTGCCCCCAGTAGTAGTAGTAGTAGTAGTAGTAGTAGTAGTAGTAGTATTAGTAGTAGTAGTTGTAGCTCCTCCAAATTAATGTGCCCCCAGGAGTAGTAATAGTAGTAGCTCCCCCATGTAATGGTGCCCCCAGTAGTAATAGTAGTAGTAGTAGTAGCTCCCCCCCAGTAATGGTGCCCCCAGTAGTAGTAGTTGTAGATGTAGCTCCACCCCAGTAATGTGCCCCCAGGAACAGTAGTAGTAGTAGTAGCTCCCCCCCAGTAATGGTGCCCCCAGTAGTAATAGTAGTAGTAGTAGTAGCTCCCCCCCAGTAATGGTGCCGACAGTTGTAGTAGTTGTAGTTGTAGCTCCACCCCAGTAATGTGCCCCCAGGAGCAGTAGTAGTAGTAGTAGCTCCCCCCCAGTAATGGTGTCCCCAGTTGTAGTAGAAGTAGTATCTCCCCCCAGTAATGGTGCCCCCAGTAGTAGTAGCAGTAGCTCCCCCCTGTAATGGTGCCCTCAGTATTAGTAGTAGTGGTAGTAGTCATAGTAGTTGTATTAGTAGTAGCAGTAGCTCCACCCCAGTAATGGTGCCCCCAGTAGAGGTAGCAGCTCCCCCCAGTAATGGTGCCCCAGTAGTAGTAGTAGTAGTAGTAGTAGCTCCCCCCAGTAATGGTGCCCCCAGTAGTAGAAATAGTAGTAGTAGTAGCAGTAGTAGTAGTAGCAGCTCCCCCCAGTAATGGTGCCCCCAGTAGTAGAAGTGGTAGTAGTAGTAGTAGTAGTAGTAGTAGAAGTAGAAGTAGCTGCCCCCAGTAATGGTGCCCCCAGTAGTAGTAGTAGTAGTAGAAGTAGAAGTAGCTCCCCCATTAATGGTGCCCCAGTAGTAGTAGTAGTAGTAGTAGTAGTAGTAGTAGTAGCTCCCCCCAGTAATGGTGCCCCCAGTAGTAGAAATAGTAGTAGTAGTAGCAGTAGTAGTAGTAGCAGCTCCCCCCAGTAATGGTGCCCCCAGTAGTAGAAGTGGTAGTAGTTGTAGTAGTAGTAGTAGTAGTAGTAGTAGTGGTAATAGTAGTAGCTCCCCCCAGTAATGGTGCCCCCAGTAGTAATAGTAGTAGTAGTAGTAGTAGTAGCTCCCCCCCAGTAATGGTGCCCCCAGTAGTAGTAGTTGTAGTTGTAGCTCAACCCCAGTAATGTGCCCCCAGGAGCAGTAGTAGTAGTAGTAGCTCCCACCAGTAATGGTGCCCCCAGTAGTAGTAGAAGTAGTATCTCCCCCCAGTAATGGTGCCCCCAGTAGTAGTAGCAGTAGCTCCCCCCAGTAATGGTGCCCCCAGTATTAGTAGCAGTAGTAGTATTAGTAGTAGTAGTAGCTCCCCCCCAGTAATGGTGCCCCCAGTAGTAGTAGTAGTAGTAGTATCTCCCCCCCAGTAATGGTGCCCCCAGTAGTAGTCGTTCCCCCCCAGTAATGGTGCCCCCAGTAGTAGTAGTAGTAGCAGTAGTAGTAGCTATCCCAGTAATGGTGCCCCCAGTAGTAGTAGTAGTAGTAGTAGTATCTTTCCCCCAGTAATGGTGCCCCCAGTAGTAGTAGTAGTAGTAGTATCTCCCCCTGTCCCCCGTAGTGCAGACACACAAGTTACACAAAAAAAATACACTTACCTGAATCCACGCTCCATCTCCGGCCTCTGCTCCCGACGCATGTCAGTCTTCTCGGGCTGGCGCGCTTTGCATAATGGAAGAGACGTCATGATGTCATGACATCTCTCCCATTACCCACTGCCGGAGCCGGGAAGGAGCCGACTCTTGCAGTGAGTGCTGCAGCAGTCAATGAGAGTCTGTCTAACTTTCATTGGCTGCTTTTTAACACACCCATCGCCGCCAGCGCTGGCAGCGATGTGTGTGTTATGCACAGCATGAGATCGCCTGCCACCCTCCTCCTGGTGCTATTGGGTAAGCACTCACAGGGAGAGAAGGGGCTCAGCTGTGCAGCACAGGACTGGTGCTGGAAGCCTAGCGCCGGTCCTGTGTAAATGTGTAGCGCTGACCGTACTCACTGTGGTCGGCACTACACTGGCTAACTAGGGAGGGCAGGTATCGTGGCCATCGGCGCCCCCCCCTGTGCTGCTGGTCCCACAGCGCCCAGGGCACGTGCCCCGCTCTCCCTGCCCTAATTACTCCACTGGTATAAAATAGAGATGTGCTACCACTGAGTACAAGGCAGTTGCTCCACAAGTGTATTTCTTCTACATCATTGTTCGAACTATGAATGGTGGATAATTACCTGCCAATATTGAATCAGAGGGGAGGGGCCTTAATCCGCATGGTGGCAAGGTACAATTATTGAAATCTGATATGTAACTTTTCAGTTTCTACATTGCCAGCGATATGTGTTATAAGTTATATTGTTGGAAATCTGTATGTCATCAAAAATTATGCTATGTGTTGTACAATGATGTTATATGTTATGTTTAATTGTGCAAAACTATATATTACTCTTATTTATGTGCTAAAGTGTCATAATAAAAATATGTATCTAAAAAAATAAATAGAGATGTGCGCCGACCCCCATGTTTTGGTTTTGGATCTGTATTTTATTTAAAAAATTGATAAAAACAATTAAAATCACATAATTTGGGCCTCTTTTTGTTCCAACAGTATTATTAAACTCAATAACATAATTTCCAGACATTTCCAGTCGATATTGACCACCTCACAGCTCAAAATATTGTTCACCAACATAGGCCAAAGGCTGGCCGGCTAAACGAAGCAACTAACAGAGCAGCAGCAGCACAAACACGCGGCAGTTATTTCTATTTACAAATGTTTTGCAAATTAGTAATGTACTAGCAATAACCAACACGTACGTTCAATAGTAAACAATACAAAACATAAATTTACTAAGAATCGTGCATGGAATATCCTTGCTCAAAACAATTACAGGTGTAGCTAACAAGCAGCAAACAAAAAAACCCTAAACCATGTGTAATTTGGTATACAATTGGGAAACTGGCTGCCGGAATCCCAACAGCCGGCTTCCAGACTGCTTTATCCCGGTGTGGGATAAATGACCGGCATCTATTTCTAGACGCCTGTCATTTTTCCGACGCCGGGAGACCAGCGCCCGGCATCCCGATCAAAGGGATGCCGGGCGCCGTTTGGGGGAGATGGTTAGGTTTATGGGAACCCGGGGGGGTATTATGGTTAGGCACCCCCCTGCGAGGGTTAGGGTTAGGCTAGGGGGAAAGAGGTTTAGGGTTAGGGGGTTAGATTAGTATTGTAGATACTTACCTAGAGACGATCAGGATTTCCAGCGCTGTCGGTCTTCCGCTGCCGGGCTCTGCTCTTTTGTCGGGCTGCCGCTGCCGGGAATCGCACTCACGGTGATGCAGCAGCCAGGATTTCATACCGATTCCTGTAATTTGTAGGGGTGTGCACCGGCCACTTTTCGTGTTTTGTGATTTGGATCCAAAACCACCCTTCCGTGTTTTGGGTTCTGGGTTTTGTGTTTTGGATCTGTATTTTTTTTTAAAAGCATAAACACAGCTAAAATTACAGAATTTATGGCTTTTTCTGCTCCTATGCTATTATTAACCTCAATAACATTAATTTCCACTCATTTCCAGTCTATTCTGAACACCTCACACCTCACACCTCACAATATTGTTTTTAGTCCAAAAGATTGCACCGAGGTAACTGGATGACTATGCTAAGCGACACAAGTGTGCGGCACAAACACGTGGCCCATCTAGGAGTGACACTGCAGTGGCAGACAGGATGGCAGTTTGAAAAACTAGGCCCCAAAGAGTACATAATGCAAAGAAAAAAAAGAGGTGCAAGATGGAATTGTTCTTGGACCCTCCGACCCACCCTTATGTTATATACACAGGA
The DNA here is from genome assembly GCA_031769625.1 of Taudactylus pleione. NCBI lineage: Eukaryota > Metazoa > Chordata > Amphibia > Anura > Myobatrachidae > Taudactylus > Taudactylus pleione. Next base: position 3,228,456 of record JAUIMM010000208.1, on the reverse strand, counting down.
CATGCACACTTTAACAAACCAATCATTTCAGCGCCAGGGTCTGCCACACGACTGTGGCTGAAATGATTGGTTCATTTGGGCCCCCACAAAACAAGCTGGCAATTAATCTTTCCCTGCATAAACTGGCTCTACAGAGGCAAGATGTCATCATCATCCTCCTCATCCACCGATTCCTCACCCTCAGTGTTGTGTACATCCTCATCCTCATAGAGATTTAATTCATCCCTGCTGGAATCCACCACCACAGGTCGCTCTGTACATTCTGAAGGCTGGTCTCCCTGGAAGAATTGATAATTAATTTTTATGAACATCGGCCCTCATTCAGAGCCACTCGCTAGCGGCAGTACGCTCGTTCCGAGCGATGTTCGCACATCTGCGCATGCGTACGGATCGTTATACGCATGTGCGAACCAGTCAGTGCGGCCGAAATTCATATGCTCGCATTATAGCGAATGCCTGCTATTTTGAGTGACAGAATGAGGCGTATGTGGGTGGTAACAGGGGAAGGTGCTTGAAAACGGGGAGTGGAGATCCGAACGCAGGCGTGCTTAAAGGTCAAAACGGGCGTTTTATGGGTGTGCATAATTAATACAGCAGCGTCATTGACCACGTCACTGGGTTATTTTATAGCCAGAACTGCTCGCAATATTGTGGTAGCAAAAACCAACCACAAGAATAGCGAGCAGTTCATACGCTGGTCGATGTACTCGATTAATCTAATAAATAGCGGACATGACGTATGGTGCGAGCGGCCAGGGGGCGTTTTTAACAAATAAACGAGCGTATATGTTTTGCTCGCTCGTTTAGACTTAGAGGTGTGAACAGACTGCAATTTGCGAACGGATCATTTGAATAGCCACCCCTTGTTTTTGAACGAACGACCGCAAATAGCGAACGGCTCTGAATCAGGCCCATCATCTTCTCCACATTTTGTGGAGGCAACCTCCTACACCTTTCGCTGACAAGGTTCCCGGCTGCACTAAAAACTCTTTCAGAGTACACACTGGAGGGGGAGCAACTCAGGTAAAATAGAGCCAGCTTGTGCAGGGGCCTCCAAATTGCCTCTTTTTCCTGCCAGTACAGGTACGGACTGTCTGACATGCCTACTTGGATGCTGTCACCGATGTAATCCTCCACCATTCTGTCAATGGTGACAGTATCATATGCAGTGACAGTAGACAAGTCAGAAATTGTTGCCAGGTCCTTCAGTCCGGACCAGATGTCCAAACTTGGTCCTGTCTGCCCTGCATTACTAACGGTGTTGTGCTAATTGGACTTGTAATTACAAATAAATACTTAACATGGCAGAAATGAGTTCAAGACACCAAATAAATCTAACATATATTGATCCTGATCAGGTGAGAACTGTCAGATCAAGATTGGTCACATATATATGAAATATACAATTGTTTATATATTTTTTATGTTTTTTGTTTCCTTTAGTAAACCTGCCAGCCATGCAGGTTTTTATTAGGAACTAAGAGCTTCCATGGTAATGATAGTCTATACAGACTTTTATAATATTAAGGTGATTGTTATATGTCATTTGTATATCATTATTGACATGCTTATTGTGTATTTATTAAATTTATATGTTAGATTTATTTGGTGTCTTGATTTCATTTCTGCCAGATTAAGTATTTATTTGTAATTACAAGTCCAATTAGCGCAACACCATCAGTGTATTATTTATGTTTGGGATCATAAGTAGCTGATCTTTTCTTGGGTTCATACAGACCCATAGGTGTTTGCAGCTGTGATCTATTCTTCTATTGTAGTTCATTAGCGCTAGGCTGTCATTTGGTGTGCTGTGCATTACTGCCAGCGGGTTGCTTAGGATCCCTAAGTTTTTTCCTGGCAGCCCCAGTTGCGGGAGAAAATGAAGAAGGAGCTGTTGACGTGTCACGTTCCGCTTTAGCTAACAGTGTTTTCACCAGCAGGTTTTTGCACCTCTGCAGGCTTGTGTCGGCCGGAAAGAGAGACACCACATAGGCTTTAAACCTAGGATCAAGCACGGTGGCCAAAATGTAGTGGTCTGATATCAACAGATTGACCTCCCTGGAATCCTGGCAAAGCGAAAGAAGGGCTTCATCCACAAGTCCCACATGCCGAGCGGAATCGCTCTGTCTTAGCTCCTCCTTCACTTTGTCCAGCTGCTTCTGCAAAAGCCTGATGAGGGGAATGACCTGACTCAAGCTGGCAATGTCTGAACTGACTTCACGTGTGGCAAGTTCGAAGGGCTGGAGAACCTTGCACAACACGGAAATCATTCTCCACTGCGCTTGAGTCAGGTGCATGCACCCTCCTTTGCCTATGTCATAGGTGGATGTATAGGCTTGAATGGCCTTTTGCTGCTCCTCCATCCTTTGAAGCATAAAGAGGGTTGAGTTCCAACGTGTCACAACCTCTTGCTTCAGGTGATGTCGGGGCAGGTTCAAGTGTCTTTGCTCATGCTCCAGTTTTTGGCATGCAGTCACTGAATGGCAAAAATAGCCAGAAATTTTTCGGGCCACCCAAAGCGTCTCCTGCAAGTCCTTGTTGTGTTTCAGAAAATTCTGCACCACCAAATTTATTGTGTGAGTAAAACATGGGACGTGCTGGAATTTAACCAGATGTAATGCCCGCACAATATTAATGGTGTTGTCAGATATCACAAATCCCCAGGAGAGTCTAAGTGGGGTAAGCCACTGGGCGATGATTTCCTCAGTTTCTCTAAGAGGTTGCCGGCGGTGTGCCTCTTACTGAAACTGGTGATACACAGCGTAGCCTGCCTTGGAATGAGCTGGCGTTTCTGAGCAGCTGCTACTGGTGATGCTGCTGTTGTTGCTGCGTAAGGCGATACATCTACCCAGTGGGCTGTCTCAGTCATATAGTCCTTAGTCTGCCCTGTTCCACTTGTCCACATGTCCGTGGTTATGTGGACATTGGGTACAACTGCATATTTTAGGACACTGAGGACACTTTTTCTGATGTCTCTGTAAATTCTCGATTTCGCCTGCCTAGTGAAGTGGAATCTAGATGGGATTTTGTACCGAGGACACACTACCACCATCAATTGTCTAAATCCCACTGCACTAAAGGCAGATACCAGATGCATGTCTAACAACAACATGGCATTTAAGGCCTCAGTTATTCATTTTGCTTCAGGATGACTGCTGTCGTACTTCATCCTCCTCGCTAAGGACTGTTGGAGGGGCAATTGTTTAGTAAAAGTAGTGGTGTTCCTACTTCCTCTCTGGGATGATGCACGACTTCCAGCAGCAGCAGCGGCAACAGTAGGCGTAGCAATGCAGGATCCACCAGAGGAATCCAGGATAGGAGAGTCAGTCATGCCAGTGACTTAAAATCTCAGCATGATAGCACCTTTCATTACTATAGGGTGTGCAGTCTAGAGCCCCTCCTTATACCCCATATTGTGTATTTATACACACATCTGAAGCCTGAGATTGCTCCAGTCTAGATTAGCACCCCACCCCCCCACCCCCTCATAAATGTTTTTAAGCAGGGACCTAGCATTTGACTGCACTAGACAACAGGCATAATTACAAGTAAGTCCTATTTATATGGTTAGTGTCAGTTTATTTGGGGTGAGCGTTTGGGCGTGGGGCCCCCTGAGCTGTTCTGGCTGGACCTCTCCAGGGCATCACCATTTAATACATATAGTCACTTTGTACATCACCCTTATGTTTGTTTATTATTCATGTATTTTTTCACACACATTCTACCCCTATCATTATTATAACACTTGTTAATTACTTTACACACCTGATACTTTAGCACTTCACTGTCACCCTTTTTTTCGTGTGATGCCCTGGGGAGGTTTTTGGCTGGGCTGACTTTTGGGGTGCCCTGCGTCCCAGATGTGAACCCCAGAGTGTTAGGGACCTGCTCAAAGAGGTGACCTTGACGCTGGTGGGCAGGCCCGTATCAGTGGCCATTGATATACAAACTACCTCTGAAATTCTATATAATAAATTTAAAGGTATACAGTAATGATTGCATAGTGCATCTGCAACCTTGTTTTTTGTACATGCCAGTGACATGGCCTGCAGGACTACTTTCGATCCTGACTAAGGAGGAAATTGACGAGGAGGTAGTTCACGGTGTGGTTTGCAGGAGCTTGGATACAACAGGACAAAGGGATTTAGGTGTTCCTGGACTGCTTTCGGTCTTAGCCAAAGTTTCTGAACTTGACAGTAACTTTTTATGAATGCGCTGCAAGTGACGTATAAGGGAGGATGTTCCTAGGTGGTTAACGTCCCTACCCCTACTTATTTCACAGTTGTTGTCTGGATTTGGATTGAAATATTGCCAGACCAAAGAGGTGGAATGTTTGGTCTTCTGCCCAGGCATGACCGTGATGGGCTTTTTCATCTCACGGACAACAACTGTCTCCCCCGGAGCCTGATTTAAACAAACGACATCACCATCAGAATCCTCCTCGTCAACTTCCTCCTCAGCGCCAGCTACACCAGTATCCTCATCCTGTTGTACTTCAACAGTGACATCTTCAATTTGAATATCAGAAAGTGGACTGTGGGTGCTCCTTCCAGCACTTGCAGAGGGCATGCAAATGGTGGAAAGAGCCACTTCTTCTCGTCCAGTGTTGGGAAGGTCAGGCATCACAACCGCCGCCACACTTGGACTCTCCTTGGGGATTTGTAATATCTTCTTAGAATGCACAGTTTTTTGCTGTGCTTTTTTGTTGCCGGAGGAGGGCTTCCATTGTCATGAACATTGGGAAAGACCTTAGCCATTCCTTGCCACTCCGTGTCATAAATGGCATATTGGCAAGTTTACGTTTCTCCTCAGATGATTTAAATATTTCTTTAAGGTAATTTTCCTGAACTTTGTCATTTGGGATTTTATATGCCCTCTACTATGACATTGGGCTTCGGCCTTGGCAGACGACGTTGATGGCATTTTATCATCTATGTCATGACTAGTGGCAGCAGCTTCAGCACTAGGAGGAAGTGGTTCTTGATCTTTCCCTATTTTATTTTTATCGGACAAAGTTGTGTCCTCCATTTAAGTTATATTGATATATATGTGCAGCTAAGGCACACACAAACACAAAAAATAATATTTTTTTTTTGGAGTGTACTCTGGGGGTTACACCACCCTTTAAGAGACGAGCCTGCCAGCCCTTTACTTATGACACAGGCGCACGCTTGGCGCTGCTTATTTGTTGATGCATGTGCGGCTACAGTGCACACAATTCACAACACAGAAAATAATATTTTTTTTATTTTTTTTGTAGTGTACTTTGGGGGTTACTCCACCCTTTAACAGATGAGCCAGCCAGCCCTTTACTTATGACACAGGCGCACGCTTGGCGCTGCTACTGTGTTGATGCACGTGCGGCTACAGTGCACACAATTCACAACACAGAAAAGAATAATTTTTTATTTTTTTTGTAGTGTACTTTGAGGGTTACACCACCCTTTAACAGACGAGCCAGCCGGCCCTTTACTTATGACAAAGGCGCACGCTTGGCGCTGCTTATTTGTTGATGCATGTGCGGCTACAGTGCACACAATTCACAACACAGAAAATTATATATATATTTTTTTTTTTTGGAGTGCACTTTGGGGGTTACTCCACCCTTTAACAGATGAGCCAGCCAGCCCTTTACTTATGAAAAAGGTGCACGCTTGGCGCTGCTACTGTGTTGATGCACGTGCGGCTACAGTGCACACAATTCACAACACAGAAAAGAAGAATTTTTTTTTTTGGGGGGAGTGCACTTTGGGGGTTACACCACCCTTTAACAGATTTAGACACAGGCGCATGCTTGGCGCTGCTACTTTGTTAATGCACGTGCGGCTACTGCGCACACAATTCACAAACACAGAAAAGAAAAAAAAATTCTTTTTTTTGTAGTGCACTTTGGGGGTTACACCACCCTTTAACAGATGAGCCAGCCGGCCCTTGATTTATGACACAGGCGTATGCTTGGCACTGATTCTTAGTTGATGCACTTGGGGGGAGCACTCCTGATGGACAGATCACCCCCTGGACAACACTACAGCACCCCTTTAGGACTTCAGCCTTTTTGGGATACTGCACCACACAGCTCAGCCAGCCCCTATAGACTTTTGGAGTGGACACAACCCCTATGGACAACTGACTGCACAACACAGCCCAGCCAGCCCCTATGGACATTAGAGGAGTGGACACAGCCCCTATGGGCAACAGCAGCACAGCACAACACAACACAGCCAGCCCTAACTCCCACCCTCCCTCTTCACTGTCCACAGCCGGCGTGAGAAATGGTGCCGATACGGGGACCTTTTATTTTAACCAAAACCCACGAGATCCGACAGCAGGATGATGACGTTTTGCCTCGATTTCAGATCTGAGTCAGGCTGGAAAACTCGAGCCTGACTCAGACACGACTTGGATCAGGGGGCTCAGGGGGGTTTGGATTCCATAAATCCGAACCCGTTCATCCCTAGTCAATAGTAGAGATGTGCGGATTGGTTCTCCAGAAATCCGAATCCACTCTAATTTCATGAATCCAGGTAAATCTGAGTAACAGTTCTAATCTCCTGAGGAGATCTGGGTAAATCCAAGTTGCGGTTCTGATTGTTTTGTGGTTCAGAATTTGGATTTTAAATGCAAATGTCAGGTTTTGGATTGTATAAATTACATGTTTTTAGTTGATTTTAAAACTTTTAATCTGTTTTTTATTTAAAAAATCCAGATTCATAACCAAAACACTTGAGGGTGGTTTGTAAAACCAAATCCAGATTCAAAACCTTGAAGGATATACAGATCCAAAACCAAACCAAAACACAGGGGTTGGTGCACATCCCTATAGCAACAGCAGATATGCCCCTACACAAGTGAACACACCCCCACCCATACTTGCATACCCTCCCGAAATGGTCGGGAGCCTCACAAAAATCGGAAGTCGTTCCCAACCCCCTGGAAGAGTGGGCAAGTGTCCTGGCTGGCACAACCTGCCCACACCCCTCCCGCACCCCCCTGTCTGTGGCCGCTTCCATCTTGTTGAAGTGGGTGCTTCGTGGGAGCTGATGACGCAATTTGCGCTAAATTGCGTCATTGTGGCCCTGACCCCGGCTACACACTGCTGGTAATCTTCGCATTGTTTAGCGGAGGCAGGGTTTTGATGATGATGCAATCACGTGGCCAGGCCCCCCGCCCGCCTGCAAAATTGCGTCATGCTTCCTTCAATCCCACTGCTGTGCCAAGCTGGCTGCCTTGGATACAGTGTGTGATATAGTGTGGGTTGGATACAGTGCAGGCCGGATACAGTGTTGGTTGGATACAGTGTGGGTTGGATACAGTGTAGGTTGGATACAGTGTGGGTTGGATACAATGCAGGCCGGATACAGTGTGCTATATAGTGTGGGTTGGATACAGTGCATGCCCGATACAGTGTGGGTTGGATACAGTGTGGGTTGGATACAGTGTGGGTTGGTTACAGTGTAGGTCGGATACAGTGTGGGTTGGATACAGTGTGCGATATAGTGCGGGTTGGATACAGTGTGAGATATAGTGCGGGTTGGATACAGTGTGCGATATAGTGTGGGTTGGATACAGTGCCGGCCGGATACAGTGTGGGTTGGATAGAGTGTGGGTCGGGTACAGTGTGGGTTGGATACAGTGCAGGCCAGACACAGTGTGGGTTGGATACAGTGTGGGTTGGATAAAGTGCAGGTCGGATACAGTGTGGGTTGGATACAGTGTGGGTTGGATACAGTGTGGGTTGGATACAGTGTGCGATATAGTGTTGGTTGGATACAGTGCAGGCCGGATACAGTGTGGGTTGGATACAGTGTGGGTTGGATACAGTGTAGGTCGGATACAGTGCGGTTTTCAAACAGTGTGCGATATAGTGTGGGTTGGATACAGTGCAGGCCGGATACAGTGTGGGTTGGATACTGTGTGGGTTGGATACAGTGCAGGCCGGATACAGTGTGGGTTGGATACAGTACAGGTTGGATACAGTGTGGGTCGGGTACAGTGTGAGTTGGATACAGTGTGGGTTGGATACAGTGCAGGTCGGATACAGTGTGGGTTGGATACAGTGTAGGTCGGATACAGTGCGGGCTGGTTACAGTGTGTGTTGGATACAGTGCTGAGCGCTCGCAAGCGGGTCGATGTTACCCAAATGCACATGCGCACGACGGAGGTGCCTCCATCGTGCGCAAGCGCGAGACCTGAATAATGACGGGGTAGCCGTCATTATGGGTCTCTCACCAAAGGGGGCGTGCTGTCGATGGTGAGTGACAGCACGTCCCCTTTGTTGGGAGTGCCGGGGGCGTGGCTGCCCAGACGGAGGCGTTCCCATGGGAACGCCCACCGTCTGGGTCCGGCCCCACTGACATCACTAGTGATGTCAGTGGGAGAGATTTTGGCTCTGATAGAGCCAAAATCACTCCAGGGCTTGCGGCAGATGAGACCCTACCACAAGGGTCTCGTCGCAAGCCCGATGGTCTTGACCATCACGACCATCATCATGGACGCTCGCATCAGCTGTGGGTGGTAACCAACAGCTATGCAAGTATCCACGAGGCCGCTTCGCTAAAAAAAAAAACACGCCCTGATTCAGAGCGGGCGCTCGTTCAGAGCGTCCGGCTCTGAATCAGGCCCAGTGTGTGATATAGTGTGGGTTGGATACAGTGCAGGCCAGATACAGTGGGGGTTGGATACAGTGTAGGTCGGATACAGTGCAGGTTGGATACAGTGTGGGTTGGATACAGTGTAGGTCAGATACAGTGCAGGTCGGATACAGTGTGGGTTGGGTACAGTGCAGATCGGATACAGTGTGGGCCCAATACATGCAATTTATAGTGAAGGTCGGATACAGTGGGGGTTGGATACAGTGTAGGTCGGATACAGTGCAGGTTGGATACAGTGTGGGTTGGATACAGTGTAGGTCAGATACAGTGCAGGTCGGATACAGTGTGGGTTGGGTACAGTGCAGATCGGATACAGTGTGGGCCCAATACATGCAATTTATAGTGAAGGTCGGATACAGTGTGGGTTGGATACAGTGCGGGATACAATATGGTTAGGATACAGTGCAGATCTGATACAGTTTGTGTTGGATACAGTGCAGGTCGGATACAGTGTGGGTTGGATACAGTGCAGGTTGGATACAGTGTGGGTTGGATACAGTGCAGGTTGGATACAGTGTTTAGGCCCAATACAGTGCAATTTATAGTGAAGGTCGGATACAGTATGGGTTGGATACAGTGCGATAAACAGTGCGGTTTAGATACAGTGTAGGTCAGATATAGTGTGGGATACAGGGCCTCTTTCAGAGGTGGTCGTAGGATGCAAGCGGTCTTTCTGAAAAAGGGCGGCCGCTTGCATCCTAAACGGCCGCCTCTATGTCGGTCGTTAGGCTGTGGGTTAACACCCACAGCTCTAACGTCCGCTAAGGGTGATGGTCGCGATGGTCAAGACCATCGCGACCATCGGGGCTTACGATGAGACACTAAGGTAGGGTCTCATCAACCATAAGCCCCAGGGAGCTTCCTTCTCTGTTTGAGCAGGAAGCTCCCCACTGACATCACTGATGATGTAAGTGGAGCCGCCCCCAAACGGCATGCGTTCCGATAGCAAAATGGGGCGAGCTGTCACTCAACATCGACAGCTCGCCCCGTCTGCAATGAGACCCCTAATGATGGATCACCTGTCATTAGCCGGGTCTCGCGCATTCACACGATGGAGCCGGCTCTGTCGTGCGTATGCGCACTGGAGCAACATCGACCCGGTCGCGAGCTTGTAGAGCTAATGACCAGGTCTGAATAAACTCCACAGCGTGGGTTGGATATAGTGCACTTTCTGTGACAGCGGTGTCCTCAGTGTGAGAGTTCCAGTTATTTCATCACTGTGGTGGTGCCTGCGGTGCTGGTAGAGTGGCAGTGTCAGCAGAGCGGGGTGCCAGCAGCATCCTCAGTGTGGAGGTGTCAGTGTTGTCATCAGTGTGGGAGTGCTGGAAGTGTCAGCTGTGTGGGGGTACTGACAGTGTCCTCAGGATGTGGGCCGGCAGTGTGGGGGTGCTGGCAGTGTCCTCAGTGCAGTATGTCGGCAGAGTGAGGGAGCCAGTGGTGTCCTCAGTGCAAGGGTGCTGGCAGTGTTCACAGTGCAGGGTGCAGTGGTGTGGGCAAAGCAGGGTTGCCAGCGGTGTCTTCAGTGTGGGGGTGATGGTGGTGTTAGCAGTGTGGGTGTGCTGATGGTGTCCTCAGTGCGGGGATGCTAGCAGTGTGGGGGTGTCGATGATGTCCATAGTATGGGGGATAGCAGTGCAAGGTGCTGGCAGTGTCCTCAGTGCAAGGTGCTGGCAGTATTCTCAGTGAAAGATGCTGGCAGTGTCAGCAGCACAGGGGTGCTGTTGGAAGTGTGGGGGTGCATGCGGTGTTGGCATTGGGGGGGGCAGTGGTGTCAGTGGGTAGGATGTCCAGGTTCAGGTGGGCTCGGTTCTCTGAGAACAGGGCCCAAACGACATTAGCATAATCACAATATCACATATGGTTACTGAAATCAGTGGTATAATGATGATGTGTCTCCAGGAACTGATATATATGGTGTGAGATGGAGAAATAACAGAGATAGACTCCAGCGCTAGTAACTCCACTAGTCTACTAGAGCCTCCCCGCAGCTCTAATGCAGAATTGTGGAGAGATCTGGTGTCAGCCAATAAATAATACTCTGAACGGTGAAATACAGCTTATTCAGTGCCAATACATGATACTAACACAACATTCAATTGATAGTGATTATAGACTCAGGCTAGGGTTTTAGGCCTTGGGGACCTTATTGGTCACAGTACAATGCCCGGGATGGGTGGTCTGTTAGTCTGGCCACAATATGGCTGACTCTTAGTTGGAAACATCAGCGTACGCTTTTTCGTATGACTGTGGCAGAATACTTTATTTACTATGCTAAAGTGAGGATCTGCCTGTGTCTGACAGACATCTGTGGATCTGTTTTTCTGTCCATAGCTGCAACCATTATCATTAGTTTCTGGACTTGTATCCACCTCAAGCTGAGTGCTAGAGATACATCTGAAATAAGCGTCCTATATCTATCTGCACCCTGCGAAGGTCAGATAACATGCGCACTACAGTACATTCTCATGATACTCCCACTAGATGGAAATGTTCCATGCGTCCACATGGTCACAGCCCAGTTACCCCCCAGAACTATCCATTTAATGGATAAAGCATTCTATTAAAGGATGGATCAATCTGTCTGCTCTTGCGATCTCCATCCACGTGCATACGCCTTGTCCTGAGCATGCGCACTGCGCAGTTTCCGGCTATATCAGCTGATATCAGCAAGATCCCTCCCCATTTCCCCCTGTGTCCAACTCAGACTCAGGTCCAATATCTTCTCCACATCTTGGCTTTATTAGTCTTCACAAATAATTATAGCCTCTTTGCAAACCATTCCTAAGCAGCTTTCACAATATAGCTCAGTTGATTGTTGTATACTTTGTTGACATTCACCATGTCGGCATATCATCACAATGACAGAGAAGACAAGTCAACATGGTTAGAATGTATATAAACTGTTCCAGTAGTCCATCGGTGACTTACCTTCTTCAGAGGGTCCAGCAGCTCCATTAGTATTTTCTGGATCCAGCAGTGATGACTTCCAGATGTGATGTTCTGGTGGTGAATAATGCCCCTTACCCTAGTACTCCTACTAGTGCCTAACCCCCTAACCATCCCCTCCTGTAGCCTAACCATAACCCACCCCTCATTTAGCCTAACCCTTCCATCCTGCAGCCTAACCCTTCCATCCTGCATCCCAACTCTTCCCTCCCACAGCCTACCCTTAACCCTTCCCTCCCACAGTCTAACCTTAAATCTCCCTCCCACAGCCTAACTTTCTCTACCATAGTCTAACCCGAACCCTTCCATCCAACTGCCTAACCCTAACCTTCCTTCTCACAGCCTTGCACTAACCTTCCCAGCTAGAGGCTAACTTGTCTACCATAGACTAACCCTAACCCTTCCATCCCATTGCCTAACCCTAACCTTCCCTCCCATAGACTAAGCATAACATTCCCCCATACAGCCTAACCCTGTCCTTCCCTCCCACAGCCTAACTTTCTCTACTATAGACTAACTCTAAACCTTTCATCCTGCTGCCTAACCCTAATGTTCCCTCCCACAGACTAACCTTAACCTTCCCTCATACAGCCTAACCCTGTCCTCCCCTCCCACAGCCTAACCATAGTCTAACCCAAACCATTCCATCCCACTGCCTAACCCTAACCTTCCCTCTCACAGCCTAACCCTAAAATTCTTCCCCACAACCTAACTCTTTACAGCCTAACCCTAACCATCACCTCCTACAGCCTCACCCTAACCTTCTCTCCCATAGACTAAACCCTACCTTCCCTCCCAAAGCCTAACCTTTCTCTCCCACAGCCACACCCTAACCCTCCCACAGCCTAACCCATCCAGCTCAGTATGCTACCTGGTACACAGTCACACATATTTCTGTTGTACAATGTAATAACTTGCTGCTGCGTTGTGTAACTTTATCTTCCCTCCCCTTCTGACAATGCTTCCTAAAATGTTTCTTACAAATGTACAGTACATGATTAGATCACTCTGTTATCCCTGTAGCCACAGGTGCTCTATCTATCCATGTATGTGCCAGTGATAGGAAGAAGCCCAGTACACATCTGTGGCAGCAGGATGATGACATGTTTCTGTTTCATCTGTGTGATCTGTGCAGGAAAAGAGAAAGTGATTGTGGTGATTGATCATCTGACGGACATAAGTGAGAAGGAGAAGAACCGGATCCTGTAGTCCCAGCCCAGCATCGAGACGCTGTCCAGCAATTTGTTCCTCTATAATGAGGTGCAGGGCAGCAGTGATGAGACGACTCCATTAAAGCCACCAAGAAATACACATTTGGAGAAACTAATCCAGAGAATTGGTAAATATACAGGAGGAGCCATATTAGAACTAATAAGAATACTGCTAGTAAGCTCACTATCCAAGTACTTGGCCTAGGGCAGCTGGGTTGTAACTATGGAATGAGCGAGCAGTGTGCAGCCCAGGCCACAAGGCCCCAGGGCGTGGTACTATCACTTCCCTTAGGAAATGCACCCTGCAACCTAGATATATGCCTGAGAGCCAACCGGATCAGTTTCCAGGTCCCAGCCCCCTCCTGAGGATATTTTGGCATTATAAGTGCCGGGGACAGGAGCCACCGAGGATAAATTATTTCTCTGCTACAGGCCTGACTGGGAGGTTATCTGACTGTGTCTGGCTGCCCATCAAATTAATTGTATTTTTTTGCTGAGCTCTGCTGCTTACAGGGTATTATTAAAATATGGGCATTGACTGGTAGCTCTAAAACCTGGCTTCTTGGCTATTTCCAGTAAAATAAATATCACTGTGCAGAAATGATGTAGTAAGTAGCAGAGGGCTATGTACATTTTAATTAAGAGAGTTTTACTATGGACATTGGTGAATATATAGTAAAATCAAAGTAATAGAACCCAGACAATGAAAGATACAATTAGACATTTATATGCATTTCCCACACATGTTTTTGCTGTAGGCTCCGATATTTTTATTGATTTTGTTGTAACATCTTGTCCACATTTCTCAGAAATTGGGATTGAATCATATTTAGCAGAGTATAAATCACAAGGGGGGTATTCAATTAAGAGCGAATCCCTTCACCCGGCGGAATCTGTGCTGCAACCACCGAGCTTTACAGTAGTTGGATCTCACACAAAAGTGTTTACTACAGTACCTCATATGGTAGTGACCACTTTTCTGCGAATCAGGCATCCGGCTGGGTGGGTGAAGGGTGTTAGCTACCATTGCTGGCATTTATTCGCCATGGCAATGGCAATTCGCACTCCTCGCCAGCAATTGAATTTCCCCCATTGTGTCTCCAAAAATGTAAGAAACTCTAGGAGGAAAACATAGGGCCGTATTCAATTAGTTTCGCACCCACGATAAAGTTTTAGATGCCTGACTTTTTTGCCTACATTGCGACTTTTGGCCGCGGAAACTTATCGTGCGTGTCCCCGCTATTCGCCCTATTCAATTCCAAAAGACTCGAAAACGGCCACACGCAAGTCAGAACAGGCGGAAAGTTGTGTCAGAATCGGTGAAATCACCCTGACCCCCCCAAAAAGATGCAGAAGCATTGGAGATCAATGTAGTAGTGCCCGATTAGCCCTAATAAAACTGTTTGGGGTTATGAAGTTGGTACAATTGCTTCTAATTAACAAATTTACACAAGTGGTGAAGAATGGCATAAAGCAGGTTTTTTTGGAGAAAATAAGTAGTCCTGGCAAATTTGGAGTACACGAAAATGGGTGCTAGTATCTTTTAATGTCTCAAAAGTGAAGTTTTAATGAAAGTGAAATTCAGCCATCTTAAAAGCACCTGTAATACCAAAAACACTTGACTCCTTCTCAGAGCACCCCCAGAACCTTATTTTGCTAGTTTGTGTTGTCCCCCCCACTGTGTACTTTTTCGCCCCCAAATTCAAAGTTCTTTTTTGGGGGTGTACTTATATTTTTATCAGTAATTTTTTGATTCAGTTGTCCTTTGGAGGGCTGTCCCAAGGGTTCTGAGTGGTGTCCCCACCTTTGTACACCAAAACAGAAATGTTGCACTTCTTTTCTCCTGCTATTCAGAGGTGAATCTTTTTCTCCTGTTACATTGCATTGACTTTCCGAGTACGTGAAAAGCGGATGGAATTGAATACGGACATAAGTTTCCAACAGGCTAAAAATCACAATCATCAATACTTTTTTGCAGATCTCGGCTTTTCGCTTCTAATTGAATACAGGCCACAGTTGATGAAGGAATACAATATTCTTTATAATCAACTTAAACATTCCAGATCAAAGATCAGGACACAACTGGCCTTCACCCATATTTGCTGATGTTGCCCCTAAATTTACTAAGCTCACGTTTTTGGGTCCCAATAATTAGGGCAAGATATTCCACTGTTGGGAAACATTATAGATACATAGTAATAACTCAATCTGTTAATATGTAATATGTTATGAAAACAGTCCCCTTCATGTATTGTCCCATTGAGGCAACATATATAATTGCATGTGATAATCTGGATTGTGGCAGAGATTTTATTTAAAAAAAGTAAAATAAAAGTATAAAATCAAACCATCTAATTGACTGCCCCATAGACGTCTTTTCATTCTCCTTTCCTAATCCCTACATAAGATGGCCAGTACAGTATACATATATTACTGTATAGTATACTGTATGATCTAAGATTGTAGGCTGCTAACATGTTTACACACTATCACTGCTGAGATCAGCAACTTTTCCATATATACATTAATTAGAGTTAGTGATGTTATCTTACAAAGACGGGATTTATTAATGTACTTTATTTTCTTTGACAGCCCTGAAAGATGTCGGATTAGTAAGTATACTTAAGTTGCACAAGGCTGAGAATGAGATGTGGGGTGTGCGCTGATGGTAAAGTCATGTGATAAATTCTAGGGGGTATATTTATTAAAGGACAGGTTTTTAGAAGCGGAATTGTTGCCCATAGCAATCAATCAGAATATGCATATTGTTTATCTAGTACCTCCTAGAACTTAATCGATAGAATGTCATTGGTTGCTATGGGCAAATTTTCCACTTCTAAAAACCCGCACTTTAGTAAATATACCCCTAGGGGCTTCTGTATCAACAAATATTTGCAAAACACCCATTTTTGGGAGGGTCCTTCTTCAGGATACATCCACAGGGGACCACAGCAGACACTGTATCTTCCACAATTTCTACTGGAGAGAGATCCTTAGGAGAGGGCTTCACTCTACTTTTCAGGGCAAAGTTGGGTCTGTGGCAAGAGGGCCTCAGTAAGTTGGGATGGTCTCATATTCATTCCTGTAGTAGCCAAACCACTTACACCTCCAACATGTCTACTTTAAGAGGAACATTCCGAAAAATGGAAAACTGTCCCGTTATTTCACAATCCGGAGTTTTGCCCCGATTTGCAATGGTTGGGACAATGGTATGTGCCACGGCTCCATCCAAAATTGGGAGCTCCGAATGTTGGGGGTTTGCCCTTTTTTATTTCACACATGGCATCAGGTATACTGCAACCTACATTGTTGCTATAAATGATAAACAATACACATTACCCTCATCTACAACAGGTATCTAATATTGGTGTTTAAGGACCTGTTTATTATTGAGGGCTTCATTTACAGTGAAATATTGTACTTCTTACTCCTCCGCATTACAGCAATAATTAGTTATTGCTCCAGAGCTGGGAGAGTTATTTTGCCTCTTCACCTCCGCAAATGTGTGCATGGTGATTTGTGCTACAATTTCACTATTAAAATGTAAAATAAAAACAATAATAATTGTATAAACATTAATTTATTTAAAAGCTATATAAATATTGTTGATCTTCAAATAAAACTTTATTCTTAGAATCAGGCACTCTCTTACTGACAGTGATAACGGTGGAACAAGTACTGGCTCGATACTTAATCCACCAATGGGGGGATACCACTCATGGATGATGTGACAAGGAGCCGTATGACACCCATTTCTGCCACCAATAGGACTTTTCTCCCATTGATAAACATGACCCTATGTTACAATTTAAAGTGTGAAAGTTGTTTTTCTTTATTAGTCCTTGTGTTTTGTCCTGTTATACTGTAACCACCAGCTGGTGGTAATTGAGCAATGGGGAGATACTGTATATTTTGTGTAACTACATCTTATTTTATTTCCTATTAGAAATATGTAATCTGGCTGATCTTCTTTGCGGTGATCTTTTTTATTGTGATTGTTGTTGTCACCAACCTTCTGAGTGGACACAAGGAATATCAGAACGTGACCTCGGCACCTACATTGTCCACCACCACTTTCACAACCGCTTCCCATGCTCCAGAGTACACCACCCACCTACCAGGAAATACCACCCACCTACCAGGAAATGCCAACCCACCTGCCGTGAAATACCACCCACCTGCCAGGAAATACCACCCACCTGCTGTGAAATACCACCCACCCACCAGGCTGAAAATTCCCCCAGCCTTGCCTGAACTGCCACCCACATGGCCAAAAATGTCCCCTTACAGAAGTACACAGGAAATGTCATCCATGAAAGAGCTGATGTTGGGATAAAAATGAAAAGAAGCCAGTAACCATGTTGTACTGCAGGATGGCGGTAGATGTAAAATGTGCAAAGAGATTTATAGTTGTGAAATGTGTGTCCTAGCTATATTCTAAATTGCAATGTTAAAATAAAACAGTTTTGGGCTACATGCAAAAGCAGCCAATATTTACCCTGAATGCAAAAAAAATGTGTTGGCGCCCTTACATTGCTACATGGTTTGTCCAGCTTCGCAGTAACTTGCCCTTTTTCTTTTGCTACTGACTGAATCAGTCAAAAGTGCTGCACATACTGATATAGCAGAGAGAGCTCCCTCAGGGGTATATTGATTCCAAGCAGGTATTAATTGGAAATAGCATTTTAGGTTTGGTGACATCACCCATGAGTGGAAGATTACATCATCACTGGGCCCCTTAGTAAAGTTTAGGAAGGCATCCTGATTATGTCAGTACTCTTGCAGACCCAGCACTTCTCTGAGCATATATGGGGGGATCTGTTCATTTTAGCAAATACTTTATTTAGTTTTGCTACACTTGCACTGACATAATAGTGGCTTCAGGCAGTGGGGGAATGTCTAATGTATGCACCTCTGGAACCCCCCCTCCCAACCTCACACACACACACCCCATAGCTAATATATACACAGATCTACATGCACATTCTCTGTATTTACTATTTGTTTTCTAGGAACATATAAATCTGCCGATAAGGTGTTATTGTGGGATCCATTCACCCTAAGATACCTGGAGTGAGCTACAGATAATGGCCCTCATTCAGAGGCAGTTGCAAGAAGCGATCACTCTCTCTGAATGAGGGTGGGCACTTTTTTTTTGTAGTGCGGCCTCCTGGTCACAAGCTAAGCTGTGGGTTACCACCCACAGCTTAGCTAGCGACCAGGGTGATGGTCACGATGGTCAAGACCATCGCGACCATCGGGGATTGCGACGAGACCCTAAGTTTGGGTCTCGTCAACCACAAGCCCCAGGGATCTTCCTGCTCTGATCAAACAGGAAGCTCCCCACTGACATCATTGATGATGTCAGTGCGGCCGCCCACAAATGGCATGCGTTCCAAAAGGAATGCCTCCGTTTGTTCAGCCACCCCCCTGGCCCGTCTACCAAAAGGGGCGAGCTGTCGATCAACATCGACAGAACCCCTTTGGTAGCGAGCTCTGGAGCAAGAGTGTTTCCAGGCAGAAAACAGTGCAGAATTGGGGTTTTGGGGTGCAATGTTTCGGAAATGACCCTGCACCCTTTGGACACCCACCTGACACTAACTGCATCAAAAAACGCAAAAAAACCCCACAAAGGACACCCCAAAAAAGCACTTTGAAAAAGTTGGCGAATAAAAAATGAAAGTGGGGGTACAAATTGAAAAACACCCTTTGGGGGGATGTGTAAGTAAGGGGGCAGTGTATTTTTGAGCGCAGGTGCTTGCTGAAGGTGCGTTTTTGGTGCTTTTTAATGCTTGACTTTAGACATTTCGAAATATTCTTGCACCCATTTTCATGTAATTTGATGGGAATACATTTGCACCACTCCAAAACAGCCACTTAACCTGTCCCCTTATGAGCTACTTTTTGGAAAACTGCCTATCCTCATTATAAGTTCAGCAACAGACTTGTCTCTCTCATATGATATAACCATAGACTATTTCCAGGTTCTGCTAACAGCCTCAATGTTCTGAGAGTGGCAGAAAAAGACAATTGGATTCACGCGTCTCACTGCAAGAAGGTCTCCGACCCAGTGGTGAGGGCCATAGTTCAGACCAAGACAAGGGGCCTGATTCAGAGCCGGACGCTCTGACAAGAGCGCTCGCTCTGAATCAGGGCCATCCTATCTAAAATTGGAGCGGCCTCCTGGCCGCAAGCCCGAGTGCTTTTGGCTCTATCAGAGCCAAAAACACTCCCACTGACATCACTAGTGATGTCAGTGGGGCCGGCCCCAGACGGTAGGCGTTCCCATGGGAATGCCTCCGTCTGGGCAGCCACGCCCCCGGCTCGCCCACCAAAGGGGGCGTGCTGTCACTCACCATCGACAGCACGCCCCATTTGGTGGTAGACCCGGAGCGACGGTTTCCTCATCGCTACCCGGGTCTCGCGCATGCGCACGATGGAGCAGCCTCTGTTGTGCGCATGCGCACTTGGGCAACATCGACCCGCTTGCGAGCGCTCAGCGCTCAACGCTCGCGAGTGGGTCTGAATCAGGCCCAAGGTCCACAGAATTGGGGAGTATCATTAGTGGTGTCCCTGCAGGGTTTGGGCAAAGAAAACGAAAGATGGCTATTGATAATCAAGTCTTTGTGTATCCATTGATTGAGGCAATTATTTTTGTTGCTTTTTTTGATTTTTTTCTAGTGAATGAGGGCTGTCAAGAATTGGTGGCTGATGAGGACGGTGTTGAGAGTTATCCTAGGGGTAGTGCCGGGGTCATAATGGTAGACTCCTCTCATGTTTTGAAACCCATGATTATAAGGGATAGGGTATTAACTATATTAAGAGCCATAAAAGATGCACACACTAATTTTACTACTGATACTCCCAGGTATAGGTACGGATTAGAGGATGGTCAGAAGACCAAGGTGAAAAATTCTTAATAGCCCATATGTAAAAATCAGAAGGTTTGAAAAAAAAATATTTACCTGTATTTTGTTACTTTTATATAAGGACTCATATACCAGGACTTCGGATAAGACACATCTAATGAAGTATCAGAAAAGAGGCAAGGTTTGCCCCCAATTCCAAAATGTATATGTGAATATTGTGGCCTAAATCCAGAGAAGAGGTTTACACAATGGTGCAAAGACAGCAGCTACAACTGATACTTCTTCCCTGGACACTTATAATGAGCTCATAGGAAGAACAATAAGGTTGACTTATTGTTGGGTATGTAGTTACCATATCATTCCGGGAATGTAGGGTTAATGTCTATCCCATTGTACTCAAAATAAACAAAACTTCACTCACTATGTGGAACTCACACACTTGAACCTTATAATGTCACAGGCTCCCTATGTTTAAAATTAACAAAGTATCCAAGATATTATAAGGACAACATCATGTGTATTAGCAAATCGGTATAGGAGCTGAAGGGACTTATTTGGGAACCAATGTTTGTAATACAATCTTACAAAGAGGACCTTTCATAACTAGACTTGATTGGGAGAAGTCTCTTTTAAAGATCATTAAATACACAAAACCTAATAGTGAATAATGTGTGAGTACATTAATAAAGTGTGTAATGACAGAAGGAATGTTGGGGTACAATAAAACATACAGTCATTGTATAGCAGAATGTGACAAGCAAGGAGAAAGTGTGGATGAAGAGGGTGCTGTGAGGTTCTGGTTTTGTTGTGGACCCGGGGCGGTAATAGGAGCAGACACTGAAGCAGATTTAAAAATAAACGTTGAGTTTTTTATGAGTGGCTTAACAGACACGAATGTGGTAAAACAAAAAGTCCGGGTATAGCACTAAAGTGCACTTGGGAACTGTAGTGATACAATGGGAAAAAGTCCAGGTAGTTAAACAGAAGGCAGTTCAGTATTCCAGGGTTTGTGAGACTGATATGAATTGCAGGCTGTAGAAATAAAGTCCAGAGGAAATGCAGGTGGAGGCAAGGTGCAGGGTAACAGCTGACACAGATACTCAGGCAATGGGAGAGGCAATAGGAGGAGGCAGTGGGAGAAGGCAGTGGGAGTCCAGCAGGGTAAGGAGCAGGTTAGGTGAAGCAGGCTTAGGCAGAGATCCAACAGGATCCAACAAGCTCAGGAACTCTCTCTCAGCTTGCGCTGAGAAAGACGTTGCACTGGCAATGCAAAGGAGCTCTGAACTCGCTTTTATACCCAGCGCCCAGCCATGAGTTGTCAGAGAGTGAGCATGTGACACACCATGAATGGGGAACTAGGTCACATGGCCATAAGAAAGATGGCGGCGCCCATGCCGGAGCGGAATGGAAGCACCGCCAAGCTTAACCAGCACAGAGTGACAATATGCCCATACAGGACCGTGCACAACCAATGCTCCCCGCCAGGCACCAGCACCACCGCCAGACGCCCCCTGCCATAACATCCTCACATGTAACACCCACTGACCACCATGCCAAGAAACCCTGGTCGTGACAGTACCCCCCTTTATGGGTGGCCTCAGGATACTCACCAGGCTTTTCAGGATGAGCAGTATGAAACTTCCTGACGAGTGCAGGAGCAAGGATATCTCGGGCATTGGTCCAGCAGTGTTGTTCCTGGCCGTAACCCCTCCAATCCAGGAGGTATTGTAAATGACCCCTACGGACATGGGAATCCAGGACCTGGGAGACCTCAAATTCCACGCCTCTTTCGGTCTGGACATGAGGAGGGACAGGGTGAATCTTACAGAATTTGTTCAGGATCAGAGGCTTGAGTAGGGAAATATGGAAAGAATTTGGGACTTTCAAATATGAAGGCAGCTGAAGGCGATACGCCACATGATTGATTATTACAATAATAGAGAAGGGTCTGATAAAATGTGGAGCAAACTTCATTGAGGGTACTCTGAGCCATAGGTTCCAGGTAGACAACCACACCTGATCTCCAACTTGCATGCAGGGCACCTTTCTCCGTTTCTTGTCTGCCTGAAGTCTGTAACGAGAGGACGCCTTCTCCAAATCAGCATGTACCTGAGCCCAATTTGATGCAAACCTCTGTAAAGTATCATCCATGGCTAGAACATCAAAGACATGTAGGCTTTGGAACTCAGGGACTCGGGGATGGAGACCATATACAATCTGGAACAGGGTTTGGTTTGTGGAGGAATGATATGAAGCATTGTGTGCAAATTCAGCCCAGGGCAATACTTCCGACCAATTGTCTTGAGAGGATGACATGAGGATCCTTAGGAAGGTCTCAAGGTCTTGGTTAACCCTTTCCGTAGATCCATTACTTTGTGGGTGGTAAGCTGTGGAAAAATTCAATTTAACTTGTAGAATGGAACACAGAGCTCTCCAGAACCTTGCCACGAATTGAGCCCCACAATCAGAGACTATTTCAGTAGGAAGACCGTGGAGATGAAATATATGTTGGACAAACAGATGAGCCAAATCCTAAGCAGTAGGAAGTTTCTTTAGGGGGACATAATGGACCATTTTTGAAAATCGGTCTACCACGACCCAGATGATAGTATATTCCTGGGAAACTGGCAAATCAGTCACAAAGTCCATGTAGAGATGTGTCCACAGACGCAATGGGATAGGCAGGGGTAACAACTCACCAGCTGGGGCTTGATGTGAGGATTTGTGCTGGGCACATGAGGTACATGATGAGATGAACTCCAATACATCAGCTTTCATCGATGGCTACCAATAGGCTCTCTTCAAAAGCTCCAGAGTCTTCCGAGTACCAGAATGGCCTGCAAAGCATGAGGAGTGTGCCCAGGTGAGAAGCTGCTTCCTTAACTCTGGGGCCACATAGCTTTTCCCAGTAGGTGGTTGCAATTGTATGGTGGCAAACAACCTTGATTCCAGCACAGGAGTGCTGCATATAATTTCAGAATTATTATTGCAGGAGAGAGACCTTGATAAAGCATCTGCTTTTTGATTAAGAGCTCCAGAATGCAAGATCAGAGTAAACTGGAATTGAGCTAAAAATATTGCCCACCAGGCAAGATGAGGACTTACACACTGGATATTCTTAAGGAAGAGGAGGTTCCTATGGTCAGTAAAAACAGTAAAGGGAAACTTAGCCCCTTCTAGCAGGTATCTCCATTCCTTCAGTGCCAACTTTACTGCCAAGAGCTCTTGTTCTCCTATGGCATATTTCTTCTCTGCAGGAGAACATTTCTTGAAAAAGAATCCACTGGGGTGAACTCAGTAGTCATCGTAGCGCTGGGGTAGGACGGCTCCCACTGCCTCTGATGTTGCATCAACCTCCAACAAGAAGGGTCTTTCCAGGGCTGGTTGTCTTAAAACAGGAGCAGTAATAAATGCCTGCTTCAAAAGCTGGAAGGCTGTCTCTGCCTCAGGTGACTATAGAGTAGGGCTAGCACCTTTACGAGTCAGGGCCATGATGGGAGCCAACAAATCCTTTGATAAAACGTCTGTAGTAGTTTGCAAATCCGAGCAATCTCTGAATGGCTTTCAAGGTCTGAGGACGAGACCAGTCCAGGATTGCCTGAACCTTCTTGGGGTCCATTTCTAAACTGTAGCCTGAGATGACATAGCCAAGGAATGGCACACTGGGTAAAGATGATTTTTCCTTAGTCGAGCTAACACTTCCTTCACGTGTTTATGATGTTCTTCTGGAGAAGACGAGAAAATCAATATATCATCCAAATAGACAACTACTGAGACATATAGTAGATCCCGAAAAATGTCATTTACAAAGCCTTGAAAGACAGCAGGGGCATTACATAATCCGAAGGGCATCACAAGATATTCAAAATGACCATCCCTGTTATTAAAAGCAGTTTTATATTCATTGCCTGCACAGATACGAATGAGATTATAGGCCCCTCTCAAATATAATTTTGAGAATATGACAGATCCTTTGACTCTGTCGAACAGCTCTGTGATTAAAGGGAGTGGATACCAATTCTTGACCGTTATATCATTAAGACCCCGATAGTTTATACATGGTCTTAGGCCACCATCCTTCTTAGCAACAAAAAAGAACCCAGCTCCGGCAAGAGAGGTGGAAGGACGGATGTACCCCTTAACCAAATTCTCCTAGATGTATTCAGTCTCTGGCAAGGATAGAGGATAGGTGCGACCACGATGAGGCATCTTGTCCGGCAATAAATTGATTGGGCAATCCCATTCTCTGTGAGGAAGTAAGATATTTGCCTGCTGTTCAGAAAAAAACATCGGTAAACATTTGATACTCTTTGGGAATTGCTGATGGTTTTAATGAGACTGTTTTCCTTACAGGTCGTATCTTAGGAAGACAGGATTTCTGACAGTCAGCTCCCCATGAAAGGATTTGCATTGAGCACCAATCTATCCTCGGATTGTGCTGGCGTAACCAGGGTAGCCCTAAAATGATGTCTTGGGAGGTTTCAGGAATCACTAGGAATCTCAGACACTCAGAATGCAGTGCCCCAATGCGGACCAATACTGGCTGAGTTTCCTTGGTGACAACTCCATTAGTCAGAGGCCGTCCATCTACAGCGGTCAAGGAACTTGAGTGATCGAGGAGAGGCTAGGTTTAATACGAAATCTATACAGGTTGGGGATGGACTCATTACTCCTAACTTGATGTCCCCAGGGTCAGTTAGGAACGGGCATTTCCCGATTTATTGGAACAGGAGGCCACTAGGTGACCAGCGTCTCCACAGTATAGGCAGAGGTTTTTTAATATTCTTCTTTGGCATTCCTCTCTGGAGAGATGGGTATGATTCACCTGCATAGGCTCTTCATCTGTAGAATGAGGTGATGGATGGGTAGTAGAGGGTGGAAAAATGACCTTTGCTGATGAGTTCTATGCTTTTCAGCTTGACATTCTCTGAAGCGTAGATCGATCTTGTTACAGAGAGAAATCATATCGTCCAGATTAGTGGGTAGCTCACGGGTGACTAGATCATCTTTCAGTCGATCAGAAAGCCCATGCCAGAAGGCTGAGGTGAGGGCTTTCGCATTCCACTTGAGTTCTGATGATAAAATCTGAAACTGTACGGCATACTGCCTGACAGGATGGGTTCCTTGTTTAAGTGTCATGATACTGGATGAGGCTGATACGGTACGCCCAGGCTCATCAAAAATCCTCCTGAATGATGACACAAAGTTGGTATAGTTGTCCAGCAAAGAATCTGAATGCTCCCAGAGTGGGGAAGCCCAATTCAAGGCTGAGCCAGACAACAGTGACATAATGTAGGCCACTTTAGTTCATGCAGTGGAAAAATTATCAGGCTGTAAGGAGAAATGTATATCACACTGATTCAGGAACACCCGACACAACTTGGGGTTACCATCAAATTTACTTGCCATAGGAAGGTGTAACCTGGGGGATACCCTGTACCCCGTATTTTCAGACACTGAATCAGGAGTAAATACTGTTACATTAGGGATAGGTAGAGAGGTTTGCAAGTCATCCTGTCGTTTAGTCATATCTTGCAGGAACTGAGCCATTTGGTGCTGCATAGCTTCCAGGGTTTCCAAACGGCCTGCGATGCACTGGAATAAATCTGCTCCAGACTCCTGTCCAGTGGCCGAGTCCATTGGGCCAGTGCAAACTGTGAGGTTCTGGTTTTGTTGTGGACCCGGGGTGGTAATAGGAGCAGACACTGAAGCAGATTTAAAAATAAATATGGAGTTTTTTATGAGTGGCTTAACAGACACGAATGTGGTAAAACAAAAAGTCCGGGTATAGCACTAAAGTGCACTTGGGAACTGTAATGAGGCAATGGGAAAAAGTCCAGGTAGCGATAACGGAAGGCAGTCCAGTATTCCAGGTTTTGTGAGGCTGAAATGAATTGCAGGCTGTAGAAATAAAGTCCAGAGGAAATGCAAGTGGAGGCAAGGTGCAGGGTAACAGCTGACACAGGTACTCAGGCAATGGGAAAGGCAATAGGAGAAGGCAGTGGGAGTCCAGCAGGGTAAGGAGCAGGTTAGGTGAAGAAGGCTTAGGCAGAGATCCAACAGGCAGGCGGACAAGCTCAGGAACTCTCTCTCAGCTTGCTCTGAGAAACACGTTGCACTGACAATGCAAAGGAGCTCTGAACTCCCTTTTATACCCAGCGCCCAGCCGTGAGTGGTCAGAGAGTGAGCATGTGACACACCAGGATTGGGGAACTAGGTCACATGGCTGAAAGCAAGATGGTAGCGCCCATGCCGGAGCGGAACGGAAGCACCGCCAAGCCTAACCAGCACAGAGTGACAATATGCCCATACAGGACTGCGCACAGCCAATGCTCCCTGCCAGGCACCAGCACCATTGCCAGACGCCCCCCGCCATAATGTCCTCACAGGTAACACCAGGTGACCACCATGCCGAGAAACCCTGGTCATGACAGGTGCCCGTTGTAATGTTCCTTATGATGCTTTCTCTAACACATTGTCTAATAAACCATGACACTATCACAGGGGTTATATTATGTGTGCGGACATAGGGCTTATAAATGGTTATGGGTGAATTATTTTGGAATAGGTCTTATAAGAACTTGGCTACCCGATGCAGTGGAAATACAATATGAAGATCTAAAAGAAACATATATGAAAGAATTTATCCTGAAAAAAGTATGAAGGATAATAAAAAAGATACAAATGGTACATGAGAAGTACAAGCACCTTTATTACACTGTCCCAAGGTTACAATATTGGTTTGGGATTTGGGAACTTAATAACATTTGGTACATGGGGTCTACCTGCAAATCAAGGAATGATACAGGAATTGGGAGATTTAATAAATACTATCACGGACATATATAAGACAGTATTTTTAGATTTGTGGTAAGAGAGCTTCCAGTGATAATACCTAAATGATTGCAGCACAGACTACCTTACAGCTGCAACCTCAGGATATTGTGTTACTTTGCAAATGGCAGATGGGTTAAAGTGTTGTACATACATCACAAATTCTTCAGATGCTGAAGAAATAATAAAAGAAAGGTTGAATGTAATTACTTGAGTTAAAAATTAATTTGCTGAATGAAATAGATGTGATGGTGTGATTACCGGCAGCTGGTTCACCTAATTGAACCCTAGTACCTGGTTCGAATGGGTCAGAAATTGGTTGGTCAACATTATGCACACATTGGGAAGTTAATATTTTTTGCCATGATAATGTTGATTTTCTATATTATAGTGAAATGCTTCAAGAATGTTTTCCAATACATTAAGAAGAAATCAAACTATGCAATTTATGAGAGATATGAACTTTCTTCAGAGTTATGAAGAATGTTTAGAGGATGGAACTGATAAAACAGGAATATGTGGACGTACATATTAATTCAGCAATTTAGAAATATATTCATGCTTATGTTACCTTTTCTGTACTGCAATTTAGGGCATATACAACATTTTTGAGAATTTATATATAGCTGTGCTAGTTGCAATAGACCACACCTGTCGAATGGCCTTAGGCCTAGGGAGCATGAGGCCTTCCCTTTCCTCTCTAAAAGTAGGCAGGTGTGTGTCTGATGCAGCAGCCATTTTGTTTTCTATCTTAGCTAAAAGCATGGTAAATGATGTATTAAAAAGTGTGTAGAGATTAGTGTTTTATTTCTCTGCAGGTGTGCTTAACTGCGGAGATATGTATAGGTTGAACTGCTAAATAAATTGTTCTAGCAATAAGAGTAATAGGTTTAAATTGTATACATTTTAGCATGCACAGAACAGCTGACAGTAGCAGGGTCTCAGTTTTTATATAAACAAATTAGATAACTGAGATAGCATGTAACTGCAACAATCAGAAATGAAGGCTAAAAGGCATTCATGTCAGATTTCTACATGGGAACAAAAAGATAACACGCAATTATGTCATTATTATGTCTAAGACATAGAAAACCAATAAAGACAAAGGGGTATATTTACTAAGGTGCAGGTTTTTAGAAGTGGTTTTGTTGCCCATAGCAACCAATCAGATTCTAGCTATTACCTTCTAGAAGGTGCTAGATAAATGTTAAGTAGAATCTGATTGGTTGCTATGGGCAACAAAAACACTTCTAAAAACCCGCACCTTAGTAAATAAACCCCTTAAGGGTGATTTAAGGGTTGATTTTCATCTTGCAAATTTACTAAAGGTAAAGTCGGGTGAGATAGAGAGAGATTTCTCTCTTCTCACTCGTAAAGCTCGGGGGAGATAGCTAACTCGAATCAACTCACCATCGGGAAAAACAGAAGTACTTTTCACCTAAAATATACATCTCTCAAATTTACCAAGAATCAGGATGACAAGCTCGGGCGAGATGACAGCAAACTCTCTGCCCAAATCACTTTTCAAACTCAGTAAGCCTAAAATATACACAAAATTATTGTGATTTGTGTATGTTTCTGCCTTTAATTAGTTAAAAACTGAGAAAATTATTTACAAAAAAATTGACGTGAGGTCCCCCCCCAAAAGCCTAACCCGCCCTGGACTTGTCAGCCTGTATTGGTAATTATTGTGAACAAAATGAATAGGGTTCCACCGTAATTTAGGTACCAGCACTAAGTTGCCGGGCCAGTCCTGGTTTTAAGTATAGGGGGAAAAAATTGCGTAGGACTCCCCCTATATATAAAACCAGCACCAGACCTAAAATGACCGGGGTGTAATGCCACAGCCCAGAGACCATATTACCGGGTCTCCAGGTCCAAAGCACCCCAAGCCACTCAGGGCAAGCCAGGGATCTCAGGAGAGGCGGGGACCAACCAGAAACCCCAGGCCTGGTCTCATGAAACCAGAGGGCCTGGTCTGAAGCCAGGGGCTCTTCCCCACACCCCTGGGCAGTGGGTACAGGGGTAATAAAGTGTAAAATAGATGGAAACTGTTGTATTTTACAGTTGAACTACAGGTGCCAACATGCCTGCCCTTTAGCACTTGTGGAACTAAAAGTGCCAGCAGGGGCCAGCACACATACCCCCACTGTAAAATAAATATTTAAATAAAAACAATACACACACACCGTACTTAGTAGAAGTTTATTACACACATACCTCACTCATACATACTTACCTGCTGCCAGATGATTCTGTCCCCTTGTCCCCATAGAATCCAATGTGAGTACCTGAAAAAAAGATCCTATACTGCTTCACCTTTGGCCAACTCGATTTGCCTCAAATCGCCTGTTGGTTAATTTGAGAGCTAAAAAGTGATTAAATCACCTGAGTTTTGTTGAGTTTCGGCAAGATTAATCTCAGTGAAAATCTTGACCATCTTGAATCTTAGTAAATTTACCCCTTAGTGCGTACAAATATTAATTAGATTAACTGGACTAAATGGATTAATTAGAATTATAAACAAAAAAAGGTATAAATATGAGCAGAGAAAGAGGGAGGGGGAGCAGTCAGAGAACAGGGGAGAGAGCGCAGAATGAGGGTCGGGGTTGCCGTTACAAATGTATGAAGTATTGACTGACTGCTATCCTGTTATTCTGTACTGGGTATCACAATTTCGTTTAGAGGTATTCCCTGCTGCTGTTGGTATAACCTATGTTTTTGTTGTAAGTCTGCATTGGCAAAATATATGTATGATTAAGCTGTCTTTAAGTAAAAGCATTGTCATTTATTTTAGAATCTGTATTTGTGTGGAATTATTTCAGTGCTCTATATTACAAGTAAGGTTTGTAAGTAATCCAGAACTATCAGCGCTATCAGATGTGATTAACAACCTGCTACTATCAGCCTTCTAAGATTAACCAGTTATCCCCTCTCCATTCCAGATAAGATGACTGAACTCTCACAAAGATGCAGACTGACTCACATCCAATCATATCTGCTTCCATCACCATATCACTCCTAAACAATGTCTCATTTGTATCAGAAATAATGCAGGTTATAGGTTACAGTTCATAAACTTACAAGTAATCAGTTCTAGGGCTGGACTTCTCTAGGACAATACAGCTGAAATTCCATGACGTGATAGCAATGCATGACTGTACAGTGGGACACACTGTTGATGTGTGAGAGACACTGGAAAGTCGGGAACAGTCTATAGAATTGACACATTGACGCAGGAGTATTGTATGTGCTTTACACAATAACATATAAAAGCATTCATATTAGATGAAGCTGCACAAAGGCCCTACCAGTTCCTATAGACTGAAGAAGCAGCAATTAGAATTTAATTATTTCACCCTCCACTACTGGTGCTGAAATTCACTGATATAGTATCTCTTCAGATGACCTTTTGGCATCAGATTTTTCTTTCTTGATCAAGTTTGGACTCTACACCAGTTTGGATGGATGGGTGGATGGAGGGAGGCAGGGAGGGATGGGTGGACATAGAGGATGGATGATGGATAGGTTGATGGGTAGATAGGTGAATGGATGAATGGGCAGGCAGTGGATAGATTGGTTGATGGTTGTTTGGGTGGGTGAATGGAAAGATGGATGGATGAATGAGTGGGTGGATGATGGATGGGTGAATAGAAGAATTGGTGGATGGATGATGTATGGGGGATGGAAGGATAGGTGGATAGATGAGTGGATGGATGAGATAGAAGGATGGATAGAGATGTTGATGGATGTATGGGAGGAGAGAAGAATAGATGGGTAGATGGTTGGTTGGATGGGTGAGTAGATGGATGGATTCATGAGTGTATGGATGGATGGGTAGATGGATGGATGAGTGGGTGGATGCAGGATAGGTGTATGGATGAATGGGTGGAAGTGTGAATGCATAGATGGGTGGATGGATAATTGGTTGGATGAATGAATGTGTGGCTGGATGGATGAGATGTATAGATAAATTAATGGGTGGATAGATGATGGACAGGTGAGTAGATGTTGGGATGGATACGATGGAGGAATGGGTGGATGGATGGAAGAATGGACGGATGAATGGATGGATTGAAAGATTGGTTGGTGGATGGATAGATAGGTGATAAATAGATAGATGAGTGGATATATGTATGGATGTATGGATGGAAGTATCAGTGTATGGGTTGGTGAATGGATTTATGGATGGGTGGATGTATGGATAGATATATGATGGATGGATAGATGAGTGGATGGGTAGATGAGATGGATGGGAGACATGAATGGGTGGATGGATGAGGGGATTGATGGATGAATGAATTACATGAATGGGTGGATGGATGATGGATGGATGGATGGATGGGTGGGTGGATTCAAATGTGTGGATGGATAAGTGGATGATGGATGCGTAAATGGGTGGGTGCATGGGTAGATGATTGGATGAATGAGTGGGTAGATGGATAGGTGGATGGGTGGGAGAATGTAGATGGATGATAAATGGGTGGATGAATTTGTGGATGGATAAATGGGTAGATTAGTATGGAAGGGTAGATGTATATATGTATGGTTAGATAAATAGATGGTGGGTGAATGGATAGATTGAAGATATTTGCTGTGATATCACATCCATTGTTTGATTACAACAATATTAGAAAACATTGAGCAATACATAATTAATATATATAAAGGTAACTTCAAAAAGTAATCAGTGTTTTATTATTAGGAATAATAAATAGTTACGATGTAGTGCAAATACTTTTATTTCCTGTTACAGTAGCAACATGGCTAAAAGTGAATAGCACATTTATATCAGTCAACTTTTAGGTTGGCTTAAAATAAATGAGATATAAGATATATATTAGACAAATAAACACAAATACATTATTAATTAATACATAGTTAGTAAAGCAGTCCTAAATTGGTAAAGCAGTCCTAAATTGGTATTGCAGTCTTCTAACCATACTTTCTTAATGACAAACCTTTTTGGTAAAGGGTGGGCAGGAACTTGCTCCATTATCTTGCAAAACCAGCTAGCACAAGCAATATTCACAAAACAGAGGTATTCCAGTGATACATTATCTCTAGTGACATGACTGCAGTGCTCCAGTGATACATTATCTTTAGTGACATGGCTGCAGTGCTTCAGTAATACAATGACTCTAGTCACAGGGAAGTGGTGCACCAATGACACATTATCTCTAGTCATATATCAGCAGTGCTCTAGTGATAGATTATCTCTAGTCACATAGCAGCAGTGCTCTAGTGATAGATTATCTCTAGTCACAGGGCAGTGGTGCACCAATGACACATTATCTCTAGTCACACAGCAGCAGTGCTCCAGTGATAGATTATCTCTAGTCATATAGCAGTAGTGCTGCAGTGATAGATTATCTCTAGTCACATAGCAGCAGTGCTCCAGTGATAGATTATCTCTAGTCACGTAGCAGCAGTGCTCCAGTGTTACATTATCTCTAGTCACATAGCAGCAGTGCTCCAGTGATACATTATCTCTAGTCACATAGCAGCAGTGCTCCAGTGATAGATTATCTCTAGTCACATAGAGGCAGAATTCTGGTGATATATTATCTCTAGTCACAGAGCAGTGGTTCTCCATTGATAGATTATCTCTAGTCACAGGGCAGTGGTGCTTCAATGACACTATCTCTAGTCACAGATCAGCGGTGCTCCATTGATAGATTATCTCTAGTCACACAGCTGCCGTGCTCCAGTGATAGATTATCTCTAGTGACATAGCTGCAGTGCTCCAGTGATACATTATCTCTAGTCACAGAGCAGTGGTGTTCCATTGATAGATTATCTCTAGTCACAGGGCAGTGGTGCACCAATGACACATTATCTCTAGTCACATATCAGCAGTGCTCTAGTGACAGATTATTTCTAATCAAATAGCGGCAGTGCTCCAGTGATAGATTATCTCTAGTCACATAGCAGCAGTGCTCCAGTGATAGATTATCTCTAGTCACATAGCAGCAGTGCTCCAGTGATAGATTATCTCTTGTCACATAGCAGCAGTGCTCCAGTGATAGATTATCTCTAGTCACATAGCAGCAGTGCTCCAGTGATAGATTATCTCTAGTCACATAGCAGCAGTGCTCCAGTGATAGATTATCTCTAGTCACATAGTAGCAGTGCTCCAGTGATAGATTATCTCTAGTCACATAGCAGCAGTGCTCCAGTGATAGATTATCTCTAGTCACATAGCAGCAGTGCTCCAGTGATAGATTATCTCTAATCACACAGCAGCAGTGCTCCAGTGATAGATTATCTCTAGTCACATAGCAGTAGTGCTCCAGTGATAGATTATCTCTAGTCAAGTAGCAGCAGTCCTCCAATGATAGATTATCTCTAGTCACATAGCAGCAGTGCTCCAGTGAAAGATTATCTCTAGTCTCATAGCAGCAGTGCTCCAGTGAGATATTACATCTAGATACAGAGCAGAGGTGTTCCAGTGATAGATTATCTCTAGTCCAAGGGCTGCAGTGTTCCAGTGATATATTATATCTAGTCACATAGCAGCAGTGCTCCAGTGATATATTATATCTAGTCACATAGCAGCAGTGCTCCAGTGATAGATTATCTCTAGTCACATAGAGCCAGTGCTCTGGTGATAGATATTCTCTAGTCACATAGCAGCAGTGCTCCAGTAATATATTATATCTAGTCACAAAGCAGCAGTGCTCCAGTGATATATTATATCTAGTCACATAGCAGCAGTGCTCCAGTGATAGATTTTCTCTAGACACATAGCAGCAGTGCTCCAGTGATAGATTTTCTCTAGTCACATAGCAGCAGTGCTCCAGTGATAGATTATCTCTAGACACTTAGCAGCAGTGCTCTAGTGATAGAATATCTCTAGTCACATAGCAGCAGTATTCCAGTGATAGATTACCTTTAGTCCCAGGGCAGTGGTGCTCCAATTACACTATCTCTAGTCACAGATCAGCGGTGCTCCATTGATAGATTATCTCTAATCACACAGCTGCCGTGCTCCAGTGATAGATTATCTCTAGTGACATAGCTGCAGTGCTCCAGTGATACATTATCTCTAGTCACAGAGCAGCGGTGTTCCATTGATAGATTATCTCTAGTCACAGGGCAGTGGTGCACCAATGACACATTATCTCTAGTCACATTTCAGCAGTGCTCTAGTGACAGATTATTTCTAATCAAATAGCAGCAGTGCTCCAGTGATAGATTATCTCTAGTCACATAGCAGCAGTGCTCCAGTGATAGATTATCTCTAGTCACATAGCAGCAGTGCTCCAGTGATAGATTATCTCTAGTCACATAGCAGCAGTGTTCCAGTGATAGATTATCTCTAGTCACATAGCAGTAGTGCTCCAGTGATAGATTATCTCTAGTCACATAGCAGCAGTGCTCCAGTGATAGATTATCTCTAGTCACATTGCAGCAGTGCTCCAGTGATAGATTATCTCTAGTCACATAGCAGCAGTGCTCCAGTGATAGATTATCTCTAGTCACATAGCAGCAGTGCTCCAGTGATAGATTATCTCTAGTCACATAGCAGTAGTGCTCCATTGATAGATTATCTCTAGTCACATAGCAGCAGTGCTCCAGTGATAGATTATCTCTTGTCACATTGCAGCAGTGCTCCAGTGATAGATTATCTCTAGTCACATAGCAGCAGTGCTCCAGTGATAGATTATCTCTAGTCACATAGCAGCAATGCTCCAGTGATAGATTATCTCTAATCACACAGCAGCAGTGCTCCAGTGATAGATTATCTCTAGTCACATAGCAGTAGTGCTCCAGTGATAGATTATCTCTAGTCAAGTAGCAGCAGTCCTCCAATGATAGATTATCTCTAGTCACATAGCAGCAGTGCTCCAGTGAAAGATTATCTCTAGTCACATAGCAGCAGTGCTCCAGTGATAGATTATCTCTAGTCACAGGGCAGTGGTGCACCAATGACACATTATCTCTAGTCACATATCCGCAGTGCTCTGGTGACAGATTATTTCTAATTACATAGTAGCAGTGCTCCAGTGATAGATTATCTCTTGTCACATAGCAGCAGAGCTCCAGTGATAGATTATCTCTAGTCACATAGCAGCAGTGCTCCATTGATAGATTATCTCTAGTCACATAGCAGCAGTGCTCCAGTGATAGATTATCTCTAGTCACATAGCTGCAGTGCTCCAGTGATAGATTATCTCTAGTCACATAGCAGCAGTGCTCCAGTGATAGATTATCTCTAGTCACATAGCAGCAGTGCTCCAGTGATAGATTATCTCTAGTCACATAGCAGCAGTGCTCCAGTGATAGATTATCTCTAGTCACATAGCAGTAGTGCTCCAGTGATACATTATCTATAGTCACATAGCAGTAGTGCTCCAGTGATAGATTATCTCTAGTCAAGTAGCAGCAGTCCTCCAATGATAGATTATCTCTAGTCACATAGCAGCAGTGCTCCAGTGAAAGATTATCTCTAGTCACATAGCAGCAGTGCTCCAGTGATAGATTATCTCTAGTCACAGGGCAGTGGTGCACCAATGACACATTATCTCTAGTCACATATCAGCAGTGCTCTGGTGACAGATTATCTCTAGTCACATAGCAGCAGTGCTCCAGTGATAGATTATCTCTTGTCACATAGCAGCAGTGCTCCAGTGATAGATTATCTCTAGTCACATAGCAGCAGTGCTCCAGTGATAGATTATCTCTAGTCACATAGTAGCAGTGCTCCAGTGATAGATTATCTCTAGTCACATAGCAGCAGTGCTCCAGTGATAAATTATCTCTAGTCACATAGCAGCAGTGCTCCAGTGATAGATTATCTCTAATCACACAGCAGCAGTGCTCCAGTGATAGATTATCTCCAGTCACATAGCAGTAGTGCTCCAGTGAAAGATTATCTCTAGTCAAGTAGCAGCAGTCCTCCAATGATAGATTATCTCTAGTCACATAGCAGCAGTGCTCCAGTGAAAGATTATCTCTAGTCTCATAGCAGCAGTGCTCCAGTGAGATATTACATCTAGATACAGAGCAGAGGTGTTCCAGTGATAGATTATCTCTAGTCCAAGGGCTGCAGTGTTCCAGTGATATATTATATCTAGTCACATAGCAGCAGTGCTCCAGTGATATATTATATCTAGTCACATAGCAGCAGTGCTCCAGTGATAGATTATCTCTAGTCACATAGCAGCGGTGCTCCAGTGATATATTATATCTAGTCACATAGCAGCAGTGCTCCAGTGATATATTATATCTAGTCACATAGCAGCAGTGCTCCAGTGATATATTATATCTAGTCACATAGCAGCAGTGCTCCAGTGATATATTATATCTAGTCACATAGCAGCAGTGCTCCAGTGATAGATTTTCTCTAGTCACATAGCAGCAGTGCTCCAGTGATAGATTTTCTCTAGTCACATAGCAGCAGTGCTCCAGTGATAGATTATCTCTAGTCACATAGCAGCAGTGCTCTAGTGATAGAATATCTCTAGTCACATAGCAGCAGTATTCCAGTGATAGATTATCTCTAGTCACACAGCAGCAGTGCTCCAGTGATAGATTATCTCTAGTCACATATCAGCAGTGCTCCAGTGATAGATTATCTCTAGTCACATAGCAGCAGTGCTCCAGTGATAGATTATCTCTAGTCACATAGTACAGATCATCATGGCACTGCACCCCACTATACAGTTCTGATATTGCAGGCGTTGTAAAGCAGGGGGCGATGTTATGATGACACATTGGAACATCCACTTTGCTTAGTAAGTGGTTATCTGTGTGGGGCGGTCAACTACAGGGGGTTGTGGGCAGGTGGTGGCTAACTCCAGGAGACTTGCCTACTATTCCTGGTGGAGGTAATTATGTTACATATAGTATATAAAACTTATTACAATCACATATTTGTGAACAGTAATATTTTCATGGAAAGTACTTTTCTCATTTGTAAGTTTGAATTTGTTATAAAGTTATAATCACAAAGAAAAACAATAACACTATAGTACTTCGGCAATCATGTCTAAATCATCATATACAATACAATACCAGGATTACATACCTTATATTTATACATTTATCTATTTAATATTTTGAAATCCATTTATTTTTCCCAACAATATATTTGAATTGTAAATAATGTCATCTAATTTATTTTCCCCGTGATCATAAACTGACGTCTGTGAAGTAATTTTTTATTATCTAAAATATTTAATTATTTGTGAAAGCTTTTATGACTGTAAAGATGTGACACTAATGCACCTTAGACTTACTTTACTTGTACCATTTAATAATTAACTGGGACTGGTACAAGGAGACCTAATTATAAAGACAAGATTGTGTTATTAGTCCTCTGTACTTTTTCCTTTCACTTTCACTTTCCGAGAACTACGCTGCATTCTATGTAACAGGGTGGAAGTGACTGTAAGTCGGTGAGAGGCTGTGACACAGACAGGCGGCATTACAGTAACACTGACAGCAGAGCCTGAGACACAGAGAGCGCTCATAGATCTGACAGGAGACAGGTAAGAACTAACCAGATCATTTCCTTTACTATATAATGCAAAACTGGGCCCCCAGCAGCTGTACAATGTATACAGGTATAATATCCGGCCTGTTTATGCATGAAACCTTATCTTTTCAAAGTTTATCCATACTTGCCTACTTTCTGGCTACCCCCTCCTCTGCACCACCCACCATAACCGGCGCCACCCCCCTTCTGTGCCAAACTGGCTGCCCCCTCCTCTGCACCATCCACCATAACCGCCGCCACCCCCCCTTCTGTGCCAAACTGGCTGCCCCTCCTCTGCACCACCCACCATAACTGCCACCACCCCACCTTCTGTGCCAAACTGGCTGCCCCCTCCTCTGCACCACCCACCATAACCGCCGCCTCCCCCCCTTCTGTGCCAAACTGTCTGCTCCCTCCTCTGCACCACCCACCATAGCCGCCGCCACCCCCCCTTCTGTGCCGAACTGGCTGCCCCCTCCTCTGCACCACCCACCATAACTGCCGCCACCCCCCCTTCTGTGCCGAAGGGGCTGCCCCCTCTGCACCACCCACCATAGCCGCTGCCTCCCCCCCTTCTGTGCTGACCTGGCTGCCCCCTCCTTTGCACCAACCACCAAAGCCACCACCTCCCCCCTTGTGTGCCGACCTGGCTGCTCCCTCCTCTGCACCACCACCATAGCCGCCATCACCCCCCATTCTGTGCCCAACTGGCTGCCCCCTCTGCACCACCCACCATAGCCGCCGCCACCCCCCTTCTACGCCAACCTGGCTGCCCCCCCCTCTGCACCAACCACCAAAGCCGCCGTCATGCCCCCTGCGGAGCCAACCTGGCTGCACCCTCCTCTGCACCAACCACCAAAGCCGCCGCCACGCCCCCTGCTGAGCTAACCTGGCTGCACCCTCCTCTGGGGCCAGCCAGGTCGGCGCAACAAGGGGCATGGCGGCGTCAATGGTGGGTGGTGCATGGGGCATGTCGGTGTGATTGCATCATTGCGGCTCCTTAAGCAAGGCAGAGATTGCTGGCATTGTACACCAGTGTGTGGGGATGCAATTACGTTCTTCAGTGCAAATCGCCTCTTCTCCCTCCCTATCTTGGGCGCGGCCAGGAGTGCCACATTATTTCCGGGAGCCTCACAGACATTCAGGGAGAGTAGGCAAGTATGAGTTTATCTCCAAAAGCTAACGCCATCTTACCATGCTACCAAGACAGAAGAGTTTATTGGTGGAATAACCTATTAGTTAAATTAAGTTAAAAAGAAACACAAATGAGATAATTCAGCAGCTCCTGGGCAGTAGTGCCGCGATAGCAGACGATGTACTTTTGCCCATGAGATATTTCTTTGCTAATTATGGTCACTTTTTATCACTGTGTTAAGGTTAAACTAAAGCCATAAAAATCACTTTTTCACCTTTGCAAAGTAAATAATGATAAATAGGCCCAATGCCGATCCATCCTCCCAGACCCCCTCTATGCGCTGTTTATTTGGGGGGGCAGGAGCATGCTTCATTACTTTTTAGTTGATGACCAAAGCATTATTTACTGCAACTGCCCCATGGAGGGCAGATCAGCATTGCTGTACGTCCCACACCCCAGGGAGCCATGGAGGCCTACACCTTCTACAGTGGCAGTGTCAAAACTCACAGAGCGATAAAGTTATCAATAGCAACCAATTAGAGTCTGTCATTTATCTAGCACTCTCTATAAAATGACAGAAGCTGATTGGTTGATATGGGCAATGTCTCCACTTTATTTCCCTCTAAAGTTTGATACATCTCCCCCAATGTAACAATAACTGGCACTCTCCGAGGCAGCAGGTCCTGTAATAGAGGAATAGTTACAGCATTAATGGGCTGTTCATAGCAAAATTGTATCAGTCTTACTCGCACAACAAAATAACATGTCAACTTAGGATTGCTATAATTATTCTTTAGGTCATCCTGTCCCAAAGATGGCCGCCCCCATCTGTCTAATTGAGAATCCTGTTGGAAAGAAGTTGTATGTGAATCCTGAAGCCTTAAAGATACTGGAGAGGATTTCCCAGCCACTGGTTGTGGTGTCCATCATAGGACCTTATCGCTCTGGAAAGTCTTATCTGATAAACAAGTTATCAGGGCACCCGAGAGGTCAGTATATTATTATTATATAGTTATCATTATTGTTCATACATATAGGACACTAACAGGGTTTCTAGTGCTGTACATCGAGGGGATCTTACTAAAATAACATTCCATAATAGGAAAGAGAAGGTCAATATCAGCTTGCAATTTAATATTTTGGGAAAACAATTGATGCAACAGGTAGTATATTTACTTAAGAAAAAAGGAATCACATTGGAATAGGGTGTACTCAATCCCTCAAGCAAAAATAACAGAATAAAATAATTAAATCTTTATTAGGTATGCTTTAAAAGTTTATGGCCTCTTTAAATCACACTATGAAAGCTAGTTATTGCTTTTTTAATCACT
This sequence comes from Taudactylus pleione, assembly GCA_031769625.1. Taxonomy (NCBI): domain Eukaryota; kingdom Metazoa; phylum Chordata; class Amphibia; order Anura; family Myobatrachidae; genus Taudactylus; species Taudactylus pleione. The sequence goes on along the minus strand of JAUIMM010000208.1, from coordinate 3,188,996 downwards.
ATTGTTATATCATTATAATAAGCCCTTTCATAGGGTCATATAGAGCGAATTATACAATAAATACATATATAAAAACATTTATACAGAGTGATAAAGAATAGATAATGTGAAAGAAATAAAGTTTAAAAAAACAAGACCGTGTGCTGTCCTTATTAATTGGTATATAATATATTATTCTCAAAAGAAAACTTTTTTATTGTCATTCAAAGCGTTGAACATCAAAATTACAATTGTGACTGAACATAGTTATACAAAGTTTGCTGAGAATTATAAACTACACATGGTCAAAAACAAACTTAATCTCTCGGCCTCTCAAAACAGTATACCAATAACTCTAATTATTTAGTATAATATAGACACGATAGGTCATATGATATTTAGTATAATGTAGTCATATTAGGTCAAATGGTGTTAACCATCCAGTAACCAAAAAGTTTAAACAACAAGCCATGCTTCAGAATACAGAAAAACAATGAAAATAAATAAGATTTTTTTGTACAGAACTGTGCATCACATAGCGCATCTTATCTTAATAAAGAGAAAAAGGACGGGCTGTCCCCCGACTCCAAACATTGAAAAGAAATTCCTCAATAAAGAAACAAATCAGGAATCTAATCTGATTGGAGGATCTCCAGCTGCACATTGTAATAAACACCACGAAGAATTCTGCAATGATCTATGAAGCTGTAGACTGAGAGCTCTTGAAAGAGTATCCACATGGCTCTCCCACATACCAAAAAATCGTTGTATCTTGACATCCTTCTCCAACATCACTTCCACCCAGCTCATTCTAAAGAGAAGGTGCAATTTTGTTTGAAAAGAGCTAATGGTGGTGGCTGTGAATCTATCCATGTGTGTAGGATTGTTTTACAGGCTGCCGCACTTATGGCCAGGGGCGTCTTAAGAGAGGAGGGTGCCCATGTGCACTCCCCGTGCGGGGTCCCATCCTCTCTCCCCCGGTGGCTGGCAGCCAACTGACGCGGCTGGCCAGACACTGGAGCAATAGTAGACTCCGGGCACTAGAGTGTGCCCAGAGTCTACTGCGCATGCGCAGAACGCCGGGAAAATGGCAGCAGCGGCCATTTTTCTGGTGTTCTGAGCAGCACTGACACCCGACGTGGGACCATGGACAGGTAAGTTTAACAAAATATGGGTGCAGGGTGTGTGGTGCGAGCCCACCTGGACCCAGGGGCCCGTGTGCCCCGCACACACTGCACCCATTATAGATACGCCTCTGCTTATGGCTAATAATAGACTCTTTCCTCCCGCTGATGTTCGAATATGATCAGGAATATCCCCAAATATAGCCTATTCAGGCGTCAGTGGGACAAAATTATTCAAATGATTAGTAAAATATGTTTGTACCTGCAACCAGAACCCTCGTAATATAGAGCAAGACCACATACAATGAAAGATATCTGCTACAGGAGATCCACATCTATAGCAGTTTGAACTCTGTGACAAGTCTCTTGTGAGGTGAGATATAGGATCTATGCTAAATATTCAGGAACATAGTAGTGTAAGAAGAATTGTCAGGCATAAATACTGGGTGCAAGAGATTATAAAATTGAGAGATAGCTTTGGTGTCTAGCGAGTGTGAGCGTAGAGAATTGTCTAAAGAGTTATCCCAGTCCAAGGCTGAGTAACATCGCACAGTTACCTCAACATAACGTTTTGCTTGCCAAAATGCAAGTGGGTGTCTTGTCAGTATTGGTGCAATTTGCTATATACTTTATACGCAGTGGCTAGTATTCCCTTTGTATTGCTAGATACAGTGGCTAATATTCCAAGAATCCAATGATGCTATAAAAATGCGGATACAATCTACTGAATACTAACACCCAGTGTCTAGTATTCCCTCTGTTAAAACCTTTATATTGGTTTAGAGCAGGGATGGGGAACCTCCTTCCTGGGACCATATAAGGCCCTCAGAATTATTTGGTCTGACCCTCTGAGCTTTTTTCTGCTAGCGTCATCTGGCTATCCGAGGGCCTAGAATGGCACCCTGCGGCGAGAATCTATGCAGCAGCGCTGCCTGAAGCATCCTTAGGACACTTTAGATGGTCACACCGCTGCCCTTACAGCTCCCCAGAGCATCCTCAGGATGCTCCAGGCATTGCTATAATCACCGGCTATTGTTGCCCCACCCCAGCGTGACATCACGCTTAGGGGCGTGGCCTGCACCAGGCCTGTGAATAATGTCATATAAATATCAAAATGGCCCTCGGCAGAAAAAAGGTTCCCCACCAATGGTTTAGAGAGACCATGTGCATACATGAGAATCTGATTCTATAGTAAGAATACAGCGCACTGCCGATGACGGGACCGGTATTCTTACATTGCCGCCTGTCTCTTCTATCTATATTCAATGTGGTCTCCTTCGCTCTGCATGTAGTGTCTTAGTTAGTAGATGGTATGATTACATAGGATAGTATTTCCGTACAATTCCCTGACATAACAAACACACATATATTACATTTCTACATTTATATTACACGGACAGCACGCGGCACACACGCTGATGCGCATTTCGCTTAGTCATCTTTCTCTATTCTTTATCACTCTATATAACTGTTTTTATATATGTATTTATTGTATGTTTCGCTCTATATGACCCTATGCAAGGGATTATTATAATGATATAAAAATAGTCATTAAAAAAGCAATAAATAGCTTTCATATTGTGATTTAATGAGGCCCGAAACTTTTAAAGCATACCTAATAAAGATTTAATTATTTTATTCTGTTATTTTTGCTCGAGGGATTGAGTGCACCCTGGTCCTGATTCAGAGCCGGATGCTCTGACGGAGCGCTCGCTCTGAATCTGGGCGTTTTTTGTTTTTTTTTTGGAGTGGCCTCCTGACCACCCACAGCTATAGCGAGCGGCCATAATGATGGTCGCGATGGTCAAGACCATCGCGACCATCGGGCTTGCGATGAGACCCTTGTGGTAGAGTCTCGTTCATCGCAAGCCCCAGAGAGCTTTCAGGCTCTAACAGAGCTGGAAGCTCTCCACTGACATCACTCGCGATGTCAGTGGGGCCGCCCACAAACGGCAAGCGTTCCTTCAGGAATGCCTTCATTTGGGCAGCCACCCCCCCAGCCCGCCCATCAAAAGGGGCGAGCTGTCACTCAACATCGACAGCTAGCCACCTTTGGTGCTAGACCCATAGCGACGGATTGTCCATCGCTAGCCGGGTCTCGCGCATGCGCACGACGGAGCCGGCTCTGTCGTGCGCATGTGCTGTTGGCCACCATCGACCCGGTTGCGAGCGCTCAGCGCTTGCGACCGGGTCTGAATCAGGCCCCCTGTTCCAATTTGATTCCTTTTTGCTTAAGTTAACATGTATCTTTGATTCAAAGGGTGGCACCTGTTTTGGGATATACTTAGAGATATATTCCTCATATGTGAATGTGATTTACTAGTATCAACCTGGTGGGGGATTTTTACTTTAGATAGTATATTAATAAATATAGGTGTTGAGAATATTATTATCTGTTAGATATCTGCAGAGCTGTAAAGTAGTTAAGTAACACAATTATGCATCAGTAGAAAGGATATCAATGAACACAATAATATAAACAAAGGCCAGATAAAAATCAGGGCCAAATTAACAATGGGGCGGATGGAGCTGCAGCTCCAGGCCCTCACCAAAATTGTCCCATGACGTCTGCTGTAGACAGGCTGCCTGTTATTGGCCATTCAAGGACCTCTTCCCCAACCACAGGCTGTGCGCCCATACACTCAGGACAGAACCCTTTGGTTTGTCAAGGGATGGGGGCAGGCAAACACATAACTGGTATTAAGAAAAAAAGCACTAATAGGCTGCCATCATTCGCACACATCATCTACTGACTTTGTAGCTTCTTCACAGTAGCCTGGCCCCGAGGTCACACTGTCAGCGCAGGTATGATGCGGGAGCATCACTGTTAAATCATGAAGGGATGGAGTCTATATTATCATAGCACTAGCTATATATGGCCTATGGCTGCGTACTATGTGGGCTGCAGAAAAAGCTTCAAAATAAATTAACATCCAGCTGAAGTGCTAACAGCATAGATGGTATGGGAACTTAATTTACTTCCTTTCTGTCCACTTTTACCAGTCTCTGTTCTTCTGCTCAGACACTAGTTCCAAAATAGCTGGGGGCAAAGTACAGCCTGGTGGGATGGGGGAGTATGCTCACGTGGGAGACCTTTGATTTCAATTGTACATAGGTGACAATTAAAGATGTGCTGTTCAGTTCTCCAGAAATTCAAAACCACCCAAATTTTGTGAATTAGGACAGATCCAGGTCATGGTTTTGATCTCCTAGATTGATACGTACAGTTCCAGGTCACGGTTCTGATCTTCCCGTGGTTTGGAATTTGGATATTAAATCCAAATTTCATTTTTTTATTGCAAAAATTACATAATTGTAACTGTTTTTATCAATTAGAAAAAAAAAACAGATCCAAAACCAATACACTTGAGGGTGGTTTGGCAAAAGGAAAAACCAAAACACAAAGATGAATCTTTGCATGAATGAGAGTTTTTGCTTTGTCCTGTGTAAGATATGGGCATATTCTGGATATATTTTTTAGGGGATGTAGTCGGCATCCCGTTGTGCTGGATGGCAATGATCTAAATACCAGCATTGGGATCCTGGCACCAGTATCCCGACCACCGGCATCTCGAAGATAAGTATCGTCAGTTAGTGGAGGGTTAGGGTTAGGCACTTTGAGGAGTTAGTGGAGGTTTAGGGTGCGTGGAGGAAGAGTTTAGGCTTAGGCACTATGGTGGTTTAGGCACCGGGGAGGGTTAGGGTTAATGCTAGCCTACTCACCTATGGGTGCTGGGATTCTGACTGTCGGGATACTGCTATCGGTATTCTGACCAGCGGCATCCCGAACGCCGTCAATCCATACCCAACCCATTATTTATATGTATGTAACAGGATTTGGAAAGTGATTGAATGTTGGTGGTGCTGTCAGCAGCTACAGAGAGGAAGGGAGGTGAGTAAATCCGGCATGGGGGAACACTATGATTTATCAGGGAAAGTGTCACAGTTCGCTGCTGGCAACCTGACTGTCCTTCACTATCTCACAGTTAGTGAACCTCCGACCTCTATTCATTCAGCTTTCAGTGACATGCTGGAGGGGCCACTTCTATCAGAGGAGCTGTACACCCAGTATTGGCCTCCTGTTCACTGCTGGGCTCTAAGGGCCTGATTTAGAGCTGGACACAGTTGCTGATTGTTAGCCATTGTGCATGCGTGAGGATTCACTCACATACGGAGTGACAGGTAGTCAGCATTTGGGGGAGGTAATAGGGGTGGTAAGAGAATCGCAGGCATGTAGGTAGTGTTTAAACACTGTTTTCTACACATGCAGAAATCAGCCACTGCGTCCTTGCTCACAGCAGAAGAACCCTCTGCATGTCTGGAGACCGGCTGTGCCCGCCGTAGCTTAGATTACTCAGAAGGCTGATGGCTGCCTGACACGCGTTCACTGTCTGTTTCCAATGTTTCCGTTTTTGAGCACTGGCGGCGAAAGTGAGATGTTTAGTGGGCTTCTCTAAGCACGGGATGGCGAGTCATTAGCATATTTTCACAATTGCGATCAGTGAGAGATAACAGTTGCGATGGCATTTGCGTGCGGAACTGAAGCAGGCCCTGAGGAAATTAGGGGACATGATTATGACTTCTAGCCAGGCCCGCTGAGAGCCGCGGCGGGCCCGGGTAATAGGGGGCGTGGCCTAATCGCGGGAGGCGTGGCCACGCCACCTTCCCGGAAAAAAGTAAAATAAAATAAAGATTTGCAGCGCCGCTTCGCTGGGGAGGGGGGCGCTCTGGGCCCCCTCAGCCCTGCTCAAAGCCAGGAGGGGCGCGATCAGTGTGATCGCTCCCCCCACAGGCTGTTCAGCAGCCACGAACAGTCTCCACTGCAGCTCAGCACACGCTGTGTGCTGAGGGAGGGGGAGCGGCGCTGGACCCGGGCCCCCGCCAGGCCCCTCAGGAAGCCTGGGCCCTGGTAATCTGTACCTGCCCCCCCCCTCTCGGCGCCCCTGCTTCCAGCTGCCATTTCATTTAAGCTACATAAAACTATATAATAGTACATACTGCATTATTAACTTACCTAACCTCAGACTTTTGTCTAGGTACATAAACCTTTAATGGCTTGAAGATCTCACTGGTAAGACCATAGATTCAACATTTTCCTTTTCTGTATTGTCCATCTTCAGGAGAGACACCAGTCACATATCTCTATGTTATATAGGGTCAGTGTAGCAGCAATATTGTTATATTAGGCTCCGGCCAGGCTTTGCCTGTATGTTCGGAGCTTATGTACATGCTGGGACTGTCTCCTGTACTGGGCTCTTCCATAGGTGGCTTCTCTTTGGGACACACGGTTGAAGCAAAAACAAAAGGCATCTGGATGCGGTCAGTCTCTCATCCCAAACGAAAAGACCACACCCTGTTACTGCTGGACACAGAAGGGCTGGGAGATGTGGAGAAGGTAATTCAGAAGGACCCTACATGAGGGGCAAAGCCTTGGAGCTCTCAGCATTGTCATCATTATCACATGTGTCTTGCAGGGAGACACGCAGAATGACCGTATGATCATGTCTCTGGCTCTGCTCATGAGTAGCGCTGTCATCTATAACAGCAGGGAGGTTATAAACCAGGATGCCGTGGAGAAGCTATAGTATCCTTTATAGGATATGGGCCATTTACTAAATTACATCTTGTGTGATCTGACTTTACTCCTTCAGTTTGTACAGGAACATTGTGATACAATAGCAGTGACTGAAAGATTTGTCTCCTTCTAGAGCAGAGGCGTTGGTTCGACTGCATGATGGGGGTAACTTTTTTTTAAGGCTCAACAGATGGTTTCCACATCAAAATCAAAAAAATTGTTGACCGCTTCATAAAATCATTTTAGTTACAGCAGTAAACAATTAATTAGTTTTGCCCCTTTAATATAAATATTGCTCTCTTAAGAAAATGAAACAGTATTTTGTATCACCTAATATTTCCCCATATGAGATTTATTTGTCTTCTTAAGCATAATATTTCCTCAAAATATTTTGGGAATGGACCTGGCCACACTTCCTGGATTACGCTTGATTATATGTACATTGTGGCGGACTAACACAAAGCTCTGAGGGAGCTGTAAAAAGTAATTCCAGGAGCAGTGTTGGAACCATGTAAATGTACAGTAGCACCAGATGCCGGCAGCGTATGCTTGAGGGATGGATAGAAAGACTGCTCAGTGCTGCCATCTGCAGTCTCCCGCAGGTGTAAAATTGGCAAATTATTTGCTTTTAGTCATCTTTGTGTATTTGTAACGATTTATTATTTTATTTGTTTTTGGGGTTTTTTTGAATGAAGGATTTCTGTCCATACACAGATGATGGTACATTGAACTGGTCTCAAAGACTTGGTGATAGCTTTGTACGTAGTTATTTGAGGATTATTTGAGTATTCACTGGTACAGCCTTTATAAGCTCTTACCAGGGTTCTAAATGAAACATCTCATGGGCTACAAGTTGCCCCAGGTATAATTTGGCTACCATGACTGGCTGGTTCCACAGGCTTCACCATGGAGTTCACCATGATTATATACAATGTACTATTATACTGTGGCATGGAATTTAGGACATCAATTAGCTGAATTCTATGAAAAGCAACTTTCAGAACTATAGAGAAAGTCAGATGCAAATCATTCGGCTTAAGACCTCCCCCAAAAAACGGTGTATGGAGTCCTGGTAGCCACCAGTTGTGATTATCGTTCAGTCTGGAGGATTTAAAGTCTGTTTTTTCGACACCATGAGGTCAGCCCTCATCCAGCCATTCAGTCTATGTTCTCTATTGTTACTTTGGGGATCATTCGTCTTGGAAATCACTGAGAGCAGGATCTGCTGTTGGTACCGAAATCATAATGTCCCTGTACTTCAGGAAGGATCACAGTGGCTGTTCCTGTATATGCAGATACATACAGGGAGTGACCCCAAAGTGTCCATAGACTAAGGGTGGAAGTTCAGTAAAAAGGACATATTTAAGTAATAACTACAGTATAATAAGATCAGTCTCTTTCCTTAATATCCTCCCAGCTCTATTACTGAGCTACATCAGGACATCATGCCGAATGCAAACGTGCAGGAGGAGGAAGCTGTGGGTCAGGAGAATTCAGAGGACAAGTTGGCACCACACTTTGTCTGGGTTGTGCGAGATTTTACTCTGAAACCAGAGCTGGGAGGCCACGTAGTTACAGCTGATGAATACTTGGAAGACTGTCTAAAGGATATATCAGGTAGGTACCAGAAATGAACATGATTATTAAGAATCAGCTATTGTGTGCCCCATCATATTAGTATATGTATTCTTGTATTAAGTGGTGCTTTGTGCTATATTTTGGCTATGCTTGTTTAATGAAATATAAAACTTTTAACATTTTTGTGTTTTTTTTATTTTTTGTAGCTGTTAAAACCCCAAAGACACAAATCAAAAATAATATGCGGAGGACCATCAGATCCTGTTTTCCTAAGCGGAAATGTTTCTTTTTTGAGCTTCCCTCCCCAGACGAAAAAGTCCTGAAGCTCATAGACGAGGTGTCTGATGCACGGCTCCAACCAGGGTTTGTCAAAGAGACAAAGAGCTTCTGCCAATTCATTCTTGAGGAGGTACCTGCAAAAAGATTAAGGCCAGAAGAATCCATCACTGGACCCAGTGAGTCTACAGGCAATCTAGTAGCATCTTGGATGTAAAAGAATTGGTAGAATACTGCCTAATACTAAGACCCAAAATAATGTGATCACCCACACCGATCAACATGAACAATAAACAACGTAGATGGTCTTGTGCTACTTCTGAAGGGTTACAGGGTGAAGTCAAATCAAAGAGAAATCCGATATTCTTGCACATGTGGCCTTGACAAGATAAATGAGAATAGAGAGCACCATTTTTCTTTAGTAATAGTTGGAATATGAGCAATATATATTTCTTGCTCCTACTCGCAAAGTAGCAACCTGTATCACTTCATGTAAGAGGCCTTTAGGGATGTAGAGTTCTTCCCAAGAATATTCAAGCCTCAAATGAAAGTAGAAAATCTCCTCTTAGTGTAGTATTCAATACTTCTCAAAAGTATAGGACAAAAGGAGCCTGAGGTGTCCTGAAAAAACTACTTCAGTAGAAACGCATTGGTATGAGTGGCTTCTAACCTGGCCAGTGTTTGTGATGAGGTGGAGCTGGATTCCCCAAAGCCTTTTCTTGCTTGGAAAAGAAGGTTTATTATAACAACTGTGGATGTAGGTTCCTTTTGTCCTGTACTGTTTGGCATGTATACCAGCCATTGGTGGACTTATAGCTTATTTTAATCTTAATAAATATATACAGTGTATTGCTCATTTTCCAGTTATTAATACACAGAAAATGTGCTCTCTTCTCACTTAACTTGTCAAGATCACATGTGCAAGAATATCAGATTTCTCCTTGATGTGACTTCACCCTGTAGTCCTACAGAAGTAGCAAAAGACCATCTATGTTGTTGTGGAGCATCTTGGATGTGTCCCAGTGTGAGGTGGCTATCTGGGACTAAACAATATGCCCAGCAATTACACTAGAAGTAAATCCTAAACTCTAACAACAAAAAGTCAACATTTATAAAAATAAACTTTTACTTAAAAAAAGTAAAGTCATAAAGTAGTATGCAAGATAAGGGTCACCCCATGCTGGATGTTACTGGCCTTAATGGTTTTAGGAATGTCAAGAAGATGGAAAACTATTTGGCCTGTAAAGATAGCTCAGATATTCCACACTTTCCAAAGTCAGCTCAGGGATGACCATCGAATAATGCTGGTGTTGCCAGAATACCAACATGGCTTGGGATGGCATGTAGTTTTCACAAGATGAATGGTCGATGGTTTAACCCAATGATTATATGTGGTGCATGTGCAGTTGAACCCCAAAATCACCACATGTGCAACGTTGCTGGGATGGTGATGCTGCTTCCTGGTGTTCACAGCTGAAATGAAGTAATTAGCATTGCATGAGGAAAGAAGCCTGTTAAGGATGGCAGCTGTTGCAATCCTGGCATCAAACAGAAACAACATTTCCATTGAGTCGGGAACATTGATAGTTGCTAGCCATCCTCTACAGCTACGCTCATGGGCCCTCTTAGTTCCAAAATGGAAGCTTACATTGAAAGTGGATCATATACTTTGGTTAAGAATGAGAAAAGCAAATATTACACTCAACTTAGCTATAAACAAGCTGTAGAGGAATTATTTCTATATTTTATATTTATACCATGGGTTGCCGATTATTGAAGATGGAGCCTCCAATAATAGTATATTCTTTATTATATTTATAAAGATATTATAAATAGAGATAATGTTCAATTAACATACGTTTTATCATATATTTATATATATACAGTATATATATATATATATATATATATATATATATTTCCAAATAGATGCATACGTATGAATTAATGATATTATGATTCCAGTGAAGTTCAAGCTCTGATTTCTGATATTTATTTACAGGCAAATCAAATTATACAGAGTGAGATATACACAGTAGTGACATATATACTAGGTATATCTATGCTTCCTAAGAAATAAAACTTAATAAACAATTAACAAACTTAGACAATTAATAACAACATAGATTGTATACTTGCAAGTATTATTAGTTACCATACTTCCTCCTGCACAAACTTTATGTTCTTCTGGACTCTGTGTTACATTGTGCTGACCTCTCTCCAGACTGAGCTCCTATATTCACCACACCTGACCTCTTCTTACATCTCCTCTGTCCTCCCCCTGTCCTCCTTCAACTAACTAAGCTGTACTTCCAGTGCTGTCTTTTATCCCAAATCTTTCAAACTCAATTTTGCCATCTCCCACTCTGTCCAATGTGGCAGATAATTATGGGTTTCCCTAAACGTGATTCTGGAGTGTTGTAAAGTGTTGTAAAAGTGTCAGCTCAATTTTACCCCTCAGGTGGGCAGCAGGGAATGTATTTTGGGATCATAAAATTTGGTATTTGTTTATTCATCAAAAGATTTACCTTTGATTATTTGATGTGCAAACAGGTCTGTTTTACCTAAGGTGCTAGCATCAATAGATGTGACCTCTTGATGGTATAGTAGATAAATTGCCCCTGTCGTTAAGCCCTCAGCCTGGACAATGGATGAACTGGTTTTATGATTACACACCAGTGCATACCAGTGCCGATTCCATTATTTATGACATAAGCAGGAAAACTTGTTCAAACTGTCCTAAGAACAGTGCTACATTTGATGTACATCAGACATATAAAATTTATTATTTAAATCATTCCCTACAGTATTTGATACATGTATACATACTCATATAAACTAATGTAACACATCTACTGAACTTCTTGCTACAAAATATATATATACTGTATATACTATTCACTATGGTGTACATCACATTCAATCATTAATGGTATTTTAATTCAGGCAATATCTCTAATCCTCATATTCCTAAAATATTAATAATTACCTAAATATCTAAATGTCAACAACACACAAATGATGTAAATGAGTTTGGTCATTTTTTTTACTTTATTAGGTATAAAAATGAGCACTTATGGTCCTTTAGATGACCATCATGTCTGAGCAAAGCCCAGTGAGATACAGTAAGACAGTAAATCTATTTATGGTGCATAGACAGCATCAGATAATATCATATCTAACTATTAAGCTGTCACTGAAGGGCAAGATATGTACATGCAATATCCATATATTGGGTTTTTAAAATAATAATATTGTATTTCGCTTTTTGTTTCAGCTTTTGCACAGCTGATGCAGTCCTACATTTATGTTGTAACTAGAGTTGATATTTCCTATCTGGAACAATCTATGTCAAAGCTGTCACAGGAGGAGAACACAAAGGCGTTAAAAAAATCTCATGATCTTTATGAAAATAGGATGAGGGCTAAATTTGTTAACACTGAGCAAGAATTCCAGCAGTTACATAAAACGTCAGTAGAGGGAGCTCTTCAGGAGTTTAAGAAGCTGTATGTGAAGCATGAGAAGAGTCTAGCTGCGTATGAAGAGCAACTCAAGGTGAAACGCGTTCTGCATTGCATTTGTTGTGCGTTGTCAGCACATTTATCATGTATTCATTTTGCAATAATCTTTTTGTTTTTAGTTTTTCAAAAATAAGTAGATACAAAAGAAAGAATGAGGTGAACAAAGAGGGGGATACATGTATATGTGTTATACAAGTCATATACCAAAAATTAAAAAAGCCACTAAACAAAATAAAAGAATAGGGTAAGGTAAAGGCCAATAGATGTTGGTGAATGGGAACCTTCAGTGATGAACTCATGCCAACTGAAAAGCCTCATTAAAGGCTAGTTACTGTAGCTGAGGAGGAATATGGACAACTTGAGGTTTCCATAAGGAAACTATAATTAAGATTTGATTTAATGAAATCAGTTGGGGGAGGTGTATTTTGTTTCCACAACTGAGCAATGGCAGCTTTAATGGCAATTAGAGCATGGGATATAAAATATCTATGGTGGACTAATATAAAGTCTGGGAAAATGTGTAAAAGTGCAATAGGAGGGGTTAGGGAAAATTGCATACCAGTAATAAGCTTCTCAGCCAGCACGCATACAGGGTATATAACAGGGCACTTCCAGAAAATATAGAAAATGTCACCAATGTGGCCACAACATAATCTAGATTGTAATGACCAGATCTTATGTAGCCGATCAGAGGTCAGGTAAATATGGTAAAACAGCTTCACATACATTTAGACATGAGAGAAACATTTAGACATTTTAAATATAGAAAAAAATAAATGAGACCAAACCAGAGGCTTCAAACAAATATCCAGTTCTTATTCACATTGTAAATACACTGGGGTTTTATCTGGTAGGCCAAAGGTTACCAGTAGGGAGTAACAAAAAGATATGCCACTTCTGTGATAAGATGAGGAAATTCGGTGAACAATAGGAGGAGGAACTTAACAGGTTGGATCAATCAAAGTTGGGAAAGACTGAATCTAATGAAGAATTTGGAGAAATTAGTAAAAATCATTGGAGGGAAGGGAAAGGAAATATTGCTATTGGGTAAATGATATAAGAATATGCCCTATGAATAAATCATGGAGGGATTTGATTCCCTTATCGCACCTTGAGGACAGGTTCAAATTAGGGATTAGGTGCGGGAGGCCCAGAATTTAGAAGTAAGCTGGAGATGTGCGAAATTTCATTAAGACAGAGACGCTATCCCATCCCATGCCTTAAAGGCAGCCAATGTCACCCGGGAAGTGGATTTAGAGAGATTCCTGGTCCACAGCAGGTCATTAATTTGGGACAATGGGTTTCTGACTAATCACTAATTTGGTTGACCAGGTATGCTAATTGATACATTTCCAAATTAGGGTAAGATAACCCCCTGCTGCTCTAGGCATTAGGTATTTCTTTGTCTGGGTTTCTGGTTATTCTAGATGTACAGTATTTGTGAGAACAGCATGAAACCTTTTTAACCAAGGGAAGGATTCTGGGGAAGAATCTACATAGATATAGAAATGTGGGAAGGAATAACATCCTAATGGCCGCCATTCTACCCATCCAGGAAACTTCATGGTTCATACAGTCCTTAGTAAAGGAAACTAAATGTTTCAGAAATGTGCCTTATATATAGTCAATGAGATTCTCCTCTGTAGCTAAAAGGCAGATACCTAAACATTGCAAAGAGGAGGTTTACCCGTTATAATTGTATTGCGGGAGAGCAGGGAGAGCAAACTATGAGAGGGAACATTCAGCGGCAGGACTTTCATTTTAGTGGTGGTCAGTTAATAATACAAAGCCGCTGCATAGCCCTGAATCAGCTGCTGTATTACCGGGAGAGAGGCTTCCGGATGGGTTACAAATAGCAGGACGTTATCAGCAAACAGACAAATCCTATGGTGGGAGTCATCAATAATAGGACCACCAATAAGAGGTGAGGCACAAATACTGTACGTTCCCCCAAGGGTTTAATTGCAAAAGCAAACAGTAGGGGAGAAAGGGATCAACGTTGTCTAGAACTATCAACAATAGTAACTAGGAAACACCACACCACAAAGCCTGCACCTATTATACTTACTTTAAGCGACTGACCAGTAGGTAAAGATTAATCCAACAGAAGGCAGAGATGGTCTCTGAGGTGGGCTGAGGAGTGTGAATATCACCTTTCAAATCATAGAGAGGGGCAATAATCTTTTAACACTGTAAATCATTTATTGTCATTAACCCTTTTTGGATATCTAAAACCAAAATCTCTAAAAAAAAATTGATTGTACCGAGAACATCTATATAATATGGCATATATTACCAGTTCTCCTGAAAATGCAGAGTATTATTTCATTAGGCCCAATGTGGTACATCTGGCACTAATTATCAGCAATAAACAATATTTGTGAGTATATAATGAAATACACTGCTGCAATTCTATAGCAATATATTTTGTTGAAATGGCTAATATAGAAGATGTGCCAATTAAAGAAGCCGTATTGCTGGATACTACATAGTGCTTCCATATCAGTGGTGCATGGAGCAGTCACACACCACACAACCAGCACCTATTATACTTACCTCTCCGGAGTCTCGCATTGGCGCTGAATTTACTATAAAGAAAATGTAGAGTACATGAGGGTGGCACCATATTCCCAGAGACCTGCCAAAGTCTACTTACCTGCGCCACCCGCGAAAGATATGTTATGAGGAGTTAGATTTTCTTCAAGACTGTTTAACTCCTCATAAGATATTTCCGCGTGTGTAACAGGCCCATAAGCGATAATGAATAGGCTCCTAAGGGTCAGCTCCCAAACATCTTCATCCAGGGCCGTAGCCAGGGCCAGATTAACAATGGGGCGGTTGGAGCTACAGCTCCAGGCCTCCACATAAAAATAGGCCCATTGTCATGACATGATGTTGACTCTCCATCTGCTCTCCACACGGTCAGCCATAAATCATAAGTAGTACAATTGTATTTCTATTTACCTTACAAAATGAAGGATTTTTTCCTTTTACATATTTAGGGAGACATTGGAGCAGAGAGTATAGGGGGTACACGCCCACATGGCACTGCCCACACCCACACAGCACTGGTCACGCCTCCTCTGCTTCTCATAATAGGCCCTTTGGTCATTTTCAGCTCCAGGCCCATGTGGCCCTCAATCCGGTCCTGGCCGTAGCAAGGGTACTGTGGCCGGTGCCATCACACACGGCACCACAGGTCAGTGGGCGCAGTTTGGGCCTTTCAAATTTCTGGTTATTATCATTCTTACTTATAGCTTCCTCTTATTTCATCCCCAGCATCTCTTGGCCTCTCTTATCTCTTCCCTGGCCCTTCCCCATGAAGCCATGGCCCATTTTTGGGTGCATTATGTCCCTTTGAAAAATGAGGGGAGCACCAATGCTCTTTCTGGCACAGGGCACCAAAAAGTCTAGTTACGGCTCTGTCTTCACCAGTACATCAAGTATGTTTGTTACAAAATAAATGCACATAAATGCCAATAACTGACCATTGTACAGAGAATTGTACTCACATTACTCTAGATCTGTACTATGCTTCTCTAAGGATTAAGCCCTTGGGTTAGATTTACTAAGAGTTGGGTTTTCCAAGCAGCTGATAATTTAAAACAGCACTAAAATGATCTGCTAAACACACCTGGTTCTGCATGTAATATCATTTAAATTTTAAGTTTAAAGTCCAATAGATTCTGTTGCTTGCAAAGGCCACCTCCAAGTAAATCTAGCCATTTCCTGGTATCATTACTTTTATATAATATATTTGCATGGTTTCTATACAATCAGGGGTGGATGGCTTAGTCAGCCCTGACATTGTGTCTACTCTCCCCAGCCCTGTGCTGTTGGTTTGGTAACTGATGAAAGGGATATTTCTAGAAGGTTGCAAGAGATGCAGTAAGGAAGCCGACAGTCACAATGCCGACTGCTGGCTTCCCGACTGTCAAATCCTGGCAAGGAACTAATGACACTCATTGAAATCCCGACACCTTTCATTAGACCTACGCCGGGAGCCCGACCAGGGCCGCCGAGAGGGGGATGGGGGCGGGTACAGATTACCGGGGCCCGGGCTTCCTGAGGGGCCTGACAGGGGCCCGGGTCTGGCTCCGCTCTCCCTCCCTCTCAGCGTTTGCTGAGCTGCAGTGGAGACTGCTCATGGCTGCTGAGCAGCAGCCACAGCAGTCTCCTATGCCTGTGGGGGGAGCGATCACACTGATCGTGCCCCCCCTGGCTTTGAGCAGGGCTGAGGGGGCCCAGAGCCCCCCCTCCCCAGCGCGCAGCGCCGCTGCAAATCTTTTTTTGGGGGGGGAAGGGGGTGTGGCCACGCCTCCCACGATTAGGTCACGCCCCCTATTCCCCGGGCCCACCGCGGCTCTCAGCGGGCCTGAGCCCGACACCTGGCATACTGATCGAAGGTAAGGCAGGCACTTGGTGCTGACAGCCGCAGGGGGTAAGGGTTAGGTTAGGGGCTCCTGGGGGGAGCTTAGGGTTAGGCACCCCCCAGGGGACTTAGGTTTAGGCTGCGGGAAAGTGGGGGTAGGTTTAGGCACTAAGGGGGGGTTAGGGTTAGGCACTTGGGGGGAGGTTAGGGTTAGGCACCCCTAAGGGAGGGTTAGGGGGTAGAATAGGGTTAGTTGTATTTACCTTTTTAGGTTCGGGATCTTCACCGCTGCCAGGCTTCCGCTGTCAAGATTTGAACCATGCGTCCGGCGGTATAACATATTAATTCCGGTTGCATTACATGTTTTCTAACTTTCTGGTTTTTTTTATTATACTTTCCTATTTCTGGGAGTAGGATGACTTGATGAAACAAAGACAGAGGATTTGGGAGACCTGTGAAGATTCCTCCAGGAACAAATGTAAAGTTGTTATTGAGAAGCTCATGTCCGGCGTGGACAAGTGCATAAAAGAACAGAAATACCACGTTCCTGGAGGACACAACAGATTTGTCACAGACAAAGACCGAATAATAAAGAAATATAACCAAGAACCCGACAAAGGCGTAAAGGTAGAGATAAGATTGGTTCTTGTTATTAGTGTGATATTGATCTGTACCTTTGGCAATGTCTGATCTGTGTATTACTGCAATGTATATTCTGTGATCCCTCACTCAGCACCTAGTACTCTAACCAGTGCCTCAGTGCCTCAGTGCCTCCAGCTACATATATCATTGTGCTGCAAGGGGAGGAGGATTAGTCTGATCAGTGTGTTACTGTAATGTATATTCTGTGATCCCTCACTCCACACCTAGAACTCTAACCAGTGCCTCAGTGCCTCCAGCTACATATATCATTGTGCTGCAAGGGGAGGAGGATTAGTCTGATCAGTGTATTACTGCAATGTATATTCTATGTTTTCTCATTTTCCACCCGGCTTCTTCACCTAACAGTCTAGTCAGTTCTTTATTGTCTCCAGCTACTGTACCTATGACATTGTGCTGCAAGCGAGGGAGGACAAGTTTCCTGGACTATGCTGGGCTGAGCATTGCTTCCCACACATGTATATTAACACTATGGGGATGATTCAGAGGTGGATGCAGTTGCATCTTTTGGATCTATAAATGGGTGAACTTGAGTATTTAGATTTTGAGGATGTTTCAATATTAGAACAGGAAACGTGAAGATAAGAAGATAAGAAATAACTCTTACCTTTGAAAAATGTATATGAGGATGATAGGGATAAAAAAAATCTATAAAATAAGAGCCTATAGTAACAATTATAAAGACTCATTCAAAATGAAGGGGAAAAGGGAGTCCTACTGTATTATCGAAATGGAATATATGAAATTGATAAACATAGGAATAGTAATAGACAATCCCTGTAGACCATATAGACAATAAGTAACTAATTGTTTTTCCATCCCCTTAAGCAACAGATATGATCCCTTGGAGTACAACATAAGGAAAGATTTTATATATATATATATATATATATATATATTTATTTTTTTCAGAAGGGAGAAGCAACAGCTATCCCTCAAACTATGATTTTTGAGATAGATAAAAAAAACACAAAAAATTTAAAAGACGGAAAAGGAGAGGTGCAATT
Source organism: Taudactylus pleione (assembly GCA_031769625.1). Lineage (NCBI taxonomy): Eukaryota > Metazoa > Chordata > Amphibia > Anura > Myobatrachidae > Taudactylus > Taudactylus pleione. Next base: position 3,170,904 of record JAUIMM010000208.1, on the reverse strand, counting down.
TAAAAAAAATGTATCAATAAGGAAAAACTTCAAAAAAAGAGACAACAATAAAAAAGAAAGAATAATGTTAAATTCAATATATGGGGGAGAGTAAAATATATAATAATAGTACACATATTTTAACAAGGATGACAAAATGTTTTATGAAAGGGCTTACAATTTGCCCCAAATAATTTTTCCAAACAATTTGATTTCTAAGTAGACTTTCCAAAGTTTGTAAAAAAGTTATCTCTAAAAAAATTCTTCCATAAAGAGAAGGTGGAAGAAGAGAAAAAATATAAACATAAAACAAAATGACTTTTGCAAAAAAATCATTTTTCAAACCCACACATGTGAGGAAATGATTTGTAGAAATGTTTAGCAAACTTGTGTTGGAGGACCTGAAAAAGAAGGATTTTGGTAAAAAAATGAAAAAAAAAACATATACTAAACAAATAACATGACAAAGAAAGAAAGGTGGGGAGTGATACTAATAAATACTGAAGAGCATATTCAGAAACCACAAGAACTACTTATGGATACTGTAACATATATTGCTTTAAGAGAGAACCCAATTGAAATGATAAACAAAAATCTAAACTATATATTTTGTTTAATAAATATCATTAAAAAAGATGTTTTAACAGAGAAAGAAAGTGATTATATTAAAATATTAGATCATGTTAAACCAGTAATATATGGGCTCCCTCAGATCCACAGGGACAAAAAAAATCTTTACTGACTAATTATATCAGGGGTAGGTTCCATTACATCCAATTTGACCCAAATGATAAATTACTATCTTGAACCTATGGTTATGATAGGACAATTGTATCAGACAGATTCAAAAGATGTTATTAATAAATTAACATGGTGGAATAGAAAGAAGCGTACTTGTTCGCAACAGCAGACGTAGGATCTCTGTACCCATTTATTTAACATGAGAAGGGCCTTAAGGCATTAGAACACTTTTAGAACACTTTTACGTACAGGAAGAAATTGATGTGGACTTTAAAAAACTTCATATTACACGGCATCAATTTTATACTTAAAAATTTTTTATTTCCATTTGGAAGAAAATTGCTTCTTCCTGCAGCGGTCTGGCATGGCAATGGGTACGAGAATCACCCACTGTTTCACCAATTTATATATGAGCTTCTGGGAGGAACGTCATATTTGGTGAGAGCTGGGGGTGGAGCCGGTATATACAGTAGATTATTTAATTTTTGTTTGGAGGGGGAGTTTAGAAAAATGTAGTGAGTTCTGAGAAGGCCTAAATATAGATATGTTTATAGATTCAAATTCACCTATCCCATAAGTGAGTTAGAAGTAAATTTTTTAGACCTCATAATATATATATTAAAAAATAAAGGTTTGTACTAAGAAGTTTATAAGCCTACTGATAGCAATTCTTACATACTGTAGATGTTAAAAGTAGTCATTATCTGAATTGGTTAAAAGGTGTTCCAGGGAGTCAGTTTAGGTGCATTAAATAATATTGTTTGGAAAGTATGGTCTATAAAGAAGAAGCCTCACAAATGAGAGAACAATTTTTAAGAAAAGGCTATAACCATATTTTCTTGGATAAATTAATAGAGGATGTGAATCAGATAACTGTATATAGAGAAGAACTTTAGAGATAATAATAAAATAGAAAATAAACTGGGTTACCATAGGAATATCCTTATTAAGGATACAGTCTTAAAAGATCCGATCCCACAACAAGCCAGTAGTGATACACAAGAAGGCTCCTAACATAAAAGATCAGTTAGAAAAAAGCTCCTATATTGCCAAAAAATATGTGTAATAAAATAATTAAATCTAAGGGCTGTTATAGATGTGGCCTATTTATTAGCTGCAGGAACTATAAAAGTACTGAAGGGGGAAAGATTTAGAAATTTGTATCCAATACAACTAAAAAGGAATATTGTATCAAACAGTTCGTAATATGTTACAGCAAAAATATAATATACTGTATTTGGTACAATTTAAATGTTTGAAACAATATATAAGAAAAACAAGTAGATAATTTAAAATAAGAATGGCAGAACAGTTGTGTAATATTAAAGTGTGGAAAACCATTCTATGTCAGCACATTTTAAAGAATACCAATCATGTTCTGTGAATGATATAAATACATTTTACAATCATTGAACAAGTTAGTGGAAATTGGAGAAAGAATAATATAGTGAAAGTTCTAGCACAAGCGGAAATGCGCTGGATTTGTGAGATAGGTACATTAAGTAGAAATGGGCTTAATGCAGATTACGAATTAAAATGGTTTCTGCAAAATATAATTATTACTTTTCTGTATAAATATCTCTTTTTCTGTATGAATGTATATATGAGTGTATATATTTTTGTTCATATTTCATATAATGATGGTAATATGTTTTTTTTTATAAATGAGCATACTGTATTCAAATCATATCATGTTTGATATAGCAATTATATGTTTTAAAGTATTAATAGATTTATATGATAGCAAAATTATATTAATTGATATGCTGATATTACGCTTGCCCACAAAGTTATGGTATAAGTAACTAAGTAATTGGTATAGTAATTGTTTGACATCTTATAGCTTGCCGGAAATCTGGGAGGATAAAAGTGACCTCCTGACCACAGTCACTTATGCCTTGCCAAAATCCCAGTCAGGTTGAATCACATCTGCGTCAGTAAGTGAAGGTGGTCATGTTTAGCAGTGGGATCTATGATTCTTAATCGCTCCAGGAAACCTGCAACTTTAGAATCTTGTTCATTTAGAAAGTGGAGGAGATTCAGAACCAGGCGGCAGTGTTGTAAAGGGGCGCAGAAATAGAACAGAGGTCCCGGGCTTTAATATCATACTGACACCATGTAATATAACTGTGCACTTCCAGTTGTCCACTAAGCTGACTTGCTCCTGTTTGCTGGCAAGAAGAAAGACAAAGATCTTTTACTAACGATAATGAGTTCTTAATTAAAGCAGAGGATGTTACAATATTAATTTATGTGTATTTTTTTTTATAGAACATTTTAAATAGAATTACTTTTGGAGTTTGAGAGGAATATACACTAAGGTGTCTAGCATTTGGGTTTGTGGGACATATTTAAAGAAAGTTTTTTTAAATCTCATATGCAACAAGCACTTTTTAAAAAACACTTAGTTTTATTTTAAGCTAAATATTTATTTCCATCACAAATGTAATAATATTGTCAGAGCTGTGAGCAGTATTTGAGTAAAAGCTGTTAGGAGAAAAATAATACTCTAAGGCTAAGGAACGCTTAAACAATGTTGGTAAATGAATGCATAATTCATTGAGATATACAATCTGACACATGTGTATATATATCCACAAAAAAAAAAAATCTCTATATATATATATATATATAATTATATAAATATATATATATATATATATATATATATATATACACACAAACAATGATATAAATACAAAAAAGAATGGCTGGAATCCAATCTGTCTGAAATCATTAAATATGACCGGTATAATCTCTCTGCTCAATCTCTCTGCTGATGTAGCATGGTGTACTGGATCGAGCAAATGTAAGTAAGGATGGTGCACAGAGATTTATATGCTTCATGCATAACAAATACCTCACTTATACTCCTGATTAGTGGACTAGGAGCCAGTGAAAAACATTGCTCCATTTACATTTGTTGTACTGCGAAATAAATGTGTTACTGTTATCTGCACTAGCTGTTTGTGTAGTTGTATGACGTCTCTGGCTATCCATGATATTCAAGAACTCTTTTGGGAGTTGTTGGTTTCACTAATGATTTACTTAGACCTTTGTGGAAAATAACTGATGCATAAATATTAAGTACAGTTACTAGGGATATACAGTATAGTAACATGTAATACTAATAATAAACAAGTCATGGTTTCTATTTAAAGGCTGAAGACGTTCTTCAGGAATATTTGAAACAATTGGAGGACCTAGAAACTATAATCCGACAGACAGACAAAGCTTTGTCAGGTGGGACAATTTCATATACAGTATTCCACCAACCCATAACAATACAGGAATATGACCTTACAAATAGCTTGTGATAGGAAATACAACCGATTATTTGATTATATATCTCTGCTTCCAGCTAAGAAGCCCAAAATAACTAAAGTGACCAACCCATCGGACTGTAACCAGCTCACTTCATATATTCAGAGCTACCAGCTGCCTACTGAGCGCTTCCACCGGATGCTTATACAACTCTTTGGCTTTGCCGGCCATGGGAAGTCTTCTTTCGTAAACTCCTGCCTGTATGTGGTGGGAAACGACAAATACCAGGACCAAGCAGGAGAAGCCACATCAGACGGAGGGAAAACTATAGACAGAAGAGGGTACGAGCTCACGGATAGTATCACCATCGTGGACAATCGTGGATTCGGCAAGATGGACTCCCCTGAAGCCTGGGAAATTTATGCTCAGCTCTGTAAGTTCTTTCTTCTTGATCATAAGATTTGGGAGACTATAAAGTTGAGCAAAGCCCTTTCTCTGAGGTTTTCTCTGGAGAAAATGGTTTCTTCACCTTCTCTCAGTATATGAAAGGTTAACACTGGAGAAATCAGGAATTTGTCTAGGACTCACTTAATTTTAGTTGCTTCCTACTATATATGTAGATGTCTATGGGAATTATGGCTTAATCCCCATTTAAGAGCTGTTAAAAAGTAGCTGACCATGCATATGTATTCCATAGTTTTCTCTTCTCTCTCCAAGGTAATTTTGTGCCTTTAGATGAGATTGTTTTGTGGAACAAGAGCCTACAAGAAAGGATCAAAGTGTTGACAAAGGAAGGAAATGAGGAAAACCTGGATGTCATAGTGCCCGTTCTTATATACAGGTACATATCTGTAACTGCAATCTGGAACCTTTCTATATAACACCAATGGGAAAATGTACTACTGTAAGCAGCATTTTCAATGTGCCACCTCCAAATCACAGGACTTGTTCTATTATCGATTGTTTTTGGAAGGTGAAAACCCCAAATCACTGCCATTGTTTCACGCCTTGCATCATAGATCATATTGCCAAAGACATTTAGTCCAATCCAAACCAGTTGTAATACATTAAGTTTTACCCTACATTAGCTACAATAATACAAAAAAGGAATGAAACCTGTTCCCGTTCTGTGACAGCCTGTGTTACTCACCATCGGTCTCCCAAACCTAGAGATGCCCAGCTAAATTCTATAATGCCATATAGCATTATTCCCTTCCTTGTACACCTGGGACATGGCTGCCACAATAAATGATACATAGTGCCCATTTATGTCATACTTAACTTTTTAGAAATAAATTCAGAGAGATTATTATGGTAAAGTCAATGTCTGGCACCTACCACATCACAAGGTGGTGCGTCCTGCCTCTGCCCAATGGGTATGGTACCAAATATCAACATTTTTAATTTCGACATATTCTAAATTCATCATTCATAATGACAACACTGACATAATGTCGACATTGTGAATGCTGCAGCCAGCATGTCGATAAGAAATTTTTCTATAGACTTATCAACCCTAAACCCAACAAAAATGCAGCCTAACCTTAAAAATAGGGAAAAATGGCCTTTCGTCATTCTGAACATAAACCGAGCAAAACACATTGGTAAAAAAACATTCAGCCGAATACACTAAAATTATTAGCAAATTATACATAATATATAATTAGTTATATTCTACAGGGACCTGGATAAAGGAGACACCTAGAGTAGTGGTGCTAACAACACAAGATACTTAGTGCCAGCTCTACCCCATTGGTGTACCTAGGCATCTGTGTGCAAGGTGGGTAGGAGACAAGTGGGAAATGACAGTTTATTTCCAATACTGATAGCGGAACAAACCAGTCTTAGGACCTGATTCAGCAAGTATCGCTGATACGATGGCAGCTGCAATTGCGCACGCAGGTCTGGTACAAAAGTAACGCTCTCCCTCTCCTATCAGACTCTTCACCTCTCTACAAATCTCCAAACAAGCTCTCAAGACCCCCTACTTCATCATCATAGCCTTCCAGCCCTCATCCTAACCTATGTCATGCTCTCTCCTCCCTATCTTCCCCTTCTGTGTCACGCCTGTCTGTCTGCCCCTCCCCTTTAGAATGTAAGCTCTCACGAGCAGGGACCTCTTCCCTCATGTTCTTCTCTTTTTTTCTACTCCTTACTCCCTACAAGGGCACCTATCACGTGACTGCCAACTTCCTGCTGCTTATTGTGAGTGTTTTATTTGCTATTGCAGCAATGTATATAAACCATGTCCTTGTCCTGCATTGTAATGTACTAAAAGTTACTTGTTTCTTGTTCCCTTACTAGTTTTATGTACTGTACTACTGTATGTAAGGTGCTGCGGAACACTTGTGGCGCCATATAAATAAAGGATAATAATAATTATGATAATAATAATAATAATAATAATAATAATAATAAGTGCAATTGTAAAGCATTTGCATAAGCTATATGCAGATGCCTACTTCCCCTCTCGCACATCCATAATACCTTGTAATCCAGACAAAACATAGGTAACATTGAAGTACACTTGCATAATTACAGTAGGTTAGACTTCATTTATACTGTAAATTGCTAACTTTCCTGGACACAGAGAGTACTCAGGCTGCGTATGCCGTTGTAGTGGCTAATTTATGCACGCCCCCTGTAACGGCGTTCAAACGCATTGGCACACCTACGTTTCTCCAAACACCTGCCCCGTCACCATCCCCAAATGCTGACATGCTGTCAATCACTCTGCGATTGCTCCACGTGGTCTCTGTGATCTCAATGCGATCGCAGAGCCGCATTCACGCACATGCATACGCATGCACAGTACGCAACAATTGTCCATGATTTCCATGCACAAGCGATTTTAATAGTGATCCTTGCTGAATCAGGCCCTTAGTGTTCAGAAACTGCTTTGTAGTACAGTTCCAAGCGCTGGTATTCAATTGTAGCCCCTAGCAATGTACTGTACATTTATTTTATTTATAGTGTGCCACAAGTGATCCGCCACTCCATACAGAGGGCAAAACAATAAGACAGTACAGGGTAAAACAATACAGTACAATAATGTAGACAAGTAACAAATAACACTACACATACGCACAGCCACTGCTGGGAGAGCTGGTTCAGCTGAACTTGGTTTTCTCAGCAATAAGTAACTTAGATGTGTTGTCCCTCTGTAGTGAAGAAAACAGCTGAACCTTCCCAGTAGGTGATGTAGTCGGACAGAACCCGATATCTCTCTTAATTCCATATTGTTACAGAAGGGTTCTTGTAGGTTACTGCATGAACTGAAATCAGGATCCTGTGTACACTGCGGGTAGACGCTGTCCCTCTTTCCATGCAGGATCACTTAATGTAATTTTGGCTTCTAAGATGGTACTTCATGGCATATGCATATTTATAATAGGTGCAGGGTCTGCAGTGCACATGGGTCCCTGAGTCCAGGTGTCCCTACACCACACACCCTATACCCAGCCAATGTTCCCAGTGATATCTTCAGAAAGATGGCACCATGTGGTGAAAGCATAGACTCTGGCACTGTGCCAGAGACTTTGCATGTGGCATCTTCCTGAATATCACTGGGAAGATGGAGCTGGCCATGGGAGGTAGGGTGGGTGGGGACTGCTGATTGGATGAGAGAGGGCCACTGCAATTAATGCACCCTATAATAGCAGAACTCGACAATTGGCACCAAACTGTCCACCATGTTGTTTATCTTGAGGTTAAAGAATGACATGATCACACCCATGGCAATTTGTCCATGGCTGCACCATCTGAGGGACACAGTCAGAACATTAGTTTGTGGAAGTCACTCTGCAAAAGTTTTGAAACTCAGTTTAGCCCCAGGAACCAGTGTCCTCAAGCTTCTGATCCGCCCTAAAGTGTGACCTCTTCATTAACAATATATTCCACATTGGTGCACTCTTTTGTAGCCCTGAAAGGGGGGTTGTCAATAATCTTTTTTTATTTATTTTCTATTTTGTTTTCTTTTTGCAGTTCGGAACAATCCCTCAGTGATCAGGGATTTGAAAGCATCAGAGGTTTCCTAAAATATGCCCAAAAACTAACTGGTAAATCAATGACAAAATGTTTATAACACGTTGCTTTGATTTTAATCCTTAATAACAGCATATAAGATCTCACATTGTAATTCATGTTTTGAGGATACAGTTAATTACCAGTGATGGGTCCACGTGAGTTCCCAGTAACATCACACCCGGTAAGTGCTGATATCGTTTTCCTAGATGGGAACAAAATTTAGAAACTGCTGAAACGAGAGATAGTTGATAATATGACATAAAAGCCAAAGAAGGGAAAGATGATCAATCAAAATATAAACTACAACTATGAAAGTGTAAACCAGGTCATTACTCAGGTCATTACTCAGGTCATTACTCGGGTCATTACTCGGGTCATTACTCAGGTCATTACTCAGGTCATTACTCGGGTCATTACTCAGGTCATTTGATTTAATAATACGAGATCGCATATTATCCTGCACACAATCGACACCCATATCCAAGGTTATTGATGATTCCAGCTAAAACTAATAATACAGATTTGGGGGGAGATAGGCAACATAAATAAAAGTTACTTACCTGCACTCCCCCGATCATGTGGATCCAATTCTGCCTCAAATGGACCCAAGTAAGAGATCCTTCTTTTGTTAGGTGTTGTATTTTTGGTACTGCCAGCAGAATTGTTATACCTTCCCTATGATCTGCTTATCCAGGCTAAGTTAGACTATCTCACTTAATTCAACCTAAAACTTATTTAAGATTTTGGCATAAATATCCTTTATCTGGGGGCAATTTAACAGCAATATATTTAGTATTCCAACAGTCAGGCTTCTACTGAAATATGAGAAGTACATTGCTATACTAAGCAACAATGACAGAAATCAGGACAGTGATATTCCCGGGTTGTGGGGCAGTGTAAACAGGTCCCGTTTACAGCGTAGGAACAGCCAGCTCATCGGCACTTAGAGATGATGTCATCTCCAAGTGCCAACAAAAATCTTAACACTGCACCCATGTGCAATGTAAATGGCCCGACCCAGGAACAACCCAGGTCAGAGCTGCAATGTGAACGTGGTCTGTCCCGAGTTGGAACCAAGTTCCAAATCCTGGTTTAGACTGGAATTTTGCTGTAAAAGGGGTATTTTATATCAAAGATTAGATTTATCTGCTAGAAACCAGATATACTGTATGCAGAAGGGAATGGGTATGTAATGCCGGCTGTCGGATGCCTCCTGCCAGAATACAGACAGTGGCATCCCGATGGTGGGTATCTCAACAGGGGTAGGGTAAGTATACTTACCCTTCCCCCTCCCCCCCCTAACCCTCCCTTCTTGTAGCCTAACCCTAGCCCCCCCACCCTGCACCCTAGCCCTTTCAGTTAGTGCCTAAACCTAACCTTCCCCCCTTAGTGCCTAAGCCTCCCCTCTAGGGGTGCCTAACCCCAACCTCACCCCCAACCAAATCCCAATCCCGCTATGCTACCTAAACCTAATCCTCCCCCCCCCCGTGGGTAAGGGTGCCCCAGACTTACCACATTTGGGCTGGCATCCTTTGGCAATCCGGTGCCAGGGTTAAGATAGGTATCGGTATTGCGATGCCTATCTTAAGTCCCATGTCGGGCTTCCCCCGTTGGGTCTCATAACTACATCCCATGCAGAAGAATCTTCTATTCCTTGAGGCATGTAAACCAAGATCATGGTTTCCCAACAGGTCAGGTTTTCGGTACAGATGCGCCCAGTTACATTGTTGCTGATTGCGCAAAAAACATGCGCACGCATCCTGCCATGCGACTACCCACACCTTCATATGTTACGCTACGGCATGCACTGCGATCGCACAATGCAATCCTATGGACGCACAGGTGCGATTGCAGTGCACGTATTTGCTTGCAGAAATGTGTAGCTGGGCAAATCTGTATTTCTGTTTATGGAGCTTGGTGGTATAATTACTGACCAAGTCATTGTAGATGTTAATATATTTGAGGAAGAAATACTGAAAACATGATCTGTTGGCAGGTTGTAGTATACCGGAGCTGGGAAAACTGACTTACATAATAGCAATATAGGAGGCATCACACAATCACTTTTTAGGAGGGATAATTTATTAATTTATTGTGAAGTTGGAGAATATCTATGGCTGCATCTAAAGACTGTGAAAAATAATACCTGGAAAAAAAAAAAGTTTCCTTGGCACTAATTAAACAGAATTGTGAATAATATATACATGTGAGAGCTTTTGGTGTATTTAAAAGTATATGTAAAATTACTTAATAGCTGCAGCTAGTTTCAAGGTAATTAGTGAGAAAACCTAATAAACAGAACCAACACAAAGAAGTGAAACTGCGCTAATCAGTACAGAATAGCCGTATGAAAAATCATTGAATGGCGGTATGGCAGAATAAGTAATGGTCAAGACACACCAAGGCAAAGTAAAATGCAGATTTAATTCAAGATACAATTGTGCAATATTTAATAGAACTAAATGTAAAAACAATCATATTGCACTTGATAGTAAAAAATCCAGGTCACATTCTTTATATCCCATAGGAATGCTTGAAAAGAATATACTATGCGCCATGTGTACGGTTATTGCCAATGATTTAAATTAGGGGTGAGCGGGTTCGGATTTCTGAAATCCGAACCCCCCCGAGCCCCCCCGATCCGAGTCCGATCCGAGTCAGGCTCGACTTTTCCCGCCTGACTCGGATCTGACATCGAGGCAAAACGTCATCATCCCGCCTTCCGAGTCTCGCGGGTTTTGGATCCTATATAAGGTACCCGCGTCGGCGCCATTTTCTCACTCGGCTGTGGACAGTGAAGAGGGAGGGTGGGAGTTAGTGCTGTGTAGTGTAGTGTAGTGTAGTGCTGCTGTTGTCCACTACTTCAAAGTCCATAGGGGCTGGCTGTGTTGTGCTGTGCTGCTGTTGTTAATAGGGGCTGTGTCCACTACTTCAAAGTCCATAGGGGCTGGCTGGACTGTGTTGTGCAGTCAGTTCTCCATAGGGGCTGTGTCCACTCCAAAGTCCTGTGCAGTGTCCCAGTCCTAAAGGGGTGCTGTAGTGTTGTCCAGGGGGTGCTCTGTCCATCAGGGGTGCTCCCCCCAAGTGCTAAAAAAATAATATATTTTCTGTGTTTGTGAATTGTGTGCGCAGTAGCCGCACGTGCATCAACAAAGTAGTGCCAAGCGTGCGCCTGTGTCATAAGTAAAGGGCCGGCTGGCTTGACCGTTAAAGGGTGCTGTAACCCCCGAAAGTACACTCCAGTCCAAACCAAAAAAAAATTATTTTCTGTGTTTGTGAATTGTGTGCGCAGTAGCCGCACGTGCATCAACAAAGTAGTGCCAAGCGTGCGCCTGTGTCATAAGTAAAGGGCCGGCTGGCTTGACCGTTAAGGGTGCTGTAACCCCCGAAAGTACACTCCAGTCCAAACCAAAAAAAAAATTATTTTCTGTGTTTGTGAATTGTGTGCGCAGTAGCCGCACGTGCATCAACAAAGTAGTGCCAAGCGTGCGCCTGTGTCATAAGTAAAGGGCCGGCTGGCTTGATCGTTAAGGGTGCTGTAACCCCCGAAAGTACACTCCAGTCCAAACCAAAAAAAAAAATATTTTCTGTGTTTGTGAATTGTGTGCGCAGTAGCCGCACGTGCATCAACAAAGTAGTGCCAAACGTGCGCCTGTGTCATAAGTAAAGGGCCGGCTGGCTTGACCGTTAAGGGTGCTGTAACCCCCGAAAGTACACTCCAGTCCAAACCAAAAAAAAAAATATTTTCTGTGTTTGTGAATTGTGTGCGCAGTAGCCGCACGTGCATCAACAAAGTAGTGCCAAACGTGCGCCTGTGTCATAAGTAAAGGGCCGGCTGGCTTGACCGTTAAGGGTGCTGTAACCCCCGAAAGTACACTCCAGTCCAAACCCCCAAAAAAATTATTTTCTGTGTTTGTGAATTGTGTGCGCAGTAGCCGCACGTGCATCAACAAAGTAGTGGCAAGCGTGCGCCTGTGTCATAAGTAAAGGGCCGGCTGGCTTGACCGTTAAGGGTGCTGTAACCCCCGAAAGTACACTCCAGTCCAAACCAAAAAAAAAATTATTTTCTGTGTTTGTGAATTGTGTGCGCAGTAGCCGCACGTGCATCAACAAAGTAGTGCCAAGCGTGCGCCTGTGTCATAAGTAAAGGGCCGGCTGGCTTGACCGTTAAGGGTGCTGTAACCCCCGAAAGTACACTCCAGTCCAAACCTAAAAAAAAATTATTTTCTGTGTTTGTGAATTGTGTGCGCAGTAGCCGCACGTGCATCAACAAAGTAGTGCCAAGCGTGCGCCTGTGTCATAAGTAAAGGGCCAGCTGGCTTGACCGTTAAAGGGTGCTGTAACCCCCGAAAGTACACTCCAGTCCAAACCAAAAAAAAATTATTTTCTGTGTTTGTGAATTGTGTGCGCAGTAGCCGCACGTGCATCAACAAAGTAGTGCCAAGCGTGCGCCTGTGTCATAAGTAAAGGGCCGGCTGGCTTGACCGTTAAGGGTGCTGTAACCCCTGAAAGTACACTCCAGTCCAAACCTAAAAAAAAATTATTTTCTGTGTTTGTGAATTGTGTGCGCAGTAGCCGCACGTGCATCAACAAAGTAGTGCCAAGCGTGCGCCTGTGTCATAAGTAAAGGGCCGGCTGGCTTGACCGTTAAGGGTGCTGTAACCCCCGAAAGTACACTCCAGTCCAAACCAAAAAAAAAAATATTTTCTGTGTTTGTGAATTGTGTGCGCAGTAGCCGCACGTGCATCAACAAAGTAGTGCCAAGCGTGCGCCTGTGTCATAAGTAAAGGGCCGGCTGGCTTGACCGTTAAGGGTGCTGTAACCCCCGAAAGTACACTCCAGTCCAAACCAAAAAAAAAATTATTTTCTGTGTTTGTGAATTGTGTGCGCAGTAGCCGCACGTGCATCAACAAAGTAGTGCCAAACGTGCGCCTGTGTCATAAGTAAAGGGCCGGCTGGCTTGACCGTTAAGGGTGCTGTAACCCCCGAAAGTACACTCCAGTCCAAACCAAAAAAAAAATTATTTTCTGTGTTTGTGAATTGTGTGCGCAGTAGCCGCACGTGCATCAACAAAGTAGTGCCAAACGTGCGCCTGTGTCATAAGTAAAGGGCCGGCTGGCTTGACCGTTAAGGGTGCTGTAACCCCCGAAAGTACACTCCAGTCCAAACCAAAAAAAAAATTATTTTCTGTGTTTGTGAATTGTGTGCGCAGTAGCCGCACGTGCATCAACAAAGTAGTGCCAAGCGTGCGCCTGTGTCATAAGTAAAGGGCCGGCTGGCTTGACCGTTAAAGGGTGCTGTAACCCCCGAAAGTACACTCCAGTCCAAACCAAAAAAAAATTATTTTCTGTGTTTGTGAATTGTGTGCGCAGTAGCCGCACGTGCATCAACAAAGTAGTGCCAAGCGTGCGCCTGTGTCATAAGTAAAGGGCCGGCTGGCTTGACCGTTAAAGGGTGCTGTAACCCCCAAAGTACACTCCAGTCCAAACCAAAAAAAAATTATTTTCTGTGTTTGTGAATTGTGTGCGCAGTAGCCGCACGTGCATCAACAAAGTAGTGCCAAGAGTGCGCCTGTGTCATAAGTAAAGGGCCGGCTGGCTTGACCGTTAAAGGGTGCTGTAACCCACAAAGTACACTCCAGTCCAAACCAAAAAAAAAATTATTTTCTGTGTTTAGCCGCACGTATATATCAAATCGATATAACATAAATGGAGGACCAAACTTTCTCCGATAAAAATAAAATAGAGAAAGATCAAGAACCACTTCCTCCTAGTGCTGAAGCTGCTGCCACTAGTCATGACATAGACGATAACATGCCATCAACGTCGTCTGCCAAGGCCGATGCCCAATGTCATAGTAGAGGGCACATACAATCCCAAATGGCAAAGTTCAGGAAAATGACCTTGAAAAAGACATTTAAATCAGCTGAAGAGAAACGTAAACTTGCCAATATGCCATTTACGACACGGAGTGGCAAGGAACGGCTAAGGTCGATCCCTAGTATGTTCATGACTAGTGGTTCAGCTTCACATGACGATGGAAGCACTCCTCCCACTAAAAAAATCAAAAGAGTTAAGCTGGCAAAAGCACAGCGAAGAACTGTGCTTTCTAAGAAGATATCACAAATCCCCAAGGAGAGTCCAAGTGTGGTGGTGGTTGCGATGCCTGACCTTCCCAGCACTGGACGGGAAGAGGTGGCTCTTTCCACCATTTGCACGCCCCCTGCAAGTGCTGAAAGGAGCACCCACAGTCCACTTGCTGATATGCAAATTGAAGATGTCACTGTTGAAGTACAACAGGATGAGGATACTGGTGTAGCTGGCGCTGAGGAGGAAGTTGGCGAGGAGGATTCTGATGGTGATGTGGTTTGTTTAAATCAGGCTCCGGGGGAGACAGTTGTTGTCCGTGGGATGAAAAAGCCCATCACGGTCATGCCTGGGCAGAAGACCAAACATTCCACCTCTTTGGTCTGGCAATATTTCTATCCAAATCCGGACAACAACTGTCTTGCCATATGTACCATATGTAAAGGTGAAATAAGTAGGGGTAGGGACGTCAACCACCTAGGAACATCCTCCCTTATACGGCACCTGCAGCGCGTTCATAAAAAGTTACTGTCAAGTTCAGAAACTTTGGCTCAGACCGTAAGCAGTCCAGGGACACCTAAATCCCGTTGTCCTGTTGTATCCAAGCGCCTGCAAACCACACCGTCAACTCCCTCCTCGTCAATTTCCTCCTTAGTCAGGATCGGAAGTAGTCCTGCAGGCCATATCACTGGCATGACTGACTCTCCTATCCGGGATTCCTCCGGAGGATCCTGCATTGCTACGCCTACTGCTGCCGCTGCTGCTGTTGCTGCTGCTGCTGGGAGTCGTTCATCATCCCAGAGAGGAAGTAGGAACACCACTACTTTTACTAAACAATTGACCCTCCAACAGTCCTTAGCGAGGAGGATGAAGTACGACAGCAGTCATCCTGAAGCAAAACGTATAACTGAGGCCTTGACTGCTATGTTGGTGTTAGACGTGCGTCCGGTATCCGCCATTAGTGCAGTGGGATTTAGACAATTGATGGAGGTAGTGTGTCCCCGGTTCCAAATCCCGTCTAGATTCCACTTCACTAGGCAGGCGATACCGAGACTGTACAGAAACGTCAGAAAAAGTGTCCTCAGTGTCCTGAAAAATGCCGTTGTACACAATGTCCACTTAACCACGGACATGTGGACAAGTGGAACAGGGCAGACTAAGGACTATATGACTGTGACAGCCCACTGGGTAGATGTATCACCTTACGCAGCAACAGCAGCAGCGTCACCAGTAGCAGCATCTCAGAAACGCCAGCTCGTTACAAGGCAGGCTACGCTGTGTATCACCGGTTTCAGTAAGAGGCACACCGCCGACAACCTCTTAGAGAAACTGAGGGAAATCATCGCCCAGTGGCTTACCCCACTTAGACTCTCCTGGGGATTTGTGATATCTGACAACGCCACCAATATTGTGCGGGCATTACATCTGGGCAAATTCCAGCACGTCCCATGTTTTGCTCACACAATAAACTTGGTGGTGCAGAATTTTCTGAAAAGCGACAGGGGCGTGCAGGAGACGCTTTGGGTGGCCCGAAAAATTTCTGGCCACTTTCGCCATTCAGCGACTGCGTGCCGAAGACTGGAGCGCCAGCAAACACTCTTGAACCTGCCCCGCCATCACCTGAAGCAAGAGGTTGTGACGCGGTGGAACTCAACCCTCTATATGCCTCAGAGGATGGAGGAGCAGCAAAAGGCCATACAAGCCTATACATCCACCTATGACATAGGCAAAGGAGGGGGTATGCACCTGACTCAAGCGCAGTGGAGAATGATTTCCGTGTTGTGCAAGGTTCTTCAGCCCTTCGAACTTGCCACACGTGAAGTCAGTTCAGACACTGCCAGCTTGAGTCAGGTCATTCCCCTCATCAGGCTTTTGCAGAAGCAGCTGGAGAAAGTGAAGGAGGAGCTAAGACGGAGCGATTCCGCTCGGCATGTGGGACTTGTGGATGAAGCCCTTCATTCGCTTTGCCAGGATTCCAGGGTGGTCAATCTGTTGAAATCAGACCACTACATTTTGGCCACCGTGCTCGATCCTAGGTTTAAAGCCTATGTGGTGTCTCTCTTTCCGGCCGACACAAGCCTGCAGAGGTGCAAAGACCTGCTGGTGAACACACTGTCAGCTGAAGCGGAACGTGACACGTCAACGGCTCCTTCTTCATTTTCTCCCGCAACTGGGGCTGCCAGGAAAAAACTTAGGTATCCTAAGCAACCCGCTGGCGGTGATGCAGGGCAGGCAGGACCAAGTTTGGACATCTGGTCCGGACTGAAGGACCTGGCAACAATTTCTGACATGTCTACTGTCACTGCATATGATACTGTCACCATTGACAGAATGGTGGAGGATTACATCGGTGACAGCATCCAAGTAGGCATGTCAGACAGTCCATACCTGTACTGGCAGGAAAAAGAGGCAATTTGGAGGCCCCTGTACAAACTGGCTCTATTTTACCTGAGTTGCCCCCCCTCCAGTGTGTACTCCGAAAGAGTGTTTAGTGCAGCCGGGAACCTTGTCAGCGAAAGGCGTAGGAGGTTGCTTCCACAGAATGTGGAGAAGATGATGTTCATCAAAATGAATTATCAGCTCTTCCAGGGAGACCAGCCTCCAGAACGTACAGAGGGACCTGTGGTGGTGGATTCAAGTGGGGACGAGTTAATACTTTGTGAGGATGAGGATGTACACACTGAAGAGGGTGAGGAATCGGTGGATGAGGAGGATGAGGATGACATCTTGCCTCCGTAGAGCCAGTTTGTGCAGGGACACATTAATTGCCAGCTTGTTTTGTGGGGGCCCAAACGAACCAATCATTTCAGCCACAGTTGTGTGGCAGACCCTGGTGCTGAAATGATTGATTTGTTAAAGTGTGCATGTCCTGTTTATACAACATAAGGGTGGGTGGGAGGGCCCAAGGACAATTCCATCTTGCACCTCTTTTTTTCTTTGCATTATGTACAGTTTGGGGCCTAGTTTTTCTAACTGCCATCCTGTCTGCCACTGCAGTGTCACTCCTAGATGGGTCACGTGTTTGTGCCGCCCACTCGTGTCGCTTAGCATAGTCATCCAGCTACCTCGGTGCAACCTTTTGGACATAAAAACACTATTGTGAGGTGTGAGGTGTTCAGAATAGACTGGAAATGAGTGGAAATTAAGGTTATTGAGGTTAATAATAGCATAGGAGCAGAAAAACCTACAAATTCTGTGATTTTAGCTGTTTTTATGCTTTTTTTCAAAAAAATACAGATCCAAAACACAAAACCCAGAACCCAAAACACGGAAGGGTGGTTTTGGCAAAACCAATCCAGATCCAAAACACGAAGAAAGATCCAGATCCAAAACCAAAACACAAAACACGAAAAGTGGCCGGTGCACACCCCTAATTTAAATGCATATAATAGAAATGGAAAAAGCCACCAATGACTAGAAGTGTGAACTACAAGTCCCAAGAGTATGTAAACAGACCCAATAAATAAAGGAAGCTGATGATATTACTAGAAGGTCCAGCTAGAGCAATGCGCGCACAGGTCCAACATGCAGCGGGGTTAACCACTGATCTTTTAAGTTGGCGCTCCCACAGAAGCACTCCCAGCCCAGACGGACGAGTGGTGCAGTCAGCGCCACTATACAATGAACTCCAGGCGCGCACAAGGAAAAGTCTTGCAGAATAAAACAAGTGGCTCAGATATCCAATAATAGTGTAGCGCAGGTCCTCTAGTTTTGCCTTAAATAGAAGCTTTTTCGAAGATAAGGGCCCATGCAAACATCTACTGTTTATATAGGGAGTGGAGAACAATTTCCTGTAATCAGTTAAAACACACCTGTGGAACCCATGTAATTTAGCCCAATCAATGTTGTTTGGTTCCAATGAACTAGCACATAAATATGTTTTAGTTAGTTGTGCAATAACATAATCAGGTGTTTCTTGACATCATAAATAATATCACAAAAATAAGATAAATAAGATAAATATATTAAAAATTCAAGCACACATAAAGATATATGTTTAGAGAGAAAAAAGTAAGGAGAAGAAAAAGGAGGAGGAAGAACATGAAGAGAAGTGGGATGAGGAAGAGGGGGAGGAGGAACAGGAAGAGGAGGAGGGAGTGGGAGGAGGAGGAGTAGTTATGGGAAGTTATTATGTTGTTAGGAACTAGTATCATATAGTGAGTAATTGCAAATGATTCAAACTCTTTGGATTGAAACTTCAGACCCTTAGCTGTATAAAGCCAGGCACGTAACCTCCACACTATCTCCCAGCT
Source organism: Taudactylus pleione (assembly GCA_031769625.1). NCBI lineage: Eukaryota > Metazoa > Chordata > Amphibia > Anura > Myobatrachidae > Taudactylus > Taudactylus pleione. The sequence continues at coordinate 3,152,555 of JAUIMM010000208.1, read as the reverse complement.
CAACATAAACATACTTTATCATTGATAGAAATATCATACAGTATGTTCAAATAATTATGTAAAAAATATTTTTGGATATTTTTGGAGAGGAACCCTACACTTTTGATCATCATAATACACCAACACATTAACCACTAGAGTAAACAGTCCTCAACACTTTAGGAAGAGTCCACAGTTTATGAGATAATTTGGGTGAAAATATAAAAAACAATGCAAACTGAAACCTAAATTCTCCTCTTTGGCAGATTAATTTTGAAATAATAGATAAACTTGATGTAGATTAAATAGACATTGTTGGTACAAAATGCAAACCACTGATAATGAAATTAATGAAATAACAAGACCACACTAATCGGTGATCTTATCAGAAAGCCATAGAAATGATTTAGCCTAAACTTGAAGAAAAGGTTAAAGTGGATCCCAATGAAATTAGAGTCCTACTTAAAGGATCGTATTTAATCTAAACATCTGGAAAACTTCCTTCTCACACAGGAGTGAATCTGTCACCCTCCCCTATCAGTTGGTTTCATATGTTGGACACCCACTAATTTGATCCCTACTTGATCTCCATCATGAACTGTATAAAAATGCTAGGAGACTCTATGATATTGGAACTTCCTAAGTATATTGTAATAATGTTCCCTAAATCTACTTTTGAGAGGTCTGATCGTACAATCCATGTACTGTAGGCCACAGGGGCACTGCAATACATAGATACAGTATACAGTATTACTATTAATAACTTGCTTCAATGGGAAGGATTCATTACTAACATTTAACTAGTATGACAGAGTCGTATTTGCTATGAACTGACAGGTAAATCACCGAGTATTACCACACTAGAAGCATAAAGCCACAGTTGAAGTATAACAGGCTGAGGGTCTCATTCAGACCCGCTCACAAGTGCCTATGCGCTCACAAGCAGGTCGATGGTGGGGCATTGCGCACATACCGCGTGTGCACGGCGTGTGCGCAAGCCCTGGGGCAAGAGAGAAATTCTCTCACTCGGGGGCTCACTACAAAAGGAGCAGCTGTCGGTGTTGATCGACAGCTCGCCCAGTTTTGTAGGCATGGTGTGGGGGTCGCGAGACAAATGGAGGCGTTCCTGAAGGAACGCCTGCCGTTTGCAGGTGGGCCTACTGACATCACCAGTGATGTCAGTAGGGTGCTTCCTGCTCTGTTAGAGCAGGAAGCTGCCTGGGGCTTGCGGTAGAGAAGACCCTACTGCAGGGGTCCCCTCGCAAGCCCCCAAACCCACAGCTTAGCGAACGGCCAGGAGGCCGCCTTTCAAAAGAAAAGTGGCCACCCTCATTTAGAGCGAGCGCTCGCATTTTGCAAGTGGCTCTGAATGAGGTCCTGAGTCTCCCATATCCAAATATTGTGAAATATGGAATTTTCCAAAATACAGAATATTTGGAGCTTGACTGTGATAGTGGCACCTTAGCTTACTGATGGTTCAAACGTTGTTTAATGCTAAAATTATTACAAATATTGAATAAAACTAAACTCAGGCTGTGTGTATAAGGTGTATATGAAACATAACTGAATTTCGCATATGTACACAAACTTTGTTTGATGCAGAAAAGTATTATTAATATTGTATAAAATGACCTGCAGGCTGTGTGTATAAGGTGTATACACTGACCTGCAGGCTGTGTGTGTATAAGGTGTATACAATGACCTGCAGGCTGTGTGTGTATAAGTTAGGGGTGTGCACCGGCCACTTTTCGTGTTTTGCGTTTTGGTTTTGGATCTGGATCTTTCTTCGTGTTTTGGATCTGGATTGGTTTTGCCAAAACCACCCTTTCCGTGTTTTGGGTTCTGGGTTTTGTGTTTTGGATCTGTATTTTTTTTTAAAAAAGCATAAAAACAGCTAAAATCACAGAATTTGTAGGTTTTTCTGCTCCTATGCTATTATTAACCTCAATAACCTTAATTTCCACTAATTTCCAGTGTATTCTGAACACCTCACAGTTCACAATAGTGTTTTTATGTCCAAAAGGTTGCACCGAGGTAGCTGGATGACTATGCTAAGCGACACGAGTGGGCGGCACAAACACGTGGCCCATCTAGGAGTGATACTGCAGTGGCAGACAGGATGGCAGTTTGAAAAACTATGCCCCAAACAGTACATAATTCAAAGAAAAAAAAGAGGTGCAAGATGGAATTGTCCTTGGGCCCTCCCACCCACCCTTATGTTGTATAAACAGGACATGCACACTTTAACAAAGCAATCGTTTCAGCGCCAGGGTCTGCCACACAACTGTGGCTGAAATGATTGGTTCATTTGGGCCCCCACAAAACAAGCTGGCAATTAATCTGTCCCTGAACAAACTGGCTCTACGGAGGCAAGATGTCGTCCTCATCCTCCTCATCCACCGATTCCTCACCCTCTTCAGTATTGTATACATCCTCATCCTCACAGAGTATTAACTCGTCCCCACTGGAATCCACCACCACAGGTCACTCTGTACGTTCTGGAGGCTCGTCTCCCTGGAAGAGTTGATAATTCATTTTTATGAACATCATCTCCACATTTTGTGGAAGCAACCTCCTACGCCTTTCGCTGACAAGGTTCCCGGCTGCACTAAACACTCTTTTGGAGTACACACTGGAGGGGGGGCAACTCAGGTAAAATAGAGCCAGTTTGTACAGGGGCCTCCAAATTGCCTCTTTTTCCTGCCAGTACAAGTAAGGACTGTCTGACATGCCTACTTGGGTGCTGTCACTGATGTAATCCTCCACCATTCTGTCAATGGTGACAGTATCATATGTAGTGACAGTAGACATGTCAGAAATTGTTGCCAGGTCCTTCAGTCCGGACCAGGTGTCCAAACTTGGTCCTGCCTGCCCTGCATCACCGCCAGCGAGTTTGCTTAGGATACCTAAGTTTTTTCCAGGCAGCCCCAGTTGCGGGAGAAAATGAAGAAGGAGCTGTTGACGTGTCACGTTCCGCTTCAGCTGACAGTGTGTTCACCAGCAGGTCTTTGCACCTCTGCAGGCTTGTGTCGGCCAGTAAGAGAGACACCACATAGGCTTTAAACCTAGGATCGAGCACGGTGGCCAAAATGTATTGGTCTGATTTCAACAGATTGACCACCCTGGAATCCTGGCAAAGCGAATGAAGGGCTTCATCCACAAGTCCCACATGCCGAGCGGAATCTCTCCATCTTAGCTCCTCCTTCACTTTCTCCAGCTGTTTCTGCAAAAGCCTGATGAGCCACCTCTTCCCGTCCAGTGCTGGGAAGGTCAGGCATCGCAACCACCACCACACTTGGACTCTCCATGGGGATTTGTGATATCTTCTTAGAACGCACAGTTCTTCGCTGTGCTTTTGCCAGCTTAACTCTTTTGATTTTTTTAGTGGGAGGAGGGCTTCCATCGTCATGTGAAGCTGAACCACTAGTCATGAACATAGGGAAAGACCTTAGCCATTCCTTGCAACTCCGTGTCGTAAATGCATATTGGCAAGTTTACGTTTCTCTTCAAATGATTTAAATGTTTTTTTCAAGGTCATTTTCCTGAACTTTGTCATTTGGGAATGTATGTGCCCTCTACTATGACATTGGGCATCGGCCTTGGCAGACGATGTTGATGGCATGTTATCATCTATGTCATGACTAGTGGCAGCAGCTTCAGCACTAGGAGGAAGTGGTTCTTGATCTTTCCCTATTTTATTTTTATCGGAGAAAGTTTGGTCCTCCATTTATGTTATATTGATATAAACGTGCGGCTAAGGCGCACACAAACACAGAAAATAATTTTTTATTTTTGTTGGAGACTAGTACACTTTGTGGGTTACACCACCCTTTAAGAAATGAGCCAGCCGGCCCTTTACTTGTGGGACACAGGCGCACGCTTGGCGCTGCTCCTTTGTTGATGCACGTGCAACCACAGTGCACACAATTCACAAACACAGAAAAAATGTTTTTATTTTGTTTGGAGTGCCCTTTGGGGGTTACAGCACCCTTTAGCGGTCAATCCAGCCGGCCCTTTATTTATGGGACACAGGCGCACGCTTGGCACTACTTTGTTGATGCACGTGCGGCTACTGCGCACACAATTCACAAACACAAAAAAATATATTTTTTTATTTTGTTTGGAGTGCACTTTGGGGGTTACAGCACCCTTTAATGGACAAGCCAGCCGGCCTTTTACTTATGGGACACAGGCGCACGCTTGGCGCTACTTTTTTGATGCACGTGAGGCAACTGCACACACAATTCACAAACACAGAAATTATTTTTTTATTTTGTTTGGAGTGTATTTTGGGGGTTACAGCACCCTTTAATGGTCAAGCCAGCCAGCCCTTTACTTATGACACAGGCGCACGCTTGGCACTACTTTGTTGATGCACATGCGGCTACTGCGCACACAATTCACAAACACAAAAAAATATATTTTTTTATTTTGTTTGGAGTGCCCTTTGGGGGTTACAGCACCCTTTAATGGACAAGCCAGCCAGCCTTTTACTTATGGGACACAGGCGCACGCTTGGCACTGCTTTGTTGATGCACGTGCGGCTATTGCGCACACAATTCACAAACACAAAAAAATATTTTTTTTATTTTGTTATGAGTGCCCTTTGGGGGTTACAGCACCCTCTGGCGGTCAATCCGCCAGGCCCTTTATTTATGGGACTCAGGCGCACGCTTGGCACTACTTTGTTGATGCACGTGCGGTTACTGCGCACACAATTCACAAACACAAAAAAATATATTTTTTTATTTTGTTTGGAGTGCCCTTTAGGGGTTACAGCACCCTTTAATGGACAAGCCAGCCGGCCTTTTACTTATGGGACACAGGTGCACGCTTGGCGCTGCTCCTTCGTTGATGCACGTGCAGCCACAGTGCACGCAATTCACAAACACAGAAAAAATTTCTTTATTTTGTTTGGAGTGCCCTTTGGGGGTTACAGCACCCTTTAGCGGTCAATCCAGCTGGCCCTTTATTTATGGGACACAGGTGCACGCTTCGCACTACTTTGTTGATGCACGTGCGGATACTGCGCACACAATTCACAAACACAAAAAAATATATATTTGTATTTTGTTTGGAGTGCACTTTGGGGGTTACAGCACCCTTTAACGGGCAAGCCAGCCGGCCTTTTACTTATGGGACACAGGCGCACGCTTGGCGCTGCTCCTTCGATGATACACGTGCAGCCACAGTGCACACAATTCACAAACACAGAAAAATTATTTTTATTTTGTTTGGAGTGCCCTTTGGGGGTTACAGCACCTTTTTGCGGTCAATCCAACCGGCCCATTATTTGTGGGATACAGGCGCACGCATCGCACTACTTTGTTGATGCACGTGCGGCTACTGCGCACACAATTCACAAACACAGAAAATATATTTTTTATTTTGTTTGGAGAGTACTTTGGGGGTTACAGCACCCTTTAACAGACAAGCCAGCCGGCCCTTTGCTTTTGACACAGGCGCACGCTTGGCACTACTTTGTTGATGCACATGCGGCTACTGCGCACACAATTCACAAACACAGAAAATATTTTATTATTTTGTTTGGAGTGTACTTTGGGGGTTACAGCACCCTTTAACGGACAAGCCAGCTGGCCCTTTACTTATGACACAGGCGCACGCTTGGCACTAATTTGTTGATGCACGTGCGGCTACTGCATACACAATTCACAAACACAGAAAAAATATTATTATTTTGCTTGGAGTGTAATTTGGGGGTTACAGCACCCTTTAACGGACAAGCCAGCCAGCCTTTTACTTATGGGACACAGGCGCACGCTTGGCACTGCTCCTTCGTTGATGCACGTGCAGCCACAGTGCACACAATTCACAAACACAGAATTTTTTTTTTAATATTGTTTGGAGTGCCCTTTTGGCGGTTGTTACAGCACCCTTTAGCGGTAATTCCAGCTGGCCCTTTATTTATTGGACACAGGCGCACGCTTGGCACTACTTTGTTGATGCACGTGCGGCTACTGCGCACACAATTCACAAACACAAAAAATATATATTTTTAATTTGTTTGGCGTGCCCTTTGGGGGTTACAGCACCCTATAACGGTCAATCCAGCTGGCCCTTTATTTATGGGACACAGGCGCACGCATGGCACTGCTTTGTTGATGCACGTGCGGCTATTGTGCACAGAATTCACAAACACAAAAAAATATATTTTTTTATTTTGTTTGGAGTGCCCTTTTGGGATTACAGCACCCTTTAGTGGTCAATCCAGCCGGCCCTTTATTTATGGGACACAGGCGCACGCTTGGAATTACTTTGTTGATGCACGTGCGGCTACTGCGCACACAATTCACAAACACGAAAAAATATATATTTTTATTTTGTTTGGAGTGCACTTTGGGGGTTACAGCACCCTTTAACGGACAAGACAGCCGGCCTTTTACTTATGGGACACAGGCGCACGCTTGGCACTGCTCCTTCGTTGGTGCACGTGCAGCCACAGTGCACTCAATTCACAAACACAGAAAAATTATTTTTATTTTGGTTGGAGTGCCCTTTGGGGGTTACAGCACTTTTAGCGGTCAATCCAGCCGGCCCTTTATTTGTGGGACACAGGCGCACGCTTGGCACTACTTTGTTGATGCACGTGCGGCTACTGTGCACACAATTCACAAACACAGAAAATATATTGTTTATTTTTTTTGGAGTGTACTTTGGTTGTTACAGCATCCTTTAACGGACAAGCCAGCCGGCCCTTTACTTATGACACAGGCGCACGCTTGGCACTACTTTGTTGATGCACATGCGGCTACTGTGCACACAATTCACAAACAAAGAAAATATTTTTTTATTTTGTTTGGAGTGTACTTTGGGGGTTACAGCACCCTTTAATGGACAAGCCAGCCGGCCCTTTACTTATGACACAGGCGCACGCTTGGCACTACTTTGTTGATGCACGTGCGGCTACTGCGTACACAATTCACAAACACAGAAAATATTTTTTGATTTTGTTTGGTGTGTACTTTGGGGGTTACAGCAGCCTTTAACGGTCAAGCCAGCTGGCCCTTTACTTATGACACAGGCGCATGCTTGGCACTACTTTGTTGATGCACGTGCGGCTACTGCGTACACAATTCACAAACACAAAAAAATATATTTTTTTAATTTGTTTGGAGTGCCCTTTGGGGGTTACAGCACCCTTTAATGGATAAGCCAGCCGGACTTTTACTTATGGGACACAGGCGCACGCTTGGCGCTGCTCCTTCGTTGATGCACGTGCAGCCACAGTGCACACAATTCAGAAACACAGAATTTTTTTTTCTATTTTGTTTGGAGTGCCTTTTGGGGGTTACAGCACCCTTTTGCGGTCAATCCAGCCTGCCCTTTATTTATGGGACACAAGCGCACGCTTGGCACTACTTTGTTGATGCACGTGCGGCTACTGCGCACACAATTCACAAACACAAAAAAAAATATATTTTTATTTTGTTTGGAGTGCCCATTGAGGGCACAGCACCCTTTAACGGACAAGCCAGCCGGCCTTTTACTTATGGGACACAGGCGCACGCTTGGTACTACTTTGTTGATACACGTGCGGCTACTGCGCACACAATTCACAAACAGAAAAAAAAAAAATTATTTTGGTTGGAGTGCCCTTTAGAGGTTACAGCACCCTTTAGTGGACAAGCTAGCCGGCCCTTAATTTATGGGACCCAGGCGCACGCTTGGCACTACTTTGTTGATGCACGTGCAGCTACTGCGTACACAATTCACAAACACAGAAAAAATATTTTTATTTTGTTTGGAGTGTAATTTGGGGGTTACAGCACCCTTTAACGGACAAGCCAGCCGGCCTTTTACTTATGGGACACAGGTGCATGCTTGGCGCTGCTCCTTCGTAGATGCACGTGCAGCCACAGTGCACGCAATTCACAAACACAGAAAAAATGTTTTTATTTTGTTTGCAGTGCCCTTTGGGGGTTACAGCACCCTTTAGCGGTCAATCCAGCCGGCCCTTTATTTATGGGACACAGGCGCACGCTTGGCACTACTTTGTTGATGCACGAGCGGCTACTGCACACACAATTCACATACACAAAAAAAATATATTTTTATTTTGTTTGGAGTGCCCTTTGGGGGTTACAGCACCCTTTAACGGACAAGCCAGCTGGCCTTTTATTATGGGACACAGGCGCACGCTTGGCACTACTTTGTTGATGCACGTGCGGCTACTGCGCACACAATTCTCAAACACAAAAAAATATATTTTTTTATTTTGTTTGGAGTGCCCTTTGGGGGTTACAGCACCTTTTAGCGGTCAATCCAGCCGCCCTTTACTTATGGGACACAGGGGCACACTTGGCACTGCTTTGTTCATGCACGTGCGGCTACTGCGCACACAATTCACAAACATAAACAAATATTTTTTTTTATTTTGTTTGGAGTGCCCTTTGTGGGTTACAGCACCCTTTAACAGACAAGCCAGCTGGCCTTTTACTTATGGAACACAGGCACACACTTGGCGCTGCTCCTTCGTTGATGCAGGTGCAGCCACAGTGCACACAATTCACAAACACAGAAAAAAAAAATTTATTTTGTTTTTAGTGCCCTTTGGGGGTTACAGCACCCTTTAGCGGTCAATCCAGCCGGCCCATTATTTATGGGACACAGGCGCATACTTGGCACTACTTTGTTGATGCACATGCGGCTACTGCGCACACAATTCACAAACACAAAAAAAAGTTTTTTTTTATTTTGTTTGGAGTGCCCTTTGGGGGTTACAGCACCCTTTAGTGGTCAATCCAGCTGGCCCTTTATTTATGGGACACAGGCGCACGCTTGGCACTGCTTTGTTGATGCACGTGCGGCTACTGCGCACACAATTCACAAAAAAACATATTTTTTTATTTTGTTTGGAGTGCCCTTTGTGGGTTACAGCACCCTTTAACGGACAAGCCAGCCGGCCTTTTACTTATGGGACACAGGCGCACGCTTGGCGCTGCTCCTTCGTTGATGCACATGCAGCCACAGTGCACACAATTCAGAAACACAGACATTTTTTTTCTATTTTGTTTGGAGTGCCCTTTGGGGGTTACAGCACCCTTTTGCGGTCAATCCAGCCTGCCCTTTATTTATGGGACACAGGCGCACGCTTGGCACTACTTTGTTGATGTACGTGCGGCTACTGCGCACACAATTCACAAACACAAAAAAATATATATTTTTATTTTGTTTGGAGTGCCCTTTGGGGGCACAGCACCCTTTAACGGACAAGCCAGCTGGCCTTTTACTTATGGGACACAGGCGCACGCTTGGTACTACTTTGTTGATGCACGTGCGGCTACTGTGCACACAATTCACAAACAGAAAAAAAAAATATATATTTTGGTTGGAGTGCCCTTTGGGGGTTACAGCACCCTTTAGCGGACAAGCCAGCTGGCCCTTTATTTATGGGACCCAGGCGCACGCTTGGCACTACTTTGTTGATGCACGTGCGGCTACTGCGTATACAATTCACAAACACAGAAAAAATATTTTTATTTTGTTTGGAGTGTAATTTGGGGGTTACAGCACCCTTTAACGGACAAGCCAGCCTGCCTTTTACTTATGGGACACAGGTGCATGCTTGGCGCTGCTCCTTCGTTGATGCACGTGCAGCCACAGTGCACGCAATTCACAAACACAGAAAAAATGTTTTTATTTTGTTTGCAGTGCCCTTTGGGGGTTACAGCACCCTTTAGCGGTCAATCCAGCCGGCCCTTTATTTATGGGACACAGGCGCACGCTTGGCACTACTTTGTTGATGCACGTGCGGCTACTGCGCACACAATTCACAAACACAAAAAAAATGTTTTTTTTTATTCTGTTTGGAGTGCCCTTTGGGGGTTACAGCACCCTTTAACGGACAAGCCAGCCGGTCTTTTACTTTTGGGACACAGGCGCACGCTTGGCGCTGCTCCTTCGTTGATGCACGTGCAGCCACAGTGCACACAATTCAGAAACACAGAATTTTTTTTTCTATTTTGTTTGGAGTGCCTTTTGGGGGTTACAGCACCCTTTTGCGGTCAATCCAGCCTGCCCTTTATTTATGGGACACAGGCGCACGCTTGGCACTACTTTGTTGATGCACGTGCGGCTACTGCGCACACAATTCACAAACACAAAAAAATATATATTTTTATTTTGTTTGGAGTGCCCATTGGGGGCACAGCACCCTTTAACGGACAAGCCAGCCGGCCTTTTACTTATGGGACACAGGCGCACGCTTGGTACTACTTTGTTGATACACGTGCGGCTACTGCGCACACAATTCACAAACAGAAAAAAAAAAAATATTTTGGTTGGAGTGCCCTTTGGAGGTTACAGCACCCTTTAGTGGACAAGCTAGCCGGCCCTTTATTTATGGGACCCAGGCGCACGCTTGGCACTACTTTGTTGATGCACGTGCAGCTACTGCATACACAATTCACAAACACAGAAAAAATATTTTTATTTTGTTTGGAGTGTAATTTGGGGGTTACAGCACCCTTTAACGGACAAGCCAGCCGGCCTTTTACTTATGGGACACAGGTGCATGCTTGGCGCTGCTCCTTCGTAGATGCACGTGCAGCCACAGTGCACGCAATTCACAAACACAGAAAAAATGTTTTTATTTTGTTTGCAGTGCCCTTTGGGGGTTACAGCACCCTTTAGCGGTCAATCCAGCCGGCCCTTTATTTATGGGACACAGGCGCACGCTTGGCACTACTTTGTTGATGCACGAGCGGCTACTGCACACACAATTCACATACACAAAAAAAATATATTTTTATTTTGTTTGGAGTGCCCTTTGGGGGTTACAGCACCCTTTAACGGACAAGCCAGCCGGCCTTTTACTTATGGGACACAGGCGCACGCTTGGCACTACTTTGTTGATGCACGTGCGGCTACTGCGCACACAATTCTCAAACACAAAAAAATATATTTTTTTATTTTGTTTGGAGTGCCCTTTGGGGGTTACAGCACCTTTTAGCGGTCAATCCAGCCGCCCTTTACTTATGGGACACAGGGGCACACTTGGCACTGCTTTGTTCATGCACGTGCGGCTACTGCGCACACAATTCACAAACATAAACAAATATTTTTTTTTATTTTGTTTGGAGTGCCCTTTGTGGGTTACAGCACCCTTTAACAGACAAGCCAGCTGGCCTTTTACTTATGGAACACAGGCACACACTTGGCGCTGCTCCTTCGTTGATGCAGGTGCAGCCACAGTGCACACAATTCACAAACACAGAAAAAAAATTTTTATTTTGTTTTTAGTGCCCTTTGGGGGTTACAGCACCCTTTAGCGGTCAATCCAGCCGGCCCTTTATTTATGGGACACAGGCGCATACTTGGCACTACTTTGTTGATGCACATGCGGCTACTGCGCACACAATTCACAAACACAAAAAAATTTTTTTTTTTATTTTGTTTGGAGTGCCCTTTGGGGGTTACAGCACCCTTTAGTGGTCAATCCAGCTGGCCCTTTATTTATGGGACACAGGCGCACGCTTGGCACTGCTTTGTTGATGCACGTGCGGCTACTGCGCACACAATTCACAAAAAAACATATTTTTTTATTTTGTTTGGAGTGCCCTTTGTGGGTTACAGCACCCTTTAACGGACAAGCCAGCCGGCCTTTTACTTATGGGACACAGGCGCACGCTTGGCGCTGCTCCTTCGTTGATGCACATGCAGCCACAGTGCACACAATTCAGAAACACAGACATTTTTTTTCTATTTTGTTTGGAGTGCCCTATGGGGGTTACAGCACCCTTTTGCGGTCAATCCAGCCTGCCCTTTATTTATGGGACACAGGCGCACGCTTGGCACTACTTTGTTGATGTACGTGCGGCTACTGCGCACACAATTCACAAACACAAAAAAATATATATTTTTATTTTGTTTGGAGTGCCCTTTGGGGGCACAGCACCCTTTAATGGACAAGCCAGCTGGCCTTTTACTTATGGGACACAGGCGCACGCTTGGTACTACTTTGTTGATGCACGTGCGGCTACTGCGCACACAATTCACAAACAGAAAAAAAAAATATATATTTTGGTTGGAGTGCCCTTTGGGGGTTACAGCACCCTTTAGCGGACAAGCCAGCCGGCCCTTTATTTATGGGACCCAGGCGCACGCTTGGCACTACTTTGTTGATGCACGTGCGGCTACTGCGTATACAATTCACAAACACAGAAAAAATATTTTTATTTTGTTTGGAGTGTAATTTGGGGGTTACAGCACCCTTTAACGGACAAGCCAGCCTGCCTTTTACTTATGGGACACAGGTGCATGCTTGGCGCTGCTCCTTCGTTGATGCACGTGCAGCCACAGTGCACGCAATTCACAAACACAGAAAAAATGTTTTTATTTTGTTTGCAGTGCCCTTTGGGGGTTACAGCACCCTTTAACGGTCAATCCAGCCGGCCCTTTATTTATGGGACACAGGCGCACGCTTGGCACTACTTTGTTGATGCACGTGCGGCTACTGCACACACAATTCACAAACACAAAAAAATGTTTTTTTTTATTCTGTTTGGAGTGCCCTTTGGGGGTTACAGCACCCTTTAACGGACAAGCCAGCCGGTCTTTTACTTTTGGGACACAGGCGCACGCTTGGCGCTGCTCCTTCATTGATGCACGTGCAGCCACAGTGCACACAATTCACAATAGCACTTGGCGGGAGTATCCCTGACGGACAGAGCACCCCCTGGACAACACTACAGCACGCCTTTAGGACTGGGACACTGCACAGGACTTTGGAGTGGACACAGCCCCTTTGGACAACTGACTGCACAACACAGTCCAGCCAGCCCCTATGGACTTTGAAGTAGTGGACACAGCCCCTATGGACAACAGCTGCACAGTGCAGCACAGCACAGCACAGCACAACACTACACTGCACTACACTACACTACACTACAACACTACACTACACAGCCCAGCCAGCCCTAACTCCCACCCTCCCTCTTCACTGTCCACAGCCGAGTGAGAAAATGGCGCCGACGCGGGTACCTTATATAGGCTCCAAAACCCGCGAGACCCGGAAGGCGGGATGATGACGTTTTGCCTCGATTTCAGATCCGAGTCAGGCGGGAAAAGTCGAGCCTGACTCAGATCAGCCTCGGATCGGGGGGGCTCGGGGGGGTTCTGATTTCAGAAATCCGAACCCGCTCACCCCTAGTATAAGGTGTATATAATGACCTGCTGGCTGTGTGTATAAGGTGTATATAATGACCAGCAGGCTGTGTGTGTATAAGGTGTATACAATGACCTGCAGGCTGTGTGTATAAGTTGTATATAATGACCTGCAGGCTGTGTGTATAAGGTGTATATAATGACCTGCTGGCGGTGTGTATAAGGTGTATATAATGACCTGCAGGCTGTGTGTATAAGGTGTATATAATGACCTGCAGGCTGTGTGTATAAGGTGTATAGAAGGACCTGCAGGCTGTGTGTATAAGGTGTGTGTGTGTATATAATGACCTGCAGGCTGTGTGTGTATAAGGTGTATAGAATGAGCTGCAGGCTGTGTGTGTATAAGGTGTATAGAATGAGCTGCAGGCAGTGTGTGTGTAAGGTGTATATAATGACCTGCAGGCTGTGTGTGTATAAGGTGTATATAATGAGCTGCAGGCTGTGTGTGTATAAGGTGTATACAATGGCCTGCAGGCTGTGTGTATAAGGTGTATATAATGACCTGCAGGCTGTGTGTGTATAAGGTGTATACAATGACCTGCAGGCTGTGTGTATAAGTTGTATATAATGACCTGCAGGCTGTGTGTATAAGGTGTATATAATGACCTGCTGGCTGTGTGTATAAGGTGTATATAATGACCTGCAGGCTGTGTGTATAAGGTGTATATAATGACCTGCAGGCTGTGTGTATAAGGTGTATAGAAGGACCTGCAGGCTGTGTGTATAAGGTGTGTGTGTGTATATAATGACCTGCAGGCTGTGTGTGTATAAGGTGTATAGAATGAGCTGCAGGCTGTGTGTGTATAAGGTGTATAGAATGAGCTGCAGGCAGTGTGTGTGTATAAGGTGTATATAATGACCTGCAGGCTGTGTGTGTATAAGGTGTATATAATGAGCTGCAGGCTGTGTGTGTATAAGGTGTATACAATGGCCTGCAGGCTGTGTGGATAAGGTGTATATAATGACCTGCAGGCTGTATGTATAAGGTGTATAGAATGAGCTGCAGGCTGTGTGTATAAGGTGTATAGAATGACCTGCAGGCTGTATGTATAAGGTGTATATAATGACCTGCAGGCTGTGTATAAGGTGTATATAATCACCTGCAGGCTGTGTGTATAAGGTGTATATAATGACCTGCAGGCTGTATGTATAAGGTGTATATAATGACCTGCAGGCTGTGTGTGTAAGGTGTATATAATGACCTGCAGGCTGTGTGTATAAGGTGTATATAATGAGCTGCAGGCTGTGTGTGTGTGTATAAGGTGTATATAATGACCTGCAGGCTGTGTGTGTATAAGGTGTATATAATGACCTGCAGGCTGTGTGTGTGTATAAGGTGTATAGAATGACCTGCAGGCTGTATGTATAAGGTGTATATAATGACCTGCAGGCTGTGTATAAGGTGTATATAATCACCTGCAGGCTGTGTATAAGGTGTATATAATCACCTTCAGGCTGTATGTATAAGGTGTATATAATGACCTGCAGGCTGTGTGTGTAAGGTGTATATAATGACCTGCAGGCTGTGTGTATAAGGTGTATATAATGAGATGCAGGCTGTGTGTGTATAAGGTGTATATAATGACCTGCAGGCTGTGTGTGTGTATACGGTGTATATAATGGCCTGCAGGCTGTGTGTATAAGGTGTATATAATGACCTGCAGGCTGTGTGTGTATAAGGTGTATATAATCACCTGCAGGCTGTGTGTATAAGGTGTATATAATCACCTGCAGGCTGTGTGTATAATATAAGGTGTATAAGAAACATGAATGCATTCTGTGTTGAGACTTGGATCCCATTCCCCATACTGTATATCTCATTATGTATACACATATTCCAAAATACAAAGAAATCTGATATCCAAAATATGTCCCAAGCATTTTGGATATGGGAGACTCCACCTGTAGCAGAAATACCAGACTTGGGTTCTCCTGTCCATTCCTTTATCATCACATTTGGAGCCTGAATAATCATGTGGTTGGCATTATTGCTCTTCAAGACAATTTGGGGTTTAGTTTTAATAACTGTATTCAGGACTTTATTTTCCTGTAAATATGAAAATTGCTATTCAGAGTTTTTTCGGATTACATGGAATTATTTATATATTTCCATGTATACAATATCTGCTTCTCCAACCTCACCATTCTTATCATTCACAGCGCTGCTTCTGTCTAATGTGTTGTTTTTAGGGGCCAAAAGGGTGGAGTGATCTGGGGCTCATTCATCTGAAGCATTCTCCATCGTATTTTCTCACTATCTCCTGACAATATTCCAACTCAGCGCCTGATTCAGAGATGGAGGCAATGCCAATTGTTGCACAGTGAGCGATTATCGGCGATCTAGCGTCTCAGTCACACTGCTCATGCATCAACTTTTATTCCTGTCGGGGGTCACAGTGAGGATTTTCCCGCAGTGTGATTGACAGTCAGGGAGCATTTGGAGGAGGTAATCTGGGAGTGTTGGCTTAAATGCAGGTGGTGTCTCAACCACTTTTGGGGCTTATTGCAGACAGCAAAATGCTTTTCCATACGCAGAAAAATGTTAATGGTGTCTCAAATCAGGCAGCCATTTTGCACAACCATAGGACTACTCAGATGGTCAATTATCATCCGATGAGTGCAATGGATACATCTCCGCACATAAGCCGCAGATTAGTAAAGGTGCCAGTTGGCGACTTCCGATGGCTGCGACATCTGTGTATAAATTCACAGCAGCGGCAGAATTAGCGCCCATCTCTGAATTAGGACCTCAGTTGCTTCATATTGGGTTTATTTAAATCTTACTTATACACTCATAATCTAACAAAATAATGCTCCATTTATGGAAACTACAGCACAATGAGAAGGTGGCAAACTAATCAGATGTTAGCATTTTATAGATCTGTATACAGTATGAAAGATAAGTTAATATCTAATATCTGCATAGATTCTATAATCAATATCTCCTTTATCTTGTGCCCTCATGTCCAAAGCAGCCCCTCCCAATGCTCCCATATTCATAGCACGCCCCTCCCTATGCTCCCATGTCCATAGATGCCCCTCCCTAGGCCCCCATGTCCATAGCAGCCCCTCCCAGTGTTTCCATGTCCGTAGCGGCCCCTCGCAGTGCTCCCATGTCCAAAGCAGCCCCTCCCTGTGCTCCCATGTCTTTCGCTGCCCCTCCTGATTCTCCCATGTCCGTAGTTGCCCCACCTGATGTTCTCTTGTCCATAGCGGCCCCTTCCTATGCTCACAGGTCTGTAGCAGCCCCTCTCAATGCTCCCATGTCTATAGTGGCCCCTCCCATTGCTCCCATGACCGTAGCAGCCCCTCCCTCTACTCCCATGTCTGTAGTGGCCCCACCTGATGCTCCCATGTCTGTAGCAGCCCCTCCCTGTACTCCCATGTATGTAGCAGCCCCTCCCTGTACTCCCATGTCTGTAGTGGCCCCACCTGATGCTCCCATGTCTGTAGCAGCCCCTCCCTGTACTCCCATGTATGTAGTTGCCACAACTGATACTCCCATGTCTGTAGCAGTCCCTCCCTGTACTCCCATGTCTGTAGTGGCCCCACCTGATACTCCCATGTCTGTAGCAGCCCCTCCCTGTACTCCCATGTATGTAGTGGCCCCACCTGATGCTTCCATGTCTGTAGCAGCCCCTCTCTATGCTCCCATGTCCATAGAGCCCCTCTCGATGCTCCCATGTCTGTAGCGGCCCATCTGTTTGCTTTGTGTGTGGCTGAGCAGGTCACTGGGTATCGGTGCATGCCATTGTATATTGCAAGTAATTATCTCCATCATGAAATTATCACTGCAATCTTGTATTATACTCCGCAGGGATTCTGCCCTTCATTATTCTCACCAAGAGCACGAGTGGACCTGCATCTTTTCTGAAGGAAAAGTTTACCCAGATGGGGATGGAAAACATCTACTGTGCAGAAAACTATCTCCTGTCTGATCACTTGGCCATGAGGCGCAAACATCTCACCCTCCTAACCTTTCTCAAAGATGTGCTGGACTGTTTGGATTTCCACCTGCAGACGTCCGCCCACTTTCAGAGTCAGCGCCGTGATTGGATGCATCTCCTTGTGGATATGGCCAGTGAAATGAAGTCTTCCTAGCTGTCAGGGTGTCAGCGTCTAGTCAGAATAATTTCATATTTACATTTCTATTGAATGTAGAAATCTCATATTATTATGTCAGGAGCAACCAGCGTCCAGAGATGTGGTCTATAGAGTACAGTATTAATGGGTTTGTACACTCTGATCAACACGTGTCTGAATCTTACCATAACTTGATATTAAAATAAAAAAAAAACTGATGTACAATTAAAGCAAGTATTCCAAAATATCTTGAATTGTTGGTGTTTATTTTCCCTTCCTAGCTGAGCATTATTTTTTTTTAATTCTCTCTATTCTCTGTCTACTGTATGTGATATTTTCTTCATCATCAATCTTCATCCATCCCTTATGCATCATTAATATTCCAGTAATAGTAAATTGGTGCATACACACGGTCAGATCAGACATCGATAACGATATCATTGTCTGATCGACCTGATGTGCTGGATGATCGATATTGATCATCCAGCACACCATCAAGCCCCAACGACTATAATTACTCGCGATCAATGATCAGGGGTCCCTATAGTAACTTGCTAGATTTCGAGCAAGTTGGCATGCATGTACGGATGATCAGATATTATCGTTCATGCGGGAACACGCATCGTTGGTGGTACACTGCAAAAAATTAATGATATGAACGATATATCGTTAAACTATATTATTATCATTCATATTGTTCATGGATATCGTACCGTGTACACACCTTTATGCCGCGTATCCTCTTGCCGACAATGAAGAAATGCACGATAACGATATTGTTATCGTTCAGTTGTTCATTGTACCGTGCAGTGCCCACACTGAATGATATGTCGTTCAGTGCAGGCACCCTCCCTCATCCCCGAACATGGTCAATCTGATGATATCGTCAGGTTGACCGTCATGTTCGGGCGATGAGCGATGTTGAAAAAACGACCAGCGGGAGCATGCATCGCTGGTCATTTACAACATTTTACTGGACAATTTATGAATGATTAAGAACTGATTGAATGATAATGATGTCGATATCGTTCAATTGCTCATTTTAATCGGCAAGTGGTAGTTATGATCCTCTACTTATCTTCCTCTTTCCACTCTCTGCACGTCACTCACAGGGCCTGATTCAGTACGGATCGCTATTCTGCTAATATGCATGCAACGCAGTTGCTAATATCAGCGGTGATGTGTAAATGTTTGCACTCACATTGCGATCGCAGCCTAACATAAGGACTCCCACTTCCCCTTACTCACATCCGTATACCTTAGCAATATAGCTAAATAATTGGTAACATCGAGTAACATCGGACACTTACACAAGCCCAGCCCTTACTCAGAAATTGCTAACTTCCCTCACCCTGTATATGGTCATGCACTGGATAATTTATGCTCGCCCCTGCAATGCCATTGAAATGCACTGGTATGCCAGAGGTCGCACAGCCACCCCCTGTTACCACCTACAAACAGTACTTACTGTCAATCGCTCTGCGATGGGTCTGCGTAGCCTCTGGGATCGCATTGGCTGGTACGCGCACTGCAATGCATACACTGAACGCAACAATCGACTGATTGCGTGCGTATCAGCAACTGCGTTCCTTGCTCAATCAGGCCTACAGTCCAATAATATATTTCTGAGTATGTGTAGATAAGTAACATCAAGTTTTATTGTATTAACTGTCTGATACTTTATATAAAAAAATGAGGTGATTGAAAACAGAAAATATCCCTAATATCTGACAAACTTCCCATAAGCCAAAATAATGGTTTAATAGATATGAGCTTCATGTATGAGATGAAGGTCTGGCAGCGTATGCTGGATGTGCAGGAGATAATTATGGTCTAATAGATATGAGCTACATGCATGAGATGAAGGGCTGGCTGCCTATGCTGGATGTGCAGGAGATAATTATGGTCTAATAGATATGAGCTACATGCATGAGATGAAGGGCTGGCTGCCTATGCTGGATGTGCAGGAGATAATTATGGTCTAATAGATATGAGCTACATGCATGAGATGAAGGTCTGGCAGCGTATGCTGGATGTGCAGGAGATAATGATGGTCTAATAGATATAAGCTACATGCATGAGATGAAGGGCTGGCAGACTCTGCTGGATGTGCAGGAGATAATGATGGTCTAATAGATATGAGCTACATGCATGATATAAAGGGCTGGCTGCCTCTGCTGGATGTGCAGGAGATAATGATGGTCTAATAGATATAAGCTACACGCATGAGATGAAGGGTTGGCTGCCTCTGCTGGATGTGCAGGAGATAATGATGGTCTAATAGATATGAGCTACATGCATGAGATGAAGGGCTGGCTGACTCTGCTGGATGTGCAGGAGACAATGATGGTTTAGTAGATATGAGCTACATGCATGATATTAAGGGCTGGCTGGCTGACTCTGCTGGATGTACAGGAGATAATGATGGTCTGATAGATATGAGATACATGCATGAGATGATGGGCTTGCTGCCTATGCTGGATGTGCAGGAGATAATGATGGTTTAATAGATATGAGCTACATGCATTAGATGAAGGGATGGCAGCCTATGCTGGATGTGCAGGAGATAATGATGGTCTAATAGATATGAGCTACATGCATGAGATGAAGGGCTGGCTGACTCTGCTGGATGTGCAGGAGACAATGATGGTTTAGTAGATATGAGCTACATGCATGATATAAAGGGCTGGCTGGCTGACTCTGCTGGATGTACAGGAGATAATGATGGTCTAATAGATATGAGATACATGCATGAGATGATGGGCTTGCTGCCTATGCTGGATGTGCAGGAGATAATGATGGTTTAATAGATATGAGCTACATGCATGAGATGATGAGCTGCCTGCCTATGCTGGATGTACAGGAGATAATGATGGTCTAAAAGATAAGAGCTACATGCAGGAGATGAAGTGCTGGCTGCCTATGCTGATTGTGCAGGAGATAATGCTGGTTTAATAGATATGAGCTACATGCATGAGATGAAGGGCTGGCTGCCTATGCTGGATGTGCAGAAGATAATGATGGTTTAATAGATATGAGCTACATGCATGAGATGAAGGGCTGGCTGCCTATGCTGGATGTGCAGGAGATAATGATGGTTAGTAGATATGAGCTACATGCATGAGATGAAGGGATGGCTGCCTATGCTGGATGTACAGGAGATAATGATGGTCTAATAGATATGAGCTACATGCATGAGATGAAGGGCTGGCTGCCTATGCTGGATGTACAGGAGATAATGATGGACTAATAGATATGAGCTACATGCATGAGATGAAGGGCTGGCTGCCTATGCTGGATGTGCAGGAGATAATGATGGTTTAATAGATATGAGCTACATGCTTGAGATGAAGGGCTGGCTGCCTATGCTGGATGTGCAGGAGATAATGATGGTTTTGTAGCTATGAGCTACATGCATGAGATGATGGGCTGGCTGCCTCTGCTGGATGTGCAGGAGATAATGATGGTTTAGTAGTTATGAGCTACATGCATGAGATGATGAGCTGGCTGTCTCTGCTGGATGTGCAGGAGATAATGATGGTCTAATAGATATGATCTACATGCATGAGATGAAGGGCTGGCTGCCTATGCTGGATGTGCAGAAGATAATGATGGTCTAATAGATATGATCTACATGCATTAGATAAAGGGATGGCTGCCTATGCTGGATGTGCAGAAGATGATGATGGTCTAATAGATATGATCTACATGCATGAGATGAAGGGATGGCTGCCTATGCTGGATGTGCAGAAGATAATGATGGTCTAATAGATATGATCTACATGCATGAGATGAAGGGCTGGCTGCCTATGCTGGATGTGCAGAAGATAATGATGGTCTAATAGATATGATCTACATGCATGAGATGATGGGCTGGTTGCCTATGCTGGATGTGCAGGAGATAATGATGGTATAGTAGATATGAGCTACTTGAATGAAATGAAGGGCTGTCTGCCTCTGCTGGATGTAGAGATGATAATGATGCTCTAATAGATATGAGCTACATGCATGAGATGAAGGGCTGGCTGCCTATGCTGGATGTGCAGCAGATAATAATGGTTTAGTAGATATATGCTACATGCATGAGATGAAAGCTAGATCTAAAAGGGGCTTATAATCTCATCCGTATTCGTGCTGGCGATGAATAGAAGACCGCCTTTAATACCAGGGATTGACATTTCAAATACTTGGTTATGCCCTTTGGATTATGCATCGCCCCTGCAGTTTTTCAGAGTCTTGTTAATGAGATTTTTTTGGGACCTGTTGTACGTCTTGATTGTTGTCTACCTGGATGATATACTAATTTTTTCGTCTTCTGTAGTTAAACATCAAGAACATGTGAAGGAAGTTTTAACTCGTCTGAGAAAGAACCACCTTTACTGCAAGTTGGAGAAATGTGTCTTCAGTGTACCCAGTGTGTCTTTCCTTGGCTATGTCATCTCTGGTTCCAGTCTGGAAATGGATCCCAAGAAGGTACAGGCGATTTTGGATTGGACCCGACCTCAGACTTTGAAAGCCATCCAGAGATTGCTGGGGTTTGCCAACTACTATAGACACTTCGTCAAGGGATTCTCGTAATTACTGGCTCCCATTACAGCCCTGAACCGTAAAGGTGCCAATCCTGCCCTATGGTCACCTGAGGCAGTGTCTGTTTTCCAGCTACTAAAACAAGCCTTTATTCTGCTCCAGTCCTTCGACAGCAAGATTTTATTGGAAGTGGATGCGTCATCAGAAGCTGTGGGAGCAGTCCTATCCCAGTGTTATGAGGACAATCGAGTTCATCCCTGTGGGTTTTTCTCCAAGAAATTCTCACCTGCCGAAAGAAATTACGCCATAGGCGAACAAGAACTCCTGGCAGTGAAGTTGGTATTAAAAGAATGGAGATACCAGCTGAAAGGAGCAAAGTTTCCCTTCACTGTGTTTACTGACCATAGAAACCTCCTTTTTCTCAAGAATCTTCAATGTGTAAGTCCTCTTCTGGCCCGATGGGCAATATTTTTGGCAGGTTCCAGTTCACCCTGACTTTCCAGTCTGGGTCACTTAATCAAAAGGCAGATGCCCTATCTAGATCTCTCCTCTGTGACGACAAATTAGAGAATCAACACAATACCCCTGTCTTGGAGTCAAGAGTGTTCACCACCTTACAGGTCCAGCCTCCTACTGGGAAATCTTTTGTGGCCCCAGTGTTAAGGATGCAGCTCCTCACTTGGGCACATTCCTCTCACTTCGCAGGGCACTCAGGCACCCAGAAGATCTTGGAGCTTTTAAAAAGAAACTATTGGTGGCCATTCATGAAAGCGGATGTATTGGAATTAATTTCTTCATGCTCCTCTTGTGCCGAGCATAAATCTTCTCGACAGGCTCTAGCTGGTGAATTGTTGCCACTACCCACTCCATCTTGTCCATGGATGCATCTCTCCATGGACTTCGTCACAGATCTGCCAAACTCTCAAGGGTTCATTACTATCTGGGTCGTAGTGGACCGATTCTCAAAGATGGTCCATTACATACCCCTAAAGAAACTGCCTACTGCTCCTGACTTGGCTCACCTATTCGTTCAACACATATTTCATCTTCATGGTCTTCCTGTTGAGATAGTCTCTGACCGTGGTGTTAAGTTTACTGCAAAGTTTTGGAGGGCCTTATGTTCTCTACTTCAGGTGAAATTAAATTTTTCCACGGCTTACCACCCGCAAAGCAATGGCTCCACTAAGAGGGTTAATCAAGACCTAGAGACCTTCCTGAGGATTTTTATGACATTGTTTCAAGATAATTGGGCTGCATTGCTGCCATGGGCCGAGTTCGCACATAATGCCTCCTACCACTCTTCAACAAATCAAACTCCATTTCAAATCATTTATGGCCTTCACCCCCACGTTCCTAAATTTCAAAGTCCGCCTGTCTTTGATGTCCCAGCCGTAGAAGACACGGTGCGGGATTTTGCTGCCATCTGGACTCAAGTGCGTGCTGACTTGGTGAAGGCGTCCTCCTGTTATAAAATCCAGGCCGATAAAAAGTGTAGGAAGGTACCACGCATGCAAGTTGGAGACCAAGTCTGGTTGTCCACCCGGAACCTTCGTCTTCTAGTCCCATCTATGAGATTTGCCCCATGCTTCATTGGTCCCTTCACCATCATAGAAGTCATTAACCCTGTGGCTTATCGCCTACAGTTGCCCCCATACCTGAAAATCCCCAATTCCTTTCACATTTATTTACTCAAACCCCTGGTGCTGAAAAAGTTCCACAGAGTCCTGCCTGCTTCTCCCCAAGTCCAGACGGAAAGAGGAGTCGAGTTTGAGGTCTCCCAGGTCCTGGATTCCCGTCTTCGCAGAGGTCGTTTGCAATATCTGCTGGATTGGAGGGGTTATGGTCCAGAGGAGTGCTGTTGGACTGATGCCCGAGACGTCCATGCTCCTGCACTCATCAGGAAGTTCCATTCTGCCCATCCGGAGAAGCCTGGTGAGTGTCCTGAGGCCACCCAAAAAGGGGGGGTACTGTCACTGCCAGGGTTTCTCGGCATGGTGGTTGGCGGGTATTACCTGTGAGGTTACTATGGTGGGGGGTGTCTGGCAGTGGCACTGGTGTTTGGTGAGGGGCTTTGGCTGCACGTGGTTCTGTGCGGGCATATTGTCATTCAAGGCTGATAAGGCCTGGCGGTGTTTCTGTTCCATTTGGCATGGGTGCCGCCATCTTGCCTTCTGACCATGTGATTCAACTGCCCAATCCTGGTGAGTCATGTGTACCCTCCAGCTAGTCATAGCGTGGCATGGGGTATTTAGGAAGGTCCAGAGCCTTCCATCATTGCCAGTGCAATGTGTATCTCAGCCTAGCTGAGAGGGAGTTCTCTGTGCTCACCTCTTGTTACCTGTGAAAATGCTACCTGCCAGCCTGCTTGTCAACTCCTAAAACCTGCAGGACTACCCTGCATCCTCCACTACCTTTTCCCCTGCCTGAGTGCCTGAGCCTGCTGACACCCTGCCTCCATATCACTCCCAGCTGGACTCATTACCTCTGCCTGTATTTATTTCACTTCCAGCTGGACTCATCACCACTACCTGTATTTATTTCAACTCACTAACCTGCATACTGGACTGTTCTTATCTGCCACTTTCTGGACATTCTCCCATTATCCTCACTACAGTAATCAAGTGCACTTTAGTGCTAAACCTGGACGTTTTGCTTTTGCCATTCCCATGTCTTCTAAGCCACTCATTAAAAATTCTACTTTTTTATTTAAATCTGCTTCTGTGTTTGCTCCTTTCACCATCCCGGGCCCACAACTAAACCAGAACATTACAATTGGTTCTTGTTCCAGCTAGATCTTCTCATTGGACAGTTCATATAGTGTCATTAGGGGCATGGCTTGGTCTTGTAGCTGTTTCTTTGTGTAGTCTTCCTGCTGCACAACTAATCTAAACTAGCCACTTTATTCCATACAACATTTCCAAATAAAACCATAATCTCTCTATGATCCATATTTCGGGAACACACGATGTGTCTTCCTCGTTGTCAGAACCGGAAACCTGCAAAGAAACAGAGCATCAGTTGGATACTAAACATGATATGTTTACATTGTTCTATGCCTTAGATATCAAATACATGCATTTCATATTATAACTTATATCCATAACATAAACCATATTGTGCAGTAACCTTTTATAAGTGTAAATATGTGTATATGATTGTGGTTGCTAATTTGTGTCTGTATTTAAACTAAGGGATATGTTTGTGAAGGTGTATATACCTCACTAAGGTCACGTGTGTCCACATGTCCTTAAATGAATGTATATACAATTATCAATGTGTGTTTATTTACAATTATATGTAAGTATGTGTTGTGCATCTACACACAGTGCAAAGGGTGCACAGTGTGTAGGGGTGATGTATGGCTTAAACTTGCGCTGTATGCGTTAATGCATAAAAGCGTTTATGTGTTTGCATCTATGTATGTGAGGATGCCCATGAGCATATATGTGTATGCATGTGGTTACACATACAAGTGTTTATGTGTAAGTATGTAATTTAGTGTATTTGTGATGAATTAATATATTTTATCCATTTCTGACATATTTTAAAACTACAGTGCAAGGTGTAAATAGGAGTCCATTTCTTGTTTCTAAACAGGGGGGGAAGAGAGAGCCACATCTGCTTAAAGGTGCCACATTCTAATTAACTAATTCAATGGTTTTTCCTCTACCTATTCACAGTGTAAATGCCAGTTCCTTTGTACCAGACTAGTACTGAACAAAGAGGCACATAATTGCAAATGACTTGCAGGTTCTTGACAATAACCCTTCATTTTACATTTAGATTGCTTACTTTGAGTATACTAGTCTCTTGTGTACATTTCAATTATTTTTGTTACAGGCAAATTGTATTATTATGCAAGTTTCTACAAACACCCACAGACACAAAAAACTGTTTTTCCAGGCTCTGAGAAAATTCTATAGTGTTATAAATATATATTTGTGCATATACGAATTGTGCTGACGCATGGTAGCGTCCAAGCAATTCGTCATCAGACAATAGATGACTAAATCGTCAGAAAATAATTGCAAGCGATCATATCTGGTTATCTGATTTCAACAATGAGATGATGGGCTGGCTGCCTATGCTGGATGTGCAGAAGATAATGATGTTTAGTAGAAATAAGCTACATGCATGAGATGAAGGGCTGGCTGCCTCTGCTGGTTGAACAGAAGATAATGATGGTCTAATAGATATGAGCTACATGCATTAGATGATGGGCTGGCTGCCTTTTCTGGAAGTGCAGAAGATAATGATGGTTAGTAGATATGAGTTATATGCATAAGAAGAAGGGCTGGCTGACTTTACTGGATGTTCTGAAGATAATGATCGACTAATAGATATGAGCTACATGCATGAGATGATAGGCTGGCTACCTCTGCTGGATGTACAGAAGATAATGATGGTCTAATAGATATGAGCTACATACATGAGAAGATGGGCTGGCTTCCTCGGCTGGATGTACAGAAGAAAATGATGGTCTAATAGATATGATCTGCATGCATGAGATGATGGGCTTGCTGCCTATGCTGGATTTGAAGGAGATAATGATGGTTAGTAGATATGAGCTACATGCACGAGATGAAGGGCTGGCTGCCTATGCTGGATGTGCAGAAGATAATGATGGTAAGTAAATATGAGCTACATGCATGAGATGAAGGGCTGGCTGCCTCTGCTGGATGTACAGAAGATAATGATGGTCTAATAGATATGAGCTACATACATGAGATGATGGGCTGGCTGCCTCTGCTGGATTTGCAGAAGACAATGATGGTTAGTAGATATGAGCTACATGCATGAGATGAAGGGCTGGCTGCCTATGCTGGATGTACAGATGACAATGATGGTCTAATAGATATGAGCTACATGCATGAGATGAAGGGCTGGCTGCCTATGCTGGACATGCAGAAGATAATGATGGTCTAATAGATCTGAGCTACATGCATGAGATGTTGGGTTGGCTGCCTATGCTGGATGTGCAGGAGATAATGATGATTTAAAGATATGAGCTACATGCATGAGATGAAGGGCAGGCTGCCTGTGCTGGATGTACAGAAGATAATGATGGTTAGTAGATGTGAGCTACATGCATGAGATGAAGGGCTGGCTGCCTATGCTAGATGTGCAGAAGATAATGATGGTTAGTAAATATGAGCTACATGCATGAGATGATGGGCTGGCTGCCTCTGCTGGATGTACAGAAGATAATGATGGTCTAATAGATATGAGCTACATATATGAGAAGATGGGCTGGCTTCCTCTGCTGGATGTACAGATGATAATGATGGTCTAATAGATATGATCTACATGCATTAGATGAAGGGATGGCTGCCTATGCTGGATGTGCAGAAGATAATGATGGTCTAATAGATATGATCTACATGCATGAGATGAAGGGATGGCTGCCTCTGCTGGATGTGCAGAAGATAATGATGGTCTAATAGATATGATCTACATGCATGAGATGAAGGGCTGGCTGCCTATGCTGGATGTGCAGAAGATAATGATGGTCTAATAGATATGAGCTACATATATGAGAAGATGGGCTGGCTTCCTCTGCTGGATGTACAGATGATAATGATGGTCTAATAGATATGAGCTACATGCATGAGATGAAGGACTGGCTGCCTATGCTGGATGTACAGATGATAATGATGGTCTAATAGATATGAGCTACATGCAAGAGATGAAGGGCTGGCTGCCTCTGCTGGATGTACAGTTGATAATGATTTTTTAATAGATATGAGCTACATGCATGAGATGAAGGGCTGGCTGCGTATGCTGGACGTGCAGAAGATAATGATGGTCTAATAGATATGAGCTACATGCATGAGATGTTGGGCTGGCTGCCTATGCTGCACGTGCAGGAGATAATGATGATTTAAAGATATGAGCTACATACATGAGATGAAGGGCTGGCTGCCTCTGCTGGATGTACAGAAGATAATGATGGTCTAATAGATATGAACTGCATGCATGAGATGATGGGCTGGCTGCCTATGCTGGATTTGCAGGAGATAATGATGGTTTGTAGATATGAGCTACATGCAAGAGATGATGGGCTGGCAGCCTATGCTGGATGTGCAGAAGATAATGATGGTTAGTAGATGTGAGCTACATGCATGAGATGAAGGGCTGGCTGCCTCTGCTGGATGTACAGATGATAATGATGGTCTAATAGATATGAGCTACATGCATGAGATGAAGGGCTGGCTGCCTATGCTGGACATGCAGGAG
This sequence comes from Taudactylus pleione, assembly GCA_031769625.1. Lineage (NCBI taxonomy): Eukaryota > Metazoa > Chordata > Amphibia > Anura > Myobatrachidae > Taudactylus > Taudactylus pleione. The sequence goes on along the minus strand of JAUIMM010000208.1, from coordinate 3,124,544 downwards.
ATAATGATGGTCTAATAGATATGAGCTACATGCATGAGATGTTGGCCTGGCTGCCTATTCTGGATGTGCAGGAGATAATGATGATTTAATAGATATGAGCTACAAGCATGAGATGATGGGCTGGCTGCCTCTGCTGGATGTACAGAAGATAATGATGGTCTAATAGATATGAGCTACAAGCATGAGATGATGGGCTGGCTGCCTATGCTGGATTTGCAGGAGATAATGATGGTTAGTAAATATGAGCTACATGCATGAGATGATGGGCTGGCTGCCTAGGCTGGATGTACAGAAGATAATGATGGTTAGTAGATGTGAGCTACATGCATGAGATGATGAGCTTGCTGCCTAGGCTGGATGTACAGAAGATAATGATGGTTAGTATATGTGAGCTACATGCATGAGATGATGGGCTGGCTGCCTAGGCTGGATGTACAGAAGATAATGATGGTCTAATAGATATGAGCTACATGTATGAGATGATAGGCTGGCTGCCTATGCTGGATGTGCAGCAGATAATAAATATTAAAATAACCATAGAACTCACACATTGTGAAATTTACATTTTACATACTGTACATGCAAACTCACATTCACACTCACACACACATTCACGTCTACTAATTTATAATCCCTGTAGTCATTAACATCCACTTGTCCAGTAGCATCCACGACACCTGTACAATTCCTAGTGTAGATCGTGTCCTCTTCAGCCCAAGTAGGCATACACGGGGTTAACAAAAAAAAAAAGCCACTTGTAACCAGGTCAGACAGGAGGAAGTGAATGTGGTTACACATACACTTCCTCCACGTGAATGACCAAGACCTGTGTGACTCCTGTCTTTACAGGAGCCATCAGCCTATCAGTGGGCACCTCCGTAGGAGCTGCCAGCTGATAACCTCTGAGGGGACAGACTGTCAAACTTTCCCACATAGGCTTCTATGTCCCCCATAGACTCTTCAGCCACCACACTGCAGGGAAGAAGACTGGGGCGGAGTTTCAGGATCCCGCAGAGACTTATGGAAGAATTTCTCTCTAACACAAATTAACCCAAGTGTGTGTGTGTTTGTATGTGATAGGGAACCTAGATTGTAAGCTCCACTGGGGCAGGGACTGATGTGAATGGCCAAATAATCTCTATAAAGCGCTGTGGAATATGTGTGCGCTGTATAAATAACTGGTAATAATAATAATAATAATAATAATAATAAAAATAATAATAATAATAATAATAATAATAATAATAATAATAATAATAATAATAATAATAAAGGCTTTCCTTTATATAACCCCATTCTGAGATAACGATAAATAAAGTAAGATTTATTGAAAATGTCATAATTTTACTGAATGCTGAATAGCAAAAAAAGAGTTAAAGTAATGTAGAGAGCAATGGCTTGTTCCCTACAGTACAAAATGGGAATATAACAAAGAAAATAATTGCTTTACCTACTCTATTAACCCATTGCTGAATAGTAAAAATATGTAAAAAATGTGGAAATGATTGTTTTCCGCATTATTTAAGTAAAAGATTCATTGCTGAAAAGAATCCTAACACAGCCCAGCACTCCAATGTAAATGCAAAACAAATCAAACTATTTATTTAAACAGAGCACAGATCCATAGTGGCAAACAAGATACTTATAAGAACTAGGGGTGTGCACCGGCCAACTTTTGTGTTTTGGTTTTGGATCTGGATCTTTCTTCATGTTTTGGATCTGGATTGGTTTTGCCAAAACCACCCTTCCGGGTTTTGGGTTCTGATTTTTTGGTTTTGGATCTGTATTTTTGGTACTTCCTGATGTTTGCAGCCCCCTGCTGGAGTCGGTGGTTACGCTACTTACGTATCTCCACTAGTCAGTGAAGATACATAAGTAGTGTAAAGATGAGGAAATACCATTCGGCCCCTTGTGGGCTCGCTTCGCTCGCCACGCTGCGGGCACGGATATATTCCCCCTCCATGCCCACTTGGATGGTAGGGAATGACATTGGACACTAGAGTAGACTGCCTTGGAATGAGCTGGCGTTTCTGAGATGCTGCTACTGGTGATGCTGCTGTTGTTGCTGCGTAAGGCGATACATCTACTCAGTGGGCTGTCACAGTCATACAGTCCTTAGTTTCCCCTGTTCCACTTGTCCACCTGTCCGTGGTTAAGTGGACATTGGGTACAACTGCAGTTTTTAAAACACTGGGGACACTTTTTCTGTTGTCTCTGTACATTCTCGGTATCGCCTGCCTAGTGAAGTGGAATCTAGATGGGATTTGGTACTGAGGACACACTACCTCCATCAATTGTTTAAATCCTGCTGCACTAATTGCAGATACCGGACGCACGTCTAACACCAACATAGCTGTCAAGGCCTCAGTTATCCACTATGCAAGGGGATAACTGTTGTCGTACTTCATCCTCCTTGCAAAGGACTGTTGGATGGTCAATTGCTTAGTAAAAGAAGTAGTGGTGTTCCTACTTCCTCTGTGGGATGATGAATGACTCCCAGCAGCAACAGCAGCAGTGGCAGCAGTAGGCGTAGCAATGCAGGATCCTATGGAGGAATCCCGGATAGGAGTCAGTCATGCCAGTGACATGGCCTGCAGGACTACTTCTGATCCTGATTGAGGAGGGAATTGACGAGAAGGGAGTTGACGGTGTGGTTTGCAGGCACTTGGATACAACAGGACAAAGGGATTTAGGTGTCCCTGGACTGCTTATGGTCTTAGCCACAGTTTCTGAACTTGGCAGTAACACTTTATGAACGCATTGCAGGTGACATATAAGGGAGGATGTTCCTAGGTGGTTAACGTCCTTAGCCCTACTTATTACACCTTTACATATGCAACATATGGTAAGACAGTTGTTTTCCGGATTTGGACTGAAATATTTACAGACCAAAGAGGTGGAATGTTCTTCTGCCCAGGCATGACGATGGGCTTTTTCATCCCACAGACAACAACTGTCTCCCCTGGTGCCTGATTTAAACATACCACATCACCATCAGAATCCTCCTCATCAACTTCCTCCTCAGCGCCAGCTACACCAATATCCTCAGCCTGTTGTACTTCAACAGTGACCTCTTCAATTTGAATATCAGCAACTGGATTGTGGGTGCTCCTTCCAGTACCTGCAGAGGGCAGGCAAATGGTGGAAGAAGCAACCTCTTCCCATCCAGTGTTGGGAAGGTCAGGCATCACAACCACCACTAGGACTCTCCTTGGGGATTTGTGATATCTTCTTAGAACGTATAGTTCTTCGCTGTGCTTTTGCCAGCTTAACTCGTTTGATTTTGGTTGCGGGAGGAGGGCTTCCATCATCATGTGAAGCTGAAACACTAGTCATGAACATAGGGAAGGACCTTAGCCGTTCCTTGCCACTCCGTGTCATAAATGGCATATTGGCAAGTTTACGTTTCTCCTCAGACGATTTAAATTTATTTTTTAAAGGTAATTTTCCTGAACTTTGTCATTTGGGAATGTATGTGCCCTCTACTATGACATTGGGCATCAGCTTGGCAGACAACGTTGATGGCATTTCATCGTCTATGTCATGACTAGTGGCAGCAGCTTCGGCACTTGGAGGAAGTGGTTCTTGATCTTTCCCTATTTTATTCTTATCGGACAAATTTTTGACCTCCAGTTATGTGATATTGATACGTGCGGCTAAGGCGCACACAAACACAGAAAAATATATATTTTTTATTTTTTTCTGGCACTTTTTCAGGGTTACACCACCCTTCAAAGGATGAGCCAGCCAACCCTTGACTTATGATTAAATGGAAATATATGAAAACATATATGATTCAGGCGCATATATATAATGTAGTGACTTGTCTCAGTAAAATAGTGCTAAAAGGAAGCAGCTCTTAACCTTGATACATTTGTAAATAACAACTCTTCTCTTTAAATCAAAGGCCTGGATCTATAGTTAATATATGACTAATTAGTGGCCACTGTGGATGCCTATCAATTAACTGATCCAGACAAGTCACAAACAGAAAAATATACTTATCTTTTTTCCGGCACTTTGCGGGTTACACCACCCTTCAACAGACGAGCCAGCCCTTGACTTATGACACAGGCGCACACTTGGCGCTGCTACTTTGTTGATGCACATGTGGCTAAGGCGCACACAAGTCACAAACACAGAAAAAAAATATATTTTTATTTTTTTCCAGCACATTGGAGGTTACACACCCTACGATAGCCAAGCCAGCCGACCATTGACTTATGACACAGGCGCACGCTAGGCACTGCTACTTTGTTGATGCACAAACGGCTAATGCGCACACAAGTCACAAACACCGAAAATTAATTTATTTTTTCTGGCACTTTGGGGGTTACACCACCTTTCAACAGACGAGCCAGCCGGCCCTTGATTTATGACACAGGCTCATGCTTGGCGCTGCTACAGTACTTTGTTAATGTACGTGCGGCTAAGGCACACACAACTCACAAACACAGAAAAAGATTTATTTTTTATTTTTTGGAGCACTTTGGGGGTTACACCACCCTTCAACAGACCAGCCGGCCCTTGAATTATGACACAGGTGCACGCTTGGTGCTGCTACTTTGTTGATGCACATGCAGCTATTGCGCACACAAACAGAAACATTTTTTTTTGCACTTCGTGGGAGCACCACTGATAGACAGAGCACCCCCTGGACAACTCTACAGCACTCCTTTATGACTACAGCCTTTATGGGACAACAGCACTGCACAACACAGCCCAGACAGCCCATATGGACTTTGGACACAGCCCAACAACGGCAGCATCAGCAAAACAACCCCCACCCTCCCTCTTCACTGTCAACAACCAGAGTGAAAAATGGCGCAGACACGAGGACCTTTTATAGAATGCAAAACCCGCAAGAATCTGACAGCGGGATGATGACGTTTTACCTCGATTTCAGGTACGAGCCAGGTGGGAAAACCCGAGCCGTACTCGGTTCCTGGCTTGGATCGGGGAGGGGCTCGGGGGGGTTCGGATTTCACAAATCCGAACCCACTCATCCCTAATAAGAAGCAGCATGAACAGTTTTCAGATTGATAAGGCATTATAATGAGCCCCACCTGGATCTGATAACTGTTCATGCAGCTTCTGTTACTGTATACAGAATATAGCAAACACAAAGAAAGAAAAAGGAGTCTCCGAATGTGATAAAGCAAAAACATCACCTGTGCAAACTTTACATGAAATGAACCTTATTTACACCATATGAGGAAATCCATCAAACACAATAAGTAGTTGCTCGGATAAAACCAGGAACACAAAAACATAGCATCATTTATTGTATAAAACATGCTAAAAACCTAACAATTATAGGACATGCACGTACAAGATTACAGGCAATAAAAGTGCTTATCTGACATCCTATGAAGTGATGAGGAACCAAATTGGAAACGTGAGAAAACGTCCATGCAGAGTGTATTTATGTGGCACATAGTAACTGTATAATATGCTTTGTTATTAAACCCTCCTTATCATCAGCTGTTTCCATTGGGTATAGGTAAATTTAATTTTTAGCACATTTTCATTGGTTGTAAGTAAGTGAGTTGCTTCCTACTGTGAGGTCTAGTCCTCACTATGGGCTCTATTTATTAACATTATTTTTACTAAAATAAAGTGAAAAAGGGTGTTTTCACACCCTTTTCACATTATTTTAGTATCACCTGTAGTTATTACAGGGCAATTGGAGTAGAATTCATAAAATTCTACTCCAACCCCTAATTATCACTTATTTTTAGTAAAGCAGATCGCATTTCCCATAACTGTAAAGGGAAATGTGATCCGACCATAGTTACTAAAAATAAATGTGAAAAAAATATCTGGGAAAGCCCTGTGTTAATAACGCGACCTGGAGGTGGCGTTACCCATGGTCTCCCCCGGTTACCGGCCTCCTGCCCTGCTCTAACGGGGAGAGCAGAGCCAGGAGTCAGTCCCAGTAATCAGCTGTGTGGTCTAAACAGACCGCAAGCTGATTACTGTAAAAAAAAGAAGAAAAAAAAAAGGGTAAAAAAAAATTACTTACCAGACTCCAGGGACCGGTGATCGGGCCTCCGGTGATGTCTCCACTCCGGTCAGCTGGTCTCCCACAGTGCACTGCTGCCCAGTCATCAGGTGATTGGGTCCCAGTGCAGTATGGGAGATCACCTGACCGGAGGAATGGAGCACATCACCGGAGGCCTGTAGCATGCAGGTAAGTGTTATTAAGGGAGGGGGGGTCACGGGAGAAAGAGGGGGGGTCGCGGGGGGACCGTGATCATGGGGGGTGGGGCTTAGTGCCGGGGGGCGGGGCTTAGCACCGGTGGGGGGTAGCAGCGGCGAGCGGTCGGCGCATGCGTGGGCATTTAATCACGGTATTTTTTGCGAAAATACCGTGATAAGGCTCCGAAGGGGATTCGCAGGGACAGATCTTTATCGCAAGCTCTGTCCCTGCAAGGGATTTGTAGTAAATCCCTGTGATATTGCCTGAATTCGCAATGCGAATTCAGTCGGTAATATCACACTACAATCTGCATTACCAATGCAGATTGTAGTAAATAGAGCCCTATGGGGCATATTTATAAACAATTATTTGTGATACAGTATATCCACAAAAAAAACAGCTTTGGGATACCCGAATATTAAGGATCCCAAGGATGTATGTACAGGGGATTTCAGAGATATCTGCTGTGTTCCCCATTTTCGATCACAAAAACAGCCACTATAGGTTTCTTTGGGGGTTTATAAACCGTCAAATTTACTCTCACATTCCAGGGATCATCCCCGGGTGGTAAAGTCATCCTTAGGTAGTGTTAGCTCCTGAAGCCCCACAGTCCGCAATGTCTGCGCTGGCTACAGTCTGCAATGTTTTCCAGGAGAGGGATTCAAAGGATCTTTTAACTCTTTTATAGATGGCGTTCCCTACAGGCACATGCATTCCGGAGCTTGGTGAATTTAATAGAATCCTAGGGGGACTGCTGTGACTTGAATACACAGCAGATATTTTATATGGCCACTGTTCTTACTTATGGGGATGTGTATGGAATGGATGTGGTGTAATATTTCTGAGGGTATGTAGTTGGCATCACGACGTTCAGAATACCGGTGCTCAGAATGCTGGTTCCACCTCCAAGATCCCGCTCACATCTCGTTGGTAATCTAGAAAAGTAGTTTTGTCGCTTCCAGTTTTTTGTTTTTTTTAAATATTATCCCATTTATTAATGAACTTAAACACCAGCGATATGATCTGTATAGTATCGCAGTGAAACGCAATGAATATGCTACTGGTTATTCTCATTACTTACCTCGACGGTGAAGTCCAACGACGTCCTCCTCATCAGCGGGGTCCTCCTCTCAGCTGTTGGCGGCCTAACGCTGTCAGTGAGGAGCTGCTCTGTTATGCGCATGCATGGCGGTCAGTCTACGCATAACTGTTTCACCTGGTGGGGACCTGGTAGTGCCTGGAGTGTTTGCTAAAGCCAGAAAGGCTGCTGCTGGGTCCCTGTTGATGACAATGATGACGGTATCAGTCTTGTCATCTAAAGATGGTGAGAGCGATGCAGTGACAAACAGCGGTGATCTTAGATTACTGATAATTGTTAAATATTGAAAGGATGATGTAACCCCTTTAGTGATTGCTAATGGTGTTATGTATCGTTGGTAAATGGGGCCCTTAGTATTACATATTACAGGCTTACAGCAGGAGAACCTAACTAGCTACTGATCTAGAGAACTGGATATTATTCTGTATATCTAACAATGGTCATCTCTGGCACCTATCATTATTATCACACTCATCGTGTTCTGCTTCTGTGTCTGTGATATCATACTAATAGGTAAGAGAAATGGAGGGAATGCTATTGTATAAGAATCACCCAATGGCTCATCCAATATACAGAATAGATAGATACATTAGTACAGTACCACTTCTCTTGTTCTGTTTGCTCACAGCTGTATATATAGCATTATTTCAAATGAAGAGAAAAAATATGCAAGTTTGGGCAGTGGTGTAACTAGGGTATTTGGAGCCCAGGGCAAATTTAAAGTTGAGCCCCCCACCACTATGTGCGCGCGCCGCAGGCGAGCGTGCCGAAAAATGGGCGTGGTCACAAGGGGCGTGTCCACTGAAAAATTGTCGTGTCAACATGACACACCCCTTTCTTGTCACTGGGAACATTTCTTTCCATTTGCACCTTAATGCAGTGCCCCTTATACAGTCCCCCCTATGCAGTGCCCCGAGTAGTACCCCTTATATAGTACCCCCAGTATACAATACCCCCAGTATACCCCCAGTAGTGCTCCCCCTTATACAGCCCCCAATTAGTTCCCCTTATACAGGCCCCCAGTAGTGGTCCCCCATAGGCAGTGCCCGTTACACAGTGCCCCCTGTAGTGGTCCCCCTTATGCAGCCCATTAGTTCCCATTATACATTGCCCCCAGTAGTGATCCCCCATATGCAGGCCCCCAGTAGTGATCCCCCATATGCAGGCCCACAGTAGTGATCCCCCATATACAGTGCCCCCAAGAATGATCCCCGAAATGCAGAGCCCCTTACACAGTTCCCCCAGTAGTAGTCCCCCGTGTGCAGACTGCCATTAGTTCCCCTTATACAGTGCCCCCAGGAGTGATCCCCTCTTATGCAGGCCTCCAGTAGTGCCCCTTATACAGTGCCCCTTATAGAGTGCCCCAGTAGTTGTCCCCCTACTGCAGGCCCCCAGTAGTTATCCCCCCTATGCAGTGCCCCCAGTAGTTACCCCCCCTATGCAGTGCCCCCTGTAGTGGTTCCCCCTTTTCAGTGCCCCCTGTAGTGGTCACCCCTGTGCAGTGCCCCCTGTAGTAAGCCCCTTATATATTGCCCCAGTAGGAGTCCCCCTTGATGCAGTGCCCCCATTAGTGGTCCCCCCAATGCAGTGCCCCCAGTAGTAGTCCCCCCTATACAGTGCCCTTTATATAGTGCCCCCAGTAGGAGGCCCCATTGATGCAGTGCCCCCTGTAGTAGTCCTCAGTAGTAGTCCCCCACAATACATTGCCCCAGTAGTGGCTCCCCCCCAATGCAATGCCCCCAGTAGTATCCCCCCCAGTAGTGTTCCCCCCCTCGAAGCAATAGTAGTAGTCCCCTCCTTAGTAATAGCCCCCCCTCGAAGCAGTGCCGCCAGTAGTAGTTGCCGCCAGTAGCAGTTGCTGTCCGAAGCCTGGCAGGAAGCAGCATCATCGGGACCACCCCGAGCCCTGCCCCCTCCAGTGCGACTGACAGCCGGGAGGCGTGTGAGACAGTGAGCGCTGTCCAAGGTGCTAAGGGAAATAAACCGAGGAGCAGGTCTGTCAGCTGGGAATCGGTATGAAATACCACCGGCCGCATGGTTCGATTCCCGGCAGCGCCTGGCCGACCAAAGCAGAGTTCCCGGCAGCGGAAGCCCGACAGCGCTGGAAAGCCCGATCGTTGATAGGTAAGTATTGACTAACCTAACCTAATCCCCTAACCCTAACCCTCCTTAGGGGTGCCTAACCCTAAACTCCCCCCCAAGTGCCAGACCCTAACCCCCCTTTTCCGCTGCCTAAACTTAAGTCCCTCGGGGGGGGTGCCTAACCCTAAGTCCCCCCCGGGGGTGCCTAACCCTAACCTTCCCTCCCCCTAGCCTAACCCTAACCCTCCCAGGGGGGTGCCTAACCCTAAGTCCCCCCTGGGTACCCTAAACCTAACCCTCCCCCCACCCGTGGCTGTCCGCTCGCGGCGCCTGGCATCCCTTCAATCGGGATGCCAGGTACTGGTCTCCCAGCGATGAGGAAATGTCAGGCATCTACATCTAGATGCCCGGCATTTCACCCTCGCCGGGATATGACAGTCGGGAAGCGGCTTCCCGATTGTATACCGTCAGCTGTATTTCATTTACACCTCAGCACCATTACAAATACCTACAGCCCAAGCACAATAGTACAGTGCCAGAGACACTAGTTCAGCCAGGACTTGCCTTGTCATTAAGGAGAGACTAAAGCTGGCCACACATCTAAAGATTATCTGTCCAACCAGCCAACTAGTTGACTGGTTGGAATGAAAATCTGGTAAGGAATGAAAGCAAATGACAATCAGCAATTTGCTCCCAAACGCCGGAAAATGGACAAAAACTGTTGTTTGAACAAATTGTTTAGATCAAACATTTAACAAACTTGTCTGACGTCATTTTCATCTGTTTTCTGGCATTTAGGAGCAAATTGCTGATCATCAGTTACTCCCATACGTTACCAGATTTTCATTCCAACCAATTAACAAGTTGGCTGGTTGGATGTAAGTTGGTCTAGTGTGTGGCCAGCTTTAGACTCAGCTGATAAACATGTATTGTGACTCCTATACAGTCTAGTTACCACAACCTGTCAGTATCAGTTATTTTAGCCTTTCCTCTAAAATCGCTCTCAGGAAAGATAGAGAGTAGTGACTAGCAAGTAGACTACCAGCTGCTGGTAGTCTAGAGCTATACAGTGAGGAATACAGAGGCGTCTCAGTGACTGTAACCAACCCCTGTAGCTGCAATAAAATCAGTTCTACTGTCCAGATAATTTGTGAGACATTATAAAGGTGATAGGAGGAGTTCATATCTGGCTAGCCGATCTAGAATAGATCATTTCATATAAACTGCAGATCAACTCATCTTAATCGCAGCTAGCTACCATGACATAAATCATTCCTCTGCAGAATTAGGAAATAACTCACGAATAACCCCTTCAAGAGCTCCGCAGACATAAGTTTCAGCAGTATTTGGAGTTGCAGTTACCTATAATACACTACCACGATTTACCAAGTTCTTCTGCATATAGTGTTGATTACTAATGCAATGGAAGCTGGGCATGTGACATATTCGGCTCTTTCTCCATTTGAAATAGCACCCTTTTTGATTCCTGTTTTTGTCTTACCAATACTTTACTGCTACAGATTGTTATTCCAACTAGTTTGGTTGTTAATTTTGGTTGATGCCCTAAACATCTTGCATCTTGTTTTTGATAATGGATGATGGACTGTGGATACTGTCAGTGATGATTTCCTGTGACCAGGTTAACTTAGTCACTTGTGTATATACGTAGGCTGACTTAGGGCCTGATTCAGAGCCACTCGTAAGCAGCCGCTCGTTCGTTCGGAGCGATGTTTTCACTTCTACGCATGCGCGAACCAGTCAGTGCGGCCAAAAGTCGTTTGTTCGCTATATAGCAAGTGCCTGCTATTTTGAGTGACAGGAGGAGGCGTATGTGGGAGGTAACAGGGGAAGGTGCTTGAAAACGGGGAGTGGAGATCCGAACGCAGGCGTGCTTAAAGGTCAAAACGGGCGTTTTATGGGTGTGCATAATTAATACAGCAGCGTCATTGACCACGTCACCTGGTTGTTTTATAGTCAGAACTGCTCGCAATATAGTGGTAGGAAAAACCAGCCACAAGAAGAGCGAGCAGTTCATACGCTGTTCAATGTACTCGATTAATCTATTAAATAGTGGACATGGCATATGATGCGAGCGGCCAGGGGGCGTTTTTAACAAAATAGCGGCCGCAGGTTTTGTTCGCTCGTTCAGACATGGAGGCGTCAACAGACCACAAAGAGCAAACGGTTCATTTGAATAGCCGGCCCCCTTTTCATGAACGAACGACCTTAAATTGCGAGCGGCTCTGAATCAGGCCCTTAGTCACTTGTGTATATACATATCCATTAATTTAATAAATCCACCCTCCATCTATGATTCTTCACCTTTATATCACAATGGTGAGAAACAATACAATGTCATAGAGCTCATAGCATGTTTGATCATCTTAAGTCTGGTATTTCCCTTAGTTTTTGTTACGTATTTAAAAAATGGTAGGGACCATGAATAAACAAATACCACTAATATTGACCATTCTTACAGATTATTCACCATTTAAGAATTGCTACCCTTATGTTGGACTTATCAATTTTAAAGTTCTGGGATATGGGATGTTTTGGGTAATGATGTCCACTACAAGGAGTCTATGTGCTTTTTGAGAGGCGCTGCCTTCCAAATGTGTTCACTTATCTGTTTAATATTTAATATTCACTAATACTGTGCAGCACATTAGATCCAGTATACAGTAGAACACTGTTATACTTATGCCCTTTGCCAAGTATATATTTGTATATTTTTGTATATAGCTATATCTATGTGGTTTTTTCATTTCATTTTCTATGTTTTATAATTCTTTATAATTTTTGGTTGATGGGGAATCAGTAGCCCGCATCTTTCATTGTATTCATTAATTTGTGTTGTTCAATTTGGGATAGGACGTGCTTATGTGTATGCATACTCTTACACATACACACTTGTGGAGGTACATTTGTATAGTTGTGCTCTGGGAGACATGTATGCAGGTATATATGACATTCCTGGCCGATATGTACTATTCATACCTCTGGTACAATTGATGTTAGTATTATTATGATTATTATTCTTATATATATTTTTTTGGTTGATTTATCTCCAATAAGACAATAAGTAATAATTTTCTTTTGTCATTTTTTCATCGTACTTTATTATTTGAATTCATGTACCTGAAGTAACTACGGGGTTTACATGGTTCAATTTTTTCTAAATTCTTTTTTTTTTTCATCTTTTCTCCCTTTGTTCCTCTGTGCAAAAATCCCCTCTGTTACACAGTTTATTTATTATTTATAATTTTTATTTATTTGTCCAATTTAATATCATTTTTTATATTTATATTTATTTATATTCATTATACTTATTTATTTTTGATAGGTCAATTTTCCGTAAAATTGTAGTACACAGGTGCACATACCTGGTTCTACTAATGGATATTGTGAGGAAGCCCTCCCTCTGTTTCTGATTTGCTCTGCTATCATTAATAGGTGGATTTTCCCTATAACAACAGGGATTTCCCAGGTATTATTCACTCAGGCCCTGATTCAGAGCCGGACGCTCTGACAGAGCGCTCGCTCTGAATCAGGGCCGTCCCTCTGAATTTAAGAGAGGCCTCCTGGCCGCTCACATAGCTGTGGGTGACCACCCACAGCTATAGCAAGCGGCCAAAATGATGGTCGCGATGGTCAAGACCATCACAACCATCGGGCTTGCGATGAGACCCTTACGGTAGGGTCTCGTTGCCGCAAGCCCTGGAGTGCTTTTGGCGCTATCAGAGCCAAAAGCACTCCCACTGTGTGATGCCAGTGGGGCTGGCCCCAGACTGTAGGCGTTCCCATGGGAACGCCTCCATCTGGGCAGCAACGCCCCCGTCACTCACTATCGACAGCACGCCCCCTTTGGTGCGAGACCCATAGCAACGGCTTGGCCGTCGATATTCGGGTCTCGCGCATGCGCACGACGGAGCCACCTCCGTCGTGCGCATGCGCACTTGGCCAACATTGACCCGCTTGCGAGCGCTCAGAGCTCGCGAACGTGTCTGAATTAGGCCCAGAGTTCCTATCCGGATCAGAACAGGAATTTAGCCGCTCACACCGGAGTCAGGTCTGCATAGACCCGGCTTTTATGGTGTGAAAGTGGATGCTTGGAGATGACATCATCTCCAAGTGCCACTAAAGCCAGACCAATCAGCCGGCATGCGGCGCACTGCAGGTCATCAAGACCCGGAGTGAACCGTACACACACCAGGGTTTCACGGGCTACGTCCGTGTTAAACCCTGCTATTTACCTGGGTTGCCGGGTCATTCGAACCAGGCGATCCAACCCTCTCCCCTTTTACACCAGGGAGCTGCCCGGATTAACCCTGCAATAACCCAGGTTTTAGCTCCGGTGTAAAAGGGGTATAACTAGCAATGTTTTAAATCTTAGTTTATGTTGTTATTTTGAGGTCCAATTAATTCTTTAACCTATTCTGTAACGTAATGAGAGTGTTATTTGTGCTAATTAATGGCACGTCAAACCCTAAGATTTATTTCATAATATGGGAGAATAAACATGAGGTCTGCTGGCAATCCAAGCAGCCTAGCAGTGATTCACTGTTGCTAAGATACACACTTCAACAAATTTAAACATCCTATAGTCATGAATTGAAATAGAATACACTTCTACAATGCTGCAGTCCAATTATAATATGTAACAGATTTTAGTCACAGTTTCCAAACAAATGTATATATAGTTAGTACAGTCTTTCACAACAATTTGTAACATATATTGAACCAAATGTAGTAACACAAGTTATTTGCAAAGTGATGTGTTAATTAACACACTAGCTGGCAATCAAATTGTGTTGCTAGGCTGTGTTAATTGACCTTGGATACTGAGACTAATAATTTGTTACATGTTATATCTGGACTGCAATGTTGCAGAAGTGCAGCCTTGTTTACTTCAAGGCTATAGGATGTGCAGGAATTTGTAGAAGTGCGCTGCCTTAGCTACAGTGAATTACTGTTAGACTGTATTGATTGTCACCAGTCTGTCTATAAGGGATATATAGGGGAATTCAATATGGAGCGAAAACTCAGTTTTTGCGTTAATATCGCACCTATGATGTCATTATCGCAGGTTTTGGTTTTACACCGTATTCAATTGCAAAGATTTTTCGCAGGTTCGAAAAGTCTTTGAAAAAAAAATGGGGATAACTTTTCACTACTGAATAGGTGGCGAAAAAAAGTGCAGAATTGTGGTTTAGGGGTGCAGGCTTAAAAAAAATAGCCTACACCCCTGGGAATGACATTTTAAAAATAACTGTGTCAAACAAAGTTTAAAAAAAAAATAGGGACACGCCAAAAAATGTATTTAAAATTTGGGGTGAAAAAAAAAATGGGAAAAAATTGTTTAAAACTAGGGAAATAGGTTCAGGGCTATTCTGCATGTATGCGGCAGGTGTATTCTATAATAGATTATTAGCGGCAGGTGTATTCTAGAATAGAATTATAGCGGCAGGTGCACAAATGCAGAATTTTTAAAAACTTACTTTAGGGACATCAAAATATGCTAGTACCCATTTCATGTACCCCAAATTTGATGGGACCACTTAAAAATACGAAAAAAATAACCTAAGTGCTCTTCTGCATCACTTCTTCAATGTCGGGAAAAAAACACCTGCTGCGGCTATTTAAATCCCCGACTTTCATTTGCAGGCTAAAATAGTGATCCCCCATGTTTTTACAACTTTAGGGGGGTCCTACAATTTTTTTAAGGAAAATTTACGCAAATCCCACTTCGCCAGGTCCCGTTTTCGTTAGTTTCATATTGAATACGGGGATAAGCGGGCGCGCGCCCGATACTTTATCCCAGGTAAAAACTCTGATATGAAACGTAAACTTCGACAGCGAAGTTTACATTTCACATTGAATTCCGCTCATAGATGTATGTTATCTCCATTCTTTCGCAGCAGGGCATTATGTCTAATTTAAGGAGATCGTGATTCAAGATTTACCCCCCTATGTATTAATACTGTATATGTTATATGTTTATTGTCTATCCAAACTTATTTTAAATAGTGATATTAAACATTAAGTTTTATTTATTAGGGGGCGTGTCCTGGCAGGCAAGGGAAGCAGCCACGTTTGTAAAGAGCTCCTTACCATCGGGGAAGAAAACGCCCTTATACCCCCTTCATACAGTCCCCGGAGGTGATTATCTCTACACCCAAGGCTCCACTTAGTCTTTCTCACCATCAGGGGGTAGGTTGCGGAGCCAGGATGCATTTATTTATGCGTTTGCAGGTTGCAGCCTAACCACCCTGCAGAAGTTGGGGACTCGCGCTGACGACGCTACCGGAAGCGCGTCTTGACATTCTATACCTGCCTGCCGTGTTGTAAAGGTAATGGATACGAGCTGATCATCCCACGGAGACCCGCTGAACGTGCCGCTAAGACGCGCTCGACACGCTGCAGAGACCCACCGATTGAACTGTGGAGACCCACTTAACACGCGGTTCATGCCGTCGGAAAGTGCCAAGACCAGAGGCTTCTTTTAACTGCTGGCGCAGAGAGCACAATTAGAGCAGATAGCTCCTTACTAAGTAGCCCAGTTCTCTCATATATACCGGGCCCTCATCCCTGATAAAATCAGGAGGTGTCTCCTAGCTTATGAGACACGTTACACGTGTCACAGCACCCACTTTTCAGGATACAGGGGCTCCCTACTATCCAGCCCTATAACTCTCTTTTTCAAAATACAACTTTTGACTTTGGTCTGGGCTGCAGATATGTGTTCTCTAGGGACTCCATAGGTGACCATACATATCAAAACAACTTAAGTCCCATAACATCACCTGAATACAGCAGATAATGTCTGAACATCACTCTGCCAATCCCACTTTGGGGGAAATAGCAGTTTTACTTTTGCATCTTTTGTTTTCATAAAGCAATAGAATCTACCTATTGCATGCATCCCTTCTCCCCTATTGAAATCTTGCTAAACAGATAATATTCAATCACATAAATTTCTTCATATGCATACAGTCTTCATGTAGATAAACTGAGCTTTCCCTTGCTTTGTTATTTGATGTGACTTAATGTGATGCCAGGCCACAGGGAGTCACTGTATGCAGGATTCCTATTTATATAGCATGTCTGCAACCTGATGTCGCTTATTGTGACCTATGCTACTATCTAGTGTTCTAATTTTTTCGCTACATTATGGTCAAAAATAAAAAATCACCTCAAAAAAGCAACACACCTTTACCGAAAGGACCCCAGTCTCAAGCAGATCTGAGACCGTTTCTTCATACCACTCAGACCAAGGTCATAGCAGATCCAACAACGTCTAGCCCTCTCTCTTCCTCATCAACTCCTACAATGTCTCTATTTCAAGAAGACCAACTCCATACGTCTTCTGAGAAGGGCACAGATCTCCAGGACATTATGCCTTTTATGAAGACCTTACCCACAAAACAAGATCTCCAAGATACCATTCGACAGGAACTTGCCACTGTTCGGAAAGACATATCGCAGATCTCGGACCGTATCACTTCTCTAGAAAACTTCCAAGAATCCACAGATGCTTACTTGATATCTTTGAAAGATGTAATTTCTGCCCAAACAAAATAAATTTGTGCTATCAATCTGAGGATGACAGATCTCGACAATAGGGGACGGAGAAATAATATTCGTATTAGAGGTTTACCAGAATAAGTCCCTCAATCGGGTCTGATAGACGCACTTACAAAGATATTCAACAAAATTCTGGGAAGTGATGCAAATGAGCTTATTACTTTTGATAGAGCTCATCGAGCCTTAAAACCAAGAGGTCTTCCAGCTGATCATCCCCGTGATGTCATATGTCGTTTACATTACTACTCACAGAAAGAAGAAATTATATGCAAAGCACGACAATTGGAGGGAATTGACTTCAATGGCACAGAGATCCACATATTCCAAGATCTATCCTGGCATACGCTTCAACAGCGTAAATCCCTTGAACCTATCACTGATGAACTCCGTTAGCACCAACTGAAATACAGATGGGGCTTCCCCTTCAACCTCCAAGTATCTTCGGCTGGGAAAACACATTCTCTAACTTCGTATGTTGATCTGCTTCATTCTGCACTGGACTCGGTCTACCAAAGCTTAATATCCCAATTGGGAAGTCGACCTGCCTGAACTGCAACTACCTCAGAGACCCGTGAATAATCCTCCTTGGCAAGAAATTTGCAGCCCCAGGAGACGCCCACATGATTGGACTTATCTGCTCTCGGTTTGAGTTTTTTCCTGTGTCGGGAGCGGGTGAGATCCATCTAATTGCTGATTTTACTGTTTGCCAATTGAATGTTTTATCTGCCAGTATGGTCTTTTTGTTTATTTCAAACATTGGATGGTTGAAATTTTTTCAATGGTCCATTAAGATATTGTCTTAGATATCTATGAATATTAGGTGTGTTTCTATTTTTCTATAACTCAATAATTAATGTTAGACATTTACATGTCAGGTTTGGTTGCAACAATGTTATATGTTTTTTCTAAAAGGTTTTATGTGGTGACTCCCTAACCCCGCACCCGCCATCGGCTCATATGCTTATTGGGTTCCTGGCTCCTGAAAGGGCCAGTTTCACCACTGCGGGTTTAACCCTGTTTTTGCAACCGTTTTTTCCCTCATGTTTCACTTTATGTGTTTTTTTTTTTTCAAATGTGATTGTTTTTATTTGCTTTTTTTTTTCCCTTTTTTGACCATATTGAGGACTGAAGTGTGCTTCAAATTTACACACATTACATGAGTTCCCCAAATACGATTAAAATACACTTGATTAATTCCAGAGGTCTCAATATACCTGAAAAATGATCTACCCTTTTGAGATCTTTATGGGCTGATAGAGTGGATGTTGCACTGATACAGGAGACTCATTTTAAAATCTCGTCACATAGCCCATCTCTAACTAATTTTCAATACCCACTTGCATATTACTGCAATACTCCAGATAGCAAATCCAAGGGAGTTGCGATCTTATTCTCAAAAAATTTACAAATCTCTATAACCTCAGTTCACAAACCAGTCCCGGGTAGGTTACTCCTAATAAATTGTAAAATATATGAACAACCTTATACCTTCATTGTAGTCTACGCCCCTAATCAAGACCAAACTTCCTTTTTTCAATCACATATTCCGAAGCTTGAATCTCTATGCTCTGGGATTATAGTCTTGGGGGGAGACCTTAATTGGACTCTTGACCCAACTCTTGATATATCGAATAAAGCCCCTACATATTCGCAAAAGAAATATAGTGGAGTCAAAAAGTTGTTTCATGAATTTCAGCTGGCTGATACATGGAGAGTCTCCCACCCATCAGGTCGTGACTATACGTTCTATTCTCATCCCCATAAAATTTATACACAATTGGATTATTTGTTTTTAAGTCATAGACATCTTTCAATTCTTCTAGATGTATCGATTGGCTCAATTACCTGGTCAGACCACGCCCATATATCAATCACTCTGTCGGTTCGACACCAATATCCAGAACAGTGGACCTGGTGCCTAAATGAATCATTATTGCAGGATATCATTTGTAGAGAGGAAATCAATAAAACCCTGGTTGATTATTTCTCCACTAATGACACTGAAGATGTTTCTAAAATTACCTTATGGGAAGCTCATAAGTGCGTATTGCGTGGTAAGATTATCCAGCTTGGCTCCCACATGAAAAAACAAAAAAAACAAAAAAAAAAAAATGCAATGTATAGAGAATTGCGGCTGATTCATTCTTTAGAATCCTTGCATAAATCCACGCTATCCGGTTCGGAATATGCCGAGCTGACGGAGGCCAGAATTCAGTTGAAAAGGTTACTTTCTGACAAAGCCCAACTTTCTCTTCGTAAGTGTAAGCGTAAATATTATCAGTGGGGAAACAAACCGGGATGCTTACTGGCTCAGGCGCTCCGGTCTCAGAGGGCAAATTCATTTATTAGCTCCATGAAGGATGAAACTGGTTCTCTTCATTTTAAGACCCCTGAAATAGCATCTTGTTTCAAAAAATATAACACAGCTTTATATAATTTGAACAAATCCCCTAATGCGACATACCCTGTTTCCTGTTTATTAAAAGCTAAAGAATACTAGGCAAATGTAACATACTCCACTCTTTCGCTCCCTGATCGCAATACACTTGAAGAGCCCTTTACTCTTCAAGAATTACAATATGCTATTTTGTCTATGCCATTGGGCAAGAGCCCTGGCCCAGATGGATACACCACAATTTATTATAAAACATTCAAAGATATTTTGTCTCCCAGACTTTTACAAGCTTTCAATTGCATATCAGCAGATACTCATTGTTCCCCCCAATCTTTAGAAGCTCACATAACTGTGATCCTTAAACAGGGTAAGGATCCCTCGGAGTGCTCCAGCTACAGACCTATTTCCCTCCTAAATGTGGATCTAAAATTATTTGCAAAATAAATGGCAAATAGATTGAATGGCCTGCTCCCCTCACTAATTCATAGCTACCAAGTGGGATTTGTCACTGGCTGAGAGGCGAAGGACAACACCACTAAAGTACTCAACCTAATCCATTTGACTTCTGGAGGCCAGGTTCCCACTGTAATGCTTTCCACTGATGCCGAGAAGGCATTTGATAGGGTGAGTTGGCATTTTATGAGGTCTGTGTTGGAGCATATTGGGCTTGGTCCTCAAGCATTGCATAGGATTTTAGCTCTTTATAGTTTGTCCACTGCGAGGATTCGTGTTAATTGCTCTCTTTCTGATCCCTTTTTGATAAGTAACGGGACGAGACAAGGTTGCCCATTGTTCTCCATTGATTTTTGTCCTTTGTATAGAAGCGCTAGCTAGATCAATCAGGGCCAATGGGCAGATAACAGGCCTCTGGATGGGAGACGTGGAATACAAACTAGCTATGTTTGTGGATGATATTTTGGTGATGATTTCAAATCCTGAGACATCCCTTCCTCATCTGATGCAGGAATTCGATTTATATAGTTCGCTCTCAGATTTCAAAATTAATATGTCCAAATCATGCGCTCTTAAAATATCAACCTCTCCCTTATCTATGGTAGGGCTGAAACGATCTTTCCCCTTTTAATGGCAGAACTCACATATCACTTATTTGGGTATCAAATTGCCTCAAAATCTATCCCTATTGGTATCGTTAAATTATACCCTGCTTCTTAAAGTATTACAAATGGATTTTAGCAGATGGCATTTAAACAGCTCTCGTGGTTAGGAAGGATAGGAGTAGTCAAAATGAATACCCTCCCTAAGTTACTGTACATGCTCCAAGCACTGCCGATAGGGGTTCCCGATTCCGGGTTCAGCTCCATACAGCTTTTGATTCAACAATTTATCTGGTCACGTAAGAGACCCAGACTTAAACGATTATTAATGACGCGATCCACACATAGGGGAGGGTTTCAACTTCCTGACATTAGGAATTACTATAATGCAATTCATTTAAATAGGGTGTTGGATTGGACCTAGAACCGAGAGGCTAAGCAGTGGGTGGAGCTAGAAGGTATATACATTCAGCAATATCCTGAAATTTTCCCATGGCTTCCAGCTCTACCAAAGCTTCGTTATTCTCACCCAACCATTACCCCGACCCTTTCGGTTTGGAAGACACTGCGTCGAATACCTGATATCTCTTTGGTGTTCGGTCCCCTAATTTCTTTTTTAGCCAATGTTGATTTCTCTCCTGGTTTGATTTTATCACATTTCTCGGGCTGGGCAATCGAGGGGATATTTAGAGTTGGACAACTGGTGACTTTTAGCGGTGTGAAACAGTTCTCAGATATTAAAAATAAATGGAATATCCCTCAAAAAGATTTCTGGAAGTTTTTACAGATCAGACACTATCTCCAATCGGAGTCTAGGCTCACATTGGCTTCTAGGGAGATGACACAGTTTGAGAAGATTTGTGTAGCTCCTTTAAATCCTACATATACGATATCCACTATATACAAATTATTACAAGAACAAGGTTCCCAGATCCCTCAACACTTTACTTTAGCTTGGGAAAGAGAACTCAATTTAAAATTAACAGAGAAAGATTGGGAAAATATATTCCTTAAAGCCCATAGCAGCTCTGTATGTGTTCAAACCAGAGAGACCCAATATAAGATACTAATGCGCTGGTACAGACACCCTCTGCTATTACACACAATGTACCCCTCAATATCATCTAAATGCTGGAGATGCCTCGACTCAGAGGGATCTATGCTACATATTTGGTGGTCCTGCCCTCTTATAGAACACTTCTGGAAAGACGTCATTGCAATTTCCAATAACATACTTGCGATATCTGTCCCCACAGATCCAGCCTTTTGGCTATTAAATCACTCTCCCACTTCATTGTCACAATATAAAAAATCACCGTTACGTCATTTGGGTAACGCTGCTCGAGCATCAATACCCATTCTTTGGAACTCATCTATCCCCCCTACTCGCAAGACATGGTTTTCCAGACTAGAGTATTATATGTCAATGGAGGAACTTCTTCTATCGTCCATAAATAAACAATCTGTTTTTATATCCACCTGGAACCCTTGGTTTGAATACAAATCATCGAATACATATACCAATTATATCTCTACATGCGTCGATGCAAACTGATTTATTGTGAATAAAAAGTTTGTTTTCTTTTATTATGTAAATGTTTTTTTTTAAAGGTCAAAATATTCCTTTATAATCCTTTCATTTCCTTTTTTTTTCCTCTCCCCCTCCCTTTATTTTAACCCCTTTCATTTCTCAGTTCAGAAGTTTGAAGTGAAAATTGTATGAAATGTCTCTTCATTGGCATATTGTTATTATATAGTAATGTTAATTTTTTGGTGCTGTGTTGAGATACTAATGTTTTGTAAACAGAATGTTTTACAAGATTGAATGGAAACTGTTTACTTTACTACCTCAATAAAAACAGAATATATATATAAAAAAAAAAGTTTTATTTATTTACAAATTACATTACAAGTAGTGCCCCCAAACATAAGTCCTGCTTTATTCTGTTTTGTTCTGTTTTGATAATACACAGCAAGTGTCAGGACATAGGGACCTTAACGTTTAAATAAAGGAGGCTATTACACATTTTGCATTACTACTAAGTTCAAACTTTAGTAACAATAATTAAAACACAGACACCGTTTCCTACATTGCGCAATCCAAAAAGAACTACTTATATGCAGTAGTATAGTGACAGTGCCCAAAAGGGACTTTGGACCTCATGTGTTACTTTTATAGCTAATGTGTTGTAGGAAAAGTTGTGTTGTGAATATGCACTAACCCTTTCCTCCACAGTCCGAGGCAATCCAGTGTTCTAGATTAATAAACTTATCCCGGGACCTGCGTTTACCTTTACTGTGTGTACCTTTATTGTAATGCTTTTTATGGATATATTGTACTGTTTTGTTTTCAATTGTTGAACTGCTATTACATTGTATCAACTGGCTCTTTAAGAAGATTGTACTCTAGTGAATAAATTCACTGATGTTGTTCAAATACAAGCCAGTATACTTATTTGCCTGCATCTTACTGGAACTGAGCCGGAATTCACTTGGCCGTTGGACAGGTAAGAACACTCTGCGCCACACCTCAGGTTGGGTTTGGGGGTGTTACACTGGCCGTTTGGACACCACTGCAGGGACGTGCATAAATTAGCCACTGTGACAGCATACGCATCTTGTGTACTCACTATGTACAAAAAGGTTAGCAATTTCTGAGTAAGTTCATCCTGCTGTAATTGTGAGTGAGGCTCCGATGTTACTCAATGTTACAGATGTTTTCTCTACTTCGCAAGGTAAGACGGATGTGAGATAGCGGTAGTTGGCATCTCTATACTACTGAGCAACTGCTTTGCGATTGCATTCGTAGCATAATATTCACAGTGGCCCTGAGTATGGAATCGCAGCTGCGATCGCAATAGTGATCCGTGCAGGATTAGGCCCTATGTCTGTATCTGTAGCAACAGCCAAATGCAGAAGATTGTTCTCAGAAATCTCAGTAAAACCTTTAGCATGTAGTGTACAGAGCGTATCTGCTGGTCCTGCACATTATCAGGGATGCTGAGAAGAGGCAGATTATCCATCATCTACTGTATGGGGAATTCCTCATTACTCGGATCTAGCGCAGGAAATAGCATCACATCATATCCTATATAAGCTGGGCTCAGAGAGCTCAGAATATTCTACTGTCTGTTCTATTATACTGTTTCCTGGTGGTGAATATGTCAGTAGCCCCCACTGGTCATTGGTCTCCTGACTGACCCTTTAATGAGTTATTCTGTTAAAGAAATCTGAGCCTCTAACCACATCTAACAGTGTTTCTGGCTGTTTATATGACTTTTTGTATAGCGTCCTCCCCTTTCTTACATGGCTAGTGGCCATCTCACCCAAACCATTTTTATTATTATTATTATTATTATTATTATTATTATTATTATTATTATCATTTATTTATATGGTGCCACAAGTGTTCCACAGTGCCTTTCAAAGTACATGAACAAATAAGTAACCAGTGACTTACAATACAATACAAAGCAGGACATGGACATGAATAATAAACATTGCTATATTAGTGACCTTTACGCCCACATAAGAAGCCAGGTGTTAGTTGCCCTAGTGGGGAGTAAGAGATTAATTAAATTACAGTAGGGAGATGCACAAGAGGGTAGGGGGCCCTGCTCAAAAGAGCTTACATTCTTTAAGTGAGGGGCAGACAAACAGGAGTGACACAGATGTGGTAGGTGGGGAGGAAGGAAGATGTAGTAGCAAGTTAGGATGAGAACTGGAAGGCTTTAATGAAGTAGTGGGTCTTAAGAGCTCGTTTGAATGATTGTAGAGAGGTGCCGAGCCTGATGGGGAGATGGAGGGAGTCCCAAAGGTGGGGAGCAGTGTGGGCAAAATATTGGAGGCGGGAGTGGGAGGAAGTAGTCAATTGGCATGAAAGGCGGCATGTATTAAGTGAACGAAGAGGGCGGACAGAAGAGTGAAGGGAGAGGAGATCAGAGATGTAACTGGGAGAGGAATGGGTGAGTGCTTTGTAAGTGAGTGTGAGAACCTTGAATTGGGTTCTGAAAGGGAAAGGGAGCCAGTGAAGGACTTGTAAGAGAGGGGAGGCAGATGTAGAGCGCTTGGAAAGGAAGATGAGCCAAGCAGCAGCATTGAGCACAGACTGGAGAGGAGAGAGATGGGATTTGGGGAGGCCAGATAGGAGGAGGTTACAGTAGTCCAATATGGAGATGACCAGTGAATGTTTGAGGGTTTTGGTGGCATCCTGGGTGAGAAATGGTGTGATCTTGGAAATATTCTAGAGATGGAAATGACAGGACTGAGAGAGGTTCTGAATATGTGGTTTGAAGGAGAGGGAAGAGTCCAGGATGACTACAAGACAACACACTTTGGTACTAGATGAGATAGTTATGCCATATATTGATAAAGAAATAGTTGGACATGATGTTATGTGGAAGGGCGGGAAGATGATCAGCTCAGTCTTACACATATTAAGTTTGAGAAATTGTTGGGACATCCAGGAAGAGATAGCAGAGAGACAGTTGGAGATATAAGTCAGTAGAGAGGGGGAGAAATTAGGTGAAGAAAGGTAGATCTGAGTATCATCAGCATAGAGATGATAATGGAGGTCAAAAGAGTGGATGAGTTTACCAAGAGAGGACATATAGAGAGAGAATAGGAGAGGTCCAAAAACAGAACCTTGGGGAACACCTACTGTAAGAGGCTGTGGGTGGGAGGAGGAGTCATGAGAGGAAACAGAGAAGGAACAGTCCGAGACATAGGAGCACAGCCAGGAGAGGGCAGTGTCATGTAGACCAAGGGAGCACAGGATATGCAGCAGTAGAGGTTGGTCCACAGTGTCAAAAGCAGCAGATAGGTCAAGGAGAATGAGCAGGGAGAAGTGGTCCTTGGATTTGGCAGCAAGGAGGTTGTTGCTGAGCTTCGTGAGAGCAGTTTCAGTGGAGTGGAGAGAACGGAAGCCAGACTGAAAAGGGTCAAGGAGGGAGTGGGAGGAAAGAAATGTGGTGAGGCGGTTGTAAACAATACGCTCAAGGAGTTTGGAGGCAAAAGGGAGGAGAGAGATTGGTCGGTAGTTAGAGAGAATGTTAGGATCAAGGTTAGGTTTTTTAAGAATGGGGAGACAAGGGCATGCTTGAATGCAGAAGGAACAGTGCCAGAAATGAGGGAGAGATTAAGGAGGTGGGCAAGATGGGAGCAGGCAGAGAGGTAGAGGAGGAGGCGGGAGGGGATAGGGTCGAGTGGAGAGGTGGAAGGTGGGAAGGACTGGATAAGGGCCTGAACTTCCTCTCAAGTCACAGGGGAGAAGGCTCTAACCATTTGCTCACATGTGCAGAAGGACCCAGAGCTCTGTGCACAGGAGTTGTGCTACGGACACCACTTCCAGGTGTCTGCAGGTGAAAAAAGACTGTTAGCGATAGGATGGGCTTCAGAAAAAAATATCCCATATCTGCCAACCATCACGAACCTGGTACTCAATGGAAAAAGCATGTCCTTCAGATTGTAATCATCAATGGCTGATGACCATCCCTAACAACTATTGTTTTTTATTTATATGCTAAAATTTGAATTTGGAAACACCTGGGTCAGGCCGACTATTTTTCGATCTTTGCCCTCTCTCCTGTCAATAGCGCCTACACCAATGGGTATAAGCATTTTAATGCCATCTTTTCTGCTTTATTCATTGGTACTAGCACCAAATGCAGTGTTTTCAAGAAAAATAACTAAACTATTGTGGGGTGAGGGTCCTAAATATGGGTGCAAAGCCTTTGCAAAAATTACCAGGATTGGGTTCCAGAGAAGCAGGGCTGTCTCTTCCATTGGGCTTTTAGGGCAGTTGCCCAAGGGTCCGAAGCTGCAAGGGGCCCTCCAGCCACTTGCAGCTGCAGCCAGTTAGTATATATATATACATCTATGCTAGGACCATATCGTAATATTGTCCTTTTAATTTTTAAAGTCTAGACTAAATTGAAGAAATAATGAATATAAGCCCATCTTAAGTGTGGGCAGACATGATTTACACGTTGTACAGGAGAAGGGCAGAAGTTTCACCTCATTAGACAAGCAGAAGGGCCGAATAACACCATAGGAGGACGTGGAGGAAGGGCTGAAGTGACGTCCCACAATGCGGCCAGTTGAGACGCCTGCATGTTACAAAACATGCACGGAGATGACGTACACCGCTATGGAATACGGAGGTCATGTGGACACAGTCCCCGCGCACCCTGGACCCACGTGGATATGTAATACCGGATATGATGCGCCTCAGTGAGGGCGGAAGGAACGATAAGATGGGCGGAAGTAGTCCTATTAACAACTTTAAGAAAAGGTTTTTAAACTACGTTAAGCATAATATCTGAGAAAGATTACTACAATAAACTGAATATAAGCTGAAAAATTGCTATAAGGCTATAGCTGTATTGTTAAAAGGATGTTTATAGGTGCACTCCAGCAGAAAGGAAGAGATGCGGATGCCTGACCTTGGTTGAACTCATAATGGGGTATAAATACCTGACTATTACACCTACACACTATCCCCTTGATGAAGTCATAGGACGAAACGCATTGGGAGTGACTGTTACTTGCCTCATGAACTTTGGAGAAAATTAACTCTTCTACATACTCAGATAAGCTGCTATTATCTATAACTCATTTCTCTTTTAATTATTTATATTGCACTTTGTCTTACTTTAATGATGGTTTCTATATTTTGCCTAACTATGGGCATCTTTTGTTTAAGTAAATACATTTTTCTTGTTTTTATTTCCATTTTTGCTGTTCCACGCATTATCCATAAGAAAATATATATTTCAATGAGCATATCTGTCGCTTAAAGGTTCATTCTAATTCTGTGTATGTGTTTCTCAATACTTGCACTAGTATTGTCCTATTTACCCAGAGCTGACGCCTACAATATTTATGGGCTGAGGTGCCATTTAACAGTTAACTTTAAATTGCAGTCTACACTTGTAAATTATGTTTAAAATTAAAAATCGAATGAACAAAAGAAGTGAGCTATGCCAGAGGGTGTTCAATGAAAGTATACCTACCCATGAAAATTTCCCCACAGAAAACATTGATAACGTGTTTTGGGAGATGGAGAAAATGCTGACCAAAGAGGTCAAAGCATGGTGGGACATAAGGGGTCTTGAACATTATATTTCCATTAATAGGATCCCTAGAGGATTGAGACTTATTAAGAATCCCACTTTTGGTCTTGATAATTCAGACTTTTTAAAGAAATGGGATGACATTGTACACGAGTGTTCAATCGAACTAATTAAACTAATAATAGAAGAAAAAAAGGCAATACTTTCCAATCTGGAGAAAGACATAATTAAAATGGAACCCCAGATGGAAGAATTTAAAGAGAAGGAGGAATTTAGAGAAAATGAAAAAGTACTACTGAGAAAGATTGAAAAAGTTGAGGAATCTGTCATGAAGAGCAAAGAAAAGAAATTTATCAGAGATAAGAAAGATTATGAATCTAATAAAGTGAAAAATTTGAGTAGGTTCCAGAAACAAGAGAATAATATCAATAGATATGAAACTGGAGCAGGATCCAGCTGGAAACCAGCACCTATGAGGAGATTCAGCTATAGAAAGAACAAAGACCAACATGCATATACCGGCCCTACAGCAATCAAGTCCAAGAATAGATTTTCAACATTACAGCATCTAGACTCTAATAGTGATAACAAACTTTTTTTATCCCCAGCACAAGACCACACCAATCACAGAAATCAGATCTTCAGAGAAACTATAAGTACAGCATCTCCATTAAAAAGGAGATACAGAGACGAAGAGGATCACGGGGTGGCAGGAGGATGAAACTTAAAAAGGAGAAACCTACAATAGATCCAAAGACCAAAGGCCTTTTTAATATATCCCAATATACTTTAAGTAACTCCGAAATAACATTACTGAGCAAGGGATTAAACTTTGCCCCAACGAAAAGCCTGAACAAATTTGAGATGTTCATTGACTTAAACAAATACGTGAGAAACTTGACACTTAAAAGACATTTTTTAAAAAAAGAATCAGCACCTCTAAAAAACTATGTTGCTTCTACCTCAAAATCTGGTTTTAAAGGAAAATCTACGTACTATCCGTTAGAATCAAAAGGCAATCACCTGAATATTTTTTATGATATGATAAAAAAGGATCTATGCAGTAATGAGGTGAATCACACTAACATAAAAAAACTAAATCTTAGCAACAGAGAAAAGGAAGCCCTTAAAAACTTGAAAAAGAACCAGGAGGTAGTTATAAAACCAGCTGACAAAGGGGGGGGGGTTGGTGATCATGGACCATGCGTATTATCTGAAGGAAGCTCATAGACTTCTTGAGGATAGAATTTCCTATGAAAAATTACAAAAAGATCCAGCTGAAGAATACATAGAAGAATTGAGAACTATATTACTTTATGGTCTACAAAGAAATATTTTAACGAAAGAAGAATTCCAATTTTTAATGAAATCAAACCCCACGACTCCGATTTTTTACTTTTTACCTAAGATTCATAAATCTCTTACTGAACCTTCAGGTAGGCCTATCATAGCGGGCATTGAATCACTTTCCTCGAATCTGTCTAAATATGTAGACATTTTTCTACAAAAATATGTAACAAAATTGGAATCCTATCTCAAGGACACTACAAGTGTACTACAACAAATAGAGGGTATACATTGGAAACAGACTTATAATTGGATAACCATCGATGTCCAATCTTTGTATACATGTATAGAACACTCTAAGGGTATTAATGCAGCTAGAATGTTCCTAGAGATTGATGCAGAGATTGAAGTTCCTCATAAAGAATTTTTATGTGATCTTATGTCTTTTATACTCACTCATAATTATTTAAAAATTTTCAGTCAATTTTATCGCCAAATATGCGGAACGGCGATGGGCACGACCTTCGCCCCTAGCTTCGCCAATTTGTTCATGGGATGTTGGGAAAAGGACTATGTATACTATAATAACCCATTCAAGGACCATATTATTTTTTATAAGAGGTACATCGACGATATTTTAATGATTTGGGAAGGACCAGAAGAAGTTTTTAATCATTTTTTATCACACATCTCAAATAATAATATGAATTTGAAGTTTACGTCTAATTTCAATGACTCTAACATAGAGTTTTTAGACTTGATTCTGACAGCAACAGGTGATAAGATTTGTACAAAGAACTTCATAAAAGAAGTGGATGCCAACAGTTATTTGCATTATAATAGCTGTCATCTGGATAAATGGAAAAAGAACATTCCCTACTCCCAGTTCTATAGGATAAAATGCTATTGCAGCGATGCAACAACCTGCAATGAACAAATGGAAGTGTATGCTAATAGATTTAGAGAGAAGGAATATCCAGAAACAACAATAATGACAGCAATGCAGAAAACTCAACACCTGGAAAGAAGCAATTTATTGCAATATAAGATGTAAAAACAACAGGAGAATGAGATAGTACCTTTTATCACTACATACAGTGGTCACAAGAATATTATCAGAAAGTCTTTTAATAAACATTGGGGTATCTTGCTCATGGACCCAGTTCTGAAGAAGATCCTTCAACCAAAACCACAAATCATTTTCAGAAAGTCTCAGAATCTAAATGATCTACTAGCACCGAGTATGCTAAAGGAAAAGGAACAATGTACTATGAATACTTTGAAATGCAATGGAAGTTATAAGTGCGGACATTGTAATATTTGCAAGTTCCTCCACCCCAAAAGGAAAACCTTTATGAATTCAGATGCATCCAAAGAGTATACCATCAAAAGTTTTCTGAATTGTAATTCTACAGTACATCGGTCATTTATTGCTGGAATGTACTTGTGGACTTAAATACATTGGAAAAACCAAGCGACCACTGAAATTAAGAATACAGGAGCATATTCGGAACATCAAAAATATAGTAGAGGGCCATGCTGTATCAAAGCATTTTTCGTTAGAACATAACTCTAACCCGGAGGATATCTCATACAAAGCAATTGAACATGTAACCTTGGGAGAAAGAGGAGAAGACCTGGGCAATCTATTATCAAGAAGGGAAATGTTCTGGATATTCGAACTGGATACACTATCACCTAAAGGTTTTAATGACTATTATGAAATAGCCCCATTTCTGTGATGTGTTCAACTCCTATCTACTAATATACCATCTATCATGTAGATGGGCCTGACAAGTACCCCTAAGAATTATCTCTTTTGGGGAAGACCAGGTCTAGTAGAAAATCTGGCATGAATATATTTATGTTGAATGAATTTATTTGCTGCCATACCATCATGTGTGAGCCCAATCTCGTCTGATCTTGGAAGCAAAGCATGATTGGGCCAGGTCAGTACCAAGGTGGGCAACCCCTTGGGAATACCTGGTGCTGCAAATTTATCCTGATAATGGAAATGAAATCAGGTCATGGCCTAAGAAGGGAACCATAACACATACAAGCGTACCTTGGTGATTAAGAAGACAAGATAAGGTTTACAACCATACCTCCCTATTGAAAGATCAGTTACAAGACTGAAAATCCAATATAGTGGGGCCTGATTAGTACCAGGAATGAAGACATCCTGGGAATCCCAGGTGTTGTAAATATGAAAATTTCCTGAACATTCTTCAAAATATAAAGAAGAAAGAACAAAGAAAACCCAGTGATGCTCGCACATGAATATAATTAAGGAATATAAGACCTTTGCTTCCAGTGATGCCTCTCTAGAAAAATTAAGAACTATAAGAATCCTCTACATTCCAGAAGTAAAAAGGAAACAACATAAAACTGGCATTGGGAATTCTTTTCAGAGACCTAATATTTAATATTAGATATTTCATTGTTTAGTACTAGTTCAGTCATATATACTCTATATACATATCCCATCTAATTTGAAAGTATGCATTAATATAGTATGAACTAGTTACACCTATTATAGGTTATTATATGTTTATAAATATTATATGCTTGGTTCAAGATTTATTATTTATATTGTGATTTATGTTAATTTTTAACAAACAACATTAATAAGGGGATGCTTTTATCTAAACATCTATGCTAGGACTATATCGTAATATTGTCTTTTTTATTTTTAAAGTCTAGACTAAATTGAAGAAATAACGAATATAAGCCCTTCTTAAGTGTGGGCAGACATGATTTACACGTTGTACAGGAGAAGGGCGGAAGTTTTGCCTCATTATACAAGCAGAAGGGTGGAATAACACCATAGGAGGATGTGGAGGAAGGGCGGAAGTGACATCCCACAACGCGGCCAGTTGAGAGGCATGCATGTTACAACACATGCACGGAGATGACATACTGTTTCTCAATACTTGCACTAGTATTGTCCTATTTACCCAGAGCTGACGCCTACAATATTTATGGGCTGAGGTGCCATTTAACAGTTAACTTTAAATTGTTCATTTTTTGCCTCATAAATTTACAAAGATTGGCGCTGTACCCATCTATTTTTCTATATATATATATATATTTATTTAAAGCACTGTGTCCAATCCGCTAGCCCCCCTGTGCCGAGCAACCCCCCCTTCCCCTGCTACGCAGCCAAGTAGGGTGCCACATAGTGGAGGGTGCCACAGCTGCGACCATGCAGGCCGCGGGCAGTCTGTGTCTCTGTGACACAGCTGCACCATGTGTGTAGTGTAGTGCTGACCAGACAGAGTTCGGTCAGCACTACACAGTGACAAACACACAGCCGTCGGCACCGGCAGCAGTGTGTTTGTTTTAATTAGCAGCCAATGAGAGTCTATCAGACTGGCTGCTGCGCCCACTGCTGGAGCCGGGCTGGAGCTTACTGATGAGCTCCATCTTCTGGCTCCCACAGTGGGTAGTGGGAGAGATGTCATGACATCTGTCCCTTAATGCAAAACGAGGCGGCCAGGAAGGACAGATTGAGGAGCGGATGGCGGCAGCGGGAGCAGTAGCCAGAGCAGGGATTCAGATAATTGTTTTTTTTTTATTATGTGTGTGTCTACCGGGGTCCAGGGGCACTACAAGAGGGGATTAATACTAGGGGGGGCTACTACTAGGGTCACTACAAGGGGGGGCTACTACAATGGGGGACTACTACTAGGGGCACTACAATGGGTGACTACTACTAGGGGCACTACAAGGGGGGGACTACTACTAGGGGTACTGCATAGGGATGACTACCACTAGGGGCACTACAAGGGGGGACTACTACTGGGGGCACTACAAGGGGGGGACTACCACTATGGGCACTACAATGGGGGGACTACTACTAGGGGCACTGCAAGGGGGGACTACTACTAGGGGCACTACAAGGGGAGTGGACTACCACTGGGGGCACTGCATCGGTGAACCACTACTGGAGGCTTTATATAAAGGGCAATACTGGGGGTACTGCATAGGCGGGACTACAACTGGGGCCAGTATTTAAAGGGCACTGCATAAGGGGTACCACTATTGGGGGAACTTCATGGGGGGGACTGCTACTGGGGGCACTATATAATGGGCACTGCATAGGGGGTACCACTACTGGGGGCACTGCATAGGGGGGAATACTACGGGGGGCACTAAATAAGGGGTTTACTACTGGGGGCACAATTGGTGGGTAGGGGCCTCAGTGCATTGCTTTGCCCAGGGCCCACACTGCTGTTAAGACAGCCCTGCAGAGTACCTAGCAATGGCCTCAGCACAGAAGTGAAGAAACCCCTGATGCAGTCACTTCAATTCATGCAACTGCAATGTGACCATTGGTGCTAATATCACTCCCAGATCGCATTGCACATGTGATTACTACTAAATGGAGACCAGACTATACTGGAAGAGGATTTGAGTTGTATCAGTCAGTAATATCACCAGCTGATAGAGGACCCATTTCCCAGCAGGCACCGGCATATTCTTAGTACAGTACATGTAGTTTGCGTATATGATATAAACTTTGATCCTCCATCATCCTTATCTTGCTGTACAGAGGTTATTCTATATAATGTTTAGTCCAAGTTTATCAGTCACACAGATTGTTTCACTTTCATTGTGACTTGTTCCTTCCCATTCCCATATGTGCAGTGAGAGATTAGATAATCAAAAAAGTCCCAGCCTAGTGCTATCAGACACCCAGTTAGTGTTTACTGCCACTTAGATGCCCCAGGTGTATTCACTGACTAGTATGGTTATAGCTAACCACACAGAATGAGGACAGCCAGACTAGATGGCACATATACAAAAAGGCAAGGTGGTAGAAAATCATTCAGCAGAGGTAATAGAAAATACTAACACGCTGTTAATCAAGCAACTGGAAAGGGATAGTCAGTCCCAAATGGTAGTCACACAATAAATAGAATAGATGCTCTACACATATAAATATGAGGGACGTTTTTTTTAAATATAAATAAATATATAAATTTATTCCACTATCAAATATTGCATATTGTAAAAGTGCACAATTAAGAGATTTTAGCATGCATGCTTATACAAAACACCTATAGATACAATCACATACTAAACAAGGATATAAATAAATGAATAAAATGTAACTCCCAAATGATTTATACTGGAGTTAGGACCCCCTCTGTTTGTCCAAAGGATCAAATTGAGCAGCCTATAGATTACCAGTCCGTGGAAATGAGGGCCTGATTCAGACCCGCTCGCGAGCGCTCAGCCCAGTCGATGTTGCCCAAGTGCGCATGCGCACGGCAGAGGCTGCTCCATCGTGCGCATGCGCGAGACCCGAATAATGATGGCCAAGCCATCGTTAAGGGTCTCGCACCAAAGGGGGCATGCTGTCGATGGTGATTGACAGCACGCCCCCTTTGGTGGGTGTGCCGGGGGCATGGCTGCCCAGACAGAGGCGTTCCCATGGGAACGCCTACCGTCTTGGTCGGCCCCACTGACATCACTAGTGATGTCAGTGGGAGTGCTTTTGGCTCTGATAGAGCAAAAAGCAATCCAGGGCTTGCGGCAGACGAGACCCTACCGCAAGGGTCTCGTCGCAAGCCCGATGGTCGCGATGGTCTTGACCATCGCGACCATCATCATGGATGCTCGCATAAGCTGTGGGTGGTAACCCACAGCTATGCGAGCGTCCAGGAGGATGCACAAAAAAAAAAAAAACGCTCTGATTCAGAGCGGGCGCTTGGTTCAGAGCGTCCGGCTCTGGATCAGGCCCTGAGTTCTCAAAGTTTCCTTTTTAACATCCACCGTGCAATAGTTAGGCTGTGAGATGTTGTCCACCAATAAGTCTATTCACGCCGCAATCCTGCCCAGAGGGGTTAGTAAATAAGTCCAGAAAGCATCCAGTTAATCCTAGGAGTACAATATGTAAGCTTACATAGGGTGTGGAGCATCAAGTGAGGAGCCAATCACCTACCATTTAAGTGAGTGCACACAAGGAAGTCACCTATCAGGTAAGGAAGAGCAGCGCCATAACAAGGGGAGCATTACTGATACAACCACTCAGGTCACAGGACTAAGGGGGTAATGCAGTTACTACCCTGTTGGGAAGCTGGAAAGGCACAAAATCACCCTCTTCCACCTTGTAGAATGTCAGGAGATGCAACCAGCTACATAGAAAAGTGCCGGGAGCGTCATTAGTTGTGTGACATCATGACATCACCTATGGCGGCCCAGGACACAGAGGCAACAAGGACCAGACACAGCTTTATTCTAGCACCAGTTATTTCCCACATACCTATCAGTGGCCCAACATTGTTAGGATTATAGACTGTATTATCTCTACATAAAATTAGCACAGATCACTGCCCATCCAGTAAAGAAGTTTTAGTGACAATCACATTTCCACAGAATCCTTCATATTTGTGTATCCTATAGTGACTGTTTTTTTGTTCTTTCTTTATCATTTATTTATATTTCCAATACTTGAAAAATACGCAATTTTAATCTGAAATAATAAAAGTTAGGTTTACTGTAAATAGAATCCTTTTCATTTACAAGAGGGAAAACAAAGGAGTTTTCTTTTTCTTTATTTTGCTATTTTTCCTGCTTCCAACACATTAACTACAAGAACTGAATGTTCACTTGCTGCCTAATATATCGCACCCCTTGTCAGGTGTCATTGTGATGAGATAATCAATGTTATAAAACCGCTATTGTCCTACTGTCTATTTAAACTTTTCACACTATGGGCCTGATTCAGAGCCGCTCGCAAAAAGCGAGCGCTCGCCCTGAATCAGGGTGGCCGCTTTTTCTTTTAAAACCCGGCCTCCTGGCCACTTGCTAAGCTGTGGGCGACCAACCACACCTTTAGCGGGTGGCCAGGTGATGGTCACGATGGTCACGACCATCAGGCTTGCGACGAGACCCTTGTGGTAGAGCCGGAAGCTTACTACTGACTTCACGTGTGATGCCAGTAGGGCCGACCTGAAAAGGCAGGCATTCCTTTGGGAACGCCTCTGTTTGGCCACCCACCCTCCTCACCTACAAAACGGGGCAAGCTGTCGATCAACATCGACAGCCGCCCCATTTGTAGCGAGCCCCCGAGCGAGAGAATTTCTCACTCGCTATGGGCTTGTGCACATGCATTGCACAAGCCGTGCGTGCGCAATGCACAACCATCGACCCACTTGCGAGCACATAGCACTTGCGAGCGAGTCTGAATCAGGCCCTATATTCCTTAGTAAATAAAGACACAGACAACAGATTGGTGATTTAAATTGTCAGTTTAATTTGTCATTAAAAGGAATATGGTGGCAAAGGAGGGACGGCCTAGGTGAAGGAGTCAGTGTACAGTATGTATGGTAATTTAGAATCACAAGTCTCATCATATCAGAGGTTGGGCCCAAGATCCAGCCCAACCTCACCCCCAACTCAAGAGGGGGGAAAGCGGCCAAATGCCATCCACTCTCACAACTACATCTGGGAAGGAAGGCGGCCAACTGCAAACTGCACCCAACCTGAACTTGAGGTGCCCTATCAACCTGTCACCCCATGAGATCAAGGATCCCACCTGGACCGGTGATGCCTCAATCTCCCACGGGGCAATCACCTATGCTCACACTGAAAGTCTGCCGAACACCTCAGGTTACTTATTTCGAGACCACCATGTGATTTAAAAAAAGGCTTGAAATGAAGTTACCTGACTAGGTGTGGTATTCAGCAATATGATAAATGCGGGCAAAACCCCCATAATTCAATTTTCCATCCAGAATGCATGCGAAGCGTGGCGTGATGCATCCCGAATGCAATGTGTAATGCATCCCGCCTTAGATATTATACAATGATTGCACTACAGTAAAGACTATAGTATGTATCAGATCAGCCCAGATATGTAAATGCTAATTCCATGAAAAACCTGAGAACAGAATAGAAACCTTTTCCTTTAATAACACAGTAAAGTGCTGAATAAGTTAATTGATTTGACCTTTGTGGTTTACAAAAATGTTTTATATTGTGATATAACCTAGCTACAGTATATGAACAAAAGAAACATTGGCCCTCATTCAGAGCTGTACGCTCTGAGCAGAGCGCACGCTCTGAATGAGGGCCGCCCTCCATGAGAATGGAGCGTCCTCCTGGACGCTCGTATAGCTGTGGGTCACCACCCACAGCCTATACGAGCGTGCAGTTTGATGGCCGCGATGGTCTTGACCATCGCGACCATCGAAACTGCGTGCAAAAGCCTGTGGTCGGGGTTTTCGACCACAAGGCTCGGAGTGATTTTGTCTCTATCAGAGCCAAAATCACTCCCATTGACATCACTAGTGATGTCAGTGGGCCGGCTTCTGACGGTAGGCGTTCCCTTGGGAACGCCCCACGTCAGTGAGGTATGCCCCCGGCACACCCACCAAAGGGGGCGTGCTGTCAATCAACATCGACAGCACGCCCCCTTTGATCAGACACAACGAGCGAAGGAAAATCCTTTGCTCGTCGCGTCTGGCGCATGCGCACGACGGAGCTCCCGCCGTCGTGCGCATGCGCAGTCCACAACATCGACCCACTTGCGAGCGGACAGCCGCTTGCGAGTGGGTCTGAATGAGGGCCATTGTTTCATAGCAAATCATAAAACTGTTACTGCATTGGATACGTTTGAGAGCCACAAGCAGAGGAGATTGTTAATTCAGCCGTAGAGGGTTTTGGGCTCTATTTATTAACATTATTTTTACTAAAATAAAGTGAAAAAGGGTGTTTTCACACCCTTTTCACATTATTTTAGTTTCACCTGTAGTTACTATAGGGCAATTGGAGTAGAATTAGTAAAATTCTACTCCAACCCCCAGTATCACTTATTTTTAGTAAAGCAGATCGCATTTCCCATAATTGTAATGGGAAATGTGATCTGGCCAAAGTTACTAAAAATAAATTGTAAAAAAATACCGGGGAAAGCCCTGTGATAATAACTCCACCTGGAGGTGGCGTTATCCAGGGTCTCCCCCGGTTACCGGACTCCTGCCCTGCTCTAACGGGGAGAGCAGAGGCGGGAGCCGGTCCCAGTAATCAGCTATGTTGTCTAAGCAGACCGCAACCTGATTACTGCAAAAAAAAGAAAAAAAAAAATGAAACATTTTTTTTTTTACTTACCTGAATCCAGGGACCGGTGATGGCTCCTCTCCGGTCAGCTGGTCTCCCACAGTGCACTGGGGCCCGGTCATCAGGTGATCGGGTCCCAGTGCAGTATGGGAGATCACCTGATAGGGAAGCCCGGAGAAGATCACCGGAGGCCAGGAGGATGCAGGTAAGTGTAATGAAGGGAGGGGGGGTCACGGGGGTCCAAGATTGCTGGGGGAGGGGCTTAGCACCGGGGGCAGGGCTTAGCATAGGTGGGGGGTAGTAGCGGTGGTCGGTCGGCGCATGCGCGGGCTCTTAGTCGCGGGCTCTTAGTCGCGGTATTTTTTCCGAAAATACCGCGACTAGAGTGCGAATGGGATCCGCAGGGACAGAGCTTTATCGCAAGCTCTGTCCCTGCAAGGGATTTATAGTAAATCCCTGTGATATTGCCTGAATTCGCAATGCGAATTCACTCGTTAATATCACACTACAATCCGCATTCAATATGCGGATTGTAGTAAATAGAGCCCAATATGAGGTAATCACTTAATACAAGGTGCTAATATGCCTGAATATAGATATACTGTATCCCTAGTTAAAAACTGCTGCAGCCTAGCTTTAGGTATACACTACATATACAGGAGTAATACCCCATACATTGGTGTAAGTTCATCCCAGATGCCCGAAGGCAAGTTATCATTAGGCACCCCTCCCCCTCCCGTATATGTGACTAAGGCCCTGATTCAGAGCCGGACGCTCTGACCAGAGCGCTCGCTCTGAGTCAGGGCCCTCCTCCATTAATATGGAGCATCCTCATGGACGCTCGTATAGCTGTGGGTCACCACCCACAGCATATACGAGCGTCCAACAAAATGGTTGCGATGGTCTTGACCATCGAGACCAACGGACTTGCGAGTGAAACCCTGTGGTCTGGTTTCTCAACCTCAATCCCTGGAGTGATTTTGGCTCTATCAGAGCTAAAATCACTCCCACTGGGGCCGGCTTCAGACGGTAGGCATTCTCATGGGAACGCCTCCGTCTGGCAGGCACGCCCCTGGCACGCCCACCAAAGGGGGCGTGCTGTCAATCAACATCGACAGCATGCCCCCTTTGGTGTGAGACCCGGAGTGATGCGCAGTGGGGAACATCGACCCACTTGCGAGCGTATTGCCGCTCGTGAGTGGGTCTGAATGACCCCCTATGTTTCTATTAGGCCTATTTGCTAAAGTAAATTTGCAGGATATCCCTCCAAAAAAAACAGTTTACGGGAGATATCTACTGATTTATAGAATCCTCCGAATGTACTGTGTCTGCATTCCGGAGACTGGCCCCGATAGCTAATACTATGGAAAACCAGCTGATGTGGGAGCTTTGAGGACTGAGGGCCTGATTCAGAGGAGCTCGCAAATTGTCCAGGCTCGCTCTGAATCAGGGCGGATGATTTAAAAAAAAAAAAAAATTGCCTCCATACCACTCGCATAGCTGTGTGTGACCACCCACAGCTTTTGCGAGCGGCCTGGCGATGGTCGCGATTATCGTGACCATCGGGCTTGCGACGAGACCCTTGTGAACTTTCTGCTCTAATAGAGTAGGAAGTTCACTACCGACATCACGAATGATGTCAGTTGGGCCGCCCACAAATGGCATGCGTTCCCACTGGCTGACCATCGACCCTCTTGCGAGCGCTATGCACTGGAGAATGGGTCTGACTCAGGCCCTGCATTTTAGTTAAGATACTGTAAGACAGCCACTGTGGTAGGACTACAAATCACAAAATGCCCAGTCTACAGCAGGAAGTTTTTTTCACTAAAAATCTCCCCCCAGACTCAGTCGCTGGTGCCCCAGGCCCCCGCCTCCCATGCCCTCTTACCAGCAGCTCCAGCTGGTGCATCCTTGTTGACATCAAGCTCCTGGAAGATCTGCAGCCGCACTTATGCCGGGGGAAACCGAGCTTTTGCCAGGGAGGAGTGGGACTGGAGTTGTAGGTGTGGGGGGCGCAGGACGTCTCTCACTGTCATAAGAAGTTGTTAAGGAACAGTAACACCAATAAGCAGGGACAGGTTATAGATGGATGGAAGTGGCAGCTGATGGTCTGACACAGAGCCCTCCACTAGTATATGGTATCTTCTCAGGTGCCGGGCAGAGGTGCCATGTATTTACAGCTCTAAAGTGGGGTGAATATATTGTGGGCGATGGAGGAGGTGCCGGTTCAGTGCTGGCGCCTAGCAGCAGGAGCCTCTATTGTCTCCCATAGTTCTGCCCCTGACCCCATAACTGGGGTGGCCGTTTTTTAACAGACAATATATATTATACATTTGTTATACACCACAGCACAATATACGTTTGTATAATTCACTTCTAAATAGCAGTAATAAAGGTTATATGTTATGATACACAGCCTAAATGAGTGCCCACTGCAGAATACATTCTTTTCTAATTTTGTGCACGAGATATATTCTAGGGAGCACCGTCCATGAGAATCGTAACTATACCAACCAGATTATAATATGGGAGCTGTAAACCATTCTGAATAACAAACTGCACAACTTTTATGTGGGTAAAAAATAAATAAATATTAGGTATACAATGCGATAAGATGAGGCCATAACTCTTTCACTTTCTCTTGTGTGTAACTATATAACAGCAGAAGAGCAGAGATCAGATATACAGAGAGAGATCCACAGGTAAGGTGAGTTTACAGCGTGACTGTGAGAGAGAGGACACAGTACAGTTATTAGAGATACAGGGAGTATATAGAGTGTCTGGTTATATGTGAGTAAGAGAGGACACAGATCAGTTATTAGAGCTACAAGGAGTATATAGACTGTCTTGTTATACTGTATGAGAGTGAGAGGACACAGATCAGTTATTAGAGATACAGGGAGTACAGTATATAGAGTGTCTTGTTATATGTGAGTGAGAGGACACAGATCAGTTATTAGAGATACAGGGAGTACAGTATATAGAGTGTCTTGTTATATGTGAGTGAGAGAGAGGACACAGATCAGTTATTAGAGATAGAGAGTACAGTATATAGAGTGTCTTGTTATATGTGAGTGAGAGGACACAGATCAGTTATTAGAGTTACAGGGAGTACAGTATATAGAGTGTCTTGTTATATGTGAGTGAGAGGACACAGATCAGTTATTAGAGATACAGGGAGTACAGTATATAGACTGTCTTGTTATATGTGAGTGAGAGGACACAGATCAGTTATTAGAGTTACAGGGAGTACAGTACATAGAGTGTCTTGTTATATGTGAGTGAGAGGACACAGATCAGTCATTAGAGATACAGGGAGTACAGTATATAGAGTGTCTTGTTATATGTGAGTGAGAGGACACAGATCAGTCATTAGAGATACAGGGAGTACAGTTTGTCGAGTGTCTTGTTATATGTGAGTGAGAGAACACAGGGCCTGATTCAGAGCAGAATGCTGTGACCACAGCGCTCACTCTGAATCAGGGCCGTCCTATTTAAATGTGGAGCGGCCTTTTGGACGCTCGCATAGCTGTGGGTTACCACCCACAGCTTATGCGACCGTCCATGATGACGGTCACTATGGTCTTTGACCATCGCGACCATTGGGCTTGCGATGAGACCCTGCGGTAGGGTCTCACTGCCGCAAGCCCAGGAGTGATTTTGGCTCTATCAAAGCCAAAATCAATCCCAATAACATCATTACTGATGTCAGTGGGGCCGGACTCAGACGGTAGGCGTTCCCATGGGAACGCCTCCATCTGGCAGCCACGCACCCGGCACGCCCACCAAAGGGGGCGTGCTGTCAGCCACCATTGACATCAAGCCCCCCTTTGGTGCGAGACACCGAGCGACGTATTCCTCGTCGCTCGCCTGGTCTCACGAATGTGAACGACTGAGCTCCCACTGTCGTGCGCATGCGCATTCGTCCAACATCGACCCGCTTGCGAGCATCCTTCGCTAATGAGCAGGTCTGAATGACCCCCACAGATCAGTTATTAGAGATACAGGGAGTACAGTATATAGAGTGTCTTGTTATATGAGAGTGAGAGAGAGGATACAGATCAGTTATTAGAGATTCAGTGAGTACAGTATATAGAGTGTCTTGTTATATGTGAGTGAGAGAGGACACAGATCAGTTACTAGAGATACAGAGAGTATAGTATATAGAGTGTCTTGTTATATGTGGGTTAGAGAGGATACAGATCAGTTATTAGAGATACAGGGAGTACAGTATATAGAGTGTCTTGTTATATGTGAGTTAAGGCTCTATTTACTACAATCCGCATATTGAATGCGGATTGTAGTGTGATATTACCGAGTGAATTCGCATTGCGAATTCAGGCAATATCACAGGAATTTACTATAAATCCCATGCAGGGACAGAGCTTGCGAAAAAGCTCTGTCCCTGCGGATCCCATCCGCACTCTAGTCGCGGTATTTTCGGAAAAAATACCGCGACTAAGAGCCGGCGCATGCGCCGACCCACCGTCGCTGCTGCCCCCCCACCGACGCTAAGCCCCGCCCCCGGCGATCGCAGGCCCCCGCGACCCCCCTCCCTCCCCCGCGACCCCCCCTCCCTTCATTACACTTACCTGCATCCTCCTGGCCTCCGGTGATCATCTCCGGGCTTCCCGATCAGGTGATCTCCCATACTGCACTGGGGCCCGATCACCTGATGACCGGGCCCCAGTGCACTGTGGGAGACCAGCTGACCAGAGAGGAGCCATCACCGGAGGCCCGATCACCGGTCCCTGGATTCAGGTAAGGAAAAAAAAAATGTTTCATTTTTTTACAGTAATCAGCTTGCGGTCTACTTAGACCACATAGCTGATTACTGGTACCGGCTCCCGCCTCTGCTCTCCCCGTTAGAGCAGAGTGGGAGCCCGGTAACTGGGGGAGACCCTGGATAACGCCACCTCCAGGTGGCGTTATTATCACAGGGCTTCCCCCGGTATTTTTTTACAATTTATTTTTAGTAACTTGCACACAGATCACATTTCCCATTACAATTACGGGAAATGCGATCTGCTTTACTAAAAATAAGTGATACTGGGGGTTGGAGTACAATTTTACTAATTCTACCCCAATTGCCCTGTAATAACTACTGGTGAAACTAAAATAATGTGAAAAGGGTGTGAAAAGACCCTTTTTCACTTTATTTTAGTAAAAATAATGTTAATAAATAGAGCCCTTAGAGGGGATACAGATCAGTCATTAGAGATACAGGTAGTACAGTATATAGAGTGTCTTGTTATATGTGGGTGAGAGGACACAGATCAGTTATTAGAGATAGAGAGTACAGTATATAGAGTGTCTTGTTATATGTGAGTGAGAGGACACAGATCAGTTATTAGAGATACAGGGAGTACAGTATATAGACTGTCTTGTTATATGTGAGTGAGAGGACACAGATCAGTAATTAGAGTTATAGGGAGTACAGTATATAGAGTGTCTTGTTATATGTGAGTGAGAGGACACAGATCAGTTATTAGAGATATAGGGATCACTGTATATAGATTGTTTTATTATATGTGAGTGAGAGGACACAGATCAGTCATTAGAGATACAGGGAGTACAGTTTGTAGAGTGTCTTGTTATATGTGAGTGAGTGAGAGAACACAGGGCCTAATTCAGAACTGTACGCTCTGACCAGAGCGCTCGGTCTGAATCAGGGCCGTCCTATTTAAATGTGGAGCGGCCTTTTGGACGCTCGCATAGCTGTGGGTTACCACCCACAGCTTATGCGAGCGTCCATGATGATGGTCACGATGGTCTTTGACCATCGCGACCATCGGGCTTGCGATGAGACCCTGCGGTAGGGTCTTGCTGCCGCAAGCCCAGGAGTGACTTTGGCTCTATCAGAGCCAAAATCACTCCCAATGAAATCATTACTGATGTCAGTGGGGCCGGACACAGACGGTAGGCGTTCCCATGGGAACGCCTCCATCTGGCAGCCACGCCCCCGGCACGCCCACCAAAGGGGGCGTGCTGTCAGCCACCATCGACATCACGCCCCCCTTTGGTGCGAGACCACGAGCGACGTATTCCTCGTCGCTCGCCGGGTCTCGCGAATGTGAACGACTGAGCTCCCTCTCTCGTGCGCATGCGCATTCGTCCAACATTGACCTGCTTGCGAGCGTCCTTCGCTCACGAGCGGGTCTGAATGACCCCCACAGATCAGTTATTAGAGATACAGGGAGTACAGTATATAGACTGTCTTGTTATATGTGAGAGAGAGGATACAGATCA
This sequence comes from Taudactylus pleione, assembly GCA_031769625.1. NCBI lineage: Eukaryota > Metazoa > Chordata > Amphibia > Anura > Myobatrachidae > Taudactylus > Taudactylus pleione. The sequence continues at coordinate 3,080,452 of JAUIMM010000208.1, read as the reverse complement.
GTTATTAGAGATACAGGGAGTACAGTATATAGAATGTCTTGTTATATGTGAGTGAGAGAGAGGACACAGATCAGTTATTAGAGATATAGGGAGTACAGTATATAGAGTGTCTTGTTATATGTGAGTGAGAGAGAGGACCCAGATCAGTTATTAGAGATACAGAGAGTACAGTATATAGAGTAGGGGTGTGCATCGGCCACTTCTCGTGTTTTGTGTTTTGGTTTTGGATCTGGATCTTTCTTTGTGTTTTGGATCTGGATTGGTTTTGCCAAAACCACCCTTCCGTGTTTTGGGTTCTGGGTTTTGTGTTTTGGATCTGTATTTTTTTTAAAAAAAGCATAAAAACAGCTAAAATCACAGAATTTGTTGGTTTCTCTGCTCCTATGCTATTATTAACCTCAATAACCTTAATTTCCACTCATTTCCAGTCTATTCTGAACACCTCACACCTCACAATAGTGTTTTTATGTCCAAAAGGTTGCACCGAGGTAGCTGGATGACTATGCTAAGCGACACGAGTGGGCGGCACAAACACGTGACCCATCTAGGAGTGGCACTGCAGTGGCAGACAGGATGGCAGTTAGAAAAACTAGGCCCCAAACTGTACATAATGCAAAGAAAAAAAGAAGTGCAAGATGGAATTGTCCTTGGGCCCTCCCACCCTCCCTTACGTTGTATAAACAGGACTTGCACACTTTAACAAATCAATCATTTCAGCGCCAGGGTCTGCCACACAACTGTGGCTGAAATGATTGGTTCGTTTGGGCCCCCACAAAACAAGCTGGCAATTAATGTGTCCCTGCACAAACTGGCTCTACGGAGGCAAGATGTCATTCTCATCCTCCTCATCCACCGATTCCTCTCCCTCTTCAGTGTGTACATCCTCATCCTCACAAAGTATTAACTCGTCCCCACTTGAATCCACCACCACAGGTCCCTCTGTACCTTCTGGAGGCTGGTCTCCCTGGAAGAGCTGATAATTCATTTTGATGAACATCATCTTCTCCACATTCTGTGGAAGCAACCTCCTATGCCTTTCGCTGACAAGGTTCCCGGCTGCACTAAACACTCTTTCGGAGTACACACTGGAGGGGGGACAACTCAGGTAAAATAGAGCCAGCTTGTACAGGGGCCTCCAAATTGCCTCTTTTTCCTGCCAGTACAGGTATGGACTGTCTGACATGCCTACTTGGATGCTGTCACCGATGTAATCCTCCACCATTCTGTCAATGGTGACAGTATCATATGCAGTGACAGTAGACATGTCAGAAATTGTTGCCAGGTCCTTCAGTCCGGACCAGATGTCCAAACTTGGTCCTGCCTGCCCTGCATCACCGCCAGTGGGTTGCTTAGGATACCTAAGTTTTTTCCTGGCAGCCCCAGTTGCGGGAGAAAATGAAGAAGGAGCCGTTGACGTGTCACGTTCCGCTTCAGCTGACAGTGTGTTCACCAGCAGGTCTTTGCACCTCTGCAGGCTTGTGTCGGCCGGAAAGAGAGACACCACATAGGCTTTAAACCTAGGATCAAGCATGGTGGCCAAAATGTAGTGGTCTGATTTCAACAGATTGACCACCCTGGAATCCTGGCAAAGCGAATGAAGGGCTTCATCCACAAGTCCCACATGCCGAGCGGAATCGCTCCATCTTAGCTCCTCCTTCACTTTCTCCAGCTGCTTCTGCAAAAGCCTGATGAGGGGAATGACCTGACTCAAGCTGGCTGTGTCTGAACTGACTTCACGTGTAGCAAGTTCGAAGGGCTGGAGAACCTTGCACAACACGGAAATCATTCTCCACTGCGCTTGAGTCAGGTGCATACCCCCTCCTTTGCCTATGTCATAGGTGGATGTATAGGCTTGTATGGCCTTTTGCTGCTCCTCCATCCTCTGAAGCATATAGAGGGTTGAGTTCCACCGCGTCACAACCTCTTGCTTCAGGTGATGGCGGGGCAGGTTCAAGAGTGTTTGCTGGTGCTCCAGTCTTCGTCACGCAGTCGCTGAATGGCGAAAGTGGGCAGAAATTTTTTGGGCCACCCAAAGCGTCTCCTGCACGCCCCTGTCGCTTTTCAGAAAATTCTGCACCACCAAGTTTATTGTGTGAGCAAAACATGGGACGTGCTGGAATTTGCCCAGATGTAATGCCCGCACAATATTGGTGGCGTTGTCAGATATCACAAATCCCCAGGAGAGTCTAAGTGGGGTAAGCCACTGGGCGATGATTTCCCTCAGTTTCTCTAAGAGGTTGTCGGCGGTGTGCCTCTTACTGAAACCGGTGATACACAGCGTAGCCTGCCTTGTAACGAGCTGGCGTTTCTGAGATGCTGCTACTGGTGACGCTGCTGCTGTTGCTGCGTAAGGTGATACATCTACCCAGTGGGCTGTCACAGTCATATAGTCCTTAGTCTGCCCTGTTCCACTTGTCCACATGTCCGTGGTTAAGTGGACATTGTGTACAACGGCATTTTTCAGGACACTGAGGACACTTTTTCTGACGTTTCTGTACAGTCTCGGTATCGCCTGCCTTGTGAAGTGGAATCTAGACGGGATTTGGAACCGGGGACACACTACCTCCATCAATTGTCTAAATCCCACTGCACTAATGGCGGATACCGGACGCACGTCTAACACCATCATAGTAGTCAAGGCCTCAGCTATACGTTTTGCTTCAGGATGACTGCTGTCGTACTTCATCCTCCTCGCTAAGGACTGTTGGAGGGTCAATTGTTTAGTAAAAGTAGTGGTGTTCCTACTTCCTCTCTGGGATGATGAATGACTCCCAGCAGCAGCAACAGCAGCAGCGGCAGCAGTAGGCGTAGCAATGCAGGATCCTCCGGAGGAATCCCGGATAGGAGAGTCAGTCATGCCAGTGACATGGCCTGCAGGACTACTTCCGATCCTGACTAAGGAGGAAATTGACGAGGAGGGAGTTGATGGTGTGGTTTGCAGGCGCTTGGATACAACAGGACAACGGGATTTAGGTGTCCCTGGACTGCTTACGGTCTTAGCCAAAGTTTCTGAACTTGACAGTAACTTTTTATGAACGTGCTGCAGGTGCCGTATAAGGGAGGATGTTCCTAGGTGGTTGACGTCCCTACCCCTACTTATTTCACCTTTACATATGGTACATATGGCAAGACAGTTGTTGTCCGGATTTGGATAGAAATATTGCCAGACCAAAGAGGTGGAATGTTTGGTCTTCTGCCCAGGCATGACCGTGATGGGCTTTTTCATCCCACGGACAACAACTGTCTCCCCCGGAGCCTGATTTAAACAAACCACATCACCATCAGAATCCTCCTCGCCATCTTCCTCCTCAGCGCCAGCTACACCAGTATCCTCATCCTGTTGTACTTCAACAGTGACATCTTCAATTTGCATATCAGCAAGTGGACTGTGGGTGCTCCTTTCAGCACTTGCAGGGGGCGTGCAAATGGTGGAAAGAGCCACCTCTTCCCGTCCAGTGTTGGGAAGGTCAGGCATCGCAACCACCACCACACTTGGACTCTCCTTGGGGATTTGTGATATCTTCTTAGAAAGCACAGTTCTTCGCTGTGCTTTTGCCAGCTTAACTCTTTTGATTTTTTTAGTGGGAGGAGGGCTTCCATTGTCATGTGAAGCTGAACCACTAGTCATGAACATACTAGGGATCGACCTTAGCCGTTCCTTGCCACTCCGTGTCGTAAATGGCATATTGGCAAGTTTACGTTTCTCTTCAGCTGATTTAAATGTCTTTTTCAAGGTCATTTTCCTGAACTTTGCCATTTGGGATTGTATGTGCCCTCTACTATGACATTGGGCACGGGCCTTGGCAGACGACGTTGATGGCATGTAATCGTCTATGTCCTGACTAGTGGCAGCAGCTTCAGCACTAGAAGGAAGTGGTTCTTGATCTTTCTCTATTTTATTTTTATCGGAGAAAGTTCGGTCCTCCATTTATGTTATATCGATTTGATATATACGTGCGGCTAAACACAGAAAATAATTTTTTTTTTGGTTTGGACTGGAGTGTACTTTCGGGGGTTACAGCACCCTTAACGGTCAAGCCAGCCGGCCCTTTACTTATGACACAGGCGCACGCTTGGCACTACTTTGTTGATGCATGTGCGGCTACTGCGCACACAATTCACAAACACAGAAAATAATTTTTTTTTTGGTTTGGACTGGAGTGTACTTTCGGGGGTTACAGCACCCTTAACGGTCAAGCCAGCCGGCCCTTTACTTATGACACAGGCGCACGCTTGGCACTACTTTGTTGATGCATGTGCGGCTACTGCGCACACAATTCACAAACACAGAAAATAATTTTTTTTTTGGTTTGGACAGGAGTGTACTTTGGGGGTTACAGCACCCTTTAACGGTCAAGCCAGCTGGCCCTTTACTTATGACACTGGCGCACGCTTGGCACTACTTTGTTGAAGCACGTGCGGCTACTGCGCAGACAATTCACAAACACAGAAAATAATTTTTTTTTGGTTTGGACTGGAGTGTACTTTCGGGGGTTACAGCACCCTTTAACGGTCAAGCCAGCCGGCCCTTTACTTATGACACAGGCGCACGCTTGGCACTACTTTGTTGATGCACGTGCGGCTACTGCGCACACAATTCACAAACACAGAAAATAATTTTTTTTTTGGTTTGGACTGGAGTGTACTTTGGGGGTTACAGCACCCTTTAACGGTCAAGCCAGCCGGCCCTTTACTTATGACACAGGCGCACTCTTGGCACTACTTTGTTGATGCACGTGCGGCTACTGCGCACACAATTCACAAACACAGAAAATAATTTTTTTTTGGGCTTGGACTGGAGTATACTTTCGGGGGTTACAGCACCCTTAACGGTCAAGCCAGCCGGCCCTTTACTTATGACACAGGCGCACGCTTGGCACTACTTTGTTGATGCACGTGCGGCTGCTGCGCACACAATTCACAAACACAGAAAATAATTTTTTTTTTGGTTTGGACTGGAGTGTACTTTCGGGGGTTACAGCACCCTTAACAGTCAAGCCAGCCGGCCCTTTACTTATGACACAGGCGCACGCTTGGCACTACATTGTTGATGCACGTGCGGCTACTGCGCACACAATTCACAAACACAGAAAATATATTATTTTTTTAGCACTTTGGGGGAGCACCCCTGATGGACAGAGCACCCCCTGGACAACACTACAGCACCCCTTTAGGACTGGGACACTGCACAGGACTTTGGAGTGGACACAGCCCCTATGGAGAACTGACTGCACAACACAGTCCAGCCAGCCCCTATGGACTTTGAAGTAGTGGACACAGCCCCTATTAACAACAGCAGCACAGCACAACACAGCCAGCCCCTATGGACTTTGAAGTAGTGGACAACAGCAGCACTACACTACACTACACTACACAGCCCTAACTCCCACCCTCCCTCTTCACTGTCCACAGCCGAGTGAGAAAATGGCGCCGACGCGGGTACCTTATATAGGATCCAAAACCCGCGAGACTCGGAAGGCGGGATGATGACGTTTTGCCTCGATTTCAGATCCGAGTGAGGCGGGTAAAGTCGAGCCTGACTCGGATTGGACTCGGATCGGGGGGGCTCGGGGGGGTTCGGATTTCAGAAATCCGAACCCGCTCACCCCTAATATAGAGTGTCTTGTTATATGTGAGTGAGAGGACACAGATCAGTTATTAGAGATACAGGGAGTACAGTATATAGAGTGTCTTGTAATATGTGAATGAGAGGACCCACATCAGTTATTAGAGATACAGGGAGTACAGTATATAGATTGTCTTGTTATATTTTAGAGAGTAAGAGGACACAGATCAGTTATTAGAGATACATGGAGTATATAGAGTGTCTTGTTATATGTGAGAGAGAGGACACAGATCAGTTATTAGAGATACAGGGAGTACAGTATAGAGTGTCTTGTAATATGTGAATGAGAGGACACAGATCAGTTATTTGAGATACAGGGAGTATACGGAGAGGTAATTTTACTAAGAATCGTCTCTGGCCGAGTAGAAAATATGCCGGGTGTCACGAGTGAATTTGTTGAAAGCAAACTCTCTAATTTACTAAGAATAATGTTTAACTGTATTATGTTTCTTCATGGTGGATGCAATCATATTGTGTTCTGTCATATTTGGATTGAAAACAAAATACTTTCCTGTGAGGTGTTTGCTTAGCAGAAGCACTGTACAGATCAGTAAGATCTATGCAGGCTTTTGTGAGCTATACTATAATAAAAGGTTTATTTGTAAAAAACATGGTGTGGATACTCTCCCAAAAGCATAACCAGCCCTGGACCTCTAAGCCCAGTCTGGTAGAGGAGAATCGGAGGGGGGGTGACACATGACCGGCATGGGGTTCCCTCTATTTTCCTCTAACCAGCATTGGGTTGAACCAGCCAGGGTGGTAATGCCATAGCAGGAGGACAGACAGAGTGGGGTACCACTGCCTAAACATTTTCCAGCCCCAAACTGTTTGGCCCAGGGCTGGAAATCCTTGGAAAGTGGGCATCCCCCATAAACATGGGATCCTTCATCTCGAGGATCATCCAGCTCTTTCCTGCCTTCCTGGCTGGTGGGTGCAGAGGTAATAGTATTAATTAAGTGTTAACATTGCTTTTCACAGTGGGACTATAAGTCCCAGCCAACCTGCCCCATGTCAGTTTGTAGAACTACAAGTGCCAGTAGGCTGCTGGCACTGGTATCCCCGCTGTGGAAAAAATAATAAAGAAAGCACAAGACACACGGAATGTTTGGTTACTTTAGTTTATATTCACTCACTCACCTGCACTTAGACTCGTAGCCTCTCATACTAGCATTATGCTACTTATAACAGGAGGCAAAATAACAGTGATGTAGACTATGGAGGGTGAGAGGGACAGAGTCACACTGAGTGATGGTGTCATTGTGAGTAAGTAACTTGGAGGGGTGGGTAATTACAATGCTGACCACAAAGCGGTGTGTGCCCCACACATTGGAGGAGGCATTGGCCTTAGTGATGAATAATCATTTATTACCCTCCTTACACATCATTTTTGTCCCAGCAAATTTTTGTCACCTCTGCTTAAAAAAATCCCTTTCCCTACAGAATGTAAGCTCTCACAAGCAGGGCCCTCTTCCCTCATGTACGCTTCCTTTGCTTACCTACACCATCAACACTTCCTCCTTATAATCAGTGGCTTTAAACTAGGGGTGAGCGGGTTCGGATTTCTGAAATCCGAACCCCCCCGAGCCCCCCCGATCCGAGTCCGATCCGAGTCAGGCTCGACTTTTCCCGCCTGACTCGGATCTGAAATCGAGGCAAAACGTCATCATCCCGCCTTCCGAGTCTAGCAGGTTTTGGATCCTACATAAGGTACCCGCGTCAGCGCCATTTTCTCACTCGGCTGTGGACAGTGAAGAGGGAGGGTGGGAGTTAGGGCTGTGTAGTGTAGTGTAGTGTAGTGCTGCTGTTGTCCACTACTTCAAAGTCCATAGGGGCTGGCTGTGTTGTGCTGTGCTGCTGTTGTTAATAGGGGCTGTATCCACTACTTCAAAGTCCATAGGGGCTGGCTGGACTGTGTTGTGCAGTCAGTTCTCCATAGGGGCTGTGTCCACTCCAAAGTCCTGTGCAGTGTCCCAGTCCTAAAGGGGTGCTGTAGTGTTGTCCAGGGGGTGCTCTGTCCATCAGGGGTGCTCCCCCCTAGAGCTAAAAAAATAATATATTTTCTGTGTTTGTGAATTGTGTGCGCAGTAGCCGCACGTGCATCAACAAAGTAGTGCCAAGCGTGCGCCTGTGTCATAAGTAAAGGGCCGGCTGGCTTGACCGTTAAAGGGTGCTGTAACCCCCGAAAGTACACTCCAGTCCAAACCAAAAAAAAAATTATTTTCTGTGTTTGTGAATTGTGTGCGCAGTAGCCGCACGTGCATCAACAAATTAGTGCCAAGCGTGCGCCTGTGTCATAAGTAAAGGGCCGGCTTGCTTGACTGTTAAAGGGTGCTGTAACCCCCGAAAGTACACTCCAGTCCAAACCAAAAAAAAAATTATTTTCTGTGTTTGTGAATTGTGTGTGCAGTAGCCGCACGTGCATCAACAAAGGAGCAGCGCCAAGCGTGCGCCTGTGTCCCATAAGTAAAGAGCCGGCTTGCTCATTTCTTAAAGGCTGGTGTAACCCACAAAGTGCAGTACTCTCCAGCAAAAATAAAGAAATATTTTCTGTGTTTAGCCGCACGTATATATCAAATCGATATAACATAAATGGAGGACCAAACTTTCTCTGATAAAAATAAAATAGAGAAAGATCAAGAACCACTTCCTCCTAGTGCTGAAGCTGCTGCCACTAGTCAAGACATAGACGATAACATGCCATCAACATCGTCTGCCAAGGCCGATGCCCAATGTCATAATAGAGGGCACATACAATCCCAAATGACAAAGTTCAGGAAAATGACCTTGAAAAAAACATTTAAATCAGCTGAAGAGAAACATAAACTTGCCAATATGCCATTTACGACACGGAGTGGCAAGGAACGGCTAAGGTCGATCCCTAGTATGTTCATGACTAGTGGTTCAGCTTCACATGACGATGGAAGCCCTCCTCCCACTAAAAAAATCAAAAGAGTTAAGCTGGCAAAAGCACAGCGAAGAACTGTGGTTTCTAAGAAGATATCACAAATCCCCAAGGAGAGTCCAAGTGTGGTGGTGGTTGCGATGCCTGACCTTCCCAGCACTGGACGGGAAGAGGTGGCTCTTTCCACCATTTGCACGCCCCCTGCAAGTGCTGAAAGGAGCACCCACAGTCCACTTGCTGATATGCAAATTGAAGATGTCACTGTTGAAGTACAACAGGATGAGGATACTGGTGTAGCTGGCGCTGAGGAGGAAGTTGGCGAGGAGGATTCTGATGGTGATGTGGTTTGTTTAAATCAGGCTCCGGGGGAGACAGTTGTTGTCCGTGGGATGAAAAAGCCCATCACGGTCATGCCTGGGCAGAAGACCAAACATTCCACCTCTTTGGTCTGGCAATATTTCTATCCAAATCCGGACAACAACTGTCTTGCCATATGTACCATATGTAAAGGTGAAATAAGTAGGGGTAGGGATGTCAACCACCTAGGAACATCCTCCCTTATACGGCACCTGCAGCACGTTCATAAAAAGTTACTGTCAAGTTCAGAAACTTTGGCTAAGACCGTAAGCAGTCCAGGGACAAATAAATCCCATTGTCCTGTTGTATCCAAGCGCCTGCAAACCACACCGTCAACTCCCTCCTCGTCAATTTCCTCCTTAGTCAGGATCGGAAGTAGTCAAGCAGGCCATGTCACTGGCATGACTGACTCTCCTATCTGGGATTCCTCCGGAGGATCCTGCATTGCTACGCCTACTGCTGCCGCTGCTGCTGTTGCTGCTGCTGGGAGTCGTTCATCATCCCAGAGAGGAAGTAGGAACACCACTACTTTTACTAAACAATTGACCCTCCAACAGTCCTTAGCGAGGAGGATGAAGTACGACAGCAGTCACCCTGAAGCAAAACGTATAGCTGAGGCCTTGACTGCTATGTTGGTGTTAGACGTGCGTCCGGTATCCGCCATTAGTGCAGTGGGATTTAGACAATTGATGGAGGTAGTGTGTCCCCGGTTCCAAATCCCGTCTAGATTCCACTTCACTAGGCAGGCGATACCGAGCCTGTACAGAAACGTCAGAAAAAGTGTCCTCAGTGTCCTGAAAAATGCCGTTGTACACAATGTCCACTTAACCACGGTCATGTGGACAAGTGGAACAGGGCAGACTAAGGACTATATGACTGTGACAGCCCACTGGGTAGATATATCACCTTACGCAGCAACAGCAGCAGCGTCACCAGTAGCAGCATCTCAGAAACGCCAGCTCGTTACAAGGCAGGCTACGCTGTGTATCACCAGTTTCAGTAAGAGGCACACCGCCGACAACCTCTTAGAGAAACTGAGGGAAATCATCGCCCAGTGGCTTACCCCACTTAGACTCTCCTGGGGATTTATGATATCTGACAACGCCACCAATATTGTGCGGGCATTACATCTGGGCAAATTCCAGCACGTCCCATGTTTTGCTCACACAATAAACTTGGTGGTGCAGAATTTTCTGAAAAGCGACAGGGGCGTGCAGGAGACGCTTTGGGTGGCCCGAAAAATTTCTGCCCACTTTCGCCATTCAGCGACTGCATGCCGAAGACTGGAGCACCAGCAAACACTCGTGAACCTGCCCTGCCATCACCTGAAGCAAGATGTTGTGACGCGGTGGAACTCAACCCTCTATATGCTTCAGAGGATGGAGGAGCAGCAAAAGGCCATACAAGCCTATACATCCACCTATGACATAGGCAAAGGAGGGGGTATGCACCTGACTCAAGCGCAGTGGAGAATGATTTCCGTGTTGTGCAAGGTTCTCCAGTCCTTCGAACTTGCCACACGTGAAGTCAATTCAGACACTGCCAGCTTGAGTCAGGTCATTCCCCTCATCAGGCTTTTGCAGAAGCAGCTGGAGAAAGTGAAGGAGGAGCTAAGACGGAGCGATTCCGCTCGGCATGTGGGACTTGTGGATGAAGCCCTTCATTCGCTTTGCAAGGATTCCAGGGTGGTCAATCTGTTGAAATCAGACCACTACATTTTGGCCACCGTGCTCGAACCTAGGTTTAAAGCCTATGTGGTGTCTCTCTTTCCGGCCAACACAAGCCTGCAGAGGTGCAAAGACCTGCTGGTGAACACACTGTCAGCTGAAGCGGAACGTGACACGTCAACAGCTCCTTCTTCATTTTCTCCCGCAACTGGGGCTGGCAGGAAAAAACTTAGGTTTCCTAAGCAACCCGCTGGCGGTGATGCAGGGCAGGCAGGACCAAGTTTGGACATCTGGTCCGGACTGAAGGACCTGGCAACAATTTCTGACATGTCTACTGTCACTGCATATGATACTGTCACCATTGACAGAATGGTGGAGGATTACATCGGTGAAAGCATCCAAGTAGGCATGTCAGACAGTCCATACCTGTACTGGCAGGAAAAAGAGGCAATTTGGAGGCCCCTGTACAAACTGGCTCTATTTTACCTGTGTTGCCCCCCCTCCAGTGTGTACTCCGAAAGAGTGTTTAGTGCAGCCGGGAACCTTGTCAGCGAAAGGCGTAGGAGGTTGCTTCCACAGAATGTGGAGAAGATGATGTTCATCAAAATGAATTATCAGCTCTTCCAGGGAGACCAGCCTCCAGAACGTACAGAGGGACCTGTGGTGGTGGATTCAAGTTGGGACGAGTTAATACTTTGTGAGGATGAGGATGTACACACTGAAGAGGGTGAGGAATCGGTGGATGAGGAGGATGAGGATGACATCTTGCCTCCGTAGAGCCAGTTTGTGCAGGGACACATTAATTGCCAGCTTGTTTTGTGGGGGCCCAAATGAACCAATCATTTCAGCCACAGTTGTGTGGCAGACCCTGGCGCTGAAATGATTGGTTTGTTAAAGTGTGCATGTCCTGTTTATACAACATAAGGGTGGGTGGGAGGGCCCAAGGACAATTCCATCTTGCACCTCTTTTTTATCTTTGCATTATGTACAGTTTGGGGCCTAGTTTTTCAAACTGCCATCCTGTCTGCCACTGCAGTATCACGCCTAGATGGGTCACGTGTTTGTGCCGCCCACTCGTGTCGCTTAGCATAGTCATCCAGCTACCTCGGTGCAACCTTTTGGACATAAAAACACTATTGTGAGGTGTGAGGTGTTCAGAATAGACTGGAAATGAGTGGAAATTAAGGTTATTGAGGTTAATAATAGGATAGGAGCAGAAAAACCTACAAATTCTGTGATTTTAGCTGTTTTTATGCTTTTTTTCAAAAAAATACAGATCCAAAACACAAAACCCAGAACCCAAAACACGGAAGGGTGGTTTTGGCAAAACCAATCCAGATCCAAAACACGAAGAAAGATCCAGATCCAAAACCAAAACACAAAACACGAAAAGTGGCCGGTGCACACCCCTACTTTAAACCCTGGGGTAAAGCTAAGCTCCTGTCACCCGGGGCAAAGTCTCAGCTTGGCGCCCCCTCTCCTTCCTCTATTTATAACATGTTCTTATATACCATCACACTCTTCCACATACCCTTTATACACCATTAGACCCATCTAGGTATGCCATCAGATCCCATCCCCTCCACAGAAGTTAAGCAACCCAACCCCCCAACCCCATTAAGGAATGCTTCAGAAATTTACCAGGCTGGTTTTACATCCCAATCTAGCCCACATAGGCGCTAATAGGATTACTGACTTAATTTATCACAGATTTCTAGCTCTCGGGTGATTATTGTTGGAGCCTACTCCTGGGGAGAATTACTATGGTGATGAGTATTCTCTATGTATTACTGTCTGGCTGATAGGGGGTAGGTAAGGAAGAAAGCATTCAGAAATCCTTCTATAACCTTTTCAGTGTGTTGTCTTCTAGAAGGTGCTACATAAATGAGAAGCAGAATCTGATCGGTTGCTATGGGCAACATCACTTCTTAAATAGAACTCCCATCTTAGTAAATTTACCCCTAGGTGTGAAGTCACATGTCTCAGACCCAACTTGATTATAGGGGCTGATTGAGGGATAGTTACTAATGTAATTGCAGTTGCGATTTCTTACAGAACGTATTTGCGAATATATGCTAATGTTGCAAATGATTTCCCGAGCATAGGAACGCCCACTGCTGCCATCTCATATCCATCTGATGATGTACACCAGCGTAAACATCAGGAATGACACAGATCAGGCAGCCACGCAGCTTCTGAGCAAGTCTGACCAGCCCCAACTGCAACATCTCTGCTGATAAGCATGCTGCTAAGGAGATCACAATGGCTAATATGTGCACGCACATGTAACAGCAGCTCAGACACTACTGTGTTTGTCTAGCCACCACCCTCTCCTTACCTCCCACAAATAATAATAATTGCTCAATCTGTGAAAATATCGGAATTGGGTAAATCTCTGGATCAGTCCCTGTGATAGTGAGGAGGGAAATTCTGCCCTTATCTGAGATGCTCACTCTATGCAGTATAGTGATGTATGGAGAACGGTGTAATAGTGTAGTATAGTGATGTGTGGAGACTGGTGTAATAGTGCAGTATAGTAATGTGTGGTGACTGGTGTAATAGTGCAGTATAGTGATGTGTGGAGACCTGTGTATTAGTGCAGTATAGTGATGTGTGGAGACTGGTGTAATAGTGCAGTATAGTGATGTGTGGAGACCAGTGTAATAGTGCAGTATAGTGATGTGTGGTGACCGGTGTAATAGTGCAGTATGGTGATGTGTGGAGACCGGAGTAATAGTATAGTATAGTGATGTGTGGAGATCGGTGTAATAGTGCAGTATAGTGATGTGTGGAGACCGGTGTAATAGTGCACTATAGTGATGTGTGGTGACTGGTGTAATAGTGCAGTATAGTCATGTGTGGAGACCGGTGTAATAGTGCAGTATAGTGATGTGTGGAGACCGGTGTAATAGTGCAGTATAGGGATGTGTGGAGACCGGTGTAATAGTGCAGTATAGTGATGTGTGGAGACCGGTGTAATAGTGCAGTATAGTGATGTGTGGAGACTGGTGTAATTGTGCAGTATAGTGATGTGTGGAGACCGGTGCAATAGTGCAGTATAGTGATGTGTGGAGACCGGTGTAATTGTGCAGTATAGTAATGTGTGGAGACCGGTGTAATAGTGCAGTATGGTGATGTGTGGAGACCGGAGTAATAGTATAGTATAGTGATGTGTGGAGATCGGTGTAATAGTGCAGTATAGTGATGTGTGGAGACCGGTGTAATAGTGCACTATAGTGATGTGTGGAGACCGGTGTAATAGTGCAGTATAGTCATGTGTGGAGACCGGTGTAATAGTGCAGTATAGTGATGTGTGGAGACCGGTGTAATAGTGCAGTATAGGGATGTGTGGAGACCGGTGTAATAGTGCAGTATAGTGATGTGTGGAGACCGGTGTAATAGTGCAGTATAGTGATGTGTGGAGACTGGTGTAATTGTGCAGTATAGTGATGTGTGGAGACCGGTGCAATAGTGCAGTATAGTGATGTGTGGAGACCGGTGTAATTGTGCAGTATAGTAATGTGTGGAGACCGGTGTAATAGTGCAGTATAGTGATGTGTGGAGACCGGTGTAATAGTGCAGTATAGTGATGTGTGGAGATCGGTGTAATAGTGCAGTATAGTGATGTGTGGAGACCGGTGTAATAGTGCAGTATAGTGATGTGTGGAGATCGGTGTAATAGTGCAGTATTGTGATGTGTGGAGACCGGTGTAATAGTGCTGACAGGTAAGCAGGAGATATCTATGTTATCTTCTGCACTACCTTTATAATGTATAGCCCTGACACTTCATTCTTACAAAAGTAGGTGAAAATGTTTTGTATAAATTAAGTGATGATGAATAGATCCCTATAATGTTAGAAGATTGTTCTGATTTATGCAGCTTCACTTGTATAATTACACATATTCCTGAATATATCTGCATTAGGGCTGTCATGGAAGTGCTGATGGGTTCTCCAAGCTAGAGGAGGATATTACATGTTCTGTGTGTCTTCAGGAGCTCACCGACCCAGTCTCTATCACCTGTGGACACACCTTCTGCAGAGCCTGCATCGCCTTCTACTGGGCCACCGCGCAGCTACAAGGATACCGCTGTCCAGAGTGCCGGAGGATCTGTCCCAAAGACCAGCTCATACCGGCCTATAGGCTCCAACATCTGGTTACAAAGGTCCAGCTTGCCATAGAAGAACTGGACAAACAGGAAAAGATGGTATTAGAGAATGATGTAGATATATAATAAAATATAGGGATGGATTCAGTTGAATAAATAATTTGAATTAATGGTTGTTTTGCTGGTAGAGATGGGATAAAGAAAGTCTTAGTTAATGAACAGATTTCTGCACAGTAGGAAACTCCATACACTAATAAACACAGGGAATGTTTTATTGGTCTTTTATTTTCAGGCTCCTGCGTCTGCTGTTCAGCTGGTTTATACTGATCCAGAGGATAAGAACCGACTGAAGTTAGATGAATCCGCCGTACAGAGATATTTCCTGGACAGAGAGATTGCAGGTTACCCCCTGTGCCTCATCTGTGTGACTGGGGAGAAGCGACGGGGCAAATCCACTCTGATGAATTATATTATGAGATCCCTTCACAGCCTGGTGAGGAATGGACACAAATTGGATACAGTGTTAATAAAAAAAATTCCAAAAGGAAATTCCTGCTGGCGAATTGGAGAAATTAAATGAATGTTATATAGACAGCAGCTGTCACTGGCAGGATAGTCCCCTGTGTAGGAGCAACATGAATCTAAACAAATTTACAGTGCATCGTAAATTGTGCTGACTAGTGCATATACAAAATTACTATTACTAGAACTACTGTGTGTAAATAATAACATGTATACATTTATTAATAAAAGAGAATTACCACATATTAAATAATAACATGAGCATACAAGAATAATAAATGACACATATTCAAAGAGCCAATCTACTTCAAATTTCTAGGTAAATACCAATGTATCACCATGGAAACTACAGTTGCTAGTAATTTTCAACAGTAGATGAAGAACCCCTAGTCCATATGCTGTAAAATAAATTGATGGGTCTTTATGGCCTCTTAAATGGAGAGTCCACCGGAGTTACAAATAGTCCAGGTAGGTCCTGATGACGAGCCTGGGAGCTCTACATATATATCATAAGCTGGTGCTGGGTCAGGTGTTAGTACTGTGGTGATAACAATCAGTAAAACAGGATTCAAACAGGTTCAAGTGGGTATCTCAATGCCTTAAGCATTTCATTGGTACTACCAACTTCATCAGAGGTTTATGCATAATGTTTGTAGCTTTGTAATCTGGCCTGCAGGGCATTGAAGATGGCCTTTGGAGAGATAGAGATTGGTGTTTGGTTCATTGTCTGTAGTTTGTCCATTCTCTGAGGTTTTTCTTACCTTCTAAAAGTCCTACTTTATCTTTATACCTATGCCATTTGCTGTGTCTCATTGCCCTTTATATGGAGGCATCATATGCCCAGCATTATTGATCATTGCAAATCAAGTAAATAAATGAATTTCTGTGTTATCCCCTGTAGGAGAGCAGTCAGCCAGTCAGCCTGGGGAAACTTAATGATCCCCTCACAGGGTTTAAATGGTCAACTGGGACGAGCGGTCTGACTAAGGGGATATGGATGTGGAACAGACCCTTTATCTTGCAGAGGAACGGGGACATGGTGAGATTGTGTCATTGTTCTAGTTGTTTTTTCATACTGTATATCAGTTGTGCCTCCTTGACTTGTATGTTTATATCGACATATTAAATGAGAACTGCACATAAAAGGGCACAAAGAGAAAACATTCTGCTCATCTGACTACATACAGAGTTCATTGAGTAAAACATTTGTATATCAATTAAAGCATTGTAGAAACATTTGTATGGTTGGAATTATAATACAATACCTCATCTCTGACTTCCATGAACTGAATGTTACACACACACAATGAATCATATCTACAGTATTTACTACATGATGCTGTATAAATAGAACATCTGTTGAGTATATGACTCAGTCCGTGTCCTCCTGTCGTCCTCCCTACGCAGATGGCCGTGTTTGTCCTGGACACAGAGGGGTCGCTGGATATACAGAGTGACCGGGAAACTAGCATCAAGCTGTCCGCTCTGTCCATGCTCCTCAGCTCATACCTGGTACTAGCTCAGCACTTTATGTCACTTTATAGGGAACGTTATATGGTCTCTAAGAGGCGTCTTTATACTATTTACCACAATATCTACAATCTATTTCTAATTCCCAGATTTTCAATGTTAATCAAAGCTTGAAAACTACAGAGCTGGACTATCTTGAGGTAAGATGTTCTCTATGATCTCTAATGTCTGGAACTTGTCTCTAGGACAATGATATATAACTATACTAATGTACAGTAGGAGAGCATATGTGCAAGTAGAGATCAAACTTCCACAAAAATTATTGTAATATAAAGGCATATTATCTGTTAATTGCCCAAACTGTTTTGTAATGACATCACCTATTTTTGTTACTGACATACCAGATGTATCTCCACGTCGCTGAGGTGGTAGGAGAGTCCTATTCCCTGCAACATCTACAGGTAACAAACTATTACTTACTCTGCATACATATTACTTCTCAGGAAGTCACCAGCTAGTGATAAAACTGTTCCTCTGATGTTCTCTGTTACAGCACCTGGATATCCTGATACGAGACTGGTATAATCCAAATAACTGCGGTAGAGAAGCTGGTCGGACCTATATAAAGCATGAGAAGGAGGTATTATTATTACTGTTATAATTATTATTATTCATTAATTAACATAGAGATGGCACACTCTTCAATAATGGATAAACACAGTAACAAATCTTTATGGTTTGGTAACAGACAGACAGAGCTGTACTTCCATTCTTACAATCCATGATCAGCATCCATTATATATTCACAATGGCACTTACTGTAATAATATCTGTATAAATGTTATTTATTATTTATTATTATTTATTACCAGTTATTTATATAGCGCACACATATTCCGCAGCGCTTTACAGAGAATATCTTACCATTCACATCTGTCCCTGCCCCAGTGGAGCTTGCACTCTATATTCCCTACCACATGCTCACACACATACACACTATGGTCAATTTTGTGGGGAGCCAATTAACCTATCAGTATATTTTTGGAGTGTGGGAGGAAACCCACACAAGCACAGGGAGAATATACAAACTCCCCACTGTTAGGCCATAGAGGGAATTGAACCCATGACCTCAGTGCTGTGAGGCAGTAACGCTGAAAGTGACCACCCACAGCTTTTGCAAGCGGCTGGGTATGGTCGCAATGGTCGCGACAATCATGACCATTGGGGCTTGTGACGAGACCCTTGTGGTAGGGTCTCGTCTGTTGCAAGACCCAGAGAGCTTCCAGCTCTAACAGAGCAGGAATCTCTCCGCTGACATCACTGGTGATGTCAGTGGTGCCTCCCACAAACGGCAGGCGTTCCTTCGGGAACGCCTCCGTTTGTGTAACCACCCCCCTACCCGCCTACAAAATGGGGCAAGCTGTCGATCAACATCGACAGCCGCCCTGTTTGTAGTAAGCCCCAGAGCGAGAGAATTTCCCTCTCACTCCATGGCTTGCACACGCACTACCTAACAATTAACCCACTTGCGAGCGCATAGCGATTGCGAGCGGGTCTGAATCAGGCCCTCTGTTCTTTCCTTTCAATTTAATGACCTCAGAATGTGCCAGATAATTTCTCACCGCCCCAGCTGCGCAGGTCACCGCTACTGATGTTGGGTCACCCCTAAGAGTATGGGGGATCCAGCATTGTCTGTGAGCAGCTCCCTATCACCAGGAAATGTGTTTCATATAGACTGAAGCTGTCAGAGTGTTAGTGTAATTACTAAGGGGTATATGAGATGCATGCCCGCTACCAGGGAAGGCCTGGCAGAAAATGGAGGATACCCTTAAGGTGCATACACACACAACGATTTTTTGAATGATTATCGCTAACGATATCATTTATCGTTCAATCGTTGAAACAATCGTTCACTTTCTGAGTTAAAACGATGAACGATTATCGTTCATGCGCGTTCACGTTTGTAGTTTGTAGTTCAGTCAGACTGACCAACTCAATGATTTTCATTAAGGGAATATGCAAAAACCGTTTGTAGTTCAAAAAATTTGTTTATTACACTTTAAAAAATCTGACAGATAATCTGACAGAAAATCGTTCATAAAATCTTTGGTAACAAAATCGTTGTGTGTGTATGCAGCTTTAGAGTTTAGTGACCAGAAGTGACCTGTCGGTGCGCCAGGTCCCTTGTGATAGGCTGCACCAAGCATCTTTCTCACTCAAACTGTGCTTCTTATTAGTTATTACTGTACATATAATTTCAGCAAGTGGAAGCAACACAACTACTCTGCTAGGTTACACTGATCATTCTGATGTGCAATATTTGTTCATCTGTGTGTGAATCAGTCATGATCTGTACTTGGAGCTGTCACAATTTATTATGACGCCAAGTTCCTCACACACAGGACACAGGGCCTTCAGACCCACTCTCGAGCACTTTGCGCTCGCAAGCGGGTCGATGTTACCCAAGTGTGCATGCGCACGACGGAGGGAGCTCCGTCATGCGCATGCGCGAGACCCAAATAAAGACGGCCAAGCCGTCGCTATGGGTTTCGCACCAAAGGGGGCGTGTTGTCGATGGTGAGTGACAGCATGCCCCCTTTGGTGGGCGTGCCGGGGGCGTGGCTGCCCAGACGGAGGCGTTCCAATGGGAACGACTACCGTCTGGGTCCGGCCCCACTGACATCACTAGTGATGTCAGTGGGAGTGTTTTTGGCTCTGATGGAGCCAAAAGCACTCCGGGCTTGCGGCAGACGAGACCCTACCACAAGGGTCTCGTCGCAAGCCCGATGGTCGCGATGGTCAAGACCATCTTTTTGGATGCTCGCTTAAGCTGTGGGTGGTCACCCACAGCTATGCGGGCAGCCAGGAGGCTGCTCCATTTTGAGCTAGGACGGCCCTGATTCAGAGCGAGCGCTCTTGTCAGAGCGTCCGGCTCTGAATGAGGCCCACAGCCCTCACCGAGCAGCAGTCACTCACACAGCACAGAGACACACTCACACTGCACAGAGAGCCAATCAGAGCGCAGCCCTCACCGAGCAGCAGTCACTCACACAGCACAGAGACACACTCACACTGCACAGAGAGCCAATCAGAGCGCAACCCTCACTGAGCAGCAGTCACTCACACAGCACAGAGACACACTCACACTGCACAGAGAGCCAATCAGAGCGCAACCCTCACTGAGCAGCAGTCACTCACACAGCACAGAGACACACTCACACTGCACAGAGAGCCAATCAGAGCGCAACCCTCACTGAGCAGCAGTCACTCACACAGCACAGAGACACACACTCACAGTGTCAGTGTCAGCTGTGTCTCTGCTCCTCATTGCCTGGCTGTAACACACTGGACTCACGTCAGTATCCTCCCCACTAGTGCCGGGCATGATGGACCCTGGACCCGAGCAAAGACCAGAG
Organism: Taudactylus pleione; assembly: GCA_031769625.1. Classification (NCBI taxonomy): domain Eukaryota; kingdom Metazoa; phylum Chordata; class Amphibia; order Anura; family Myobatrachidae; genus Taudactylus; species Taudactylus pleione. The sequence continues at coordinate 3,060,383 of JAUIMM010000208.1, read as the reverse complement.
CAGCAGGATAGAGTCTCATTTCTGAAAAGCTGACTCCACAGAAAGAGCATCTTTTCAGAATTGATACTTTAGGTGATGAATGAATGCCTGATAATTATATAATTCTTATAATTATGTAAATATATATATATATATATTAGCGCCCCGCACCGGCTTTGCATGAGTCATTTTGAATTTACAGTACAAGTCTTTTGTTATCCGAGATCTTATAACATTGCACCTTACCCCCATTATGCTGCCATATACTTGGGGGAGGGGAAAGAAATCAGAGCAATAAACATTCAAACAGAATAATCGGGGCCATTTCCCTGCATTGGATATAAGGCCCAATGATCCCTATGGCTGTATGCATTTTTATATACGTTCTCTTAGATGCTTATATGGAACCAATTGTAAAACACAATAGATGAATAAGCCCTGAAAAGTGTCAGTGTGTTTTCATCAACAAGTACATCTTACTAACTGCTTTGGGGCTCATTTATAAATATATATTTTTTCTATTCAGAACCTGCGTAAGAGTTTCCAGCATGAGCAGGCATTAAAAACGCTTAACAGTGGATTCCTGTTGCCTCACCCTGGAAAAAAATTCTCTACATCGACTCAAGGGAGACTGGCAGGTAATAATGTCATATAATAATATTGGCTGAATATGCCCATTGAGTTGCTTGTTGTTACTATGTTAACATTTTTGAATGTTTAATTTTCCGAAAAAGTGTTAGTGAATGCTGAGTAATCATGAGGCAAAAATGTATAAAAATTCTAACAGTATTTTATGACAGCTGCAGAAGCGACCTGGAAAACACTGGGTAGTACGACCATATGCAGAAATCTAAAAAAATATAATATGTAGAATGCGCATTAATATTGGAGCAGCTAGAACTATAATAGAGGTCACAAACTCTATATCCACAAGAATACAAACAAAGCTCCAGTGCTTCCTACTAGGCCAATATTGGGGATATTATTCCCACTTGTAGATTCTTTTATCTCAGGATTCTCTTAATATACGGCGTAAGTCTTCTTTTTTTTCAATGGTTACCACCAGGCGTATATCAAGGTTACATATGAAAGAAAAAGATTGCTAAATATAGTGATGTACAATTTTTTAATATTAAAATAAAACACAGTATCCACCAGCACTAGGGGTATTGGCAGCGTACCAGATAGAGAGGTGTATGTGTGTACACCAGCACTAGGGGTATAGGCAGCGTACCAGATAGAGAGGTGTATGTGTACACCAGCACTAGGGGTATAGGCAGCGTACCAGATAGAGAGGTGTATGTGTACACCAGCACAGCAATAGGGGTATAGGCAGTGTACCAGATAGAGAGGAGTATGTATACACCAGCACTAGGGGTATAGGCAGCGTACCAGATAGAGAGGTGTATGTATACACCAGCACTAGGGGTATAGGCAGCGTACCAGATAGAGAGGTGTATGTGTACACCAGCACAGCACAAGGGGTATAGGCAGCGTACCAGATAGAGAGGTGTATGTGTACACCAGCATTAGGGGTATAGGCAGCGTACCAGATAGAGAGGTGTATGTGTACACCAGCACTAGGGGTATAAGCAGCGTACCAGATAGAGAGGTGTATGTGTACACCAGCACTAGGGGTATAGGCAGCATACCAGATAGAGAGGTGTATGTGTACACCAGCACTAGGGGTATAGGCTGCATACCAGATAGAGAGGTGTATGTGTACACCAGCACTAGAGGTATAGGCAGCGTACCAGATAGAGAGGTGTATGTGTACACCAGCTTTAGGGGTATAGGCAGCGTACCAGATAGAGAGGTGTATGTGTACACCAGCACTAGAGGTATAGGCAGCGTACCAGATAGAGAGGTGTATGTGTACACCAGCACTAGGGGTATAGGCAGCGTACCAGATAGAGAGGTGTATGTGTACACCAGCACTAGAGGTATAGGCAGAGTACCAGATAGAGAGGTGTATGTGTACACCAGCATTAGGGGTATAGGCAGCGTACCAGATAGAGAGGTGTATGTGTACACCAGCACTAGGGGTATAAGCAGCGTACCAGATAGAGAGGTGTATGTGTACACCAGCACTAGGGGTATAGGTAGCGTACCAGATAGAGAGGTGTATGTGTACACCAGCACTAGGGGTATAGGCAGCATACCAGATAGAGAGGTGTATGTGTACACCAGCACTAGAGGTATAGGCAGCGTACCAGATAGAGAGGTGTATGTGTACACCAGCTTTAGGGGTATAGGAAGCGTACCAGATAGAGAGGTGTATGTGTACACCAGCACTAGGGGTATAGGCAGCGTACCAGATAGAGAGGTGTATGTGTACACCAGCACTATGGCTATAGGCAGCATACCAGATAGAGAGGTGTATGTGTACACCAGCACTAGGGGTATAGGCAGCGTACCAGATAGAGAGGTGTATGTGTACACCAGCACTAGGGGTATTGGCAGCGTACCAGATAGAGAGGTGTATGTGTACACCAGCACTAGGGGTATAGGCAGCATACCAGATATAGAGGTGTATGTGTGTACACCAGCACTAGGGGTATAGGCAGTGTACCAGATAGAGAGGTGTATGTGTACACCAGCACTAGGGGTATAGGCAGCGTACCAGATAGAGAGGTGTATGTGTACAACAGCACTAGGGGTATAGGCAGCGTACCAGATAGAGAGGTGTATGTGTACACCAGCACAGCACTATGGGTATAGGCAGCGTACCAGATAGTGAGGAGTATGTATACACCAGCACTAGGGGTATAGGCAGCGTACCAGATAGAGAGGTGTATGTGTACACCAGCACAGCACTATGGGTATAGGCAGCGTACCAGATAGTGAGGAGTATGTATACACCAGCACTAGGGGTATAGGCAGCGTACCAGATAGAGAGGTGTATGTGTACACCAGCACTAGAGGTATAGGCAGCGTACCAGATAGAGAGGTGTATGTGTACACCAGCTTTAGGGGTATAGGAAGCGTACCAGATAGAGAGGTGTATGTGTACACCAGCACTAGGGGTATAGGCAGCGTACCAGATAGAGAGGTGTATGTGTACACCAGCACTATGGCTATAGGCAGCATACCAGATAGAGAGGTGTATGTGTACACCAGCACTAGGGGTATAGGCAGCGTACCAGATAGAGAGGTGTATGTGTACACCAGCACTAGGGGTATTGGCAGCGTACCAGATAGAGAGGTGTATGTGTACACCAGCACTAGGGGTATAGGCAGCATACCAGATATAGAGGTGTATGTGTGTACACCAGCACTAGGGGTATAGGCAGTGTACCAGATAGAGAGGTGTATGTGTACACCAGCACTAGGGGTATAGGCAGCGTACCAGATAGAGAGGTGTATGTGTACAACAGCACTAGGGGTATAGGCAGCGTACCAGATAGAGAGGTGTATGTGTACACCAGCACAGCACTATGGGTATAGGCAGCGTACCAGATAGTGAGGAGTATGTATACACCAGCACTAGGGGTATAGGCAGCGTACCAGATAGAGAGTTGTATGTATACACCAGCACTAGGGGTATAGGCAGCGTACCAGACAGAGAGGAGTATGTGTACACCAGCACAGCACTAGGGGTATAGGCAGCGTACCAGATAGAGAGGTGTATGTGTACACCAGCATTAGGGGTATAGGCAGTGTACCAGATAGAGAGGTGTATGTGTACACCAGCACTAGGGGTATAAGCAGCGTACCAGATAGAGAGGTGTATGTGTACACCAGCACTAGGGGTATAGGCAGCGTACCAGATAGAGAGGTGTATGTGTACACCAGCACTAGGGGTATAGGCTGCATACCAGATAGAGAGGTGTATGTGTACACCAGCACTAGAGGTATAGGCAGCGTACCAGATAGAGAGGTGTATGTGTACACCAGCTTTAGGGGTATAGGCAGCGTACCAGATAGAGAGGTGTATGTGTACACCAGCACTAGGGGTATAGGCAGCGTACCAGATAGAGAGGTGTATGTGTACACCAGCACTGTGGGTATAGGCAGCATACCAGATAGAGAGGTGTATGTGTACACCAGCACTAGGGGTATAGGCAGCATACCAGATAGAGAGGTGTATGTGTACACCAGCACTAAGTGTATAGGCAGCGTACCAGATAGAGAGGTGTATGTGTGTACACCAGCACTAGGGGTATAGGCTGTGTACCAGATAGAGTGGTGTATGTGTACACCAGCACTATGGGTATAGGCAGCGTACCAGATAGAGAGGTGTATGTGTACACCAGCACTAGGGGTATAGGCAGCGTACCAGATAGGGAGGTGTATGTGTACACCAGCACAGCACTAGGGGTATAGGCAGCATACCAGATAGAGGTGTATGTATACACCAGCACTAGGGGTATAGGCAGCATACCAGATAGAGATGTGTATGTATACACCAGCACTAGGGGTATAGGCAGCGTACCAGATAGAGAGGTGTATGTGTACACCAGCACAGCACTAGGGGTATAGGCAGCGTACCAGATAGAGAGGTGTATGTGTACACCAGCATTAGGGGTATAGGCAGCGTACCAGATAGAGAGGTGTATGTGTACACCAGCACTATGGGTATAAGCAGCGTACCAGATAGAGAGGTGTATGTGTACACCAGCACTAGGGGTATAGGCAGCGTACCAGATAGAGAGGTGTATGTGTACACCAACCCTAGGGGTATAGGCTGCATACCAGATAGAGAGGTGTATGTGTACACCAGCACTAGAGGTATAGGCAGCGTACCAGATAGAGAGGTGTATGTGTACACCAGCTTTAGGGGTATAGGCAGCGTACTAGATAGAGAGGTGTATGTGTACACCAGCACTAGGGGTATATTCAGCGTACCAGATAGAGAGGTGTATGTGTACACCAGCACTAGGGGTATAGGCAGCATACCAGATAGAGAGCTGTATGTGTACACCAGCACTTGGGGTATAGGCAGCATACCAGATAGAGAGGTGTATGTGTACACCAGCACTAGGGGTATAGGCAGCGTACCAGATAGAGAGGTGTATGTGTGTACACCAGCACTAGGGGTATAGGCAGTGTACCAGATAGAGAGGTGTATGTGTACACCAGCACTATGGGTATAGGCAGCGTACCAGATAGAGAGGTGTATGTGTACACCAGCACTAGGGGTATAGGCAGCGTACCAGATAGAGAGGCGTATGTGTACACCAGCACAGCACTAGGGGTATAGGCAGCGTACCAGATAGAGGTGTATGTATACACCAGCACTAGGGGTATAGGCAGCGTACCAGATAGAGAGGTGTATGTATACACCAGCACTAGGGGTATAGGCAGCATACCAGATAGAGAGGTGTATGTGTACACCAGCACTAGGGGTATAGGCAGCATACCAGATAGAGAGGTTTATGTGTACACCAGCACTAGTGGTATAGGCAGCGTACCAGATAGAGAGGTGTATGTGTACACCAGCACAGCACTAGGGGTATAGGCAGCGTACCAGATAGAGAGGTGTATGTATACACCAGCACTTGGGGTTTAGGCAGCGTACCAGATAGAGAGGTGTATGTATACACCAGCACTAGGGGTATAGGCAGCGTACCAGATAGAGAGGTGTATGTGTACACCAGCACAGCACTAGGGGTATAGGCAGCGTACCAGATAGAGAGGTGTATGTGTATACCAGCACTAGGGGTATAGGCAGCGTACCAGATAGAGAGTTGTATGTGTACACCAGCAAACCCAATCTGAATCTCTTCCTTCCCCTTGTTCACCAATGCGTTTCAACGATTCCAGTCTTTATCAAGGTGTGCTGGTATGGTGGATTTCAAGCCTTAATATACCCTGCACTTCACTGTCATTGGGTGAAATCAGGAAGTGGGGAAAAAACATATATCCATGCAAACAAACATAGCTATCCTATTATAGGCACAATTCATTTTGGCCTAGTAGGAAGCGCTGGAACTTTGTTTTTTTTTTTATATGCATAAATCTGTGCATACAGTATACGGTATACAATGTGGAAGCCAGCTGCCTTAAAACCGGCAGCCGGCTTCCCGACTGTCATATCCCGGTGAGGGTGAAATGCCGGGCATCTAGATGTAGACGCCTGACATTTCACAGACGCCGGGAGACCGGTGCCCAGCATCCCAATCGAATGGATGCCGGGTGCCGTGAGCGGACAGCCGCGAGGGGGGAGGGTTAGGTTTAGGGCACCCAGGGGGGACTTAGGGTTAGGCAACCCCCCCAGGAGGGTTAGGATTAGGCTAGGGGGGTTAGGGTTAGGCACCCCCGGGGGGAGGTTAGGGTTAGGCACCCCCCCGGGGGACTTAGGTTTAGGCAGCGGGGTAGGGGGGGTTTAGGGTTAGGCACTTAGAAGGGGGATTACGGTTAGGCACTTGGGGGGAGGTAAGGGTTAGGCACCCCTAAGGAGGGTTAGGCTAGGGGGAGGGAGGGTTAGGAATAGGCACCCCCGGGGGGACTTAGGGCTAGGCACCCCCCGGGGGACTTAGGTTTAGGCAGCGGGAAGGGGGGGTTAGGGTGAGGCACTTAGAGGGGGGATTAGGGTTAGGCACTTGGGGGGGAGGTTAGGGTTAGGCACCCCTAAGGAGGGTTAGGGTTAGGGGGTTAGGTTAGTCAATACTTACCTATCGACGATTGGGATTTCCAGCGCTGTCAGGCTTCCACTGCCAGGAACTCTGCTTTGGTCGGCCAGGCACTGCCGGGGTATTTACCGATTACCAGTATACATACATTAGTAAAATGGAGTACATCCGGCTACCACGGGGTCCGCTCTTGAGGGTGCTTTGTATCTAACTCAGAATTAGGCTTGCTATCTCTTTCATGTTGACACTCTCTTATCTAGCAGCTTCTTATCTCCTATTAGCATATCTTCCTCAGGCAGGTCTCCCTCAGGCAGATCTCCATCAGGCAGTCCTCACTCATCCAGTCCTCACTCAGGCAGGTCTCCATCAGGAAGTCCTCACTCATCCATTCCTCACTTAGGCAGGTCTCCCTCATCCAGTCCTTCCTTAGGCAGTCTTCACCTACCCAGGTCTACCTCATCCAGTTCTCACTCAAGTAGGTCTCACTCAGGCAGGTCTCCCTAAGGCAGTCCTCATTCGGGCAGGTCTCCCTGAAAATTACTAGCTAGTCTAGCTTTCTTTCTGCTGGACCCATTCTCTCTTTTCAATCTTCACATTTAATTAAGTGCAGTCTCATATTTATCTTTGTTCATCGGGAGATAGCCCCTATTGACAGCTGGTGGGGGTTTGGCAGCAAGCACCATGATTCTCCACTGACAGGCAGGGAATTATATTTTTCCATCACTAACCTGCCGACAATAACAGTGATGCTGCACCATCCCAGCAGGCTAGATTGTGCACAGGTCAAACGCACACTAGCAACTGGGCCTAGGTTGTGTACAGGTCACACAAACACTAGCAGGTGGGTCTAGGTTGTGCACAGGTCACACACACACTAGCAGCTGGGTCTAGGTTGTGCACAGGTCACACACACACACTAGCAGGTGTGCCTAGGTTGTGCAGATCTCACACAAACACTAGCAGCTGGGACTAGGTTGTGTTACTTGTGTACAGGTCACATGCACACTAGTAGCTGGGTCTCAGTTGTGCACAGGTCACGCACACACTAGCAGCTGGGCCTATGTTGTACACAGGTCACACGCACACTAGCAGCTGTCCCTAGGTTGTACACAGGTCACACGCACACTAGCAGCTGGGCCTAGGTTCTGTACAGGTCACTTGCACACTAGCAGCTGGGACTAGGTTTTGTACAGGTCACTCGCACACTAGTAGCTGGGCCTCGGTTGTGCACAGTTCACACACACAATAGCAGATGGGCATAGTTTGTGTACAGGTCAGACACACACTATATAGCCAGGCTGGTCTATTGCACACTAAGGCAGATTATGTCTCCGCACTGTAGTTTGGAGAATGTGGCCTCAGGGCCTAATTCAGCTTGGATCAGAGATCTGCGTACACACGCAACCAATTAATATATATGGTCTGCACATGTGAATGCAAAGCAGTGTGCATGTGCAAACTCAATGCTGTGATCGGGTTTGCGAGCGCATTGACTATACAGACCCATTGCAGAGTGATTGACATGAAGTGCCATTTGTGGGTGGTGATGGGAGGGTGGTTGGGGAAAAGCCAGTGCATTTGAACGCCATTACAGGGGTTTGCATAATTAATTCCCAGTGATGGAATATGCAGACAGAGCTCTGCATGGCAAAAGGGAGCTTCGCAGGTTGTGAGGCATGTCAAGCTCAACCACAAATCTGCATATGGGTCCGGTGTTTCTCGATGTTACCAATGTTTTCGCTGACTTGCAGATGTATGTAAAACTCGAGAACCTTTTCAATAGTGAAGATAGGATTCAGGAATTTACCAAGATGACAGTTTAGACACTCTCATGAGAATAGACAACACTCCTGTAATAATTTGTGAATTCAATTCACCTGCCTGTGGGCTGCGAGTTTGCCAGAAACATACACTGATCAGTGTGATCCATGTATGTGTCTGCCTGTCAATAGTATAAAAAAGGGTTGAATTAAAAAAATTACGTAGGGTCCCTGCCAATAGAGTAACCAGCCCCGGACTGGTCAGCCAGTCCTTGTGACGGTCTGGTGCCCCTCCCCTCAGCATCTTACATCCCTGCTACTCAGCCCATCCCAAAATTGTGTACTTTTTACAGTCTGGTTCTGCTTTCCAGTGTATAAGGGCAGGAATGACATATACTGTAAGCAGGAGAGGGCCCAGATAAGGCAGCTCACTCTGTGTATAAGGGCAGGAAGGACATATACTGTAAGCAGGAGAGGGCCCAGATAAGGCAGCTCACTCTGTGTATAAGGGCAGGAAGGACATATACTGTAAGCAGGAGAGGGCCCAGATAAGGCAGATCACTCTTGGGAAATGTGGCCCATTACAATGCAGATGGGGTGTGTGTGCATCACATACTGTGCTGGGGCCTGAACTGCATATGGAACATTAATGTGACCATATATAAATGAGTCCTGACCATGTTGTGTTACTGTGTGTAATATCTTATGTGGGTAAACTGTATATACAAGTGTTTGTGCCTATCAGTGTATTCTATCTCTAAGGCTTGATATGTTATAAGGTGCATATGACATATGTATCTGATGTTATAATGTGTGGTGAGTAGGCAGGCAGAGACATTCCCTATCCCACTGGAATGCCCAGGCAGTCAGGCATCCGGGTATGCCTGCTGATATCCCCCATAGGAAGTTACAAAGCTGATAAACCCCACAGCCCCTCCCCCCTCTCTAAGCTCTAGACAGGAATCTAGAATCAGCTGAATGGCATGTGACATCACAAATGACAATGAGGGGTTAACAGGGACACCTTCTATAGCCCCAGGGGAGCCAACCCTCTTATCAACATGATTAAGTTTCCTTTGTACCAAAGTGGACATTGCGAGACTGGCCGGCACCGATATCCACAGTGGGGGAGAAGGGAATGATATGATCACTGACTGTACAGAGCATTCAAATCACCCAATTGCAGGGCTCAGGGGTGTCACCTAATCGTGAGAAAATGAGAGTACTCAGAATGGCAAGTGCAGGGGTTTCTAGGGAGCTCTGACCTGAGACCTGAGGGTAGCATAGTTCCTAGCCTGAGTGGTAGGATCCAGGCTGGACAAAGGAGTCAGGAGATCCTGCCAGCCTGCCATCCATGGAGCCCAAGCATATGCCCCCACCGGAGCAGTCCTGTGGCCTGCGACTGGTGTGCTAGCTGGATCTAGGTGACTGGTCGGCACGCCCTGCGCTTGGCGAGCAGAGGACGTTCAGACCAAGCAGCTGGGAACAGCAAGTCAGGAATGGTGAGGCCATTTCCTGGAGAAGCGTGGTGCCACACAGCAGCCTCACACAAGTGTGGTGTCCCAGAGCCCATGCGGGTAAGCCAGACATGGTAGCGGTCCACCTTTCTAACACTAAAGGTACCTCTGCTACAGGGACATGTGTTTGGGGTCCCCAAGGTTTAGCTAATACTACTGGCATTTCTGTATATATTGTATATAGTTGTAGTTGCTTATTTTACATGTAGAAGGAGAGTGTATGTGTAAAATAAAGGTATCGTTATACCTTTGCTATTGTGTCATTTCCTGTGCGATCTAAATGGACTCATAAAGGACCTGGGGTACTGTGCGAGATAGAGCTATAACCTTTCTGCCTTTCTCAAGGCGGTAAACAGTCTAGAGGGCGAAAATAACGCACCTATAAACCCGGGATCCTACCAGTCCTGGTTCCTAAATTACAGGGAACTAAATGAGTAGGGTTCCACAGTAATTTAGGAACCAGCACCAGGCTGCAGGGCCAGTCTTGTTTTTAAATATAGGGGGAAAAAAATTACATAGGGGTCCCCCTATATTTAAAACCAGCACTGGACCCAAACTGACTGGGGTGTAATGCCACAGCCTGGAGACCCTTTCACCAGGGATCCATGGCCAAAGCATTAACACCCCATGCTGAGGATCTCAAGGGAGGTGGGGCTCCCCCCAAAAAAGGTCCCCCTCTCCCAAAATCCCAGGCTTGGTCTGAAGCCCAGGGATCTTCCCCGCACATCTGGTGTAGTGGGTACATGTTATGGTCAGAGGGTCTGTTTGATTTGACCTCATTTGAGGACAGCTTTGATGGCTGATAGGCATGGAATACTTATAGCCTAGAGACTACAGGTGAGGCACTGCTTTTGGGCTGTTGAAGCAGTTTTGAGGGCTGATAGTGGCCTGAGGGCCTGAAGCAAGATGCAGCCTTTGGGCTGATGAAGCATCCTTAAGGGCTGATAGGGGCAGCCTTGAGGGCTGATTTGCTTTAGCTGATAGTGGCCTGAGGACCTGAAGCAAGAGGCAGCCTTTGGGCTGATGTGGAAGCCTTGAGTGCTTGTTTGATTTAGTTGGTAGTGGCCTGAGGGCCTGGAGCAAGATGCAGCCTTTTGGCTGGTGAAGCAGCCTTGAGGGCTGATTTGCCTTGGCAATTTGTGACCTGGGGTCCCAGGGTTGGATGTAGCCTTTGGGCTGATGAGTCTTAGAAGGTTTGTAGCTTAAAGATGTAGTGATGCTACCAATGTTGCCAAGTTGACACTGACAGTGGTGTGCGGGAATGTGCACTGGAGATGCTGAGTTGCTACCAGTGTCACCAGAATGACACTAGCAATGGTGCCCTGGTTTGCACACAGAGGACACTAAGTAGCTACCAGTGCTGCCGGGATAACACTGGCGACGGTGTGCTGATTTGCACACAGAGGACTCTGAGTAGCTACCAGTGCCACAGGGATGACACTGACAATGGTGCACTGGTTTGCACACTGGGTATGCTAAGCTGCTACCAATGCTGCCGGGATAACACTGGTGACGGTGCACTAGCTTGCATACTGGGAATGCTAAGTTGCTGCCAATGTCACTGGAATGACACTGGCAATTCAGGAGGTAGAAGCACACCATGCTACCAAGATGACACTAGCAACACGAGCAGGTGGAATTCAGGGTGTGCCGTCTGGATGGTATAACTGGCAGGAGAGAAACACAGTAAACTAGCTCAGGAACTCGACTGGAATCAGGAGACTGGAACCACCGAAAGTACAAGAAACTCTATCACTGGCATGGAGTGAAGGACTGGCTGCAATTTAAAAAATACAGAGCCCAATCCGAGCACGCCCTGTAAGCCTCCCTAATGACAGACTCATGCACCTGGCCTGTGCACACAGAAAAGTTAATCAATTAGTGTGTTGCTGATATTGTACTGAGACAGAGAGCAATTACTGAACAAATGAGATCAGCACACAGACAGACAGGAATGAAATGCTGTGTCTCAGTAGCAACAAAAATTATCTGCTTAACCGCAGATCCTAACGGTAACCCCCCTTGATGAGGGGTTAAGGAACCCCTAGACTTTGGTTTGTTTGGAAAGTCCTCGAAAAATCTTCTCCTCAGGATAGGAGTGTGTAATGACTTCCAGTATCAAGGAGCACTCCTTTGGTCCGTGTCCCTTCCAGTGAATGAGAGACTGGAGACAGTCCTTGGAATGACTAGAGGCTTGCAGAAGAGACAGATAAACTTTCCTCCAGATGGATTATAATCTGGAAACAGATGAGGATGAAGGGCCTGAACTCAGTGCAGACTCAAAAGAATTGCTCCTGTGATGAATTCTGAAAATGCAGAAGAACGGAGACATTGAAGATGTTGAATGGCAAGAATTGTTATAAGCAAATTCCGCAAATGGCAAGAGAGACATCCAGTTAATCTGACATTTAGCAATAAAACAATGAAGGTACTGCTCCAGTGACTGATTGGCCCGCTCTGTCTGTCCATTGGACTGCAGATGTTATCCTGACAGACTGACCTTGATGCCGAGATCCACACAGAAGCACCTGAATAATCTGACCACAAACTGGGTACCATGATCAGAAATTATGTCCAAAGGAAGCCCGTGTGTTCTAAAGACATGTTGCACAAAAAGACCTGCCAGTTCTTTGGCTGATGGTAATTTGCCAAGAGGGATGAAATGCACCATTTTGAAGAACCTGTCGACAATGGTCCAGTTGACTGTACAATGAGCAGAAGGCGGGAGTTCTACCACAAAGTCCATTGTGATGTGTGTCCATGACTTGAGAGGAGTAGATAAAGGACACAACAGACATGTAGGATAAGTACGGATAGTCTTGTTCTTTGCACAGACATTGCAAGCTGCCACAAACTCTCAAAAATCTTGAGGCATGGGCTGCCACCAAACTGAGCGCGACAGAAGTTCTAAAGTCCTGGTGATACCTGGAAGACCTCCAGCCTTGGAGGAGTGGAAATCTTTAAGGATTGCTTTGCAGGATCTCTCTGGAAAGAAAACAAAGCCATGGGGCATTTCTGGTGGAGCCTCCAATTGACATAGTTTGAGAGAATCTGCCAAAGTTCATGGCAAAGTGAATCCGAGCAGAGGGAATGATGGTCTCCTCTTGATCAGCTGGACAATGTTCATCAGAAAAACTACATGAGAGGGCATCTGCCTCCATGTTATTAGACCCAGGCTGAAAGGAGATGGTGAAGTTGAATTGGGTGAAGAACAGAGCCCATCACACTTGTCTGGCATTCAACCTTTTGGCAGACTCAATATATTCCAGATTCTTATGATCTGTGAGTACCGATACAACATGGTTAGCCCCCGCTAACCAGTGGTGCCAATCTTCGAAGGCCGACTTGATATCCAGAAGTTCCCGACTGCCCACATCATAATTCCTTTCAGCTGCCTGGAAAAGAAAGCACAAGGATGCAATTTATTGTCCCTCATATCCCTTTGAGAAAGTATGGCTCCTACACTGACCTCAGAAGCGTCCACTTCAACTATGAAACGCAGGTGATGGAGGACTGGTGCACCCACAAAAGCCATCTTGAGCTGTCTGAATGCTCGCACAGCTCTGGGAGACAATTACAGACATCCAATCCTTTCTTGGTCAGGTCCACTATGGGAGAGACAATAGTGGAGAAGGATTTGATAAATCAGCGATAATAATTAGTGAAGCCCAGAAATCGCTGAATGGCCTTCAGAGACATGGGCTGTTCTTAATCCAAGACCACCTTTAGTTTATTCGGATCCATGGAAAATCCCTGAGATGTGATCACATAACCCAGAAAGGATATTTCTTCCACTTCAAACTCGAACTTTTCCAATTTGGCATAAAGGTTATTCTTCAGGAGTCTTTGTAGTATCATTCTCATGTGCGGATTATGTTGTTCCATGGAGTTGGAAAAAATGAGGATATCATCCAAGTAAACTACAGCGAAGACTTCCAGAAAATCTCTCAAGATTTCGTTTATGAAGTCCTGGAAGACAGCTGGGGCGTTGGACAGACCAAATGGCATAACTAAATATTTGAAATGCCCCAAGTGCGTGTTGACTGCCGTCATCCTCTCATCACCTTCACAGATGCGGAAGAGGTTATAAGCTCCGCATAGATCAATCTTGGAAAAGATAGATGCCCATCGTAACTGATAAAACAGGACTGAGATCAAGGGCAGAGGGTAGGCATTCTTCACGGTTAAGACCCCGAAAGTCTATGTAAGACCGGAGGGATCCATCCTTTTTTTGAACAAAAAAGAAACCAGCCCCCATGGGAGACTTGGATGGTTATATAAATCCTTTCATCAGGGCATCCTCAATATATTCATGCATATCTCTATCTTCAGGAACAGACACGGCATAGTGTGAGGTTCTGGTTTTGTTGTGGACCCGGGGTGGTATTAAGAGCAGACACTGAAGCAGATTTAAAGGAAAATGTTGATCTTTTAATGAGTGGTTTAGTAGACATGGATATAGCAAAACAAAAGTCTAGATATAGCACTAAAGTGCACTTGGGAACTGTAGTGAGGCAATGGGAAAAAGTCAAGGTAGTGACAGACAGGAGACAGTCCAGTATTCCAGGTTTTTTGAGGTTGAAGTGAGGTGCAGGCTGGGGGAATAATATCCAGAGAAATGCAAGTGGAAGCAAGGTGCAGGGTAAACAGAAGACACAGGTACTCAGGCAAGTGGGAGGTAAATGGAGGATGCAGGGAAATCCAGTGGGGTTGGAGTAGGTAAGGTGAAGCAGGCTTAGGCAGCGATTCCAGAAGGCAGGTATGTGAGCACAGGAACTCTCTCTCAGCTATCGCTGAGAAACACGTTGCACTGGCTATGAAAGTGAGTTCTTGACTTCCTTAAATACCCAGTGCCGCGCCGTGACAGGCCAGAGAAAGAGCATGTGACACAGCAGGATTGGGTGACTAGGTCACATGGCCGGAGGCAAGATGGCGGTGCCCATGCCAGAGCGGAACGGAAGCACCGCCAGGCCTAACCAGCCCAGAATGACAACATGCCCGCACAGGACCAAGCACAGCCAATGCACCCCACCAGACACCAGCACCACCACCAGACACCCCTCGTCACAGCATCCTCAAAGGTATCACCCATTGACCACCATGCCAACAAACCCTGTTCATGACAATACCCCCCCCCTTATGGGTGGCCACAGGGCACTCACCAGACTTTTCAGGATGGGCAGCATGGAATTTCCTGACGAGTGCGGGAGCATGAATGTCCCGGGCATCGTTCCAACAGCATTCTTCCAGGCCGTAACCCCTCCAATCCAGAAGGTACTGCAGTCGACCCCGGCGGAAATGAGAATCCAGAACCTGGGAGACCTTGAATTCCACACCTCTTTCTTTCTGGACACGAGGGGAAACAGGGAGAACTTTGCGGAACTTGTTCAGGATTAAGGGTTTGAGTAAGGAAATATGAAGAGTTAGGAACTTTAAAGTATGAGGGCAGCTGAAGGCAATAAGCCACAGGATTTATTACTTCGGTGATGGAGAAAGGTACGATGAAATGTGGCGCAAACTTCATCGATGGTACTCTGAGCTGTAGGTTCCGGGTAGATTACCAAACCTGGTCTCCAACTTGCATGCAAGGCACCTTCCTTCGCTTTTTATCTGCCTGAAGTTTGTATTGAGAGGACGCCTTCTTCAAGTCAGCACGCACTTGAGCCCATATTGACGTAAATACTGTATCATCCACTACTGGCACATCAAAGAGAGGCAGGCTTTGGAACTCAGGTACTTGAGGGTGGAGACCGTAAACAACCTGGAATGGAGTTTGATTTGTGGAAGAATGATAGAAGGTATTATGAGTGAATTCAGCCCAGGGCAGCAAATCAAACCAATTGTCTTGAGTTGATGACATGAAGATTGTAAGGAATGTCTCAAGGTCCTGGTTAACTCTCTCTGTAGATTCATTGCTTTGTGGATGATAGGCTGTGGTGAAGTTGAGCTTCACTTGCACAATAGAACACAGCTCTCCAGAATCTTGCCACAAATTGAGCACCACGATCTGAGACTATTTCGTCAGGAAGTCTGTGTAGATGAAATATGTGTTAGATGAACAGATGAGCCAAATCTGAAGCAGTAGGCAGTTTCTTTAAAGGTATATAATGGACCATTTTCGAAAATCAATCTACCACGGCCCAGATGGTGGTGTAACCCTGAGAGCTTGGCAAATCTGTTACAAAGTCCATGGAGATATGCGCCAATGGACGTGATGTAATGGGCAGAGGCAACAACTCACCAGCTGGGGCTTGATGCGAAGATTTATGCTGAGCACATGGGGTACATGAAGAGACAAACTCCAACACATAAGCTTTCATCGATGGCCCCCAGTAGGCTCTTTTTAAAAGTTCCAGAGTCTTCCGAGTACCAGAATGACCTGCAAAGCGGAGTGAGCCCAGGTGAGGAGCTGCTTCCTTAACTCCGGGGTCACAAAGGTTTTCCCAGTAGGGGGCTGTAATTGTATGGAAGCAAACACCCTTGACTCCAGCATGGGCTTACTGCGTAGAATTTCAGAATTGTTATTACAGGAGAAGGATCTAGACAGAGCATCTGCTTTCTGGTTAAGGGCTCCAGAACAGAAGGTCAGAGTAAACTGGAAATGAGCGAAGAATATTGCCCATTGGGCCAGACGAGGACTCACACACTGGATATTTTTGAGGAAGAGGAGGTTCCTATGGTCGGTGAAGACAGTGAAAGGAAACTTGGCCCCTTCCAACAGGTATCTCCACTCCTTTAGTGCTAACTTCACCGCCAAGAGTTCTTGTTCCCCAGTAGCATAGTTCTTTTCAGCAGGAGAAAATTTCTTGGAAAAAAAACCACATGGGTGAATTCGGTTGTCTTCATAACGTTGGGACAGGACAGCTCCCACTGCCTCTGATGATGCATCATCCTGCAATAAAAAAGGTTTATCCAGATCTGGTTGTCGTAAGACTGGAGCAGAAATAAAAGCCTGTTTTAGAAGCTGGAAGGCAGTCTCTGCCTCAGGTGACTATAGGGCAGGATTAGCGTCTTTATGGGTCAGGGCGGTAATGGGAGCCAATAATGACAAGAATCCCTTGATAAAGCATCTATAGTAGTTGGCAAACCCAAGCAGTCTCTGGATGGCTTTCAAAGTTTGAGGTCGGGACCAATCCAAAATTGCTTGCACCTTCTTGGGGTCCATTTCTAGACTGGAGCCAGAGATGACATAACCAATGAATGGCTCACTGGGTACACCAAAGACACATTTCTCCAGTTTGCAGTAGAGGTGATTTTTCCTCAGATGGGATAGTAGTTCCTTTGCATGTTTATGATGTTCTTCTAGAGATGACGAGAAAATCAATATATCGTCCAGACAGACACACACTGAAACATATAATAAGTCCTGGAAAATTTCATTAACAAAGCCTTGAAAGACAGCAGGGGCATTGCAAAATCCAAAACGCATCACAAGGTATTCAAAATGTCCATCTCTGGTATTAAATGCAGTCTTCCACTCATCACCTGCACAGATACGAATGAGATTATAGACCCCTTGTAGATCTAACTTAGAGAATATGATGGATCCCTTGACTCTGTCGAATAAATCTGTGATTTATGGAAGTGGGTATCGATTCTTGACTGTTATATCGTTAAGGACCCAGTAGTCTATACATGGTCGTAAGCCACCGTCCTTTTTGGCAACAAATGAGAACCCATCTCTGGCAGGAGAGGTGGAAGGATGAATGAACCCTTTCTCCAAATTCTCCTGGATGTATTCAGAAATAGCTTTGGTCTCTGGCAAGGATAAAGGATAGGTACGACCATGAGGAGGCATCTTGTCAGGCAACAAATTGATTGTACAATCCCATTCTCTGTGAGGAGTTAAGACATTTGCCTGTTATTCGGAAAATACATCAATAAACATTTGATACTCCTTATGAATTGCTGGAGGTACTAATGAGACTGTTTTCCTCACAGGTCATATCTTGGGAAGACAGGATTTCTGACAGTCAACTCCCCATGAAAGAATTTCATTGAGAACCAGTCTATCCTGGGATTGTGCTGGCGTAACCAGGGTAGCCCCAAAATGATTTATTGGGAGGCCTCAGGTATCACTAAGAATTTTAGAGACTCAGAATGAAGTGCTCCAATATGGACTAGTACTGGCTGAGTTTCCTTGGTGACAACTCCGTTAGCCAGAAGCCATCCTTCTACAGCGGTCAGGGAAATTGAGTAATCGAGGGATGAACAAGGAGTCCATAGTTTGTCAACTAAGCTGGAGGTCATGAAGTTTCTGGCTGCTCCAGAATCTTGTAAAGCAGTAGCGAAGACAGGTTTTGACTTGAGATCTATGGCTAAGATCAATACGAAATCTTTAGAATTTGGGGACGGGCTTATTACTCCTAACTTGATGTCCCCAGGGTCAGTTAGGAACGGGTGTCCCAATTTATGGGAACAAGAGGCCACCAGGTGACCCGAGTCTCCACAGTATAGGCAGAGGTTTTATAATATCCTTCTGTGACGTTCTTCTTTGGAGAGATGGGTATGATTCACCTGCATGGGCTCTTCATCAATAGAAGGAGGGGATGGACGGGTAGTAGAGGGAGGAGTAAATGACCTTTGCCGGTCAGTTCTATGCTTCTCAGCCTGACATTCTCTGAAGCATAGATCAATCTTCTTACAGAGAGAAATCATATCGTTTAGGTTAGTATGAAGCTCATGGGTGACCAGATCATCCTTCAGTCGGTCAGAAAGTCCATACCAAAAGGCTGAGGTGAGGGCATCCTCATTCCTCTTGAGCTCTGATGCCAAAATCTGAAACTGTACGGCAAACTGGCTGACAGGATGGGTTCCTTGTTTCAGTGTATTAATACTAGATGAGGCTGATACAGTACGTCCAGGCTCATCAAAAATCCTCCTGAATGATGCTACAAAGTCTTTATAGTTATCCAGCAGGGAATCTGAATGCTCCCAGAGTGGGGAAGCCCAATCTAAGGCTGGGCCGGACAACAGAGACACGATGTAGGCCACTTTAGTTCTTGCAGTGGGAAAATTATCAGACTGTAAGGTGAAGTGTATATCACACTGATTCAGGAACCCACAACAAAGCTTGGAGTCACTGTCAAATCTACTTGGCATAGGAAGGTGTTACCAAGGAGATGCCCTGTAACCTGTATTTTCAGGCACAGAAGCAGGTGTTACTATTGTTACACTAGGGGTGAATAAAGAAGTTTGCAGATTATCCTGTTGTTTAGTAATTTCTTGCAGGAATTGAGCCATTTGGTGCTGCATAGCTTCCAGGTTTTCCAAACGGCCTGCAATACACTGGAATAATTTCTCTCCAAACTCCTGTTCTGTGGCTGAGTCCATGGGGCCAGTGCAAACTGTGAGGTTCCGGTTTTGTTGTGGACCCGGGGTGGTATTAGGAGCAGTCACTGAAGCAGATTTAAAGGAAAAGGTGGAACTTTTAATGAGTGGTTTAGTAGACATGGATATGGCAAAACAAAAGTCTAGATATAGCATTAAAATGCACTTGGGAACTGTAGTGAGGCAATGGCAAAAAGTCCAGACAGGAGACAGTCCAGTATACCAGGTTTTGTGAGGCTGAAGTGAGGTGCAGGCTGAGGGAATAATATCCAGAGGAATGCAAGTGGAGGCAAGGTGCAGGGTAACAGAAGACTCTGGTACTCAGGCAAGGGGGAGGTAAATGGAGGATGCTGGGAAATCCAGCAGGGTTGTAGTAGGTAAGGTGAAGCAGGCGCCATGCCGGAGCGGAACAGAGGCACCGCCAGGCCTAACCAGCCCAGAATGACAACATGCCCGTATAGGTCCACGCACAGCCAAAGCACCCTGCCAGACACCAGCACCACCGCCAGATGCTCCTCACCACAGCGTCCTCACAGGCATCACCCATCGACCGCCATGCCAAGAAACCCTGGTCGTGACACATAGAGACTACCCTTAAGAAGTCTGGTATTAGGTACAAACTCAAAGGCACAATCGAAAGCACGATGAGGTGGTAGAACATTGGCTTTTTTCTTGGAGAAAACCTCTGCCAGGTCATGGTAGGGAGCAGGAATCCTGGGAGCTTCAATGGGAATGAGTGTGGCCAGACGAACCGGATGAGAGAAACAATGCAAGCAACAGGAGGACCCCCATTGTAGAACTTCTCCAGACTGCCAGTGGATGATTGTGTTGTGTTTACATAACCATTGTAGGCCCAGAACAAAGGGAGCCAATGGACATGGAAGAAAAGAAACGACAGAGTCTCCTGATGCAGTACTCCAACGGTCAACTGTAAGGGTGACATCCGGAAGGAGATAGGCACAGAAGAGTGACTCCTGCCATCAAGACCAACAACCATGATTGGATTCTTCAGGGGTTCAGGGAGAAGTCCCAAGGTCTCAAAGAATGCTTGGTCCATGAAATTCTCAGTGGCCCCGCTATCGATAAAGGCAGAGACTGAAACCTGGCCCACTGAGGATTTTGAGCAAGATAGGAAATAGAACAGAATTCCTGGGAGAGATGGATGCAATGCCTAGATGATTCTCTCCACTATCATCTAGACCTTGTCTTTTCCTGACTTAACAGGACAGAATTGTGCCATATGTCCTTCACTTCCGCAGTGCATGCGCAGTCCCAGTGTGCACCTTCTCCGTCTCTCTTCAGTAGGAAGATGGAAAGCTCCCAATTGCATTTAATTCCTCTTGCTCTGAGACAGGAACCCAAAGAGGTGAATGGGGAGCTTGAGATGGCAATCTTTTCCAGCCTGCGCTCATAGAGACGTCGATCTATGTATATAGACAGACCCATGAGATCATCCAAAGTGCTTGAGGAGGGATGTAGCATTGGAATGTCCTTGATCTGATAACCCTGATCTGAGCTGGCTCCGCAGCTCAGGGTCATTCCACCCAGAATCCACAGCCCACTTCTGGAACTTGGTACAGCATTCTTCCACTGCTCGGCTCTCCTGCCTCAGAGACCGGAGACTAGCCTCTGCCAGAGTTAATTTGTCTAGATCATCATACAGCAGTCTGAGAGCAGCGAAAAAAAGAGTTCATGGTCTGAAGAGACACAGAGCTGGGAGGAAGACTGAATGCCCAAGTCTGCGGGTCACCCTGCAGGAGGGAAATGATAATGCCTACTTGTTGGACCTCAGATCCTGAGGATAGAGGCCTAAGCTTAAAATAAAGTTTGCAACTCTCGCTAAAGTTAACAAAGACCTTTCGATTTCGAGAAAAATGGTCGGTCAGATTCAGTTTGGGCTTGTGACCAATGGGGCAAATGGGTGCTGCCCATGTCTCTTCAACCTTAAGGGAAAGTTCCTGAACCCTCTGGGTCAGCACCTGAATCTGGGCTGCCAGAATTTGCATCGGATTCTGTCCGGGTTCCATGACTAACTTCTAGTTGTGGCCGGTGATAATGTTATGGTCAGAGGGTCTGTTTTGATTTGATCTAATTTGAGGATAGCCTTGAGGGCTGATAGGCATGGAATACTTATAGCTTAGAGGCTAAAGGTGAGGAACTGCATTTGGGCTGTTGAAGCAGCCTTGAGGGCTAATAGTGGCCTGAGTGCCTGGAGCAAGATGCAGCCTTTGGGCTGATGAAGCAGCCTTGAGGACTGATAGAGGCAGCCTTTATGGGCTGATTTGATTTATCTGATAGTGGTCTGAGGACCTGAGACAAGAGGCAGCCTTTGGGATGGTGGGGCAGCCTTGAGGGCTGGTTTGCTTTAGCTGGTATTGGCAGCAGGCCTGGAGCAAGATGCAGCATTTTGGCTGGTGAAGCAGCCTTGAGGGCTGATTTGCCTTGGAAAGTTGTGATCTGGGGCCCCAGGGTTGGATGCAGCCTTTAGGCTGATGAATCTTAGATGGTGGTAGCTTAAATACTTAGCGATGCCACCAATGTCACCGAGTTGACACTGGCGGTGGTGCGCTGGAATGTGTACTGGAGACACTGAGTTGCTACCAGTGCAGCTGGGATGACATTGGCGGTGGTGCGCTGGTTTGTCCACAGAGGACGCTGAGTAGGTACCAGTGCCGCAGGGATGACACTGGCGATGGAGCGCTGGCTTGCGCACTGGGAATGCTAAGTTGCTTCCAATGCCGCCGGGATGATACTGGTGATTCAGGAGGTAGAAGCACACCATGCAGCCAAGATGACACTAGCAACACGAGCAGGTGGAATGCAGGATGTGCCACCTGTATGGTATAAACGGCAGGAGAAAATAACAGTAAACTAGCTCAGGAACTCGACTGGCATCAGGAGACTGGAACAACCACAAGTATGAGAAACTCTATCCCCGGCATGGAGTGAAGGATTGGCTGCAATTTAACAGATACAGAGCCAAATCCGAGCATGTCCTGTAAGCCTCCCTAATGACAGACTCCGGCACCTGGCCTGTGCACCCAGACAAGATAATCAATTATTGTGCAGCTGATATAGTATAGAGACAGAGAGCAATTACTGAACACATGAGATCAGCACACAGACAGACAGGAATGAAATGCAGTGTCTCAGTCGCAACAAAAATAATCTGCTTAACCGCAGATCCTAACAGTATGGGGGTAATAAAGTGTTAAATAATTGTAAACTATTGTATTTTACAGTGGAACTACAGGTGCCAGCATGCCTGCCCTTTCGCAGTTGTGAAACTATAAGTACCAGCAGGCAGCCAGCACCCGTACCCCCACTGTAAAATAAATAGTTAAACAAAGACAGCACACACACACCGTATATAGTAAAAATGTATTACATACACCTATCCTTTTCACACATACTTACCTGCTGCCAGATGTTTCTGTCCCCAAGTAAAAATCCATATGGAGTACCTGCAATAGAGATCCTATACTCACCTCCATCCTCGCACTGGTCTCTGTAGGATTCTGGGGTCTTTGCAAAACAAGAAAATGAATTATACGAACCAGACGGACAAATATTGTTATGTGTGTTGTCACACATACCAATACCTTGTGAATGCCAGCTGATGGGATGTCATGGGAAATCCCAAGGCCTGCCAGCCAATCAGAGGCACTTTACATATAGTGGTCGCTCATTGGCTGGAACCCACGTGTACCCAGCCAATGAGCGTCCGCTATATGTGAAGTGGCCTCTGATTGGCTGGCGAAATGGGGATTGTTTCCTCAATGGAAGCACCACATTAGTGGAAGATACTGGGTACCCGCTGGATCCCCGCCTACCTCCATGCTCAGGAACTGGTTTTAAGTAGCTGGCAGGTGCTGCTGCTCCAGAGACTAGTTGCCAACACTAGTCTCTGCATCATACACACTTTCATAATGGTTGGCTGATCGTGGTCAGGTCTCCTGATTTTTAAGTATGTTTAAAAATCATTTGACCAAGTGACCAGGATCTGCTTAACCCATCAGTTGGATGAGGGTATTCACTTGTCCGTTGTTGGAACAATTGGTTGGTTGGAGGTTGGATTGAGTGCAGATTGCACAAGTGTGTACCCAGTTTTAGTGTTGGCTGGTTAGTGATTTAAAAATGTCTCTCCCCTGCCTGTCAGTAGAGAACGATGGTGCTTGCTGCCCAAGCCTACCAGCTGTTGCTAGGTTGCAATCCTGTTCCCTAGAGCATAGATGCCTGCAAACTATAGTTGTGTGCTGCCTCTCAATCACCAATGACTCCCAATGCTCTTGCTGCTATCCCAGTGATGGCCGTGCTTCCTTTCTCAGCAAGACTCCCATTCTCTTCTTCTGCCTCTTTAAAATGGGGTCTGACATAATTTAATTCTCTGCTTCACGGGTGTCCTGGGGGTATGATCTCCAGCACCCTAGGCTATAATGCACTGGTCACAGCTAGCAGCTTCACTTCCCCTCTCTCTCCACCCCTAAGGCCCGGCCAGCCAGCAGCTCCACTTCCCCTCTCACTCCACCCCTGAGGACCGGCCAGCCAGCAGCTCCACTTCCCCTCTCACTCCACCTCTGAGGCCCGGCCAGCCAGCAGCTCCACTTCCCCTCTATCTCCACCCCTGAGGCCCGGCCAGCCAGCAGCTCCACTTCCCCTCTCTCTCCACCCCTGAGGCCCGGCCAGCCAGCAGCTCCACTTCCCCTCTCTCTCCACCCTTGAGGCCCGGCCAGCCAGCAGCTCCACTTCCCCTCTCTCTCCACCCCTGAGGCCCGGCCAGCCAGCAGCTCCACTTCCCCTCTCTCTCCACCCCTGAGGCCCGGCCAGCCAGCAGCTCCACTTCCCCTCTCTCTCCACCCCTGAGGCCCGGCCAGCCAGCAGCTCCACTTCCCCTCTCTCTCCACCCCTGAGGCCCGGCCAGGCAGCAGCTCCACTTCCCCTCTCTCTCCACCCTTGAGGCCCGGCCAGCCAGCAGCTCCACTTCCCCTCTCTCTCCACCCCTGAGGCCCAGCCAGCCAGCAGCTCCACTTCCCCTCTCTCTCCACCCCTGAGGCCCGGACAGCCAGCAGCTCCACTTGCCCACTCTTTCCACCCCAAAATAGGTGATTACTGGGTGCAGGTGTATAAATTCATGTGACTAAGGTCTTGCTCATGTGGCCAGGCACTGTAAGATCATATTGTATAATTTCTGCTAACTGCGAGTCCATTATTGGTTATAGTGATGATATTTATCAGTAACTATATAGAACCAGCATATTACAGATCACTTATAAATAAACACAAATATAGGAATAAAACAGTCTATAATTATAATTAAAGACTATAGGATATACATGAGCATAGTACTGTACACGATAAGTATTTAGACAATGGACCTAATTCAGACCCGGTTGATAGCAAACGTCTGCTCGTTGCTGCCAATGTTTGCTAATCTGCACATAGCCGGATTAAAGGCAGGGCGACAGGGACGGTCGTCCAGGGGCCCCCACACATAGGGGGCCCCCACACCCTGTCCCCTGCCACTACCGCCCTTCTATTCCGAAAACCGGCGGAGTACAGCATTTAGCTGTCTCCGCCCAGGTCCTCCTCGGCAGTCACCGGTGACTGCAGGCGGGCAGCGATCACTGACCACTTTGGATCAGAGCGCAGTGCTGCTTCGGAAAGCGGGCAGGCTGCGCGGTGAGGCTGTGCGGCACTGCAGGCGTGACGTCAAAGGTCGTGCTGCGCAGCCCCACGCCAGCTGCATCTGAAGACCGCGGATGTGAAAATACAGGACCTGCAGCTGCTGCACTGGGTCTGCTGCTGTGTGATTGCCCTGGCGTGGAGCCTGGAATGTGAGTCAAATAATGTTTTTTTTATATGTGTGGTGGTGCTACTGGTTGCGGGGTTGGGCAGGCACAATATTAAATGAAAAAAAAAAAATATATATAGTGTGTATGTGTTGTGTGTGTGTGTGTATTTATTTGTGTATATATATATATATATATATATATATATATATTGTGTATGTATATACTGTATATATGTATGTATATGTGTGTATAATGTGTGTGTGTGTATGTATATATAATATATATATATATATATATATATACAAATAATTTGGATCACTGATAGGGCCCCCGGTCAAGTTTGTTGCCCAGGGGCCCCCACAGACCTTAATCCGGCCCTGAATCTGCGCATTCGTGCGCGAACTACTTCTAGCGATCGGGAACCGCTCGCTCGCCACGCAAAGACAGCCCAATGTAATGAGTGACAGGAGAGGCCATTTGAAGGAGGTAACAGGGGCAGGACAGTAATAACAGGGGAGTGGAGGTGCAAACGCAGGCGTGCCTGAGTGCTTAAACTTCATTTCAGTGGTGTGCATAATTAACAGGCAGCGTCATAGTACACATCACCAGGCTGGTTTTTACACTGAAGACCTTGCAGTGCTTGCGGTAGGGTACAGTCAACCACTAGCGCTACGATCGCACCTGATGGTTCTTGATGTACCAATGTTTAAAGACACTTCTTGGAGATGACGTGTGCTAGTGGGCGTCTCAAAGCACGCTAATGGGTGTCTACATATACAAAGTGGTCTCTCGCCAAGACATAGTGGTCGTGCTTATGCCCTGCCGAGTGATAGACTTCCATGCCATCACTTAGCCGAATTTACATACGCAGGGAGTGAGCGGCTGCATCTAGCGACCGGGTCTGAATCAGGCCCAATGTGTACAAGGTGACAGATCTGTATCAGGCCTTAATCTTCTGTTTCTCCAACTAATCAGCAAGTTTCTTTGTTCACAGATATGGATGAAAATTTCAGGAACCATCTTACAAGATACATATCTGACGTTATGGGAGATATTTTGCATCACTGTAAAATTGACACCAGTGGGAAAGAAATTTCCTGTGCCGATTTGGGCATAAAACTGAAGGTCTGTTCTTAATGATGGATGCTGAGTGGAAATATAGGGCCTGATTCAGCATGGATGGCTACGGCGATAGTGTATGCAGTCGGACGATTATTGCGTACTGCGCATGCATCGCAGTGAGCATGTGTGAGTTAGCATTGCGATTGCTCTGCAATCACCTATAGAGATACAAAGCCATCGCAGAGTGAGTGACATCAGGTCGGCGTTTGGGGGTGGTGACGGGGGAATGGTCGGAAAAACGCAGGCATGGCTGTCTGTTTGAACACCGTTACCTGGGCGTGCATAAATTAGCCACTGCGACGGCACACGCAGCTTGAGTACTTACTGCGTGCGATGAGGTTAGTAATTTCTGAGTAAGGTCAGACTTGTGTAATTGGGTGTGAGGGGCAGATGATAATCAATGGTACCGATGTATACGCAGGACTGCAAGGTAATACAGAAGTGAGATAGCGGTTGTGGGCGTCTCTATGCTGGCTGTGCTGTAGCTGATGTTACTGATGTGTACGCAGGACTGTGAGGTATTACAGATGTGAGATAGCAGTAGTGGGTGTCTATGCTGGCTGTGCTGTGGCTGATGTTACAGATGTATACACAGGACTGTGAGGTATTACAGATGTGAGATAGCAGTAGTGGGTGTCTCTATGCTGGCTGAGCTGTGGCTGATGTTACAGATGTATACACAGGACTGTGAGGTATAACAGATGTGAGATAGCAGTAGTGGGCGTCTCTTTGCTGGCTGTGCTGTGGCTGATGTTACAGATGTATACACAGGACTGTGAGATATTACAGATGTGAGATAGCAGTAGTGGGTGTCTATGCTGGCTGTGCTGTGGTTGATGTTACAGATGTATACACAGGACTGTGAGGTATTACAGATGTGAGAAAGCAGTAGTGGGCGTCTCTATGCTGGCTGAGCTGTGGCTGATGTTACAGATGTATACACAGGACTGTGAGATATTACAGATGTGAGATTGCAGTAGTGGGGTCTCTATGATGGCTGAGCTGTGGCTGATGTTACAGATGTATACACAGGACTGTGAGGTATTACAGATGTGAGATAGCAGTAGTGGGTATCTCTGTGCTGGCTGTGCTGTGGCTGATGTTATAGATGTATACACAGGACTGTGAGGTATTACAGATGTGAGATAGCAGTAGTGGGTGTCTCTATGCTGGCTGAGCTGTGGCTGATGTTACAGATGTATACACAGGACTGTGAGGTATTACAGATGTGAGATAGCAGTAGTGGATGTCTCTATGCTGGCTGTGCTGTGGCTGATGTTACAGATGTATACACAGGACTGTGAGGTATTACAGATGTGAGATAGCAGTAGTGGGTGTCTATACTGGCTGAGCTGTGGCTGATGTTACAGATGTATACACAGGACTGTGAGGTATTACAGATGTGAGATAGCAGTAGTGGGTGTCTCTATGCTGGCTGAGCTGTGGCTGATGTTACAGATGTATACACAGGACTGTGAGGTATTACAGATGTGAGATAGCAGTAGTGGGTGTCTCTATGCTGGCTGAGCTGTGGCTGATGTTACAGATGTATACACAGGACTGTGAGGTATTACAGATGTGAGATAGCAGTAGTGGGGTCTCTATGCTGGCTGAGCTGTGGCTGATGTTACAGATGTATACACAGGACTGTGAGGTATTACAGATGTGAGAAAGCAGTAGTGGGGTCTCTATGCTGGCTGAGCTGTGGCTGATGTTACAGATGTATACACAGGACTGTGAGGTATTACAGATGTGAGAAAGCAGTAGTGGGGTCTCTATGCTGGCTGAGCTGTGGTTGATGTTACAGATGTATACACAGGACTGTGAGATATTACAGATGTGAGATAGCAGTAGTGGGTGTCTCTATGCTGGCTGAGCTGTGACTGATGTTACAGATGTATACACAGGACTGTGAGGTATTACAGATGTGAGATAGCAGTAGTGGGTGTCTCTATGCTGGCTGTGCTGTGGTTGATGTTACAGATGTATACACAGGACTGTGAGATATTACAGATGTGAGATAGCAGTAGTGGGTGTCTCTATGCTGGCTGTACTGTGGTTGATGTTACAGATGTATACACAGGACTGTGAGGTATTACAGATGTGAGAAAGCAGTAGTGGGTGTCTCTATGCTGGCTGTGCTGTGACTGATGTTACAGATGTATACACAGGACTGTGAGATATTACAGATGTGAGAAAGCAGTAGTGGGTGTCTCTATGCTGGCTGTGCTGTGGCTGATGTTACAGATGTATACACAGGACTGTGAGGTATTACAGATGTGAGATAGCAGTAGAAGGTGTCTCTATGCTGGCTGAGCTGTGGCTGGTGTTACAGATGTATACACAGGACTGTGAGGTATTACAGATGTGAGATAGCAGTAGTGGGCGTCTCTATGCTGGCTGTGCTGTGGCTGATGTTACTGATGTGTACGCAGGACTGCAAGGTATTGCTGATGTGAGATAGCGGTAGTGGTCGTCTCTATGCTGGCAGTGCAATGGCATTGCGATAGCATTCATTAGCATATTTTCACAGCAGATCTGCATGCGTAATCGCAGTGGCGATCACAATAGTGATAGTCCCATAGTCCAATATAAGCGAGTGTTTGAGGAATGTTGTGTTTAAATGGGTTTAAATAAATAATAAATTAAAACATGAAGTGGGAAATACATATTGCAGAGGGGATGCAATTAAGATGCCGGCGGACGGTATCCCGGACATCTATTTAGCGACACTGGAATCCCGACGGTCGTCAGAATGCCAACGCCACTATCTCAAAGAGATCAGGATACCGAAGGTCGGCATCCCAAAGCTAAGTATGCAGGCAATATGAGGGTTAGGCACTGACTGGGGAGGGTTAGGCTGCGGGGAGGGGGGTTAGGGCTAGGCACCACTGAGGGAGGGTTAGGGGGGAGAGGAGAAGGGTTAGTATACTTACGAGCCAGTTGGGTTCTGGTGGCATCCCGTGCACTGTCTATTCATACTGATTCCATTGCAGACATACTGTCACTGTTCACTGTCTTTAAATCACAGTATTAGGGGGAGATGTGACATTTTCTCCATCTCTCTGGATGGTTTGCTAGATCTCCCACTTACAGAGTATCAATCTTTTAATTGTCTGCTCCCTTTCCCCTTGTAACTGTAACTCCCCCCATGACTTGCACCACTGACTTCTGGCAACATATACTGTTTGCAAATATATGAATAAGCGCCAAGCCAATCGTCAAGGCTCCTCTATACTGGCGCCAGTATAGAGGAGCCTTGACGATTGGCCTGGCGCTTATTCATATATTTGCAAATGTGTGTGACTAATACCTCTAAATCTCTATTATCATGTAGGATTTAAGTATTGTTTTTGCTGCAGTGTGCTGGGGGGCAAATCTCTCCTTTTTTCTGTGTTCAGTGTAAACCCCGCCCTTTACAAGCACCTGTGTTATGCAATTAAGCTGATTTGAGCAACTACCATTTTTTTTTTTTTGCAACATATACTGTTTACTTGGAGAATATGGCAACTTTAACTTACGTTAAAAATGTACAGGCATGGTTTGTCTAATGAGCCAGTGGTTTGTATAGTCATTGAAATATATGATAAATTATACTTCATTGACAATACCAACTACTTAGACATCATGGGCCTGCTGGCACCTGTAGTCCCACTGTGAAAAAAAAATAATAACAGGTCACGGATACTGACTGTGGTAAGCACACTTCAAATGTACCTGCTCCTTGGATGTGCTCAGTCCCCTTCTCCATGTAGTAGTCTACTATTCTTGGTAAATTTGAAAAATTCTGTAACCCGATCCCATATGGACATACTGTTACACTGCACTCAAAGTGACAGTTCCCATGTGGGTCACTGTTATTGGGGTTTAGGGGGATATGCTGATTGGTTAAGAGCCTGATGCTCTTTGCCTATCAGCGGATGCTGCCATAGAAACTGTTAGCTAATCACTGGCCTCACTAATACCACTTTCACATTGCAAACCTGGCTCTGACCCAGATTTTGAACATGGGTCCACGTTTGCTGCGACTCGGGTCAGACCCCATTCACACTGCACCTTCGACTAGGGTTATTCCCGGGTTGACCCTGTTCACACTGATCCCGGGTCAGCCCTGTAAAACCCTATGGATGTCATTAAAAATTTACTTTTTTAGGCTCACAAAGATAAGATGACAAAAGAGAACACAAGTGAGGGGTGGGGACTACCCACAGCACTGCAGGAATCATGGCTGATGGATTACCACTGTGTAGCACTGAGTTCATGAGTGTTTGTGCTATACTCCTATTTGATTTAGCCAGTGAGAGCATGAAGCAGCTTCTGGCAGCATAGTGTACAGGTCACTTCTTCACCACTCCAATTAGCCATCACTGTAGTGACAGTAGGTATTAATCCCTTGAGACTACCTCTGCTGTTGTCTGCAGTGTGCTGCCTGTGTGTCTGGCTGCTGACATGAAGTGGGACCCAGGAACATCCAATCAGCTTTGTTTGCTATGTACAGATTGTCACAGCCCACCGACGAGACCCCAGAATCAGACCCCAGCACTTACCTTTGTGGGTCCTGTCCCGCCGCGCTCTCCGGCTCCCGCGCGGTGCTGCTGTCCTCTCCATCGGGTCCCGCTGTCTTCATTCCACCATGCTGACTCCCACTGACTGCTCCAGCTCCAGTACTCACATGCTGGAAACACCATCCTCCGGTCCATGGGCGCAGCCATCTTGGGTTTGCCCATGTGACTCCACTGCCACCAATGAGGATGCTTCGCCTTCTCTCTCAGCCTACCAGCACCCTGCATTCCCTATAAAAGGATCCCTGCTGACACAAGTTGCCAGAGCAACAAGTCCCTTACTCTAAATGTGAGCCTCCCCACTGAGCTCCATAGGTGCTGCCACCATTATCATATGGCTCCCTAGCCACACCAAGCAGCCTGTGCTGCCACCATTCTCATATGGCTCCCCAGCCTCACCAAGCAGCCCATGCTGCCACCATTCTCATATGGCTCCCTAGCCGCACCAAGCAGCCTGTGCTGCCACCATTCACATATGGCTCCCCAGCCTCACCAAGCAGCCCATGCTGCCACCATTCTCATATGGCTCCCCAGCCGCACCAAGCAGCCCATGCTGCCACCATTCACATTTGGCTCCCCAGCCTCACCAAGCAGCCCATGCTGCCACCATTCTCATATGGCTCCCTAGCCGCACCAAGCAGCCTGTGCTGCCACCATTCTCATATGGCTCCCTAGCCGCACCAAGCAGCCCGTGCTGCCACCATTCACATTTGGCTCCCCAGCCTCACCAAGCAGCCCGTGCTGCCACCATTCTCATATGGCTCCCTAGCCGCACCAAGCAGCCCATGCTGCCACCATTCTCATATGGCTCCCTAGCTGCACCAAGCAGCTCATGCTGCCACCATTCTCATACGGCTCCCCAGCCGCACCAAGCAGCCTGTGCTGCCACCATTCTCATATGGCTCCCTAGCCGCACCAAGCAGCCCGTGCTGCCACCATTCTCATATGGCTCCCTAGCCACACCAAGCAGCCTGTGCTGCCACCATTCTCATATGGCTCCCTAGCCACACCAAATAGCCCGTGCTCCCACCATTCTCATATGGCTCCCTAGCCACACCAAGTAGCTACCAAGCTACCACCAATCACCTTACGGCTACCCAGCTGCATCAAGCAGCTTCCATGCTACCACCATCCTCCTTATGGCTTCCCAACCACAACTAGTAGCTTCTGTGCTATCACCAATCACCTTACGGCTACCCAGCCGCATCAAGTAGCTTCCGTGCTACCACCAACCACCCTACGGCTGCCCAGCCGCATCAAGTAGCTTCCGTGCTACCACCATCCTTCTTATGGCTTCCAGCCACAACTAGTAGCTCCCGTGCTACCACCAATCCCCTTACGGCTATCCGGCCGCACCAAGTAGCTCCCGTGCTACCACCGTTCTCCATATGGCTTCCCAGCTGCATCAAGTAGTCTCCGTATTATACCAACCCTCTACCAGTCTTCTGCACCCTCTCATGCGGAGAAACTTCATCAAACCAAGTCTCCTCCAGAGAGCATCTGAGTTGAGTAATACAGGTCCAAGGCCCAGCCAAAATCCCACTACTGTGACACAGGTTTAGATAACCCAGTTTGGGCCTGTTCACATTGCACTTCAACCCAGCTTGTTCCAGTGTTCAACTCTGGTTGATTGCAGGGTTGAAATGCAGAGTCACCGGACCCGCCAAGTTTTCTGTTGACACGTTCACACTGTACCTCGACCCGGCAATATACCGGGTTACATTTGCGATGTGAAAGGGGTATAATTGTTTAAATAAATTGGTATAGCAGGAAATCATCATCCTTTCAGTTTCTAGGTAGTGTACCATCCCAGCTCTGTATGGATTGGCTCTCTTGATTCAAGAAAATGTCCTGCATGGTCTATGATGGTGTTTCCTAACATTTTTAAGTACAATTCAGTTTTGTATATATTTTTTTCTAACAACAACAACAACATTATTTATGTAAACTTTGTAGTAGAAAATGAAGTAAATAGGTACAAAAGATGTTAACCACATGGGAGGTTGCACCTAATGTCCAAAAATCGAATATTTTACCATTTAAAAAGTGTCTGCCCAGCCTCATGGAGCACTTTACTAAATAAAAATTCCTATTGCTATTTTTGTCACATTACACTTCTACAAAACAATTCCGACTGTAAGTGTAATTGTGCCTTAGGGCCTGATTCAGAGCCGGACGCTCTGACCAGAGCGCTCGCTCTGAATCAGGGCCCTCCTACCTGTTTTAGGAGCGTCCTCATGGATGCTCGCATAGCTGTGGGTTACCACCCACAGCTTATGCGAGCGTCCATGATGGAGGTCGGGATGGTCCTGACCATCCCGACCATCGGACTTGCGACAGAGACCCTGTGGTAGGGTCGCCCAGCCACAAGCCCTGGAGTGATTTTGGCTCTATCAGAGCCAAAATCACTCCCACTGACATCACTAGTGATGTCAGTGGGGCTGGCTTCAGACGGTAGGCGTTCCCATGGGAACGCCTCCGTCTGGCCGCCACGCCCCCGGCACGCCCACCAAAGGGGGCGTGCTGTCACTCACCATCGACAGCATGCCCCCTTTGGTACGAGACCCGGAGCGACAGCTTGGCTGTCGCAGTCCGGGTCTCGCGCATGCGCACGACGGAGCTCCCTCCGTCGTGTGCATGCACAGTGGGGAACATCGACCCGCTTGCGAGTGTACTGTCGCTCGCGAGTGGGTCTGAATGACCCCCTTAGTACGGTATGCAGTCAGGAAGCCGACAGTCAAAATGCTGGGTTAGGCTAGGGGAAGAAGAGGTTAGGGTTAGGCACCCCCAGTGGGAGGTTAGGTTTAGGCACCCCCCAGGAGGGTTAGGTTTAGGGTGCAGGGAGGGGGGGTTAGGTTTAGGCACCCCTGGGGGAGATTAGGGTTATGCACTTGGGGGTAGGTTAGGTTTAGTCACCCCTAAAGGAGGGTTAGGGGGGGAAGGTTAGGGATAGATTAGATACTTACCATGTCGGGATCTAGTCCTGTCGAGCTTCCAGCTTCGGTATTGCATTCTTACCAATCCCCTTAGTACAGCATATTATCTCACAATGCAGCACAAAAGTAAAATAGGAACCAGTGGCAACATCAGTTTGACCATACAAATATTACATTACAAAATGAAACAGTTGTATCAGTAAGCAAAATGCAACTATGCAAATGTTCTTGGCATACAACACTGATGCCAGTGCCCGAATAGAACACATGCTGAACACGCACTGTAAAAAAAAATAATATATATATATACCCAATGCACTGAACTAGAAATAACAATTATCTTATATAATAATGATAATAATAACAATGTTATGTTTATAGCACATTTCTCCTAATAGGAATCAAAGTGCTTCACAATTGCATTTACAGCACAAAATACAAAGCAATCTTAAAAAGGGACATTAGTGTAATGTGTGACCAGGAAAGTCTTGAGTCTATTTTTGAAGGACTGGAGGCTTCACAAACTGTACGAGGAAGTAAATTCCAAAGATTCGGAGACACATAGGTGAAAGCTTGACCCCCATATGATTTCCGGGAGATTCTAGCTACTGCTAATAGTCCTTCATCAATGAATTGCAATGAGTGGGGCAGTAAGGGATCAGAAGCTGCTTTAAGTACATTGGAACCTGGTAATATAGGGTTTTCAAAGTCAGTAAGCCTAATATTATAAATGATTCATCATCTTACAGGCAGCCAGTGGGGGGAGTAGATAATGGGTGTTATGTGGCCAGAATGGGGCTGGTTGGTTAATTGCCAGGCAGTTGCATTTTGTACCATCTTAAAACGGTGCAATTATTTTGCTGGGAGACGTCAGGTAGAGGTCATTGCAGTAGTCTAGGCATGATTATGTAAATACATGTATGACTCTAGGCAGATCTTCTGAGGGAATTATGTGCTTGATTCTGGCTATGTTCCTCAGATGAAAGAATGAGGATTGGATTGTGACTGATTCCCAATGGTGGAAAAAAAACTGTTTTTTTGCATTAATGTTTAAATGAAAAGAAAATTGGGTCCTGCTTGTTATATTAATGCTGTAAAACATTGCTATGTGTTAGATACCATGATCAATCACATTTTAATGCTTTCTAACATTATCAATCCAAAGTTTTTACTGTTATGTATTTGACATCTTTCCATAAAACCAATTTCAGACTAAACTTAATTAAAACATGCAAAAGCACTTTTCATGGAAACACACAAACACAAAAAAAAAGAAATTAAGTATTAGAACTGGAAATGTCGCTGGCATTAAACATTTTTAATAAAAACACTAGTCTAGAGGCTTTTTTAGTTCCCAGTGTGTTTCGAAGCTTCAAATGAACTAAAACTGAAAGAAAAAAAAATATTTCTACACTAGCTGAAGATACTTGAGCAGTCAGAAGTTGTTCAGTAATGGGAAATACATTATGGTTAACTTTTTTCAATTGCGATTTTTTTTGCTCATCCACCATTCATAAGATGACACTTAAATTTACTAAGATAGGAGTTCTTTTTAAGAAGTGATGTTGCCCATAGCAACCAATTAAATTCCAGGTATTTTCTTTTAGAAGGTGCTAGACAAATGAGAAGTAGAATCTGATTGTTTGCTACGGGCAACATCACTTCTTAAATAGAACTCCCATCTTAGTAAATTTACCCCTAAGTCTTTCTTTCTACCACTCATCTCAATAGGACTGAAGGTTTTGATTTGATATACAAAGGGAAACATGGAGATTAAACCATGAGGAGTGTCTCTGTGTATTGCTTGTTTTATGTGTTGTTGTTTACACTTTAAGATTGAGAATGTTAGCTGTGTTTTTTCTCCTGTCCTATGGGATTGATAGGGGAGAAGTATAAGCTTGATGCAGGGCAGATTTAGCACCTCTCTTATCTGGTTCACCCTCCCTATATCTTTATAGTGTGTGTGATTTACTGCATTGGTTCAGCTTACTCCGATAAAGACAACAAACAACAAGAATTTGGAATAATACCAGTCACAGAATGTTTTTTTTTTAAACCCATTTGTTTTAAACCACCCAAACTGTATAAGTGTCACACTACTATTCCGGACAACACCAAGATTCCGCACATGTTCATTGTACCAGAAGCAAGTCCAACTCAGATCCTGCCCCTCAGTGGTACCTGAAGTCTCTAATGCAATCCAAGGGCATCAGGTACCACATGGAGTTCCTAGAAAGCAGGAAGTGTGCAGTCAGGTGAATGGAACCTACTAATGCATACAGGGTTATGGTTCATTTCTCTTAGGGGAAAATAGACAGTTCATGAATGAAAGATAATGATGTGGGTTTAGTTTATTATTATTATTATTATTATTATTATTATTATTATCATCCTTTAATTATATGGTGTCACAAGGGTTCCGCAGCACCTAACAAAGTGCATAAACAATTGAGCAGAACAAAAGAACAGTGACTGACAGTACAATACAATGAAGGACAATTACATGGTATATAAGTATTGCTGCAACAGCGATCATAACACTTGAATACTCTAAGTAGCACATGGCAGAAGTAAATTGTTAGTTGACGTAAATAATAGTAAGGGAGGGGAAAGTACATTGGGAAGAGGGTCCTGCATGTGGGAGCTTACATTCTAAAGTATTGAAAGTTTGAAGAATAATTATTGGAACGTTATACCAGTATGTCTAATGAGAGTTTATTATTGGATCCGGTCAATATCCCGACTAAGGGGATGCTGGAGCTTAGAATAGCAGCACTGGAATCCTGACCTCTGTCAGAATCCTGGCACTGACATCCCGACCACGGACATACCGAAGGTAAGTAGCGGGTTTAGGGGGGGGGTTAGGGTTAGTCACTAGGGGGAGGCTCAGAGATAGGTTTAGGGTGCAGAGAGGGGGAGGTTATATTTAGGCACTAAGGGAGGGAGATTTGGTTTAGGAAGTGGGTAAGGTAGGGTAGGGAGAGGGGGAGGGTTAGGGTACCCACCGACAGGTGTTGGTATCCTAATACTGTCAGGATGCTGGCATCGGGATTTTGAGCACCATTATCCTGTACCCAACCCTTTATTAAATTGAGTTTGAAAATCATGTCTTTATTTTGTTCCAGGATTTTGTCAGTGTGCTGCAGAATAAACATTACAGCTTTGGATCCCCTATGAAGGTAATAATGTGGTAGATTTTAGTAACATATGTTCATGATTTGACCACTGGGGGTGCTATTTCAGTCTCTTGCTGTCTGAATACAGTATAATTATAGCATTACAGAGGAGTAAGTTTGGTTGGGGCTTATTCCTGTGTACAGAGATGCAGATCAGGATGACATATGGCTTTGTAGAGATGTTTTCTTAATAGTAACATAAAGTGAAGATAACTGGAGTAACGTGTATTACTATTATTACCAGTTACTCATGTAGCACCAGTGTATCACCTTGAAATTTACAATTTAGAAGACAAAAGTAGTAAAACTAGACTAGGAAATAACAGACAGACATGTAGGTAAGAGGACCCTGCTCACAGGCTTACACTCTATAGAACGGATGCTGTCACTGATGATGAAACACACCGTAGAAATATAACATTTCATGCTACACATTATTATACTACACACAAGCACACACCACCTTATTACACATGTCTAATTATCTTACTTATGTCATGTCTGATCATCTGTACAATATGGTTTGGTTGTCTCTCCAGTTGTACTATTCACTTGAAAATCAGAAGAACTTGAATGACAACAAAAAGGAATTCCAGGAATTCATAATAAATGAGGTAAAGTAGCTGCGGCTGGTATATACAGTAATATACACTCCCCTGAACATATCCCTTATTCTAACTTACTTCTATATCCAATTATTGACACCACTTACCCTGCTACGTCAAAACTTATCACCCTCTCTTCCTTGTTTGGCCTCTCTCAATCAACCATTCATCCTCCTACAACATTGTCTTCTCCTTCGAGTTGGTCTTCACTCAGCTCTGTGCTGTATCTGACTACAACTCCCACCTCACTCTCTTTCTGACCACCTCCTCTCCTTCAGCTATTCCTATCCCTCTCTCTCAAAAGTTCTCTCTTACAACACAGAACATTGACATTCTGGATTACTCCAGTTTCTCCTCCTTGGTCTCTCATTTCTTCACCATCTCTATCATCTCTTGTCCTAATGGGCTGTCTCCCTCTAAAACCATACCCTAACTACCTTTGGCGCTACTGCCTCATCTGCCACTATTAGCTCTGCCCTTGTCTCTACTGCCTAATCTGCAACTATTAACATAGGATGGTCCCCTCCTCAAACCTTGGCAATCCACTCTGGCATGATTTTTTTCAAAAATTATCTTACTCCTCTAAGCACCTCTCGAGAAATTTGCCATCTCACTGACTTTATCTACTTCAAATTTGTTCTCTCTTTATTCTCTCTATACAGTAGCAATGTTCTCTCAATTTCTAAGAAGTCTTACTTTAAATCTCTCATCTACTCCCAATGCTCCAAACCTCTATATCTCCCCTTCCCTTCTTCTCCCCTCCATCCTCTGTGAACTTGATTTTGTCTATCACTTTATCTTCAGAATCACCTGGTTCACCTCCATCCTCTCCGCACACTCTCTCCTTGACCCTCCTTAATCCTCATCAATTTGGTTTCTAACTACTCTTTTCAACTGAAGCTGCCCTCGCTAAAGTCGCTACTGATCCTTCTTCAGCTCAAGGTGGAATTTGATACCATTAAGAACTCATTCTACTACTTCAAATGATCCACTCTAATGACCTCAATGACACTGGGCCTGATTATTTTAAGATATAAAATGCTCCTTCAAGCTAAACCGCTCTGAAACTGTAAAGTTAGAATATCACCCCCACCAAGGTCACCTCTCCTTTCTCCAACACCATTGACAATACTTAAACAACTCTTTTACACACCAAATTCAGTCATCCTCCAGGTCTCCTAATATTTTAAGGATCAGCATTTTTCATAACCTGTAATCTACTAAAACCATCATGCATGCTCTCATATTCTTACATTTTTATCACTGTAATCCATATCTCATTGGCCTACCAATCTTTTGCTTCCAACTACAGTCTAGTCATAACTCTGCTGCCATCATTATTTTCCTCTCTATTAGGAGCACCTTTGTTCCTCCTTCTGCCAAACACTCAAGTGGCTTTCTTTCCCTCTCAGAACCTAATTAAAATTCTCCTTCAATGCCCTTAACCAATTCTCACCTCTATATTTTTCCCACAACCTGCTCCTTCCCTACGGGAAGGAGTCCCGAGTTGCAAAGACCCCTTCGCCCCAGTGCGGCACCTTCCGCTGGACTCCAGGGCTCTTGTATGCCTGTCCGACCTGTAGGTCACACATGCGCATTAGTTACACTGCTCTGAAATTATGCAGTGGAACGTTCCGGGGAGACAGCTGATTTTCGGATCAGCTATTTCTGCACCAGAGCAATGATGAACTGCTGCGGCACTCGCATTGAGTAATTATGTAAATTATCGGTGTTCGGACCCTGCTAAGTAACATGATGAATAGAGCCCCTAGTGTGTTCACAAGTTATTATGTGTGAGCCTGACCTGCCTCCTTCATCCATTTTTGCACCCTTTGCCAATGTAGGGATGAGCAGCACAAGTCATGAATTTGCTGACCTGGACAGTGAGAATGCTACAGTAGAAGTGCGGCAGGATGAGGGTGATATTTGTGTAACTGACGCATACGCTAATGAGGATATTGATGATAAGGATGCTGATTATGAGGATGTTGATGATGAGGATGTTGTTTGTGTAAGTGAGGCACCAGTGGAATCAGTTCTTGCTTATGATAAGAAGCAGGCCATTGTCATGTCTGGGCAAAACAAAAAAAATCCACCCATTATAGTATGTGTGGAATTATTTTTACCCAAATCCGGACATGGCAATTGTCTTGCCATCTGTAGATTTTGTAAAGTCACAGTAAGTAGAGGTGTGACCTTTAACCTCTAGGACACCGGTTCTCAAACTCGGTACTCAGGACCCCAAACAGTGCATATTTTCCAGGTATCCTCACAGAATCACAAATTAAATAATTATCTCCACCTGTGGATCTTTTAAAATGTATCAGTGAGTAATGAGTACACCTCTGCACCTGCTGGGTGACCTGGAAAACGTGACCTGTGTGGGGTCCTGAGGACTGAGTTTGAGAACCACAGATCTAGGAAATTTCTCCCTGATACATCATTTGCAGTGTGTGCATGACATTAATTTGTCAAAATCACAAACTTATACTACAAAAGTAACAACAAGCAGTCCAGAGTCAGCTATCTCCCTTCCCTCTGCTAGATCCAAGCACCTGCAATTGTCACCACCAGCACCTTCATCATTATCCTCAATAATGAGCAAAAGTAGTCTTACATCCAATTTGAAAAGGCTAACTGAGTCCCTATCCAGGAAATCTCAGAAGAATACTTGATTAGCACCCAGGGCCGTAGAGAACCCGATTGGGCCCAGGTGAAGGGGGGGACCCCTTGACAAAAAAAAAACAAAACACTTTTTGCAGCATAGCGGTGCTGCATGCTTGGGAGGGGGCACCCGCCCGGCACTAAGTGAGGGTGGGCATGATCAGTGTGATTGCACCCCCCCACAGCCATATGAGAGTGCTCTGGCTGCTGCAGCAACCGTGAGCATTCTCCCACTGCATCCCTGCAAACGCTGTGTGCTGGGTTGCTATGAGGGAGGGGGGGCAGCCCCTGACCCAGGCCCCTCTAGCAAGACCGGGCCAGGTAAATAGTACCTGGCCCCCCTCCCCCTCTTGGCGCCCCTGGCTAAGCCTGCTGCTGCTGATGTAGGTAGTGGCTCTTTATCCCAGAAGGGGACCAAGAAGACTACTACTAGTAGTAGTTTAAACAAAACAAGACTGTTAAGTATTCCTTTGAAAGAGAAAGCAAGTATGGCAGCTGTTACCCAATCACAGCGAATCAATGACACAAATAACAGCTATGCTAGCATTAGATCTGCATCCATTATCCACCAGCAATGCAGTGGATTTTAGACTATTAATTGAGGTCCTGTGTCCCTGCTACCAAATCCTGTCTAGATTCCACTTAACTAGCAATTCCCAGCCTGTATATGGACATTAAGAAAAACTTAATTAGTGGCCTTCAAAATGCTGTTGTACCCACTGTCCAATTAACCACAGATATGTGGACAAGTGGAAAAGGACAAACTAAAGATTATTTTACTGTGACAGCCCAGTGGTTGTGTGTATTGCCTTTAGGTGCCCATCCACTAGAAGACATCAAAACATCGTTTGTCAGTCTGTGATGTGCCTGCTCGTTCAGTGTAAGCACATCAATCATCTGCAAACATGCTGCACCTGATGTTAACATCAGGTTGTCCAGCATGTTTGCCCATCAATAGATGTTTAAACGACCAGCGGGAGCGTGCATCGCTGGTCATTTTAGATATTTTTCTAAATGATTTGCAAACGATTTGCGAATGATTAATGAACGATTGAACGATAACAATATCATTATCGTTCAATTTAATCATCTAGTGGATGGGCACCTTTAAGCAACATGAACAGCAGCAGCATCCACAAATGCCAGCTCATTTGGAGGCAGGCTACTCTCTGTATCACCAGCTTCAGTAGGAAGAATAATAGACTAAACCTCTTAGAAAAACTCAGGGAAGTTATTGCAAAATGGCTTACCCCACTTGGACATTCCTCAGGGTTTGTGAATTTTGACAACGCCAGAAATATTGTGAGAGCATTACAGCTGGGTGATTTTGAACACGTCCTTTGTTTTGCCCATACAATAAACTTGGTGGTTCAGAATTGATTTTAAAAATTAAAGGGGCATACCAGAGGTGCTGTCTGTGCCCAGAAAAAATTCTGGACATTTTTGGTATTCAGTAATCAGGTGAGGAAAATTGCAGCAACTGCAAGAAGACCATGTGGAGTTACATCCTTTATATGCTTTGGTGAATGTAAAAACAGCAACAAGCCATACAAACCTGAACAACAATCCATGAAAAAGGGAGAATAGGGGGATATACCTTAGTCCAGCACACTGTAGAATACTCTCTATTTTATGCATGCTACTAAAACAATTTGAAGTAGTAACTAATGAAGTGAGTTCAGACACTGGCAGCTTGAGTCAGGTAATTTCCATATAAAATTACTCGAAAAGCAGCTAAAGAAACTGAAGGAGAAAATTGAACGAATTGATTCCGCTAAGTATGTCTGACTTCTTAATTTGATTCACCAGGATGAACGGCTCAAATGGCACATAACACAATGAAATTCTGGAATTCTGTGGTTAGTTGTGGCCTAATGGCCGAAAATGTGTGGCAGCCTTTGGGCCATGGAGGCAGCCTTGAGGGCTAGTGAGTCCCTTTAAGAAAATGTGAACAAGGCGCTGAGATGCTACCAATGTTGCTGAGTTGACACTGGCATTGGTGCATTGCATTGCACACTTGGGATGCTGTGATGCTACCAATGTCGCCGAGTTGACACTGGCGTTGGTGCACCGGATTGTGCACTTGGGATGCTAAGATGCTACCAATGTCGCCGGGTTGACACTGGCATCGGTGCACCAGATTGCGCACTTGAGACGCTGAGATGTGACCAGTGTCGCCGGGATGACACTAGCCGCCAGACGCTGGCCTGCGCCCAAGACAGAGGTGTACTCTGAACCGCTGGGATGACACACTGTGCTGCTTAGATGACTCAAGCAGCACACAGCAGATGGAATGCAGATTGTGGTGCCTGGATGGAACAAACGGCAGTGAATAATACTTAAACTGGACACAGATACTCGACTGAACAAACAGGAGACTGGAATAA
This sequence comes from Taudactylus pleione, assembly GCA_031769625.1. NCBI lineage: Eukaryota > Metazoa > Chordata > Amphibia > Anura > Myobatrachidae > Taudactylus > Taudactylus pleione. The sequence goes on along the minus strand of JAUIMM010000208.1, from coordinate 3,017,978 downwards.
CCAGAAGCACGAGTAAAGCTGGCCATCCACTATACAAATTTTCTGTCAGATATATGTCAAATCTGGCTGGTTGGAATGAAAACCTGGTAATGTATGGGAGTAAATGACAATCGTCCATTTGCTCGCAAACACTGGAAAATACCCAGAAATGGTTGTTCACACAAATTGGTTAAAAAACACAAATGTAACCAATTTGTACAATTTTTTTTGTCCTTTTTCCAGTGTTTAAAACCATATGATCGACTGTCATTTGTTCCCACACATTGCCAGGTTTTCGTTCCAACCAGCCAGATTGGACAGATATCTGACAGAAAATTGTATAGTAGTGGATGGCCAGTTTTACTCTATCACCGACATGGAGTGAAGGGCTTGCTGGAATTTAACAAAAACAGGGCCCAACTTGAACACTACTCATTAATCAGAGACCAGTGCACCTGGGCTGTGCACAGACAGGAGAATCAATCAGCATGCACCTGACACTGCACACAGACAGGCAGTAATTAGTGTAGAGCCTCAGCAGCAATCAAAACATGGACTGCAAACACAGATCCTAACAGGAGGAAGGAGTAGATTCAGGATTCAGCGAACGCTTGCCCGGCATTCACCCCGCACAGCATTGGCAGCGCGGTGGCTTGTGACAACTACTTGGTTTGTTAAACTGTGTATGTCCTTTTTAATATACAAAATACCAAGTACAATTCCATCTTACACCACTTTTCTTTTTATTATGGGCTGTTTGTGTGCATTGATAACAGTCTCTTTTGCATTCACAAACTTTTTTTTGGGCTATTGCTCTTTCGCATTGTACTAATTTGTAAAACATTTTTACCAGAAATAATGTGGTACCCCACAAAATATAAAAACATTAAGAGAATTATGGAGCATATTTAGTATTATTATATATTATTTAGTAAAATATTATAATATGAACAAGGAGATACAAGGCCATGTCTACATTTTAACTTTTTTTAAATGAATGAATCATTCTTTTTAACAGCTTTCCACTACATGCTCTCTTGTGCACCTCTTAAATGTACTACAGGAATGTGTTACCAAATTAGTAAGTAAGAAGGAGGGGGGATAAAATGTCCAGCTTCCCTTGCAATCCTTGTTAGGAATCCTTGGCTATTAACTTTATATTCTTTTATGGTCTTTTCTAGTTTCAGTTTCTGCAAAAATTCTCTGGCAAAGCCACATCTCAATTAAATTTTTTTTAATGAATCAATTGATCATTATTTTTTACCTGCCTTCTACTACATATTACAGCTCCATTTCCTGTACTACCCCAGGTCTCCGGGCTATATCCCCTCATACCCAGACTCTCTGGTGCACCTCATAAATGTACTACAGGGGTGTGTTAGTCAATAAAGAAGGGGGGAGGAGGGGGGTCATATAACCAACTTCTCTTGCAACCCTTGTTAGGAATCTTTGGCTATTAACATAGTATTCTTTTATGGCCTTTTCTCTTCTTAATTGCTACAAAACAGCTCTCGCAAGGCCACATCTCAAATTTTATTTTCTCAATCAATAAATGAATGCTTTACCTGCCTTCCACTACATGCTCCACCTTCATTTTCCTGTACTGCCCTTGAGTCTCTGTCAGATTAATAAAAACATTCTTTCTATGGGGTCATCTAGTTTATAAAACTGCCATCCTGTCTGCCACTGCTGTGCTACAATGTTTCATGAATGTGTTATATTCTTTTAAACTGCTTTGTGTGTTTGTGCTGCTGCTCTGTTTCTTTGTTTAGCCAGTCAACCTTTGTACAATATTGGTGAACAATATTGTGAGCTGTGAGGTGGTCAAAATTAAGTGGAAATTGATGTTAATGATACTCTAGGAACAAAAACCAGCCCAAATTTTATGATTTTAGCTGTTTTGATAACTAAGAAAAAATCCAGATCCCAAACCATTACCCGTGGGTCAACGCACATCTCTAGTTTCTATACATTTCTAAGACCATGCATCTCAATCGTAACTGCGACTCTGTGTGATCACAATCTGGACGCATGCATAGTGCAACTCAAATGTGTGCCTGACATTGGCAGTGCATTCAATTCAGAATGAGGCCCTGTGTGAGCTTCAAATAAATATTCATACTTGTATATTCTGCTTGGATGAAGCAACTCATTGCCCATGTTTGGAGTCACCATTTGAATGTCCAGGCTGCTGTGTTAAGTGTAATTTTTCAGTTGTTCTACCCAGTAACTATTAACGATGTGCGTCGGACCATTTTTGCTGGTTTTGGTTCTAATTTGTTGTACAATTTTGTTTTTTTTCCCCCAAAAAATTACAAAAAAGCTAAATCACATAATTTGAGCCTTTTTAATCCTAGCGTATTATAAACCTCAATAACATTGATTTCCAGTCAATTTTGTCCACCTCACTGCTTACACTATTGTTCACCAACATAGGCCAAAGGCTGGCTGGCCAAACAAAGCAACAGAGCAGCGGCACTCAGGCCCAGCATTAGGGGTGGACTAAAGGGACACCCGTACTGGGCCCAAAGGTCCAGAGGGGCCCTGAGATCCAGATGGGAACTGTAGCCACTGCCGCCCAGCCCCCTTGTAGCCTGGCCTAGGCAGAGCAGGGCTCTTCTAGATGGCTCAGCTGTGGCCCGGCCCAGGCATGACCTTTACATCTGACTGCAACACGAATGCGTGACATCATTAGTCACGTCGCCGCACATCTTCCCTGCCCGGACGGAAGTGGATGAATCCTCGACCAGCCATCAGGTGGTAAGTAGTCGAGGCTCCTGTTAGGGCTGGGGATAGAAGAAGGTGCAGGGGGCCAAGGAAGTGACGGGCTGAGGGCAGAATGTGACAGTGCCTGGTGATTGAGGAAGATGCAGGAGGCTGGATGCAGACAAAAGTGATGGGGGCTGGGGCAGAAGGTGACAGGGGTTGGAAGCAGAGGAAGGTGAAGGGGGCAGAGGAAGATGAAGGAGGCTGGGACAGAGGAAGGTGATGCGGGCTGGGGCATATGGTGATGGGCTGGATGCAGACGAAGGTGATGGTGCCTGGGGATAGAGGAAGGTGTTGGAGGCAGATGGTGACAGGAGTTGGAAACATAGGAAGGCAATAGTGCCTGGGGATCGAAGAAGGCCAAAGAAGCAAAGGAAGGTGATGGGTGGCTGAGGGTAGAAGGTGATAGGGGATGGGGGCTGGGGATTGAGAAAGGTGACAGGGGCTTCTGGACTGAGGATGGTGATGAGAGGCCGAATTTGAGGAAGGTGATGAGGGGCTGAGTACTGTGGATGGCTGCAGACACCATCCATCCTACCCCTGTGGCATCCACAGCACTGACATCAAGAAGACCTTGCAAGAGACTGCAGACGAGAACTACAGCCTGCATCAACAGTGACACAGAGACTTTGTGGTAAGTCATAGTGTATTTTTTACTTTGTTTAAATCAGGGATGGGAAACCTCAGGCCCGGGGGCCGTATAAGGCCCCCTGAATCATTTGGTCTGGCCCTCTGAGCTTTTTTCTGCTAGCCTCATCTGGCTAGCAGGGTATCCTAGAATGGCACCCTGCAGCCAGAATCTATGCAGCAGTGCTGCCTGGAGTGTCCTTAGGATGCTTCAGATGGTCACACCGCTGCCCTTACAGCTCCACAGAGCATCCTCATGATGCTTCGGGCATTGCTGTAATCACCTGCAATTGTGGCCCTTCCCCATGTGATGTCACCATGGAGGGGGCGTGGCCTGCACCGGGACTGCAAATTATGTTATATATATCAAAATGGTCCTCGGCAGAAAAAAAGGTTCCCCATCCTTAATTTAAGGGCTGGCATATCTTTCAGCTTACATTATCATGCTTCACATATCACACATGCAGGGGAGGGATGTGCGGGATCAGGTGTGGTGGCAAGAAGGTGGGGCCGCCAGAGACATCACTGTACCGGGCCCCGAGATTTCTGTTGACGGTCCATTCGAACCATTCGAACCAACTCACAAGTACTTTTCAATAATAAACAATACAACACAGAAATGTACTTAGAATAGTGTGTGGAATATCACAGCTCAAAAGTTTTAGTAGTTAACAAACAGCAAAGGAAAAAAAAACCTTAAACCTAGTGTAAAGTAGCAACAGCAGATGTGGATGCCCCCTACACAAGTGCACATGACCCAACACATGCCTATTCTCAGTGCCCAATCTGTGCAGTGGCAGCATTGTCCTCAATGCGGGAGTGTTGGTGGTATCAGCAATGCAGAAGTGCCGGTAGTGTTGGCAGTGCAGGATTGCCGACAGTATCCTCAGTACGGGGGTGCCGGTGTTGTCGGCAGTGCAGGGGTACCAGCAGTGCAGTAGTACCGGCAATGTTCTGGTGGTGTTGGCAGTGCAGGGGTGCCGGTGGTGTTCTTTGTGCAGGTGTGCCGGCAATGTTCTGGTGGTGTTGGCAGTGCAGGGGTGCCGGTGGTGTCAGCAGTGCTGGGGTGAGAGGGGTGTTTCCATTGTGCGCAGCAGTGTCCTCAGTGTGGTAGGGGCCACCATCTTGCATGCATCCGCTCTATTGAAATCTATGGGGAAGTGCTGATTGGCTGAGAGCCGTGACAGAAGGCTTTCCCAGCCAATCAGTGGTCAGCCCATTAATATCAATAGGACTTTTGAAATTAGCACCGGAGCCAAAATTATGAGATCCAACAGTGTGATCTTGTGGCTTAGTCTCGGATATGGATCTGAGGCAGCCAGGGAGATCTGAGGTTTGGTTAGGTTTGGATTGCAAGGAATTCAAACTGCTCATCTCTAGTTACTATACAACCAGATCACTGCAATACAGCTATTAACTTATGTGCTAAAATTACTTGATGATCTTGTTTTTCAACATTTGTGTCATAGCACAGCTTTATTTAAACTTTACTTTAAAGTCAGAGAGGACGGGGACGGTGGACACAAAGCTCCAGGGGAGAAGACAGGATGCAGTAAGCATTTAACATAGCTTGATAACTTCTGAGGCACTTAACGCTAGGAGCCTATGGCAGTGCAATGGTAGACCTCAGATTTAACGCTACAGGCAGCTCAGTCCAGAAATTCCATTAATACATATCGAGAGGCGGTATGTACTTGGATTTTATGTGCAGGTGAGTTCTTGGAGCCCTTAACTCCAGTTAGTAAATAGACCCCATAATGTGTGTGAGGGCAGTTACCAAACACTTTGCATTATTTCCACCAGAAGCCAACAGACGAAATAACACTTATTTGTAAATTGTTTTCCATACGGAATGGCACTCCCACATTTTTTTGTAAATCTTTTCTTGAACACTAGTTTATTTATTATTATTACAGGTTGAGTCTCCCATATCCAAATATTCCGAAATACAGAATTTTTTTGGCTTGACTGAGAAAATTAAACATTTCATTTTTGATGGTTCAATGTACACAAACTTTGTCTAAGGCACAAATTATTAAAAATACTGTATAAAATTACCTGCAGCCTGTGTGTATAAGGTGTATATAACACATATATGTATTATGTGTGTATATTTGGGTCCCATTCCCAAGACCTTTCATTATAATATGCAATTATTCCAAAATACAGAATATTCCGTTATCCAAAATACCGCTGGTCCCAAGCATTTTGGATATCGGGGACTCAACCTGTATTATTATTATTATTATTATTATTATTATTATTATTATTATTTGCAGGATCGGTCTTGGCAGCCAGGGATTTGGTGAAATCCCCTGTGATTTAAAGCCACGCCCTCTATCACTGGAGAACGTGGTCTATGGTACCAATCATTCATAGTAGGATGCTTTGCAGCTGCTTGCCAGGCAGTCATCAATGCTGTGACTGAACCGGTCTGCAGCTACATGCAGGGAACTTGAGCACACTGCAGTAAGACTTAGCGCAGCAGTGCACTACTGGGTAATATATCTCTGTAGTCTCTGCAGGGGGGGACAGAGTAGAGGGGCATGTGCTGAGCTCTGATTGGAGGAGCCCATCACATGCTCCTCTGAGCCATGAAGATAAGCAGCAGCACAGCCTCATAAGTGTGACTCATTGTGAGGCTGTGACTGCTGCTCTGCTGGCTGCCTGAGGCTACTGTGGCTTTTGGTGAGTACACTGTGCGGGCACTACTTTGTGGCATAATGTGGCAGGGCATTACAGTGTGGCATAATGTGGCAGGGTACTACTGTGTGGCATAATGTGTGGCACTACATTGTGGCATAATGTGTGGGCACTACAGTGTGGCATAATGTGTGTGGCACTTCAGGTGGCAGAATGTGTGGGGCACTTCAGGTGGCAGAATGTGTGGGGCACTACAGTGTAGTATAATGTGGGGGTACTACAGTGTTGTATAATGTGGGGGCACTGTAGTGTGGCATAATGTGTGGGCACTACAGTGGAATAATGTGGGAGGCACTACAGTGTGGTATAATATGGGGGGCACTACAGTTGCATAATGTGTGGAAACTACAGATGGCATAATGTGTGGGCAGTACAGGTAATTTGTAGGCACTACAGTGTGGTATAATATGGGGGGCACTACACTGTGGCATAATTTTGGGGGCACTACACTGTGGCATAATGTTAATACATGTGTAGTGGTCTCATCTACCATAACCAGAATTGCAAGAGTTACTGGGCGGTGCACCACTACTTATCTGAAACATCCATGCTTACTACTACTTCCTTGATCCCCCCATGCTCACCATAACCTATATACACTACCTCCATGACCCCCCCATGCTCACCACTACCTATCTACACTACCTCCCTGACCCCTCCATACTTACCACTACATATCTACACTACCTCCCTGACCCCTCCATACTTACCACTACCTATCTACACTACCTCCCTGACCCCTCCATACTTACCACTACCTCTCTACACTACCTCCTTGACCCCTCCATACTCACCACTACCTATATACACTACCTCCCCGACCCCTCCATACTCTCCACTACCTATATACACTACCTCCCTGACCCCTCCATACTTACCACTACATATCTACACTACCTTACTGACCCCTCGATACTCACCACTACCTATCTACACTACCTCCCTGACACCTCCATACTTCCCACTACATATCTACACTACCTCCCTGACCCCTCCATACTCCACTACCTATATACACTACCTCCCTGACCCCTCCATACTCACCACTACCTATATACACTACCTCCCTGACCCCTCCATACTTACCACAACATATCTACACTACCTCCCTGACACCTCCATACTTACCACTACATATCTACACTACATCCCTGACCCCCCAATGCTCACCACTACCTATCTACACTACCTCCCTGACCCCTCCATACTCACCACTACATATCTACTCTACCTCCCTGACCCCTCCATACTTACCACTACATATCTGTACTACCCTCTGACCCCTCCATACTCACCACTACCTATCTACTCTACCTCCCTGACCCCTCCATACATACCACTACATATCTGTACTACCCCCTGACCCCTCCATAATCACCACTACCTATCTACACTACCTCCCTGACCCCTCCATACTTACCACTACATATCTACTCTACCTCCCTGACCCCTCCATACTTGCCTCTACATATCTGTACTACTTCCCTGACCCCTCCATACATACCACTACATATCTGCACAACCCTCCCTGACCCCTCCATACTCACCAATACCTATCGACACTACCTCCCTGACCCCTCCATACTTACCACTACATATCTACTCTACCTCCCTGATCCCCCCATACTCACCTCTACATATCTACACTACCTCCCTGACCCCCCCATACTCACCACTACATATCTACACTACCTCCCTGACCCCTCCATACTCACCACTACCTATCTGCACTACCTCCCTGACCCCCCCATACTCACCACTACCTATCTGCACTACCTCCCTAACCCCTCCATACTCACCACTACCTATCTACACTACCTCCCTGACCCCTCCATACTCACCACTACATTTCTGCTGTTTGTACTATTCCCCTGGCCTCTCCATACCAAACACTACACTGCCTACATGACCCCTTTATGCCTACCACAACTAACCACTGCTCACACAACTGACTGCCTTGCACAGGAGTAGATATTATATATATATATATATATATATATTTATTCAATGAATAGAGAGAGCACTCACCAGTCTTCAAAACTGTAGACAAACACGTTTTAATGACTCACAACATCAGGACAACAAGTTCAGAAGTCGACGTTTTGGGCCAAGCAGGGGCCTTTGTCAAGAGCAGAACACCACTGCCAAGTGTGTGAAAGTGATAAGCCCTACCAGTTTGCCAAATAGGCTTATAAGTACCAGAGGCCACCTGTATGACCACACCTCCTAATTAGATAAAGGAAACACCATCACTGTTATTAAATGCTCTTAAAGCACTGCAATACTTAAAGTGGATCAACTTACACGCCACTGTCACACATATATAACCATATTGGGACTCCAATTACATTAATCAACAGGATAGCATCACAGTTTCGCTTCATTGGTATCCATTGCAGCCGTCCGGCGTGCGTTCTACCTTGCTGGAACGCAAAACCGGAAGTGACACACCACAATTTTCACATGGGTATTGGGGAGGCCACAATCAGATGCTGCCAGATGGTAAACCTTCTAGCCTCCTAGACACCGCGGTAGCTGTCACAGAAGGCAGCCTTGCAGCCCTCACAGCTCCAACTCTACATACATGGGCTCAAACAGCCCCAAATCATCGCCCCGCCCCCTGCTGTCAATCAGCACACTGCTTGCGTTACATCACTCTCACCAGTGGAACGCAAGCCATTACCATAGTGATCAAATCTCTTCAGACAGGAAGTGTCCATATAGGTGGCCTCAGGACAACTATACAGCAGATCTTCATAATCTGAACATAATAGCATGTAAACATATTATAATAAATATGTATATCGGCATAATTATGCATACATACACATATTCAACAAACAAACATAACATAATTTTTTTTGCCAGCCACACAGTTGACAAAAGATCTTCTTGAAACATAGATTGACCTGCAATTTGGATCATGTGATTTACTTTCTCACATGCCCTTGTGGGTTAATGTATGTGGGGAAATTTCAAGGAGCGGATGACACATCGTTCCTCCATACGCCTTGCCTATACTAATGGCACCTCGGATATGCCTGTGGCGCTACATTTTTTGAAAAAACACCACCAATTGACCACATTGCGCTATATGATTATAGATTGGATCCCACTATTGACCTGAGGTGGTGACAGATGTTTGCAACTTCTTAAAAGAGACGCTAGATGGTTCCATTAAATTGGACACGGTGGCTCCAAAAGGATTAAATTAGATGAATCCACTGAATATCTTTATCTAGCCGATATTATTTTTTCTATCACCCTCAATTGATTAGGGGTGTTTATGTCTGGAAGCTGTATGCAGCTATATGCACCTAGTGGTGCTGAAGTGTTATGTGCCTATGTGTTCCACTGGGGTATTTATAAATATGTTTGTATATGTATGTATATGGGGTTATGTTTGTTTGTTGAATATGTGTATGTATGCATAATTATGCCGATATACATATTTATTATAATATGTTTACATGCTATTATGTTCAGATTATGAAGATCCGCTGTCTAGTTGTCCTAAGGCCACATATATGGACACTTCCTGTCTGAAGAGATTTGATCACTATGGTAATGGCTTGCGTTCCACTGGTGAGAGTGATGGAATGATTGACAGCAGGGGGCGGGGCAATGATTTGGGGCTGTTTGAGTCCATGTATGTAGAGTTGGAGCTGTGAGGGCTGTGAGGTTGCCTTCTGTGACAGCTACCGCTGTCTGGCGGGGCTGTCTGGGTGTCTAGGAGGCTAGAAGGTTTACCATCTGGCAGCATCTGATTGTGGCCTCCCCAATATCCATGTGAAAATCGCGGTGTGTCACTTCCGGTTTTGCGTTCTAGCAAGGTGGAAAACACGCCGGATGGCTGCAATGGATACCAATGAAGCAAAACTGTGATGCTAACCTGTTGATTAATGTAATTGGAGTCCCAAAATGGTTATATATGTGTGACAGTGGCGTGTAGGTTGATCCACTTTAAGTATTGCAGTGCTTTAAGAGCATTTAATAACAGTGATGGTGTTTCCTTTATCTAATTAGGAGGTGTGGTCATACAGGTGGCCTCTGGTACTTATAGGCCTATTTGGCCAACTGGTAGGGCTCATCACTTTTACACTCTTGGCAGTGGTGTTCTGGTCTTGACAAAGGGCCCTGCTTGGCCCAAAACGTCGACTTCTGAACTTGTTGTCCTGATGTTGTGAGTCATTAAAACGTGTTTGTCTACAGTTTTGAAGACTGGTGAGTGCTCTCTCTATTCATTGAATATATTATGGCTACGGGTGGATGGATTCTGCTGGGTAACCTGAGACCTGCACCCTACCAAGCTGGCTGTTCATAATGTGTGAGTGCCATTCTGATTATGGATATATATATATATATATATATATATATATATACACAGCGAGAGAGACAGAGTTTTAAAATATTCTATTTTTAGTATACAAAAGGTAATAAATTATACAAATACTTTTGTGCATTATAGTTGACCACACCCCTCCAGTGACTGGCCACACCCCTTTGTGGGCCTCTATTATTGTGTTCCCCTGTGGTCTCTTCATGTTCTAGTCTGCCACTGATTATTTGTGCTAAACCAGCTTCTTGCTCTTCACTAGACCCCAGCTATATATCGCGTCCTGGAAACTACAACCATTACGTTAAGGATTAAACTCAGTAAAGAGGCTGTTATCCTTCTCAGCAAGTACAAGAGCCGCCTGAAAGGTGATGAAAGGAAGAAGCAGCCGCTTGTGAATGAGTTTGAAACTCTTATGAAGCAAGAACAGGAGAAAGCATGTACCCGGCACACCAAGCGCTATATAAAATGTGCAGCAGCAGGAGCGGGTTCAGTAGCCATTGGTGTGGTTGCAGCTCCGATAGCAGGTTTTGCTGCTGGAGTAGTGGCTGCAGCTGGTGCAATTGGAGGAGGAGTCACACTGGGGTCCATTGCAACAGGTCTGACTGCACAGGGTGTATACCGTCTAAGGAGCATGTTCAGATGGTGAAAAAACGAGAATCCACGGGGTAAATTTACTAATAATCAGTTTTGGTTCTAAACCAAATACAAACAGAACCAACACAGATGGCGTATTGATGTGTAAAAAATGTCTACTTATATCATACAGTGTATTTCAGCTTCAAATGAAATCCGACGTCGATGTCAGTAATTTTTTGCTCCTATATAGTCCCAAGGTTTTGAACTTTCACTTAATCAACGGTAAATAGAAGTTAAGATATACAGTGTACCCCTCCCCAGTTATTCCTGCTTTTGCAGTCACTAAAACCACCATTAATAAATCTGCTATTCTGTACTTGACTATGTGAAAAAATTTGATAGGTGTTCCAATGTTCTAAAGTTGGGTTTATGGGGGGGTTTTTTGTCATCAATTTTGACTTTATTAAATGGTTGGTTTGCCAAAATGACCAAAAACCCCACACTAAACCAGGGCCATAACAACGGTGTGCGAACAGTGCGGCCACATAGAAGGCAGGGCACTTTGGGCAGCACCGTGATCCATGCATATGGCAGCTAGCTACCTCTACTACCACTTGGAGCATGCTGAGTATGCTCTGAGCTATGCTGCACTTACCACAGCTTTGGCGAGTCGGTCTTGGCATTGCCCATTGTCCAGTCCACACTGCTAAGAGTTGGTCTTCTGCTAAAATGGACGCCCCTTGATTTCATACGCAGCTACATGCTGCGCCCGCATTGGTTCCCTGGCTGGAGCACAAGCTCCATACACTCTGCCCCCGCTTTCCTGGCTAATGGCAGCCTAAAGTGCCTATTAGCTGTTGCAAAGAACAGCCTTCTATTTGCGTTCCACGCTATGGAACTCAAATCCAGGAAGCAGGCATCCAGCACATAGAAATTTGACTATGAGGCTCAGCTGCCGCATTACAAACACGGCCTGCCTGAGCTCCTTAAAATAAAAAAATTTAAAAAATTGGTCAGCTGCGTGGATGGATCAGCAGGCAGGGGGGATTTCTAGGTACTCGGAAACCCCCCCTGCATGCACATATGAAGACAATTTATATGGAATTATTCGTAGATTTTCTTTTTTAGTTTTGCATATGATAAATTTGGAATCTGTAACAGATTTCATTTTTAATTATACTGTATCTATGGGCAGACAATGTCTATGGGCAGACAATCTTCTGTCACTCACAATTCAGGACTGACTAGGTAGTAAAGCACACATTTCATTACACAATACAGAAGATGCTTACAGCTTGGGTTATAGTGACATCTAGCAGCTGTGTGTTCTGTATGCACAGTCACAGGACATACAATGCATCTCATCAGCATCACATTTGATGCGGGAGTCAGGGCCATCTCTTCTATTGGGCTTGCCCAAGGGCCTGAAGCATGTAGGGGCCCGCCAACATGCCCCCCTGCAGCCACGGCCAGTTGGTAAATTTGTGATATTTTTAGAAGTCGGCCGCCGATGCACTGTATTCTGATCTAACTTCACCCACCCCATCCCCCCCCTGGTGACGACTACTCATTTCATCCGCCGGCTTCAGACCAGTCAGACAGAGTCTCTCGGCATGTGTGGGAGGTCTAATGGGCATGCAGGAGGGTTTAATTTTATTGACCATTTAAATTTTTTTCCCGTGAATGGGTGGGTAGGAGCCCCAGTGCACTGCTTTGCCCAGGGCCCACTCTGCTGTTAAGACAACCCTGTCGGGAGTGCATTGTTACTTTGATCTAGCGCACTGCTGGGCCTGATACATGAAGAGATGCAAGTGTGAGAATATGTTAATCAATGCATACACACAGCACCCACAGCACAAGATGCAGATGCCCAGCACTACCCAATACTGCCCACTTACCTATACTCAAAGGGTAGTGTCTAAATCCTCTTCACGGAGAGGACCCTGACGTCATCAGCCAGTGTCCAGCATCATTCCCTACCATCCAAGTGTGCATATAGGGGGAATATAACCATGTGGCGAGCGCAGCGAGCCCGCAAAAGGAGCCAACTTTCTTGTTTAAGTGGGGACAACTTACTTGTTAGCTAGCCTTAATGGGCATGAACTGCACATCTGCCCTCACTCACGTCACTTCCAGGTCCCTAGCACGAAGGGGATATAAGCTCTACCCTACTCAAAGGCTGAGTAGTTCTCAATATTGTGAAAACATTGGTGCCATCAAGGGCCATTGAACCCATGCACAATAGAGGTTGAACTGACCTCACGCATGATCTTGGCCACTTCCTGTGTGCATCGAGCAGTCAGCCTGCATATGCCACCACACTGCCTTAGTTATACAGGGCCCCTAAAATGGCATTCACACACACAGACATGCCTGCATTTTCCTGACCCCCCCCTCCCCATCACCATCCCAAATGACACTTCCTGTCAATCAATATCGGAAGGCTGCATATCCTGACCCATTCGCCATGGCTAGTTCACGCACGTGCAAAGCGATGCATACGCATGTGCAGTGCGAAAATATCGGCTGGGTGCGTGCAAATTTTCAACTGCTTTCCTTGCTGAATCAGGCCCTGTACATACCTGCCTACCCTCCCGATTTGGCCGGGAGCCTCCTGAAAATCGGATGCCGCTCCCGGCCTCCCGGAAAGGCAGGCAAGTCTCCTGGCCCCCGGCGACATGTCCGCGCCCCCCCCCCGCGGTTGTAAGTATAATCCCCGGCAGCGGGGGGCCGGTGACTCAATTCACGCTGAATCGCATCATTGTGGCTCTGCCCCCGGGTGCACAATGGCATTAATTGCGGCATTGTGAAGAGTTGGTGGAGCCACGAAGATTTGATCATGCTGTTACGCCCCCATGCTCCACCCCCAATGACTCTTCACTGACCGGCCTTCACCACGTCACACCCCCAGCAGTGTAAGCCCGAGAGCTCCCTCCCGGAAGGAGGGAGCTAAATGTCGGCAAGCCTGGGCCCTGTATCACCAGAGAGCCACAGTGCTGCAATATCTCTCCCTCAGCTTGTCTGGCTGAGACCGGCCGAGTTGTAACAAGATTGTGGTCACTCTGCACTGAGGGGAAAGAGGAACCTGAGCTTTGTCTTATATTAGTGCCAGCACCATAACCTGAGTCTCACACTATGGGAGGATTTATCCTGTCATGTGCAGGCCCCAGACCTCGTGTCAGTATAGGGGGAGCTGGTCTGTCTGATTAGACTGCTCCATATTGTATGACAGATAGAGTAGGAGGAATGAGAGATATCACTGAGATCCCACAATCTGATATCTGCTGCTGTAATTCAGAAATCATCAATTGCTGAGATGGTCATCCTCTAATGCACAGGTTCTCAAACTCTGTCCCCAGGACCCAAACAGTGCATGTTTTCCAGGTATCCTCACAGAATCACAACTGAAATAATTATCTCCACCTGTGGCCGGCGGTTCAATTCCCGACAGCGGCTGCCCGACAAAGAAGGAAATCCCGGTTGTCCTAAAGGTAAGTATTTACTAACCTAACCCCCCTAAACCTAACCCTCCTTAGGGGTGCCTAACCCTAACCTCCGCCCCTGTGCCTAAACCTAACCCCCCCTTCCCCACTGCCTAAACCTAAGTCCTAACCCTAACCTCCCCCCCAGGGGTGCTTAACCCTAACCCTTCCTCCCCCTAGCCTAACCCTAACCTCCCGGGGGGGGTGCATAACCCTAAGTTCCCCCGGGAGCCCTAAACCTAACTCTTCCCCCCCCCCCCACGGCTGTCCGTTGCGCGTCCGGCATCTGCTCGATCAGGATGCCGGGCGCCGGTCTCCAGACGTCGGGCAAATTACAGGCGTCTAGATTTAGACACCTGTCATTCGTCCCTAGTTGGGATAAAGCAGTCTGGAAGCCGGCGGTCGGCATTTAGACCGTCGGGTTCCAGACTAAATCCCCTTTGAGTGACAGGAAGTGACCGTTAGGGGGTGTGATGGGGATTGGTCAATGAAACACAGGCGTTTCAGGTGCGTGCATAAATTAGCCAGTGCGACGGCATACGCAGTGTGATCTCTCACTGCTGCAGGAATTCTAGAAGTTTATATTGAGGTCAGGTCATCCACAACTACTGTATGCGTATGCGTCCGATGTTACTTGATTGTCCTGATGTTTTCGCAGTCTTGCTAGCTATTATGGATGTGAGCAAAGGGAAGGGGTGGCTTAATGTAGTGCTGGGTGTCTGTTTATCTTGCTGCGGTAGCATTGTGATCACATTCATTTGTATAATTTCACAGCAGCCGGGAGTGTACATGTGCAATCTTGAGATCCGTGCTGCATCAGGCCCTGTGTGCGGTGCTGAGGACCGAGTTTGAGAACCACTGCTGTAATACATTGCAGGATTACCAGATTTATTTTTAACTAGAAATGTGCATGGACCCCCGTGTTTTGGTTCTGTATATTTTAGATAAAAAAATAAATTAAAAAAGCAGCTAAAATCATGTAATTTGAACTTGTTGTGACCTGCTTACATGCAGTCCAGATCCGAGTTTGGTTTTGAATCCGAGCTCCGGTCTGACTGCAGCTCTGAACCAGGACTCAGGCCCAAATTCAGAGCCGGACGCTCTGACAGAGCGCTCGCTCTGAATCAGGGCCGGCCTTCTTGTTTTTTAGAGCGGCCCCCTGGCCACTCGCATAGCTGTGGGTGACCACCCACAGCTATAGCGAGCGGCCAAGAAGATGGTCGCGATGGTCAAGACCATCGCGACCATCGCGCTTGCGACAAGACCCTTGTGGTAGGGTCTCATTGCTGCAAGCCCCAGAGCCAAAATCTCTCCAACTGACATCACTCGTGATGTCAGTGGGGCCGTCCCCAAATGGAGGCGTTCATCGACAGCACACCCCCTTTGGTACGAGACCCGGAGCGACAGTTTGCCCATCGCTATCCGGGTCTCATGCATGCGCACGAAGGAGCCGGCTCCGTCGTGCGCATGCGCACTGGGCCACCATCGACTGAATCAGGCCCTCAGTTCAACTCAGAACCCATAAATTCGGTTGTTGTCCGTTCTCTGGGTACCAGGCTTGCTGATCTCTATTTTTAACCTATGAAAGTCATTCACAACTATGCACTAACAATGGAAATGGGATGTTATTAATGAAGATTTATACATCATTACTAAAGAAACTGTACGTGTGCTCTTGTAATCATGTCATTATTATTTATTTATAGGGCCTGATTCAGGTTTGGGATTAGAGTTAAGGTGCCCATACATCTGATCAAAGATCTCGTGATCCTGCAATCAGATAGGAAACGCCGATCCGCCATTCGGAAATGCTGACCGGGGACCATCGATGTTCAGCGATCTGTCGCAGGATACCTGAAATTTCACATGTTACTTTTCACCGTTTTGACAATCACGATAATTTTTTGATCGTGATTGTCATACTATAACTGTGAAATCCAACATGTTGGATTTCTGTGATCCTGCGATGCCGGGTTGCAGCATTGCAGGATCGCGGCAATCCATTGCAGATGGATAGGGGCCTTAAGACAGTGTAAGTAACTGTGTACCTGGACAAATCATGCTGCACTGCAAGGGGTGCAAATACAGATTTTTTTTGCATGCAGGATAAATACTGGCTGCTTCTGCATGTAGCCACAAATGCTGGACAGCTTAATATTTCCACTGCTATTTAGAAGTCAGTTTGGACACCCCCCTTCCCAAATCTACATCTCTCTGCACTTGTAACACCCCCCTGCAGTACAGCATGGTTTTACCAAGATACACAGTTACTGGCTCTATCATACTCTATTCCCAACTCTGAATCATACCCATAGTACCTGTGTAATTACTGCATAACATGTGTTGTGTATGTAATTTGCCTTTTCTGTTACCTTTCTCACTTCTTAATAATAAATAAACTGATAGCACAACTCTGTGTGTATGTAGTTATGTATGTATTTTTGCAGTGGTAGAAGTGGGAATTTTGAAGTGGGGGTATGTAAAATCTAAGGATTTACTCATGCACATGCCAAAGGCAAGTGTGTCGGAAAAGGGGGCTTGGTCACTCAAAAGGTGGCATGTCCTACATCAGTGTAATGTACCACACCATAGTACCCCTTATACACATTATTCCACACACTAGTAGTGCCCCTTATAACAAATTATGCCATGCAGCAGTAGTAGTGGCCCTTATAGATTATACCACACAGTAATACCCCTTACATATTTTGCCACACAGTAATGCCCTTTACAAATTATGCCACTCAGTATTAGTGTCCCATGCACATTATCCCACACAGTACTGCCCCTTATAACACTATGCCCCACAGTAACGCCCCCCTGCAGCCTCTTACTCCCACTTGTGTCCCTTCAGCAGCCTCTCATTTCCCCCTCATGAGCAACCAACAGCAGCCTCCGACCTCCCCTTTATCTGCCAGCAGCAGGTGCGGATTGGGTGCCAGGCCTGGCAGGCTTCCACAGAGAGATGACAGCACAGCAACACTATCAATTCAAATCTGCCACTATCCGCATGTCAATTAGAGCTCACAGTCCAGCAGCCAATCAGAAGATGCTGCTGCTGGGATAGGAGAAGGAGGAAGAGGGGTGTTGGGTAATAGGTATCAGAGGAAAGCTGGGGACAGGAATAGGAAGGGATAAAAGAAGGAGGCTGGGTACCATGTATTAGAGATGGAGGTAAGCCAGGAATAGGAGGAGGGTTGTTTGCATTAGAGGAGTAGTAGGCTGGGACAGGACACAGAATGAAGCCAGGTACTGTCCTGTGTATCATTATTATTATCACCTTTTTATATGGTGCCACAAGGGTTCCAAACTACATAGACAAATAAGTGAACAAGCAACAAGTGACTTACAGTACAATACAATGCAGGACAAGGATAAGGTTTATATACATTGCTGCATTAGTGATTATAACACTCAAATAAGTAACATGGCATAAGCAACTAGGCATTAGGTGCCCAAGTGAGGAGTAGATGACAGCAAGGCTGGACTGCCCATCTGGCACATCTGTAAAATGCCACAAGGGCCTATGGCCAGATGGGCCACTCCTGCTTAGCAGCCGCTGTCCATCCCTGGATGACAGTATAAGTAAGAAGTAGCACAAGAGAGAAGAGGGTTCTGATCATGAGTGCTTACATTCTAAAGGGGCAGATAGAAATCTAGATTTGACACAGATGGGTTAAACAGGGAGGAAGGAGCATAGAGCAGCGGGTTAGGATGAGAGCTGGAAGGCTTTGATGAAGTAGTGGGTCTTGAGAGCCATTTTGAAGATTTGTAGAGAGGTGGAGAGTCTGATAGGAAGAAAGAGAGAGTTGCAGAGGTAAGGAGCAGCACAGGCAAATTCTTGGAGTTGGGAGTGGGAAGAAGTAATCAGTTGGCAAGAGAGGCAGCATGCATTTGTTGAGCAAAAAGGGCGGATGTTAGAGTGAATAAAGAAAAAGTCAGAGATGTAAATGAGAAAGGAATGGGTGAGGCCTTTGTAAATTAGTGTAAGAACCTTGATTTGGGCTTTGAAGGGGAAAGTGAGCCAATGGAGGGCTTGTAGAAGAGGCAAGGTAGATGTAGAACATTTGGAGAGGAAGATAAGGCAAGCAGCTGCATTGAGGACAGATTGGATTGGAGAGAGATGGGAGTCAGTGAGGCCAGATAGGAGGAGGTTACAGTAGTGCAATCTGGAGATAACCAGTTAATAGTTAAGGGATTTAATAGCATCATGGGTGAGAAAGAGTCTGATCTTGGACATATTTTTGAAATGGAAATTGCATGACTGCGAGAGGTGCTGAATGTGTGGTTTTAAGGAGAGGGAAGAGTCCAGGATAACTCCAAGACAGCGCACTTTGGGGCTAGAGGAGATAGTTGTTTAGTCAATTGATAATGAAAATTGTGGGAAATTAAGTTATGAAGGAGGGTGGGGAGATGATCAGCTCAGTCTTGGACCTATTAAGTCGAAGAAAGTGCTGGGAAATCCATGAAGAGATAGCAGAGAGGCAGTTGGAGATACAAGTGAGGAGAGTATCATCAGCATAGAGATGATATTGGAGGTCAAAGGAGCTGATGAACTCACCTAGAGATGAATTATAGAGGGAGAATAATAGAGGTCCAAAAACAGATTGGGGAACACCTACTGTAAGTGGAAGTGGGGGGGGAGAGGAGTCATGAGTGGAAACAGAGAAGGAATGATCAGAGAGCTAGGACAGCCATGAGAGGGCAGGAGAAGAGGGTGGTCCACAGTGTAAAAAGTAGCAGAGAGGTTAAGAAGAATTAGTAGAGAGTAGTGGCCCTCAGATTTGGCAGAATATATGTAATTGCTAACTTTCGTGAGGTAATTTTCAGTGGATTGGAGAGAACAGAAGCCAGACTGAAAAAAGTCAGAGAGGAAATAAAATGAAGTAAGACGGTTGTAAACAACTAGCTCAAGAAGTTTGAAGAACAAATGGGAGCAGGGAGATGGGTTGGTACAATAGTTAGATAAAGTGTTAGGATCAGGGGTAGGTTTTTTAAGAATGGGGGAGACAAGGGTATGTTTGAATGCAGAATGGACAGTGCCAGATGAAAGGGAGAGATTGAGGAGATGGGCAAGTTGGGTTACAGGCAGAGGAAGAAAGGTAGCAAAGGATACGGGCAGGGATAGGCTCAAGGGGGAGGTGTAAAAGGGGAGGTTCAGATGAGGATCATGACTTCCTCTCCAGATACAGGGAAAAAGGATGTCAGAGTTGGTAAGATGGATGGGGAGGAGGTGGTTGAGTAAGGAGGTGGAGGAGTGCTTAGGTTCTGGCGGGAAATCATTTCCTGATGTATGGTGTAAATTTTAGATGTAAAGTAGTTGGCAAAGTCAAGGGCAGAGAGCAAGGATAGGAGGTGAGGAGGGGTTCAGCAGAGAAGGGAGTTTTAAAGTGTTGAAGAGATGCTTGGGGTTTAAGGATTGGGGGAGATATGAGGTTCTTGAAATATGACTGTTTAGAGAGAGAAAAGGTAGCATTGTAGGATGTAATGGAGGAAATCTGCCGTAGAACATGATTTTCTTTACTGTCGCTCATCAGTTAATGAACACTTTTGCAGGTATCTGGTGCATTTCGCATGCCAGTATTGAGGTGTGTATCTGCCGGAGTGAATAGTGATCACCAGAGCAGCAGAGTCAAGAGTAGGGAGGCATTGTATAGAGAAGTGAATTATTCAAAAACGGAAGAGTCACAGTACAGTATGTACAAATAAGAAAATAGTAAACAACGTTACTTGCACTCCAAATGTTCTCAATCGCGAATAATGTTGTTTTCTCAGTGATAGGACTACTCCTATATGTGAACAAAAACAACAGAGAATACCACAATAGTGTATTATTTGTAACACATTAAAAAGTCAGTTGTGATGTTTGAAAGAAAATAAGTGCATGAGTCCAAGAGATCACACTTCAAAAAGACTCCGGTAGGTCACACCTTCAAGTCCCAATCGAAACACCAAACTCATGAAGAATAATAGGTATTGTGGATTCTTACAGGAATGCTTACTTCAAATAAGTTGGTGCAAAGCACATAAAGGTTTCTTTGTTCCCCCATTTACCCACCAGTAGATGATGGGGATAAATAGCTTCCAATCAATTTCCGAAAAATCAGAAAAAATATAATTGCAGTATATAATGTAGGAAAAGTTATTGATAAAAACAAAGGTTTATATGTAGCCGTAGCATATAGATGGAATACTACTAAAGATGGAACCCGGGTATTTTCAGTATAATATATGTATGCCGGCTTTCTTAAACCAATGTATGACACTCTTCTATGCGTTTCCCCGCACTGAGGCATCTTTTTCAAGTAGAGTATCAATATAAATAGGCTAAAAGATAAATTAAATAATATACAATAAGGGTAAGGATACCCCAAACTCACGATAGTATACATATATGATAAAAATACTGTAGAGTGCTCTATAGTTAGACTTAAGTATATTAAATACAATAAACCCAACGTATGTAATAATAACAAATTTAAACAGCAAATTTGAGTAGTTTATCACTCTTTGTAGTAACATTCCTGGATTGCTTTGCTTAGATTCCGGCCATAACGCTGAGCTGTGAAAAACAACCCCCACAATTCCTAGTGTGGCTAAATAGGATATGGTTGCCCAGCAACTGTAACTCCAGGGCCAATGAAAACTAATGCTCACTGTGTATATTGTTTTATCGTGGAACCCGGAAGATGCTGACACCACCAGGACCACGGGTGATCCCCTGCATACTCTGTGTCAGCTGCGGCATCACGTTCAACCCGTTCACGTTCCTACGTGGTGCCCGTATAGCGCAACATTATATCACATCTAGATGACCTCAGAGTCATTACTATGTGTTCAGCCCAGGTCATATGATTGGGCTATCTCGCAGCCATAATTCCTGGTGGCGGGTGTCATGGTAACATGAGGGGATAGCTGAGAGGGGACATCACGCATCCCAGCATCCATTGTGGGACGCAATTTTGCATTCCACCATCTAAAAAAAATGGAAATAGCTTTAAAATCAGAGGCAAAATTTATTAAATAAAAGTAAGTTTACAAATACCCGATATGCATCTTTTTAAACCAGCGCTGCGCCATTTGTTTAAATACAGTTGTTTATGTCTACAGTACAGTATGTGTCTCTATAACCAGACACACTCCATAAAATTGTATAATTATTTCATTAATTCAATAATAAAACAGAATATATAATATTGTAAAAAATTATTGAATATTAAGTTTTTACATTTTATATATATAAAATACTAGCTGAAGTACCCGCCATTGCCCATGTTTAAATCTTCAAGTTATTAAGTTTTATTATGTGATCTTGTCCAAATCCATCCAGCGTAATCCCCAGAACAGGCCACCTGGGTCAAAGTTCTGCCCGGCACACTCCGCCGTGAGGTCCGAGCAGGACCATAACCAATCCATTTGGCATCCCAGACCAATTGCCACCCCTCCAGTGGAAGGCCCAGAGCAGGTACCCTGGGTCAAAGTTTTGCCCAGCGTACACCAACGGGAGGTCCGACAAGGACCTCAACCCCCTAGTTTGTCCTCAGGGATCCAATGTTACAATTCTGTGACATTTTTTGTCCAAATCTATCCAGTGGAAGTTTCAGAACAGGTATCTCGGGTCAAAGATCTCCCCCTAGTACACTAATGGGAGGTGTTACAGGAACCTTAAATCTGGCCAGGATTCAACTGGACCACCTCACGTTGGTTTCATCCGAATCGGTGCAGGGGTGTCTGAATGCATGACCAGTGGCGCCAAGAGGCTGGGGGGCACGTACTAATACCCAGGCTTGCTGGAGGGGCCCGGGTCCAGCACTGCTCCCCCCCTCTTACTTCAGCAGCAGTCCACCACATGCTGCTGTGTGCTAGGCTACACTGGGAGACTGCTCGCAGCTGCTAAGAAGCAGCCACAGCAGTCTCCTATGCCTGTGGAGGGAGCAATCAAGCTGATCGCACCCCCCACTGGTTTTGTGCCGGGATTTAGGTAAGGGGGGGGCATGACCACGACTCCCGCGAGTAGGCCACGCCTCATTTTTGCCCGGGCTCAGCGTGGCTCTTGGCGGGCTTGTGGATAACTGGATATACATTGAAATAATTTAGCCCTAATGGAGCCAATAGTTAAAAAAGGAACATGTTTACATGGAGAATGTGTTCAAATAAAAAACATAACGATACATACTATGGTGTGCGCTGTGCACTGGGTCACTGATAGCTGTAATAGTCCCATTGTTCTGCTCTCTACTTTCTAATGTGTTTGGTGAATAGTACATAGAGGATAAGTAAAGCACCATATAATATGGTGGCGCTATACTGCATAAATGAACATTAAAACAATAAAAGGGTATACATTTAGTTTTACTTTTTATTATTATCATTATCCCCCCCAAAAAAAGCTATGTACTTCCACTGTCACTGGTATTTCGGAATGTGGCCTTTACACACTTACTGGTGTCTAATGGTGTTTTGTCTCCACACTTGATACCTGTAAATACAGATGAATAAATGATACTGATTAGAAATAACAGCATATAAGGAATCCCATGTGAACTACTGTGATTGGGTTATCTTAGCAGACAGAAAATACATAAGATACACAGTATCATTTAGAAGAACACAGGCACACCGTGCCGAGAACAAGGAGAACCTGAGAAATGCAGTTATAAGTCACACTAATGAGCGTACAGCCAAAATTGTGTTTTTTAATTAACTAAGAATTAACAGTAATTAATTTTGATTTCAAATTATTTTAGTTGCCTCGGCCATGTTTTAATAGGAATCGGTATGAAATACCGTGGCAGCCCGACATCAGCAGAGTTCAGAGCAGCGGAAGCCCGACACTGCTGGAAATCCTGATCGTGGATAGGTGAGTATATACTAACCTAACCTAACCCCCCTAACCCTAACCCTCCTTAGGGGTGCCTAACCCTAACCCCCCCCCCCAAGTGCCTAACCCTAATCCCCCCTCTAAGTGCCTAACGCTAACCACCCCCTTCCCCGCTGCCTAAACCTAAGTCCCCCGGGGGGGTGCCTAACCCTATCCCTCCCTCCCTCCCCCTAGCCTAACCCTAACCCTCCAGGCGGGTGCCTAACCCTAAGTCCCCCCCGGGAGCCATAAAATTAACCCTCCCCCCACGGCTGTCCGCTCGCGGCGCCCAGCATCACTACGATCGGGATGCCAGGTGCCGGTCTCCCGGCGTCGGGTAAATGCCGGGCATCTACATCTAGACGCCCGGCATTTCACCCTTGCCGGGATATGACAGTTGGGAAGCCGGCTGCCGGTATTTAGGCAGTCGGCTTCCCAATTGCATACCTTTTAATACACTCGTATGTAAAATTTCATGATCTTCGCTTGTAAACTGTGGATTTGTATAGAAAGACAGAAGGACAAAATTTTTGCTTTTATATAATAGATAAAATAACGCTGCTACCCAATAAAACAAATCTGGATTACTTAAATGGACAATTAGAATAGTGTGTGCATATAGTTATGAACTGCGGGTGTGCGTCACATTTTAAACCAGAGAACACAAAGTCAATAAGCATATAATAAAAATATGTAATTAATTGTACTTATGGGCCTATGTATCAAAGCTGGGAGAGAGATAACATTGTAACAAATAAATTAGCAATCAATCAGCTCCTAACTACCATTTTTTAAATACAGCCTGCAAAATGTAAATTGGAAGCTGATTGGTTAGTACTTTATCTGTCACAATTGTATCTCTCTCCCAGCTTTGATACATAGGCCCCTATATAGACTGTCTCTCAAAAAAGAGTCATATTATACATCAATTGATAGTCCAGAACTCTGGAACACAATAAAACATATACAGTATAAAAGATATATTACTGTAAATGTTGTATAAAACAAAGCGCCTCATTCAGACCTGTTTTCTAGGCTGTGATCGCTCGCAGGCGGGCGATTGTTGCAAACTGCTCATGCGTATAAGTCGCAGTGCGCATGCATGAACCAGTCACTGCGGTCCGGAATCGTGAGCTCGTAGCATAAAGACTGAGCATTACTGTGAGTGACAGATAGCGACGTTTGTGGGTGGTAACAGGGGAAGGTCCTGGAAAATGGGGGAGTGGATGAATGAACGCAGGCATGTCTGACGTCAAACAACGTTGTTTGGGCATGCATAATTAGCATGGAAGCGTCATTGTACACGTCACCTGTTTGTATTTCACACTGCAGTGAAAGCAGTGCTTGTGGTGGGGTAGGGTCTACCTGAAGGGCTGCGTGCAGCTCCGATTCCTCTC
This sequence comes from Taudactylus pleione, assembly GCA_031769625.1. Lineage (NCBI taxonomy): Eukaryota > Metazoa > Chordata > Amphibia > Anura > Myobatrachidae > Taudactylus > Taudactylus pleione. Next base: position 2,993,249 of record JAUIMM010000208.1, on the reverse strand, counting down.
GATGTTACTGAAAAATCGTACACTTCCTGGAGATGACGTGTGCTAAGTAAGAAAGGTGGGCGTCACATGGCGTGTGATCACTCTGCCGTCTCTCTCTAAGACATAGAGGGCGTCCTTAAGCCTGGCTGCGCGATCGCGGAATTTGCATATCCGGCCCTTGTCGGCTGCAAAAGTGCACTGCATTGCGAATGGGTCAGAATGAGCTCCAAAGTTCATAAAAAGTCTCGATCTTATGGATTCATATATTTGTGCTAATCTCCTTATAATCTGCCCAAGAATCAGACAATGATTGATAAAAAAGTTATAGTAGTATATTACCACATGCAAGCAGATCGGGAGGTGGATGAATATTTCAGTGTCTGAAGGTAAGCATAAAAGACCAGTTTACATTCCTTAATACACCTTGGTCCCCACTGGTAGGAACTTTTGTACTACCAAATTTCTGTGGTCCCAGTAGGTATTGTTACTGCTATTCATCTGTATACACTCACTGAATTACTTCCTCAATGGCTCAGAATCGCCTGTGACGTGCGGGGAAGATTTCCCAATAATAGTGATGCTCTGTGTAGCAGGATAACTTTGGCGGCGGGACTTGGTATAGAAAAGGCAATCTGCTTTCAATATTATTAAGCCACACTCCACTGTATGGTAAATGCTGGTAGAGGTGGTCTCTGTCAAGTGTAGAGAAGGCAGCCTGCTCCCAATATTGTTGAGCCACACTCCCCAAAACAGCAAATGCCGGTACAGGTACAGATGTGTCCACATATATCTATCCTCCGTGCGATACAAGACGTGCCACACATAACGCGGGAGCTCCGTGTGACTTGGTAGCACAGAGCATTTTTTGTGTGACTGATTACATTCAAATGTATCTGAATCACAAAGTGATGTGAATAGTTAGCACAAGCAGCTTCTGCTGAGTAAAATGATATGCAGAATGCCTTTGTTCTGTGTTCTGGGATGCGATTGGCCCCGTAGCTAACGCCATCTGAAGAGGGTTGTGGCCCACTATAAACATTGCATAAATAACCCTGTGAGGATTATATAGGTACCATCCCCCAGCAATGGCCGCGGCACATGCATGTTCTGTAGACTGTGCATGCACTGAGGTCCCTGCTCAAGAGTGAAGAGACCACGTCCGTACATCACAGGGACAGTCTCCTTCTGGAGCCCCTGTGCCTGCAGGTGCTTTATTTTGGGCAGTGTGATTGCATATATGTGCCCCTAAATGTGTCCATGAGTGTTACAATTTCCTAAAGACAGACACAGCACTACCAGTACTAACCCAGAAACAAATAAAAATTAACACTTGTAACCACAGGCTTTTGGTTGTATTCCTTATTTGGCGTTCACCACCATGAAAGTCATGAAGCGTAAGTGACTTATAGGTCATTCCTAATCATTATGTCATCATCACATGTCCATAACAAGAAGGAGAAAAACCAACATAGTGAAATACAGTTGAAAACAATAAATAAATAGAGTAAGCTAACATTCTTTGGAATAGGTATCCCTGAATAGCTGAGGGACAACAATTATCAGTTATTTGAAACATGCTGATGAGGGACAGTTCTTTTGAGCATGTGAGGATATAAAATCCCATAATCTGCCCCGGGTCATTTGCTTGATACAGATTTCAATCCACCACAGGTCAGGATGTTTGTCATCACATGAGTTCCCTGTCCAAGCACCTACACATTTCAACCCTTTCCTATGTTTTTTTTTCAAGGTGTAGCAAAAAATAAGAATAATATTCCTAATCACTAGCAGTAATTTTATACAAAGTCCAGCCTATCGGCATGGTGCTAGCACAGCTAGTCCCTATACATCAATCTACTACAAGTCCCATGACCCTTTGCTGTGCCAGGCCAAACCCTACTACACTATGAGGTACACATTTCCTCTCACATAATCATCACCTAGGTAACCAGGACGTGGTCGCTGTTTCCCCAAATCTGAGTTGCATAGTATCACAAGTGCTATGTGTGAGTATGATGTTTCTGAAACTGTAAACTTAAAGAAGCCTCCTCCCACCATTTATGTACCCTCTGCAAAGGATGAGTAGCAGTAAAAATGTAAAGATGTTATAGAAATTGAAGATGCTACTTTGGAAGGATGGTTCTAATGCTAATGTGAATGTGTTGGACAAGAATAAGTTGATAACATTCAGGAGAGGGATGTGTTTGTGTCAAATTAAGTCATTGTCATGCCTGGCAAAAAGACTAAGAAAGCCACCTCTTTTATGTGGAATTATTTTTTTCCCAAATCCTGACAACATTTGTCAAGCTATCTGTACTGTTTGTAAAGCCAAAGTAAGAAGAGGTAGTGACCTTAACCATCTAGGAACCTCCTCCCTGTTACATCATTTGCAGCAAGTTCATGCAAAGTTTTTTGAAAAATGCTGTAAATACAAAGTACTGATGGGAAGGAATTTATATCCGCACACATCCCTTGGTTACATGATATAACCCCATATACAATATTTAAATAGTAATATCTGTTTTTATATGGGGTGCTGCCAACAGACAAATGGTACCAAATACCTTATTATGCAAAAACAGAATGAAAAGAAAAAAAGGTTTGTCTATAGTGTGGCGCACATATTTTGGATTTCTTTGTATTAAAATCATATACTTTATTAGGTATTCATTAAAAGTTTTTTTGCCTAATCCCGAAGGGGATTAGTATTCAGCGAAATATTGCTTTTAAAATAATAGAAAAATAGACAGTGTGTATAGAAATAGAAATGTGCAATAAAATTTATTTTTCTTGAAATGTGCAATAAAATTTATTTTTCTTTTTTTTTATAATGATAAGCTATCATCTATATATATTTCTGAGAGGTTCCAATTGATCTATCTCCTCATATTAAACACATTATTTAATATAATAATAAAGATTAATAAAAGAGGACACACAGCGAAGAAAAATACATTTTTATTTAACCAGGTGAAATTCCACTGTTCATATGCTTCAGCAACAGAAGGAGCTACAATAAGCAATTCAAATACATACATCAAGCCATGAGAGAGGGGGAGATGGGGGAGGGTTCTAGCTTAGTCCAACTCAGTTGAGAATACTCTCTATTTCATGCTAACTACTGAAACCATTTGAAATTATAACCAATGAAGTGTGTTTAGACAATACTAGACGGAGTCAGGTCATACCCTTAATTAAACTACAGGAAAAGCAGCTAGAGAAGCTGAATAAGGAGGTAAAACTAAGCAGTTCTGCTAAGTATGTTGTATTTGTAGATCAAGTTCTCTAAATACATTGCCAGTACCAAAGGGTTGTTAACATTTAATAATTGGATCAGTACATTTTGGCAGCCATGCTCTATCTGAGATTTAAGTTGTATTAAAAGATGCAAAGAGCTCCTTGCGAGCAAGCTCAAGTGGCTCATGACATAACATCTCCTTTTTGAGTTTCTCCTGCAAATGCGAGAAATAAATAATTGTGAAAACCACAAATGCTAGGCACTGTCTAGGGCCAAAACCTGTGTGTTGTGTACACAAAACTTCAAAATTGCAAAAATAATTTAATATTAACCCAACATAATAGAATATACAGGTGTATAATGAAGATGCTGCCGTATACCCTGGGTAGTCTCCTGCAAATGCTACTGACAGGCAAAACTGACCTTTTCCAAAAGACCCACTGATGACATTTGGTCAGGCTTAAAAGAATTGCCCAGAATTATTGACACCCCTATCATGACTCAGGTCATCATCATACAACAGCGTTTCACCCAGATGTGTGCCCCTTGTGTAACTTCCTAACCCCCTTTATCTCTCAGCCACACCATCTCCACCCTCCTGCGTCGTCTCTCAGCCATGCCATCATCTGGTCCCCCCACATCGTCTCTCATTATTTGTACCCTAATATCATCAATTACTGTCCAATGACTTTCCCTAATATCCACTTGGAAATAGAGGGGGAATAAAACCTGTGGCGAGCGAACACATTTCTTCTTTTTGTGGACTGTATGGGTATGGAACTACACTTCCACCATCACTGCATATCACTCCCAGGTACAAATACTGAAGGGGATCTATACACTACCATTGTGTATTTGGTGGACACAGACATACACACAGACACATACACACACACACACTGACACAGATACACACGCTGACACAGATACACACAGATACTGACACAGATACACACACAATGATACAGATACACACACAATGACAAAGATGCATACAGACACACACTGACACAGATACTCACACAATGACACAAACACACGCTCCAACTGAAACAGATGCATACAGTCACACACAGACACATACACACACTGACACAGATACACACATGCTGACACAGATGCACACTGACACAGATACACACACAGACACAGATGAATACAGTCACACACTGACACAAATGCATACAGTCACACATAGACACATACACACACTGACACAGACACATACAGTCACATACTGACACAGATACACACACTGACACAGATGCATACATTCACACACTGACACAGATGCATACACTCACACATAGACACATACACACACTGACACAGACGCATACAGTCACACTTAGACACATACACACACTGACATAGACGCATACAGTCACGCATAGACACATACACACACTGACACAGATTCACACACTGACACAGACACATACACACACTGACACAGATACACACACTGACACAGACACATACAGTCACACACTGACACAGATGCATACAGTCACACATAGACATATACACACACTGACATAGATGCATACAGTCACACATAGACACATACACACACTGACACAGATACACACACTGACACAGACACATACAGTCACATACTGACACAGATACACACACTGACACAGATGCATACATTCACACACTGACACAGATGCATACACTCACACATAGACACATACACATACAGTCACACATAGACACATACACACACTGACATAGACGCTTACAGTCACACATAGACACATACACACACTGACACAGATTCACACACTGACACAGACACATACACACACTGACACAGATACACACACTGACACAGACACATACAGTCACACACTGACACAGATGCATACAGTCACACATAGACATATACACACACTGACACAGATGCATACAGTCACACATAGACACATACACACACTGACACAGATACACACACTGACATAGACACATACAGTCAAACACTTACACAGACACATACAGTCACACATAGACACATACACTGACAGATATACACACACTGACACAGATGCATACAGTCACACACAGACACATACACACATACACACACTGACACATGCATACAGTCACACACTGACACAGACAAACACTGACACAGACACACACTTGCTGACACATGTACACACATGTTGACACATGTACAAACATGCAGACACAGATGCACACATGCTGACACAGATACACACATGTTGACACAGATACACACATGCTGACACAGATACACACACCCTGAGAAAGCCTAGTACACAGACACACACACACACACCTTTTAAAATGCAGCCAGCCTGAGCCAAATAAATACTATAGATGCAAAAGTCATCCCCTCCCCCAATGCCACCCCCCCCGCAGCTTCCACTGTTCAGCTGCCCGCGGAACCTTCCACTCCCCAACCCCCCCCATACACACTACACACTAATACTTACCAGCGGTGCAGCTGCAGAGCGCTGGGAAAGGAGAACTGTCACTATTTGACAGGTGTCACCTGGCGGCAGCTCTCAGCCTCTCAGAATCAGCATGCAGAATGCCAGGAGGACTGCCTTGGAGGGGCTGTGCGCCACTGCTGCAGCTCCTACAGTCAGCCCCAGAACCAGCAGCTTGCTGCTCTAGTCATTCACTACACTGTACAGTAGATTTCATTGGTCAAAGCGCAATGGAGCTGGTAGTGGGTGGTGCAGGTACAATGCCCTGGCTGACAGTGCCCCCCTCTGCTTGGTCTGCCATCGTGCCCAGGGCACAAGCCCCACTCGACCCCCCTTAGTTACGCCACTGGACACACCACTATCTCTAAGAGCAGGTTTAGGAGTACTATTTCAGCTACATTATACCAATAGGAAACTGTTAAAGATGGCAAGCTGGGATCACTCTCATGACCATCGGTGGTCACTGGTCACGATGGTGGATGGTGCCTGACTGCTAGCCAACTGAGTAAGCCCAGGACCGCGCCCCCACACTGCCCTTAAATGCCTTTAGCAGTCATTCAGACAGATGCATGGAAGGGTCTGTGTGTGACTATGTAGGACCCATTCTGCATACTCACAGAATGGGTCCTGCACATGTTCAGGTCCCGATAATCAGGAACCTGCGATCAGCAGCACTAAGTCAGGCCCAGAGACATTTCTCTTTCTCTCCATGTGTAATACCCGCTAAGACTCTCCTATAACAAAATTAACATTTGGTCTGATTCAGATCTGGACACAAATGCTGGCTGGGATCTCACACAGATCTCAATTGCAAAAATATGACTCACTCACTGTCCACTGCTTAGAGACTCCCACTGACAGCATCTCTCTCATCCGCTGCTCACACACAAAACCAGAAACATATGAAATATTGAATGCTGATCAGGTGGCCATCAGGCTTCTGAGCAAGTCTTAGGTGTCATAGATATAGCGGATTTCCAGACACACAGAGGGCTCTCCTGATTATGAAGCAGTGACTAATTTATGAACACCAAATGCTGACTACATGTCAATCACTCTGCGAGAGAATACTCTGTGTGTATGTACTGGCAATTCAATCGCTGCATTTGCGCAGTGCAGCTTACAGGCACTCACAGTGGCTAACGATCACTCAATCTACGTAAATATAGGCATTGCGTCCGAATCTGAGTCAGTCCCATTGTACAAGAATTATAAATGGTGAATTTGAACATGAATCATGTTTTGCGCACACATTAAACTTGCTGGTTCAAAAAAACGTAATAAATGATAGGTGCGTGCCGGAGATGCTGTCTGTGAGCCGTAACATTTCTGGGCGTTTTTGTCATTCAGTAAATCCATGTTAAAGATTGCAGCGACTGCAGGAAGAGTATCATTTGCAATCCCAACAGCTGAAGCAAATGGTAGTGACCAGATGGAATTCCCACCTTTATATGCTTCAGCAGATGGATGAACAGCAACAAGCCATCCACAGCTATACAACGAGCCATCCGCAGCTATACAACAAGCCATCCGCAGCTATACAACGAGCCATCCGCAGCTATACAACAAGCCATCCGCAGCTATACAACGAGCCATCCGCAGCTATACAACGAGCCATCCGCAGCTATACAACGAGCCATCCACAGCTATACAACGAGCCATCCACAGCTATACAACGAGCCATGACATAGGGAGAGAGGGGGGAATGTAACTTACTGCAGCACACTGGAGAATATTCTATACAAGTTACAGATGAGTCTTCACTCGTCTTGTGTCCATACAACATGTAGCATGCCCAGCTAGTCACGTCTCATATGACTGCACCCAGGGGCGTCGAAAGTGGGTGGGAGCGGGTACAGATTACCCGGGCCCGGGATTCCTGAGGGGCACAGCGGAGGCCCGGTGCAGCCCCCCTCCCTCACATAAGCCCAGCACACCGCATGTGCTGAGCAGCAGCCACAACAGTCTCCTATGCCTGTGAGGGGGAGCGATTACACTGATCACACCCCCCCTGGCTTTTAGCAGGGCTGACGGGGCTCAGAGCGCACTCCCTCCCCAGCGCGCAGCGCCGCAAAACCTTTTTTGTTTCAGGAAGTGGGCGTGGCCATGCCTACTACGATTAGGCCACACCCCCTGTTACCTGGGCCCGCCGCATCTCTTGGCGGGCCTGACTGCACCAAGATGCACCATAACATATTCATTCGCAATGTGGTGTAGTCGCAGTTAGAGCAAAGTATACTGAAACGCTGGAGAATGTAGAACTGCTTTACATCCAACAGGTGTCACTTTTGATAAGCCCCAACAGTGAAGATGGCATAGATAACTAAGGCCCTCATTCAGACCCGGACGCAAGTGGGCGTTCGTACGTTCGGCGTACGTACAGAATTATGTTAATTCAAGCGCTCGCTTGTAATTTCGAACGCATCTAAACATCCTCCCCAAACTCTACCGACCCCTCCTCTAACTAATGAGCGTGCCAAATAGCGAGCGTACATCCCCAATGTGGCTTGCAGGGAACGCACGCACAAGTACAATCCAGAAGTGGGCCTGTCAGATTCCGATTACCTGCTCCTTTATTCTGCCTACATCCCTCAATTGTATCATGCCAATCAATATATCAATTATCTTAATTGCTCGTCAATTTTTTTTTTTTTTTTTTTTTGGAAATGCAATAAACTTTACTCTTGTCCGTGTTTGTGTTTCCCCCGCAGAATACGTACGGCTTAAACATTCGCTTTTATTTGTCAAAATACATGTTTGAGCCAATTATCCATTTGTTTTCTTTGTTTTTAACCACACATATTTTCCTGGGTTCATTTCTTTATTTACACATGCTTACACATGTCACTGCATCAAGCCTATCATAACTCGCAATAGATTTGTGGCCCTATCGAACACATGACTCATACACTAACCAATAGAATTGGTCCTGTTAATTACCCAAATACATTAGCCAATCTTTATTAAAATTGTTTTTTATAAAATACACCATTGCCATCATGAGAGCCTCGGCATTCACCAGGCGCGAGCTGATGGTGTTAACCGAGGTGATGGACAGGCGGATCACCAGCCAGCCTCCCCCCATCACCAATAGGGAAAAGCGTTCCGCATATGCGGAGGTGCGTGGCCGCCTGCGTTCCTTCGGCTCACGCCGCCAGATCGGCCAGCTGGAGCGCAGGTGGTCCGACCTGCAACGGCGGAGGCCCTGCTTGCTGGCATGCTTTCGCATGCAGATCGCGGAAAGTAAGTTTTTTTGACTGTGGTTTTCATGTTTATCTTTGAGGCCCTAACTGCATGTGCATGTTTTCATGTATGGCCTATTTATTCTTTGTACTCATATCTGCATGGGCATGTTTTCATGTATGGCCTATTTATTCTTTGTACTCATATCTGCATGTGCATGTTTTCATGTTTGGCCTATTTATTCTTTGTACTCATATCTGCATGGGCATGTTTTCATGTATGGGCTATTTATTCTTTGTACTCATATCTGCATGGGCATGTTTTCATGTATGGCCTATTTATTATTTGTACTCATATCTGCATGTACATGTTTTCATGTATGGCCTATTTATTCTTTGTACTCATATCTGCATGGGCATGTTTTCATGTATGGCCTATTTATTCTTTGTACTCATATCTGCATGGGCATGTTTTCATGTATGGCCTATTTATTCTTTGTACTCATATCTGCATGGGCATGTTTACATATTTTGGGTGTAAAAAATTAGCGTTTAACAAGGTGATGTTCTAAAATAACCACAATTTGTTTTCCATCTTTTAGGGGCAGAGCGAAGACTACGGCGTCATCGCCGTCAAAGACGGTGCTCTCGGCCCCTCTCCCCAACCCCCAGCCAAACATCCTCACCCCAAAATACCCTAAATTCCCCCTCCTCCCCAGCCTGCACAGACCCTGTGGCACATGCGTCTGGGCTCCTTCCCCTCCATCCCAATTCCCCCTCTCCTCCAACCACCCCTCTCGTAACTACCCCCTCCCCTGAATCCGAAATCACCCCTCCCACCTCGTTGGGGAATGTAGCCACCTCCGAGGAGGACGAGGGAGTTGTTTCTGGGCCAGGCATCATTTTGAACGGTATGTTTCCCTTTTATCCTTTTTTGTGTTTTAAAATGTTTGGATCTAATCCTGTGTCTGTGCCTTTTACTTTTTTTGGATTGTCAGAATTTGGGGTAGATCTCTGTTTGTCTGTACCTTTTACTGCTGATTTCCCCATACACATATCCCACCTGTCAACATTTTTTTGTTTTTTGTGCAATTTTTTGGGTGTCCATTTTTGTGCCCTTGGATTTTTTGGGTTAAATGTGCTTTTGGTCACAATATTGTCATTTTTGGATACCTTTGTTTGGCTTGTTTTTTCAGTGGGTTTCATTAATTATGTATTAAGCCCCACACTTTTCTAACCCACAGAGGACCAGAGGCGTTTGGCGGACCTAGCCGGGTGCGTCCAAGTGATGCGGGGCCACGTATATATATATATCCAATGTGTCCCCATGAAGGTTTGATTTGGGTAGCAGGAAGTAGTCATCATTTGAGTCCCAAAGATTATGAAATCAAACAGAAGATGGGAAACAAAAAACAAATTAATTAGATGGTCTCCAAAAATCCTCACCACATTGTGTCAAAGAACTTCTTTTGTGCCAAAAATTACCTAAAATATCTGGCCACCACATCATCGCGTATGGCCCCCCCACATACTGACCTCCGACCAACCTCGGGGGGGCCATCCTCAGGCAAGGCATCCTCTGGCTGCATTGGGACACCACTCCTTATGGCGATGTTGTGAAATATCCCACACAGGACCACAATTTTCGAAACCATATCCGGCAAATACATGAGCTCGCCACCAGAGCGGTGGAGGCATCTGAATCGGCCTTTTAAAAGGCCGATACAGTGCTCCACCACTTGCCTGGTGGCTGTAAGTGTGGAATTAAAATTACTTTGTGGCCCTGGAGTGGGAGCCAAATAAGGAGTGAGCAGCCAGAGCGTGCAAGGGTAGCCACTGTCTCCTGTGAAAAAGAAGTGACAACATCAGAATCACTGTGTATCAAGCTTAACATTGTTATGTACTAAAGGTCTCCACTTACCCAGAAGCCACGCATCACCAGCTTGTAGGTTGTTTAATTTGTGCCATATCCCTGATTGCCGGATGATGAATGAGTCATGTGCACTTCCGGGTAATTTTGCATTCAGGGAAAGGATCTGGAGGGAGGCATCACATACCACCATTACATTCAGGGAGTGATAGTGTTTCCGGTTGCGAAATATGGACTCCAGCCGTGCTGGAAGCTGAAGTGGTATGTGAGTACCATCCACAACCCCTATGATGTGTGGGAAGCCAGCTATTTGGTAAAAATTTGCCTTGGCCACACTATGGGCACCCATATCCAAAGGCATTTGAATAAAATGATGGAGGTGCTTGAAAAGGGCCTCCATCACTGCCCTCAGGATCCGGGAAAAGGAGGATTGGGAGATTCCCGCCACTATTCCCACCATTGTTTGAAACGATCCTGAGGCACAGAAATGTAACACCGCCATAAATTGCGTAAGTGGTGGTATTGCTGTAGGACTGTCAATTTGCCGCTCAAGATCACTCTCTATTTATGAGAGAGTGTCTATGATGATTTGGGGCGGAAGACGGTAGTGTCTTAACACCTCATCATCGGGCATTCCAAAAAGGGTGACACGTGTTCAATATATCGGGGGTCTTGCATGCCTCCGATGCCTACGCCTGGGATGAGATTGAGGTTGGTCGGCTTCCGGGAGCATGGCCAGAACAATCCGACCAAGATCAACCCGAAATGGCAAGAATTGAATGTAAGGTTTTTTTGGCCAAAAATAATTGAAAAATTACTTAGCTTGACGATACAATCCAATGATGCTTACATGCCGGGGGATTGTCATGATTTTCCCAACCTATAAATAATAACAAACAAACAATGCAACAATTTAGGGTGGGCATTTAGGAATCTAAATTGGGTGCAAGACAAAACATAAAAGGGGAGAAACACACATTTGGGCAAAGAGCAAAATGACAGTGCACAGACTACCTCAATTTGGGCCCAAATTTTAAAAAAATTTGCTAAAGGGAAATCACAACCAATTTCAAGTAAAAAAATAAGCAGATAAAAAAGCACTAATTAGTTCGCAAATACAAGACAAAAAATAAGCAGATAAAAATGCGCTAATTAGTTCGCAAATACAAGACAAAAAATAAGCAGATAAAAATGCGCTAATTAGTTTGCAAATACAAGACAAAAAATAAGCAGATAGAAATGCGCTAATTAGTTCGCAAATACAAGACAAAAAATAAGCAGATAGAAATGCGCTAATTAGTTCGCAAATACAAGACAAAAAATAAGCAGATAGAAATGCGCTAATTAGTTCGCAAATACAAGACAAAAAATACGCAGATACAAAAGCGATAATTAGCTCATACATTTCGGAATCACAAAACCAAAGGTTAAAAGTGTAAGGTCAAACAAAGTTGCGTTAAAAAAAACATGAACATTTAATAAACAAGTGAAAAAAAAAACTTACCAATAGAGGATATATAAGTCACCGGATAAAAAGGTCTTTGGGGCAGAGCCAAAAGAAACCTAACAAAGGAGATTTTTAAAAAAATTAACGACCCAAATTTAACAAAAAGAAGGAGACACAAAGTGAACAAAAGTAAGACGGGCAAAAACTTACCAAAAAATAACACGACAAAGAAAACAACCACACCAAAAAAAGCGAACGGAAATAAAATCTCCAAAAAGACAAACCAAAAACAACTCCAAACAACGCCAAATACAAATCCCGCCAACAATCCACTCGGAGCAACGTAACCTCCAACAACCAACACCCGCCACCTCGACTCGAGACGCCCCAAGCCATAAATAGTGTTTATTTTCCCACACAAATTAAGGAGGGATCATAGGAACGCACAATCAATGATGCGGCCGAAAAATAAGGACGCATGTATAAATACGTCACGGCCCAAAAAAAACGTTCTGGTGTATTTCATGTTTGGAGGTAAGAAATGGCTACAGACCAGGGAAACAATGGCCAAGAGTCTGCCGGTAAGTATTTCATGCATTTCCAAACAAGGATTATTTGAAACATAATATAGTGAAAGTTTGCAAGCTTAAATTTCTCAACGTTTAAACAAATAGGTGAGGAGGATGACATGGAAGAGGCTGCTGGGACCAGTATTCCGGCCAAAGCAGAGAAAAAGAAAAGGCAGCCACAATTCACAAGAAAGGAGATGGAGGTTTTGGTTCAGAAGTGTGTGGACATCCTGCCACAGGCAGACAGGAATATGGGCGGAAGCCAGAAGTGGAAAATGTGGGAGGAGATAGCCAGTGCTGTCAATAGGGTGGGTGATTATGTCGTCTAGCCCTGGATGTCAAACGGCGGTAAGTAAAAACTTGACCCCCCTAAAACCAAAACCAAAAAAAAAACAGACTAATGGTTACTTTTTCACCTACAGATGGCAAGACTTCAAATATCGCCTGAAACAAAAAATGGCGGACAGGGCTAGGCATGCAAGGGGGACAGGTGGGGGTCCCACCCCTGTGTCATTGGAGTTAAATGATTTAGAAGAGCTGGCACAGGGGTGTGTGCAGGCTGTGGAGGTGTTTGGCGTGTCCAACATGGGCCAAAAATGTGCCAGAAAATGTTTTTAGTTTCCAATAAATTTTGAAAAAATGTTCGACATTGTATTCTGACATTATTTTAGAAATGGTTTACAGTTAGTCCTGGCCCACAAGGCAAAAACGACTTCCCAAAAAATTAAAACAAAAAAAAAAAAAAAGGCTCTTTAAGGAACACTTTAAAATTTACATAAGGATGCAAATTCTCCAGACAAAAGCAAAATGGAAAAATACACACAAACATGCTGACATTATTGTTACAATAGCACAAAAAACAAATACAAACCAAAAAAAACATACCTACGCTATGTACGCTAATTGATTGTGTAATCCTGAAATTAGCAGCTATGATTTCCACCTGCGTACGGTTTTGTGCTAACCCAAAAAACTGTTTTCAAAACACATTACAAGCTGGTTTTCAATTCAAAACTGATTGATTTTCTGACAAGCCGTGATTAATCAATGAAACATCGTGGAGGGCCGGGACGGAGGAGAAGGCCATCGCCAATGTGTTCGAGTAATCCAGACCCTAAGCTGTGCGAGCAGTTTGAACGGAAAGAGGATCATCCAGTGACGTATGACTTGGTACGAACACATTTGACGTTCGCATCAGATAATGTATGTACGCCCAAAAAACGCCCCGCCACGCCTGCGTTTTTCCATCTCCACCCCCGTCAACGCCCAAAAACGCCCTGTTCTGTCAATCACATTTGACATGTCACTTCCTGTACGCAATTTGACGAACGAGACAAAAAAACCTCGCAATATGCCGCACGCACATGCGCAGTGTTACACCGACTCATGCGCGGTTTCTCAACATCGGAACGCAACGAGCGTACTGCTGTTAACGAGCGGCTCTGAATGAGGCTCTGAATAAGTGCGGCACTCCATGCAGAAAAGAAACAAGTAGACACAGCTACAAGGTTAACGTTTCAATGCTATTTCAAAGTATTTTCATCAGATCCATAATCTGGGCTTGTCAGGGCGGGACTGCATGCCCGACAGCCAGCGCCAATCTGATAATGTCATCACGTTCAGATGCTAGTGCACCATCACCAAGGTTACAAAATACGAACAATAACAAACAGCGGACAATACACACGCATGTCCACAAAGTAAAATATGGAAAGCAATACAACACAAAGCTAATGTACTAAGGCCCTGATTCAGATCCGGACGCTCTGAAAGAGTGCTTGCTCTGAATCAGGGCGTTTTTTTTATTTTTGGAGCGGCCTCCTGGCCGCTCGCATAGCTGTGCATGACCACCCACAGCTATAGCGAGCGCCCATGATGATGGTTGCGATGGTCAAGACCATCGCGACCATCGGGCTTGCGACAAGACCCTTGTGCTAGGGTCTCATGGCCGCAAGCCCCAGAGAGCTTTTGACTCTAACAGAGCCAGAAGCTCTCCACTGATATCACTTGTGATGTCAGTGGGGCCACCCCCAAATGGCAGGTGTTCTCCCACTTCCCAGGCCCGCGCCCACCAAAGGAGGCTAGCTGTCACTCAACATTGACAGCTCGCCCCCTTTGGTGCGAGACCCGGAGCGACGGATTGCCCAGCGCTAGCCAGGTCTCGCGCATGTGCACGACGGAGCTGGCTCCATCATGCGCATGTGCTGTGGGCCACCATCGACCCGGTTGCGAGCACTCAGCACTTGCGACCGGGTCTGAGTCAGGCCCTAAATACATTAAAAAGAGCATCGATAAATATATAAGCTCCACCATACTCCTGAAGAACAATATGTATATTAAACTATCTGCTAGTTACTGCCTATCAATACCTATAACCAACTATGCCAATACCTAACTGTAACATATTGTATATACTAACACTGATATATATATATCTCTTATATCTATAGGATACTCCAACATCACTTGGCCTGTCTGTTAGAGCACGTGGTATACTATAACAGCGAGTGACGCATGTGGTAAAGTGACTTCTGGTTTTGCGGAGACACGGGACTTCTGGTGCTAGCGCTGTCAGTGACACATGTGGCGAACAGCATGGTGCTCTTTGTATAGGAGCCACGTGTAGGATGTAAGTATTTATTTTTTATTATGTAGGAAGTAGAGCCCTTTTGTCTGCTCATTAGGAAGTTAGTATAGATGATGCGATTGGTGCCGCCCTCTGGGGTGTGTCCAGTCTTGGTTATTGGCTAAATATGGATCTTCTGCTCTTGGCACTTGGTGGTCTTGATAAAGGTCCTGTTTGGGACCAAAACATCGACCTGTACTATGATATAAGATATTGAAAATAACTTTTTTCTTTGGAATACAAGCCCGGTGAGTGCTCCCTTTTATGGACTATATATATATATATATATATATATATATATATATATATATATATATATATATATACAAAAATCCAAACGGAATGGGCACTCACCAGTTGTAGAAAAAGCTGTTTGAAATTACTCACTTACTGCTTAATACAAATTCGATGTTTCGGTTAAGTCAGACCTTTGTCAAGACATAGTAGTCACCAACATACTTCCCCCACAGAGACCATAAGTTCACCTACCATGTGAGCTGATCTATATAGCCACATCAATCAATATGTTACCTCCTCCCAATCGAGAACCGGAAATAGAGCCAACCTGGTGCTTATGTGTCAAAATGACACAATGTACAGCAACTCACCATCTCACAAAAATAGGCCAAACAGTCCATCCCCAGGCCATATACTCACAAATTATGTTACTTCTCCATATACCGGATGTACTATGCGCTCCACTCCTGGAACTCATGTCGACCGGAAGTGACAGAGAAGAAGAGTAGCGTCACGTGGGAAACCACTCCAAGCCAGGTTGCGTATGTTACCAAGCAACAGATACCAGCCGCCTCAGCGCTGATATACACAACCAGTTGCCTAACAACCACTCAATTAGCATAAATCAATGGGCTCACAAATGCATATGTGCCAAAATGACACAATATGCAAATACTCACCATCACGTAGTGGTAGGAAACAATCAACAATCGACTTTGTATTAAGCAGTAAGTGAGTAATTAAAAACAGCCTTTTCTACAACTGGTGAGTGCCCATTCCATTTGGATTTTTGTATATTCGGGACACTGAAGTCTTTAGTGGAGCACCCCATCCGTCGACATATTATACAGGTAGTGCAGCTTCCATGTAGCATGCTCAGCTAGTCACGTCTCATATGACTGCATCCAGGGGCGCTGAGAGTGGGGGGGACTGGGTACAGATTACCCGGGCCCGGGCTTCCTGAGGGGCAATTATTGCAATATTTTGGAACCAACATTCCCTGTATTTATCGGAGTTGCAGTTTGAAAAGCATGTGAGTGCCGAGTTTGTATGATATTTTTTATGTAGATGGTGTGGTCACATACCAAGGGCACCCCAGATGGTTGAGTGCCGTGGATTAAGCCTGTCGTTTATTTAAGTTGTGGTCACACTTGCTAGGGCACCCTGTTTTTCAAATGTAAGACAAACTTTTTTACTTTTCCAGGTGCTTATTAACTGATATCCCTGGGTGTGGTCCTGTCTCTTTAAGCCAGGACCCATAGTCATGTTTAAAATGTATGCAAGCTTGAGCCAAAGGTGGCCAATGACAAAAAAGTCTAACCAGAATAAGCCTGCAACATACACTTTATTGTGTACTTTAAGTGTTTTAACATAAATGACAATAAATAATATAAATAACAATAAATAATATGAATATCAATAAATAATATAAATAACAATAAATAATATGATTAACAATAAATAATATAAATAACAAGGCATCTGAGCATAAAACTTGCACAATGTGATTTTTAGCAACTGCGCATGTGCGAGAACGTCAGAAAGCCAGTACGGCAGATGTGTCACCCTGAGTGTCCACACAATGATGCTGTTGTGATCGGATCAGATAGTATTGAAAATGGAGTGGCAGAGTGATGAGCGTTCCTGGGCGGTGACCTGAAGTGATAACAGTGCAGAGTGTCTCATGGGGATGTTATGGGAGTGTTGTGGGGTCATCAGTGACAGCTGCTGTGTTCTCAGATTCCGAGCCAATGGTCACGTTTAGATGGAGAAACTGGGCTTAACTAGTCAAAGTCTGAACGCAGCCGCATAGTGGCGTACCTATACATTTTGCTTGCCACCTGCCGAAAAAAGGTTTTGGCGCCCTCCCCCCATGGCATTTTGCTAACACTAATGCAGGGCCATTTCTATGCAATTTGGCTCTCAGTGCAAACAGTTAAAAATGTGCCTCCACCCCCCATAGACAGTTTACATTATCACTTTTCCTCCTTATAGTAATGGCCATTACACATTATGCTACACATTGTAATGCCCATTACGAATTAGGCTACACACTGTAATGCCCATTACACATTATGCTACACACTGTAATGCCCATTACACATTATGCTACACACTGTAATGCCCATTACACATTATGCCACATACAGTTATACCCCTAACACTATTTTATGCCCCATTGTAAGGCTTCAAATTACTTTTCGATTTCCTGCTCATTGCCAGGGGTCTCATGCTCATTGCCAGGGGTCTCATGCTCGTTGCCAGGCATTTCATGCTGATTGCCAGCGTAATCATACTCGTTGCCAGGGGTCTCATGCTCATTGTCGGGGGTTTTATGCTATGGGTTTACATGCTCATTGCCAGGGGTCTCATGCTTGTTGTCAGGGGTCTCATACCCATTATCAGGGGTTTCATGCTCGTTGTCATGGGTTATATGGAAAATGCAGCTCTCTGCATCTTCTCCCGGCAGTGCCAGTGTTCCCGGAACTTCCGGGTAACGCTATGTGCTTTGTGTTCCCTGACAGACACTAGAGGTCACGTAGCACCTCTAGTGTCTGTCTCCTCCTAGGCAACAGACATTTTTGGAGGGAATTCTCAGCAGATCTAAGTGGACGGCTAGTACGCATGGAATCTGCATCCAACCTGTCCGAGGAAGTGTCGGCTCCTCAATTGAGCAGCTTGGGGGGGGGGGCACAAGACACCCTACCCCCAGCCCAGCCTGCCACTTGCCCAGGGGGGGTTTCTAGATACTCAGATATCCCCCTGCATGAATGCCTGATAACAGCTACATAATTGGGGTAAGGTAGAGAGGAGGGGGTCCGTGTGCATTCCCTATCCAGGGCCCCCTCCTCTCTTCCCAGTGGCTGGCATCTGACTAAAGTGACTGACCAGCCACCGGAGCATTAGTAGACTCTGGGCAGTAGAGTGTGCCTGGAGTCAACTGCGCATGTGCAAAATGCCGGAAAAATGGCCGCGGTGGCCATTTTTCTGGATTTGTGTACTGACACCTGGTAAGTTTTAAGTAATATGGACGTAGGGTGTACGGTGCAGGCCCTCCCTGGTCTCGGGGGCCCGTGTTCACCACACACCCTGCACCCATTATGGATACGCCCCTGGGTAAGGTGCAATCATGGAAGTTACTACTATTTCAGGGAGTCTCTCTGCAATCAGGGAGAGCTGGGAAGTGTTTTTTTAGCATTGTGGCTCTGACTCTATGAAACTCATTTCCCTGCACAGTACAAGAGGCCTCCTCTCTAGAATCCTTCATAAGCGGACTCAAGACTCACCTGTTACTCACACATTTCACTAATGTCCCTACACTAAAATCCCTACACTAATATCCCTACACTAATGTCCCTACACTAATATCCCTACACTAATGTCCCTACACTAATGTCCCTACACTAATGTTCCTATACTATTGCCCCTACACTAATGTCCCTACACTAATGTCCCTACACTAATGTCCCTACAGTAATATCCCCACACTAATGATTCTCTTTGCTGTTAAGCTTATTTTGAATTTTGTGATCTTAGGCCCTCATTCAGAGCCGTACGCTCTGAGCAGAGCGCTCGCTCTGAATGAAGGCCGTCCTCCATAAAAATGGAGCGTCCTCCTGGACGCTCGTATAGCTGTGGGTCACCACCCACAGCCTATACGAGTGTGCAGGATGATGGTCGCGATGATCTTGACCATCGCTACCATCGCCAGTGCGACCAGAAGCCTGTGGTCGGGGTTTTCGACCACAAGCCCTGGAGTGATTTTTGCTCTATCAGAGCCAAAATCACTCCCACTGACATCACTAGTGATGTCAGTGGGGCCGGCTTCTGACGGTAGGCATTCCCTTTGGAACGCCTCCGTCTGGGAGGCACGCCCCCGGCACGCCCATCAAAGGGGGCGTGCTGTCAATCAACATCGACAGCACGCCCCCTTTGACCAGACACAACGAGTGAAGGAAAGTCCTTCGTTCGTCGCGTCTGGCGCATGCGCTCGACGGAGCTCCCTCCGTTGTGCGCATGCACAGTGCACACCATCGACCACTTGCGAGCGGACATCCGCTTGCGAGTGGGTCTGAATGAGGCCCTTAATGCAAATATAATGCACTTTGAGCCCTATTAGAAGAAAAGTTCTATATAAATATTATTATTATTATTATTATTATTATTATTATTAATGTGTGCTGACCCCCGTGTTTTGGTCTTTTTTTGGTTTTGGATCTGGATTTATATTCATGTTTTGGTCTTGGTTTTGCCAAACCACCCTAAACCGTTTTGGGATCAGATTTGGTTCAGTAGTTTCGATTGTGATTAATCATAAAACAGCTAAAGTCTTACTATGCCATATTTCCATGTAGTGTATCTTTAGACAAACTATTGGTGCAACATCGGATGCAGCAACAAAATGTGCCCCAGCCCTGAGACAGGTGCAGTTTCTCCATTGGTGTATGTCCTCCAATGTCAGGGGCCACTCACCTCTGGATGCAGCCACTCTCAGTAATGTGCCCGTGACACTCCCATAAGGTGCAACATCTATTTGCCCCAATAGGTTCTGAGGTGCGGCTCAGAGAGGTAATGAAGGTGGGACTACACAAAAGGGATTTCAACAGTTCAAAACTTGTTTATTAGGAAAAGTTGTTGGTCCATAAGGATCAGTAGCTGTATACTTTATTTTGTTAGTATGCAGATTTCAATATAATTCAACTATACTCTGTCAGCTTTGAAACAAAACATATTGATACATTTTGTGCATCAAAGATCATGTATTGGAATTGGATTCAGAGGTACAGTATATACATATCTTCTCATTCACGAATAAGGCACTTCAGTAATCACAGTAACAATCACCTTCAGTTAGAGTAAACACCTGTATAACATAAAAATGTACATAAAGCAGGTCAGCACTGCTCAATACGTGAAGAGAATAACCTTGCTGAAATATTTCCTGCAAACATCACAAAGCAGTAAATGACTTTATAGAGTAAGTGCATTTATTACCAGCTTTGCATAACTCAATAAAACGTTTATGTAAAGCAATTAAATGTTCCCATAAATTGTGTCCAGTGGTAATAAAATGCATTTTGAATCTTCACTGATCAGCACACGAAAACAAATAAGGGCCCAAAGATAAGCTTATTTACTAAAATAGATGTTTCCTCGAACCCAGTATAATCAGACATTCAGGTAGTTCCAGTTCCCATCAGCAGAGGAAAATTATGGTGCTAAAGAGGAATTTATAATTGCTTTTAGATTGAAAGTCAATTGTACTTCCAGAAGTTTAAGTATTGCAATATATATATTTATATTGATTATTCTTCTATTTAGTTGTATCCAGAATTATGCATAATAACATGAGTGTAGGGTTCTCCATGTTGTTGTAGTATTTAGTCAGTCATTACTGTAATGGTACAGACAGAGCTGAGTCCTTTACTGTGACATTTAATTAGAGTCACTAGCGCAGTAACACAGATTGACGTGGCCTCTTATTATAGTGGAATACTAACCTTTAGTGCTGTGTAAGGTGGCTTTGTAATTATCAGGCTATAATACTGCACTATATTGCTGACACAAGTGGCTTTGTAATTATCAGGCTGTAATACTGCACTATATTGCTGACACAAGTGGCTTTGTAATTATCAGGCTATAATACTGCACTATATTGCTGACACAAGTGACTGTGTAATTATCAGGCTGTAATACTGCACTATATTGCTGACACAAGTGGCTTTGTAATTATCAGGCTGTAATACTGCACTATATTGCTGACACAAGTGGCTTTGTAATTATCAGGCTATAATTCTGCACTATATTGCTGACACAAGTGGCTTTGTAATTATCAGGCTATAATACTGCTCTATATTGCTGACACAGGCCCTGATTCAGAGCCGGACGCTCTGACAGAGCGCTCGCACTGAATCAGGGCCCTCCTACCTTTTGGAGCGGCCTCCTGGCCACTCGCATAGCTGTGGGTGACCACCCACAGTTATAGCGAGCGGCCAAAATGATGGTTGCGATGGTCAAGACCATCGCGACCATTGGGCTTGCGATGAGACCCTGCGGTAGGGTCTCGCTGCCGCAAGCCCAGGAGTGCTTTTGGCTCTATCAGAGCCAAAAACACTCCGACTGACATCGCCAGTGATGTCAGTGGGGCCAGCCCCAGACGGTAGGCATTCCCATGGGAACGCCTCCATCTGGGCAGCCACGCCCCAGGCACACCCTCCAAAGGGGGCGTGCTGTCACTCACCATCGACAGCACGCCCCTTTGGTGCGAGATCCATAGTGATGGCTTGGCCATCGTTATCTGGGTCTCGCGCCTGCGCACGATGGAGCCGCCTCCGTCGTGCGCATGCGCACTTGGGCACCATTGACCCACTTGCGAGCACTCAGCACTCGCGAGTGGGTCTGAATCAGGCCAACAGGTTGCTGTCTGCGGTTTCTCCATTCTCTGCCCAGGTGAATTGAACTATATCTGCAGGGCTGCGTTTTACACTGTGCTGCCACTCTGCGATGTCTCTGCTGTCTGTTTCACAGTCTCTCCAGACCTCTGCTTGGGGTAGCCCAGTGCTGCCCATGGCTTGTCATATACTTGCAGCTCTCTCTCAGTAAACAGCTGCCTGTGTTATTGGAGCTCTCCAGCCCTCTGCTTGGGGTAGCCCAGTGCTGCCCATGGCTTGTCATACACTTGCAGCTCTCTCTCAGCACACTGCTGCCTGTGTTATTGGAGCTCTCCAGCCCTCTGCTTGGGGTAGCCCAGTGCTGCCCATGGCTTGTCATACACTTGCAGCTCTCTCTCAGCACACTGCTGCCTGTGTTATTGGAGCTCTCCAGCCCTCTGCTTGTGGTAGCCCAGTGTTGCCCATGGCTTGTCATACACTTGTAGCTCTCTCTCTGCAAACTGTTGCCTGTGTTATTGGAGCTCTCCAGCCCTCTGCTTGGGGTAGCCCAGTGCTGCCCATGGCTTGTCATACACTTGCAGCTCTCTCTCAGCACACTGCTGCCTGTGTTATTGGAGCTGTCCAGCCCTCTGCTTGGGGTAGCCCAGTGCTGCCCATGGCTTGTCATACACTTGCAGCTCTCTCTCAGCACACTGCTGCCTGTGTTATTGGAGCTCTCAAGCCCTCTGATTGGGGTAGCCCAGTGCTGCCCATGGCTTGTCATACACTTGCAGCTCTCTCTCAGCACACTGCTGCCTGTGTTATTGGAGCTCTCCTGCCCTCTGCTTGGGGTAGCCCAGTGCTGCCCATGGCTTGTCATACACTTGCAGCTCTCTCTCAGCACACTGCTGCCTGTGTTATTGGAGCTCTCCAGCCCTCTGCTTGGGTTAGCCCAGAGCTGCCCATGGCTTGTCATACACTTGCAGCTCTCTCTCAGCACACTGCTGCCTGTGTTATTGGAGCTCTCCAGCCCTCTGCTTGGGGTAGCCCAGTGCTGTCCATGGCTTGTCATACACTTGCAGCTCTCTCTCAGCACACTGCTGCCTGTGTTATTGGAGCTCTCCAGCCCTCTGCTTGGGGTAGCCCACTGCTGCCCATGGCTTGTCATACACTTGCAGCTCTCTCTCAGCACACTGCTGCCTGTGTTATTGGAGCTCTCCAGCCCTCTGCTTGGGGTAGCCCAGTGCTGCCCATGGCTTGTCATACACTTGCAGCTCTCTCTCAGCACACTGCTGCCTGTGTTATTGGAGCTCTCCAGCCCTCTGCTTGGGGTAGCCCAGTGCTGCCCTTGGCTTGTCATACACTTGCAGCTCTCTCTCAGCACACTGCTGCATGTGTTATTGGAGCTCTCCTGCCCTCTGCTTGGGGTAGCCCAGTGCTGCCCATGGCTTGTCATACACTTGCAGCTCTCTCTCAGCACACTGCTGCCTGTGTTATTGGAGCTCTCCAGCCCTCTGCTTGGGGTAGCCCAGTGCTGCCCATGGCTTGTCATACACTTGCAGCTCTCTCTCAGCACACTGCTGCCTGTGTTATTGGAGCTCTCCAGCCCTCTGCTTGGGGTAGCCCAGTGCTGCCCATGGCTTGTCATACACTTGCAGCTCTCTCTCAGCACACTGCTGCCTGTGTTATTGGAGCTCTCCAGCCCTCTGCTTGGGGTAGCCCAGTGCTGCCCATGGCTTGTCATACACTTGCAGCTCTCTCTCAGCACACTGCTGCCTGTGTAATTGGAGCTCTCCAGCCCTCTGCTTGGGGTAGCCCAGTGCTGCCCTTTGCTTGTCATACACTTGCAGCTCTCTCTCAGCACACTGCTGCCTGTGTTATTGGAGCTCTCCAGCCCTCTGTTTGGGGTAGCCCAGTGCTGCCCATGGCTTGTCATACACTTGCAGCTCTCTCTCAGCACACTGCTGCCTGTGTTTTTGGAGCTCTCCAGCCCTCTGCTTGGGGTAGCCCAGTGCTGCCCATGGCTTGTCATACACTTGCAGCTCTCTCTCAGCACACTGCTGCCTGTGTTATTGGAGCTCTCCAGCCCTCTGCTTGGGGTAGCCCAGTGCTGCCCATGGCTTGTCATACACTTGCAGCTCTCTCTCAGCACACTGCTGCCTGTGTTATTGGAGCTCTCCAGCCCTCTGCTTGGGGTAGCCCAGTGCTGCCCATGGCTTGTCATACACTTGCAGCTTTCTCTCAGCACACTGCTGCCTGTGTTATTGGAGCTCTCCAGCCCTCTGCTTGGGATAGCCCAGTGCTGTCCATGGCTTGTCATACACTTGCAGCTCTCTCTGAGTACACTGCTGCCTGTGTTATTAGAGCTCTTCCAGCTCTCTACATTGACCGCATTCTCCACGTGTAGCCAGCTCTTCTCACACACACACACTTCCTGTTTCTTGTACAGATGGGCCCAGCTTGTTTGTTGCTCCATGCGCTATGTAGCACGCCCTGCATCTTGAGCCATATGGCACATCTTAAGATTCACCATTCAGTATTGATTGCAAGGGAATGTAGCATGGTGCAGGAAAAAGTAATAGCGTGTAATACAACTTTTGTCCACCAGGTGTTGCTTTTCCTAAACTACACTGTGCATGCATCAGATATCCAATGCATTTTCTGTATCACCGCCTGATTAATGGCTGACAGAACCTGTGATTTGTTACACTGAAGTGCAACGTTTTCATCATGGAATCAGAGCTGTAGAAAAATGTGTAATAAAGTTTTAAATCATTACAGTATGTGTGTGAGTCCTGTACTTTAAAACAAATATATTTTCTTTATACAGTATTTGTAGTTCAGCCACCAATTGCTGACTGGTCATAAACTTTAGTACAATATATCAGGGGATTGGGATTCAGGGGCTCAATGAGGCCTGAGATGAACCGTGTTGGGATTCAGGGGCTCAGGTGGGTCAGACACATGCACAGCTTTCAATTAAATGAATTAACCCTAAAACTAACCCAAAGCACCAAAAAAATATTATCCTGTGTCAACCTTTTTTCTGTTGATCATTTTATTGTTGACATTTTGACCATGTCGGCCATTTGTACCCATCATTGTAATCTGGTTTCAGACACACCCACAGGTGTTTGGGTTCAGGGGCTCAAATGCACCTCAGAGGTTCTCACAATTGAAGATGATGGCTGGATTCGCTCATTGGCTGAGAGGCAGAAGGCTCTCCTCTTGCAGCCAATGAGCGCTCAGTACAGGGATTGTTATAGTGAAATTCCACAGCTGAGCCATCATTTGGTTAGTGGTCCGGGTCATTTAAATTTTTTGGTTTGCCAAGACCGTGGATGCCTACTGTACTTTGGAATGAAGAGGCCATGATTGACACTTTGCAGCAGGTGAGTATGACATTTTTTTTACAGGTATCCCTGGATGTGTGACTATGAGTGTGCAACTACAGATGGGCCCAGCTAGTTTGTTGCTCATAGTACGCCATTCAGGCCTCTGTGTCACACCATGGAACGTTACATGATGGCTAGACTTTGGCGTACTGTGGTATTCTTTAACAAAATATACACTACAGCATGTAATACATCGCTTAACCATTGTGTGGCGAGTACTACACTGATGTAATTTGTACTGAAATCCATACTGTTAAATTGGATGGATATTACATTCATGCACTGTACAGTATTTGCATGTTCGCACAACCAATGTTTTTAATATCACATAAGCTCTTAGAATGGGATGCAAATCAGTACACATACTGTACATAACTGTATAGTAGTGTAATTGCCATGTTCTTATGACAGTATAACCAATACTATACATTAATGAGACACACGCACAGCTTTCAATGAGATGGGGTGAATTATTCTCTAATGGTGGGGTACTGTGTTTATACTGTATGTATTAGTATAATATTTTGAAAGAAATACACATTTTTTTATATTAAAAAGAGCAGTGGGTGGAGTGCACAAGGATGAGCCTGCTATTGACATTGTACACATTGCCTGTTGTAATTTGCAGACGTCACATCACATACATGACAGGTGCAGCTCTTGATATGGCTGGCGTGTGGGCTAGAGGTTAGGTGATCACCTTACTTCAGTGCTTGTCCTGGAGGTTCTAGACTTGGAAAAACTTTTTTTTTAAATCTTCACTATTGTCAGCACTGTCCCAAACTTAAACACTATATTGATTTCATGACTTTAGAAACTGGTAGTGAGCTCTGTTTGACAGTGGGGTTTTAATCTGCACCAGGGCCGCCATCAGGGGGGGACTGCCGGTACTGGAGTCCCGGGCCCGAACACTTGCTAGTGCCCGTTCACCCGCTACTACCCGAACACCTGCTAGTGCCCGTTCACCCGCTACTACCACCTGCAATGACAGACCCAGTGGCAGTACGCTGCAGGCATGCAGCCACCTGCACAAGTGCCCACCACTATTCCCCCGGCCGGGCCCCCCCCCCGCTGCACAATACAGTGAGTAAATGACTCAATGTGAGTCATCTCTCACTCCGCCGTGCCGCCGTCCTGCTCCGCCTCCCGTATTGGCCGCTACCCTGCCCTCAATTAAGTTTTTTTTTTTTTTACACTGAACCAGACGTGGCGTGACGATATGACGTCACACCACGCCGCTGAATGAGAGAGAGAGGAGCAGCGGCGGGCGGGTAGTGTGAGGAGCCGGCGTCCGGAGCATACAGGTTAACAGAAGAAGAAGCGAGACAGTTAAGTTAAATGTGTGTGTCCTTTCTTCCAGGCCCGGGCCAGGCCATTTTGTTGGAGTGTTTAGTAAATTTCAGACAGTTGAGACAGTTGATGGGACAGAGTCTGGGAGAACCAGACTCAGTCCTTGTGCTTAATGGAATTCTCCCCTCCCATGCTGCCTGGCAGACTCCAGCATTACTGTAAGTCTCTGTAGTGGGCCCTAATTGCACATCAGCAGAGTACTTTAATAAAATGTATAGGTTGCCTCCTGCACATTATATCAGAATATAGTTTCTAATTACCAACATACAGGATACAGTAATTATGTTCAGATGTATAGTGGGGGGTGGAGAAGGGATGGGGGCCCTGCCTAGTTTGTCAGTCCCGGGCCCCATAATTTCTGATGGCAGCCCTGATCTGCACACTTGCGGCACTGTTGACACATTGGCACTGTGGTGGCTGCCAGCTCTGGGGGTTGCAATGGAATATCTAGCACATGCCCAGTGGAGCTGCTCCATAGCCATGTAGTGCCCTGCTAGTCGCGCTATGCTGTGGCATATGGGAGGCTCATAGTACTGTGCATGCCCAGTGGGTCAGGAGTCACACACAGTGCATCCCAGACTTAGACACTATAGTGACTTCATGACTTAAGACTTATAGTGGGCTCTGTTTAAAAGTGGGGTCTTAGGGCCTGATTCAGACCCGCTCATGAGCGAATAGCGCTCGCAAGCAGTTTGATGGTTGGCCAGTGCGCATGTGCGGTGTGCACAAGCCCCGGAGTTATCAGAGATGTTGATCAACAAGCTCGCCCCATTTTGTAGGCAGTGAGGGGGGGTGGCTGGACAAATGAAGGCGTTCCCGAAGGAATGCCTGCCATTTGTGGGCAACCCTACTGACATCATTCATGATGTCAGTAGTGAGCTTCCGACTCTATTAGAGCAAGAAATTCACTCGGTCTTGCAGGAGCCGAGACCCTACCACAAGGGTCTCGTCACAAGCCCGATGGTCGTGATAATCGCGACCATCACAAGGCCGCTCGCAAAAGCTGTGGGTGGTCATCCATAGCTATGCGAGCGGCCTGGAGGAGCAATTTTTCTTTAAAATCCACCTTGATTCAGAGCGAGCGATAATATACTCTGGAGTGATACTTTCTGATTATAGCTGACACAGCAATAGAACGAACTTAACAGTAAATCTGATGTAAAGATCACTACTCTACAAATATAAGGGCCATAATATATATATATATATATATATATATATATATATATTATATATATATATATATATATATATATATAAAGTTTGAGAAAGTGATATAGACACCCACTAATTTGCTTTAATTATATTTTGGCCAGTGTGACACCAGACACATTCCTACCATGTAGCTAGTATGAAAGTATTTTCAATAGAACTATGTGCATGTTACTAGCTGACATTTAACCTGTGCAAATAAATTATTTACTGTGTCTGCCTGTGGTTATAAATAAATATCAAAAGTATCTCCCTGAGAGTGACTATCAGTGTGACAAGTGATAAAATGATCAAGTGCTCTAAACATTATTTGCTTTAATATAGTAATATCTAAGCACCCCATGAGAATATTATACACATTAAATTTGGAGTTGTGCACCTGAGGTTTGTCTGTTTATGTGCCTGCAATTAGTCTTATCCGGTAGCACCTCACATTATATATATTTAGGTTGTGCAGTCCAGGAACCTTTCCTATATATGGATCACAAACTGGAAAGAGGAAGTTAAACCCCTCCTCCAGCCTTCATATAGTACTGCTAAAACCCGCCTAGATGGAGCAGCTAATAGGCTGGCTATCTTGATTGACAACTACAGACCACCAATTATAACCTATAGTAACACCAAACCAGCTATAACTAGTATTGCTCCAAGAAAAACCAGTGTGCTTATACTGTACAAGCATTCAAGTATGTAAATGTGTATTACAAATCATATAACATACAGTACAGTGTTGTACAAGCTACATAGCAGTTGCTTGACCATTTCTTTCAATGACAACTTGTAAGACTCTATACAGATGATCAATATAATTGTTACACTGGGTACGTGTCAATATGGTTTTCCAAAATTTCATTATCCCATCCAAAAGTTCCTGTTTAGTTTTTGGTTTTACATCAGACCTGATGAACCTCTTCAACTGGGCCCTGACCAATTCAATGGGATTCATGTCCGGTGACCTACAGGAAAGTTACAAAAAATAAATAAATATTCAGTCACAGTACTTTAATAAAAAGCTTACTAGAATAATTATTGCACAGTACAGTACATACTTTATTGTACAATAAAGAGTTAATACAGTATGACAATACTCACTCTGGTGGTGTGCATTGCCAATTTATTCCTCTCTCTTCCATGAATTTCTCTGAGGTAGAGTGTTATCCTGGAATGATCGATGTCCTGATGGATAGCATCTTCTCACATATGGCACCATACAGCCATCTACTATTTTTTTCTTATCCGATGCCTAAAGAGATGAGAAATTATTGTAAATGCACACTGTACTACTGTACAGGACTATAAATATTTTTTACAACAAACATTACTATACTGTACCTTCAAAAATTAAGATACTGTAGGTCCTGCACCACAATGAGATATACCTCCCAATACATGGACCTTAGGACGTGGTTTAATTAAGAGATGTGGAGGGTTCCGGAAGGACAGTCTTGAGAACTTCTCGAGAGAAAAGTTTTATGTGTGAAAATTCTCTCCACTCTCTATCCACCGTTGTGCTTGTTCAACTCTCTTTTCTTTATTAACATCCCTTATCATGGGATCTATTCTATGGAATAAAAAAAAAATAGTTTACAGTCACGTAAATCAGTTCATTATTAAGTACAGTTTATTGAATAAAATAGTGCACTATAGAGGACGTTTGTGGGTCTTTGTACACTATAGTATTTTACTTACCTTGTAGGGCCAAAAGTCCATCCCAGTTCCTTAGGCATTCATTTGATGCTGAAACAGGAGATGTCCAAGTCACATTCTGTTTGTAGAATATGTTTTATTTGTAAAGCTGTACGCCCATCATCCTCATAAGTTAATTGGTGCACAATCTTTATGATGCTCCTATGGAATAACACATACAGAACATAAAGAAATTATTGGACAGTTACAGTCTGTTGAAATGGAACACAGCACAGTAGCAATCTATCAACATATTATCTAAAAAAAAGGTTCATGTAAAGTACCTACCTGGTATGGAATACATATGATTTACCACTGGCCACATGGTTCTAATCTCAACAGCGTCATCCCAGCAGAAGAGGTAATCCCGATTGTCAAATGTAATTATTTAGTAACGTAATTTTACCCCCTAACCCTAATGCTCCCTTAGGGGTGCCCAACCCTAACCTCCCCCCAAGTGCCTAACCCTAATCCCCCCTTCCCCGCCGCCTAAAAGTGAATCCCCCGGGGGGCTGCCTAACCCTAACCTCCCCCCGGGCAGTGCTTAACCCTAACCCTCCATTCCCCTAGCCTAACCCTAACCTCCCAGGGGGTGCCTAACCCTAAGTCCCCCTCACAGACCCTAAATCTAACTCTCTCCCTCCACAGTTTTCCGCACCCAGATTACTTTCAATCGGTAAGCTGGGTGTCGGGCTCCCGGCATAGGTAAAATGACAAACGTTGGGATATTTACGTTGGGATGTTAACCCCTTGCCGGGATTAGACAGTCGGGAAGCTGTTCATTGGCTTCCCGACTGCTTCCCCCTGGTACATTTAGAAGGAAATCTATATCTGGTCTGCGTCCTCTCAAATGCATGATAGCGCACAGTCTGTAATCTAACAAGAACACCACACTCTCAGCCAGGCCTGGATCTGTCGTGTTGTTTTGTTTTATTTTCATATTTGCAATTATCTTGCTCATGGATTTGCTGATTTTTGCCGGCATGTTTGACAACCAAAACTGTGGAGAGAACAAGAGAAATACTGTTACTGAGTATACAGTCTGATTATACAGAATTTAATGTCCAGTATCTAAAAAAAATAATTCTATTGTATACTGGAACAAAGGGGGGAACAAAGACAAGCGCCTGATAGTGTAGTAGTTAAAAATACCATGAATTAAATGTATATATATTCATATGTGTGTACCATAGATATACTTGTATGTTAAGCATATAAGGAAACAATCCTTAAATCGCAGTAAAAAGGGTTCCACGTCAGACGTGACCTTCCGCTTATATTTCTTCGCCAAGGAAATCACCGACCAGATAGCTACATCCTTATTGGAGCAGAATAATTTGCTTCCATAGTGTGGTATATTTTGTAAATATTCAGTTTTAATATACAAAAATATACATATCCCACACAAAAACAACAAGAAAAAGTAGCTTATCTTATAAGTCACAGCGATCAATTCCTGTTGGGGTACCTCTAGGTACAGTTAGTATGAGTCCATTCAAAAGTCATATAAGGTAGGTATAGATGATGTATAGGGATGGTGTATCCACCCAACGCATTTCGCCTCTCAGTAGGCTTACTCAGGGGTCATCTGTATACTGTATAACATATTGTATTTTGGAACACACATGGGGGTATTACATTCTTACAACAGCTGTGACATATGATAATTATGGTAATGGAGACCTTCAGAGCAATTCAAATGTTCTGGCCAGACATTTTTTTTTTTACCAAATATATAGTATTGTATATGTTGAGAAGTACAATGTATACAACTGGATACACAAATATGTGTCTAGGGTCAGGGACATTGTAGCAGCACATACTGTAGAGTTGAGTCATTGGGTCAGTATGAAACAGCAATATTGCGACTCATAAGATGGCCACCGAGCATACACAAGATGGCCGCGAGGCAGTGGGGGGCTATGTAGCGGTCAGTGTTATACAGGGTATGCGAAATGTTGCCTGCTAGATGGAAACTCAGGGGTTTATTTACTAAGAAAACAAGAAAAAGTGAATAGTAGGTGGCGCTAAGAATACACAGTCAGGAATGATGTATAACAAATTCTTTATAGAACAAAATATATAGATCGTGAATAATCAATAGACAATCAACATTTATAAAACTCCTGGGAGTGGGGTTGTAGATACATCAATATAGTCACAATAAAAATAAACACATAGCTCCAATAGATAAAATAATAAATTAATACATTCTGCAAGAATAAACTGGCTTGTAGCAGATAGTTACTAATTGTTGTGGATGGGTAATCACCATCCAACAGAGTATAAAGCAAATAGCAATGCTGTGGTATAGTAGTTCTCACTGAATGCACAGACTGCTGATAAATAGCAACAATTGTAGCAAATTGGTGTAAAGGTTCCCAAAACAGAACTTAATGTTTCCAATGATCCATGTTGCTCCAATAATGAACTTCAAGATTATT
Source organism: Taudactylus pleione (assembly GCA_031769625.1). Taxonomy (NCBI): domain Eukaryota; kingdom Metazoa; phylum Chordata; class Amphibia; order Anura; family Myobatrachidae; genus Taudactylus; species Taudactylus pleione. The sequence goes on along the minus strand of JAUIMM010000208.1, from coordinate 2,961,181 downwards.
TAAAGTGTATTAGTGTAAGATAGAGACAGCTAAAATCTCAACTCTCCAGAGTACTCACTGTCCTCCTGCGTATGTAAATGCTCCAGCAGATCTCACACTATGTATCCTCCGGTAATGTGAAGATTCCTCCCGGTGCAGTATTGCATGGTAAGTAAAATCCTACCACAAGTTCAGTAATCTCCGTATCCTCAACGCGTTTCTCCGCTGCGGATTAGGACTATAGGCATGTACCTTTTTCAGGACGATGGGCTCTCTGAGGGGCAGCATGATTATATTTTGTCTGCTATTGTATTTATTCTTTCTCACAATTATTTTTTGTTTGATCACGTGCACTATTTACGGGTCCTCGGTACAGGTCTAGATTATGCAATCCTTTAGCAAGTGCTAATGGTGTTATGTATCATTGGTAAATGGGGCCCTAAGTATTACATATTAGAGACTTACAGTAGGAGAACCAAACTAGCCACTGATCTAGAGAGCTGGATATTATTCTGTATATCTAACAAAGGTCATCTCTGGCACCTATTATTATTATCACAGTCATCGTGTTCTGCTTCTGTGTCTGTGATATCATACTAATAGGTAAGAGAAATGGGGGGAATTCTTTTACCTTGTGTAGTTATAACTAAAGTATTGTATAATAATCACCCAATGCCTAATCCAATATACAGAATAGGTAGATACAATTGCACAGTACCACTTCTCTTGTTCTGTTTGCTCACAGCTGTATATATAACATTATAAGTTCTGTGTTATTGTAGTTGCATTATTTTCAAATAAATAGAAAAAATAGATTGGGGTTTCTGTATATGTGACACATTTACTCTCACTTACCCGCAGTGTGAGAATAATCTCCTATCATAGACAATATCTATGTACTGTGGACACTGCCCCGTACACATGTTGTTTCCTTTCCTTCCTGTCATTTCTGGGAAAGTCATAATTATAAGTGAAACATTTATTTCTCTCCTATAAAGATATACACAGGCGTAGTCATTCCAAGATAACCAGTACTTGTATATTCTATCATTATCATGTTACTATGACAGCTACACCCATCACCCAGTCAGATTCATTAGTGGATGTGACAGATCATTTGCTGCAGAATATACCTGTAACTATAAGATAATATCGTCACCTGATGTGTGAGCCGGCCCTCGCTGTTATACTGTCGGCTTAGGAGCATATTGTATGTATTCATTCTTTTCTACTTATAGCTTGTGGAACTTGCGGTTTCCGCATGATCTTAAGTATCTGGACTATGAGCCTGCGTGGAAGGCAACTGCAAAAGCGTACACAGGCGGCCATTTGTTGCGCACTGCACATGCATTGTAGTACACGTGCGCCAAAGCAGCTCTACGATCGCACTGGTCACACAGACCACAGAGACTCATTGCAGAGTGATGACAGGCAGTGAGCATTTGGAGGTGTTGATGAAGGTTTTGGTAAGAGAAACACAGGCGTGCCAGGCCATTTGAACGCCGTTACATGGGCGTGCATAAATTAGCCACTGTGACAGCATATGCAGCTTGTGTACTCACTGCATACAGGAAGGTTAGCAATTTATGAGTAAGGTCTGACCCGCTGTAATTGTGAGTGAGACTCCGATGTTACTCAATGTTACCGATGTTTTAGCTGCTTTGCAAGGTAAGATGGATGTGAGATAGCGGTAATTGATGTCTCTATACTGCTGAGCAATTGCTTTGCATTCGTTAGCATACATTAGCAGCGGCCCTGCGTATGGAAGGAATTGTAGCCGCGATCGCAATAGTGATCCGTGCAGGATTAGGCCCTATGTCTGTATCTGTAGCAACAGCCAAATGCAGAAGATTGTTCTCAGAAATCTCAGTAAAACCTTTAGCATGTAGTGTACAGAGCGTATCTGCTGGTCCTGCACATTATCAGGGATGCTGAGAAGAGGCAGATTATCCATCATCTACTGTATGGGGAATTCCTCATTACTGGGATCTAGCGCAGGAAATAGCATCACATCATAGCCTATATAAGCTGGGCTCAGAGAGCTCAGAATGTTCTACTGTCTGTTCTATTATACTGTTTCCTGGTGGTGAATATGTCAGTGGCCCCCACTGGTCATTGGTCTCCTATAATGAGTTATTCTGTTACAGTAATCTGAGCCTCTAACTACATCTAACAGTGTTTCTGGCTGTTTATATGACTTTTTGTATAGCGTGTTCCCCTTTCTTACATGGCTAGTGGCCGTCTCACCCAAACCAACTCCATGCTGTAACCATTTACATCTAACCTGTGCCCATGTGCAGACGGACCCAGAGCTCTGTGTGAATGAGTTGGGCTACGGATACCTCTTCCGGGTGTCTACAGGTGAATAAACGCCATTAGCCATAAGATGGGCATCAGAAAAAAGCATCCCATGGCTGCCAACCATCACTGACCTGGTATTCAATGGAAAAAGCTTTTACTTCATATTGGGAACATCACTGGGTTCTAATCATCAGTTTCTGATGTCCATCCCTAGCTACTAATGTTTTATGTATATGCTAAAATTTTAATTTGGAAACAGCTGGGTCAGGCCGACTACATTTCAATCTTTGCCCTCTCTCCTGTCATTAGCTGACTATGCCAATGGGTATTAGCATTTTCATGCCATCTCTTCTACTTTATATTCATTCATTGGCACTAGCACCAAATGCAGTGTTTTAAGGAAAAGTAACTGATGTGGGGGATTCCTAAAAATGGGTACAAAGCCTTTGCAAAAATTACCAGGAGAGGGTTCCAGAGGTGCCCTCCCTGGCAATGGCCCCAGCACAGTAGTCCCAGCACATGAGTAAAGAGACCACTGATGCAGTCACAATTCATGCAACAGCAATGTGATCATGGGTGCTAATATCACTCCCAGATTACATTGCAAATGTGATTATTACTAAGAGAGCGATCACATAGTGCATGCAGACAACCACCAGCCTGTTTTAAGATGCCAACTTGTGCACGTCATGTCCAGGAAGTGTATGCAACCATCGGTACATCGGATGCTATCGCAGCGCTTGAGGTTGGCCATACCCTGCCGCAAGCATTGTGAAGAAACAACAGACAGCACTTCTACTGTCTGAGAAAATAGCTGCGTAGGTGACCAAGCCTTCCCGGCGAAACGCGTGTCCTTCTCACAGTGCTCACAGTAGCAGGACCACACACGCACCCTACAGCAGCTCTACGAAATACATTCCTCTGTCAGGTACTTTCTATCGCTCTTATAGCGCTCTCTCATCTGAGTCCCTTAGCGCTTGACTCTCCCTGCAATGCCACTTGGTATCAGGGAAGAGACGCAGCTATTTTCTCAGACAGTAGAAGTGCTGTCTGTTGTTTCTTCTGGTTTATGCATGATTGTCACTCTCTCATTTCCTAACAGATTCAGATAGGGGACAGCAGAAGTGATCTCATGCTTAATTATTCCAGACCTTACTTTTTTCACTTTTACTATCATTAATTTTCGCTTTTGGGAATTTGATACTTGTTCACATTAATTTGGCAGGATTGTTACTTTCTGGTACACATGAAGGATGATTTAAGTTTCAATTTATTCACAAACAGCCTAGTTATCCACTGGGTTATCATCTAATCTCACCTAACCTCATTTTCTTATTTAGGTGACTCAGATTCATCTTTGTATGCTGATTTTTTTGTTCATTTACCATTATATGTTTTCATTTGTATTTTACACCTTCAAACTGGAACAAAGGTGTCTGCTTAGGGCTTTTTTTTTTTTCGTACAGCTGCTCAGTTATTACATTATATCTGTACTGTGATTCCGCTAGATATAGCTAAACAGACGGTACACTTCTAAAGTATTGAACTATTATAAATATATTTTATATTTTGAGGTGGTGTGTTTAATCTTTCGATCTAGTTTCAATTATGTACTAGAGATTCGAGGTCCTTCTCATATATTTCGCCTATCACCTTGTTCTAAATTAAATGCATCTGGCTGCTACCTTTTTGTATTCATTGACTTTCGCTACGTATTATCAGTGATTATAAAGATATACATATAGGTTGATATATACCTGTGAGTGAATATATCTATACACATATATATTATGTGTTTCTGCAACCATTGACTGCTATATTCACAAGGTTTAATAATTGTTTGATGCTGATCATATATATATTGTTTTACTTTCGTCTTTATCTCTCGTATATACCCTCATATGCAACAAGTTGGTTAAGTATTACCTGTCATGCATTATAATTCATGGTATAAGAGAGTCTCTTTTTAGGTAATAATAAACGTTAAGTTTTAATTTTCTCAATATTACATTTCTCTTATGTCAGAGCCAAAATCACTCCAGGGCTTGTGGCAGGGAGACCCTACTGCAGGGTCTCCGTCACAAGTCCGATGGTCGTGATGGTCAAGACCATCGCGACCATCTTTTTGGACACTCGTATATGCTGTGGGTGGTGACCCACAGCTATACGAGCGTCCAGGAGGACGCTCCATTTTCATGGAGGAGGGCCCTGATTCAGAGCGAGCGTTCTGGTCAGAGCGTTCAGCTCTGAATCAGGCCCTTAGTTCAGAACCCTCTGGACATCCCCTCACCCCAAAAAAGACAGGTCATTTTTGGGGTGAAAATTAAAAAAGTGTTGGAAAATTGGTAAAAGTACTGGGACATGTATTTTGGGGTGCTTTATGGATGGGACAGGTGTTTATAGGATTGCAGGTGGCTGCAGCAGGTGTATTTTAACATGTTTTTAAATCTGCACTTTGGAGACACCAAGATATGTTGTACTAGTACCAATTTTAATGTACCCCCAATTTAACTACAGCAATTATTTTACCCCAAAAATAAATGCTTTCCATCACTTTTCCACACTTATGCAAATATGCATATATCAGCCCTTTGCCTCAATTTAAGTATTTAAGTATATTATCTGGACAATTGCGCACAGGGGTTGAGACTGGGATTGAGATGCGGCTGGAAGGTGATATACCCATGCAAGGATAGCCGCCGCACACTATATCTCTCCTTAGGAGGCCGTGTCTCTCACTCCGTCTCAGCTACATAGCCCCTACCGTGGAAATATTGTGGGGGACGCTGCAAAGAATCACTAAACATTGAAGTGCTGGCATGGAGCTTTATGGAGTTTGCTACAATCTTTACTAAGTAACAGTGTGACTGTAAGCTGTAACCTGGATATATTTGGATATTGTTTATTATCACAACTGCTGCAGATGTGGATGATTTTTATCAACACTAAATTTGCAATGTTGCCTTTTTTCTTTATATATTTGTGCATGTATTTTAGGTTGTACTGTGTCTTTATTTGACTAGTCAATGAATTATAATTTATTTAATTAGTTATTAAAACCATTTATGGCCAATTTGTGAAGTGTATGAATCATTCCATGCCGATCCTTTCTCCATATATATTATTAAGCTCAGAGGTCTATTTCTAATTTTGGGATACACCTGTTCATAAGGTCATTTTATGTACAACCACAAGCACATTTTTTCCTCTTTGCTGCTGAGTCTGATAGTTAAACTATTATTATTATTATTATTATTATTATTATTATTATTATTACATTTATACATTAGTGCTGGGCTTTCTTTTTACTTTTAACTCAATTTAAGTACCCTGATTACTTTTATTGGGGTTATTAATACACTTCTATTTTGATCCCCCGGCTGAGTTAGGCTTTATTGGGGGTACAGAATGATTTCCCAAAAAATACCTTTTCACCAGTTCCGTTATTCACTGCATTCGCCAATATGCGTTTTTGCCTATTTTACAATTGAATAGGGTGAAAAGTGAGTGCGCGCTTTGAGTAAGCATGGGAAAACTTTGCCTCAAAACATGGAAATGAAGCGAAAACATTGCGCATTTTGTCGATCTCAGCTTTTCGCGGCTAATTGAATCCACGTAATGAGGCCCACTGTGACCAATACTTAAGGTGTTAAATAAATGTTTTTGAAGGCAGTGATTGCTCTTTTTGATATATTAGTCAATTGGTTTTATTAAGTGCATAATTGTACAATTCGAATTATAATTGGTGTCGGAGTCAGAGGGCCTGATTCAGCTTTGGAAAGAAGTGTAAAGCTGCACACAGGCTATAGATATATGATGTATGCACGCAGGCTATATATATATGATGTATGCACGCAGGCTATAGATATATGATGTATGCATGCAAACTATAGATATATGATGTATACACTCAGGCTATAGACATATGATTTAAGCATGCAGGCTATAGATATATGATGTATGCACGCAGGCTATAGATATATGATGTATGCACGCAGGCTATAGATATATGATGTATGCACGCAGGCTATAGATATATGATGTATGCACACAGGCTATAGATATATGATGTATGCACGCAGGCTATAGATATATGATGTATACATGCAGGCTATAGATATATGATGTATGCACGCAGGCTATAGATATATGATGTATGCACGCAGGCTATAGATATATGATGTATACATGCAGGCTATAGATACATGATGTATGCACGCAGGCTATAGATATATGATGTATGCACGCAGGCTAAAGATATATGATGTATGCACGCAGGCTATAGATATATGATGTATGCACGTAGGCTATAGATATATGATAATACTTCATTTATTAAAACTTGCAACATAAAATACATAAATATCATAAATAAAATATATATACAATATAATAAATAGTATAATAAACATAACCACAACTAAACTTAAATACACAATATATATTACTTCATATTGTGCTCCCCCAAACAAATATTACCTAACTTACTTATACATCAAGTAACCCCTACAAAGGAAAACTAAGCAAGGATTTAAAACACACAACACTCATTTTATATCGCACAAGAAACTTAGCAAACTCAATACTTCCAACCCAGCCACCATTACCTACCACCTCCAGGCAGATGTATTCAAAACCTTCTCATAAAAATAATAACAACAAAATCTATGTGGAGTGCAAGAAGAAAAGATTCCTAGCTGAACAAGAAGAGGCTAACCACCACCCACTCAAGGGGGACTTCAGCTGACCGCACCAATGGAACCAACTGACAGTCCAGCTTCCCCCTAACCAGATCCATCATACTCTTCACCTCTTGAAGGATTAAACCCACCACCACTTCACAGAGGTGGACCTTTCTCCGTATGGAGACATTACACCGTGCACTAAAAAAATTGTGATCAAATAAATCCAAAATACCTTCTGAATACCCCATAAACCCACTCAGGGTAACTAAGACCCAAATGGCATGGGATTCCAATGGCCCTTGATAAATCCTCATAAACTTTAACATTAAAGGGACACTTAAGCAGGAAGTGGTAAATCGTCTCCTCTACCCCTGGACATTCCTCCTGTGGACAACCACGTTCACCAGCGCTCCTCCACTTTAGGTTCTCTCCAACATAAAGCTTTCCATGAAAAGAGAGCCAAGCAATATCCTTGAACTTTGGCTGTATCCTCTGTGAATTTAACAGAGCTAACCCGTCTGAAGCGGTACTACCCGGGCAGTCCCTTAGTGATAACAGGACATGAAAGTGAGTCTGCAAAATTCTGCTCCCCAACTCCCTCCTGGAGCAGTTTTTGACTTCACTCACCCCCACACCAAATCGCTTTATCACCTTCAAGCTCTGGATGACATAGATCGGAAGCTAACCATGCCGAATCTGAAATCTTTTCACTTGACCTCCATCTATCCGCAGACTAAGGAAGGGAGACACCCATGGTCTGAATCCCTCTACCCACCGAGGGGGAGCATATAAAAACATGCTCCCCACATTGAATTTTATAAAGGCTGTTACAAAAAAGACTACTGGGTTTACCATATCTAAACCCCCATCTTTCCTCGATTTGGAGGTTATACACCTCTTGACTATGTTGGTCCTATTCCCCCACAACAGCAGAAAGAACAAGGAATTCAACATAGCCCACATGGATTGAGGCAAAAAGCACACATAACTGACATACAAAAATATAGGGACCAGGTAAGTTTTGCACAGGTCAACTTTTCCCTAAAAGATAACTTCCATCTTTTCCAAAACTCTAACTTCTTGGCAGCATTTTGAAGTCTTTTAACCCATTTGAAAGTGGCATAATCACCATGATCGAATTTGATGCCTAGGATTTTAATCTGATCACTGACCTGAGGGAAGCTGTCCGGAAGGGAAAATTCATCCCCTTCCTCCCCATCCAAAAAACTTCACACTTTTCCCAATTTACCCTGGAGCGCGAGGCTTCAGAATATTCACAGATAAGATGTACCATGTCACTGGTTTCTGCTTGAGAAGACAAAACCACAGTGACATCATCTGCATTGGCTACTACTTTCAAGGGACACTCCGGACTCAGCTGCACCCCCCACAGTTCCACTCTCTACCCTTCTGATAAAGGGGTCAATTGCAAAAACAAATAAGAGGGGGCTCAGGGGACAACCCTGATGAACTCCAGAGCATACCTCAAAGGCAGGGCCCACCCAACCGTTCACAAGCGGGAAGCTTTTGGCCAGCTGACAAAGAGTCTGTAACCAATTAACCAACCGCCTTGGAAGACCATACCATTCCAGCAAAGCCCAAAGGTACTTGTGGTTTACCCAGTCAATAGCCTTAGACTGATGCAAAGCCAGTAGGTACTTTCCCCACTTCTCAGCCCTGCACTGCTCAATGGACTCCCGGACACCAAGGACAGCACTAAAAGTGCTTTGACCCTTCACAGTACAGTGCTGAGAAGGTGAAAGCAAAGACTCAGAATATTCTGAAAGCCTATTAAAGAGTACTTTTGCCAAAATCTTTCTGTCTGTGTTAAGAAGGGCTATGGGATGCCAATTCTCAATACGAGATGGGTCTTTCCCTTTGGATAGCAAAATAAGTGCAGATAACCTCATGGAAGGAGGGAGAATTCCCTCATCCAGGCTCACATTAAATACTTCCACTAGGCGGGGAATTAGGAGGTCTGGAAAGATCTTATAAAACTCAATGTTAAACCATCTGGTCCTGGTGATTTTTTTGGGTTCAACCCCATTATCGCTTTCCTAACTTCCTCTGCGGTTATATCACAAGCCAAAGAGTCAAGAGAAGTAACTTGAGAATTCAGACCATGGGTCTCCCTCAGAAATGTCTCCATCCTCTCTCTAATAAGTGGCTGCTCAGACAACAGATCCGAATAGTTGGACACCACTACATCCAAAATGCCCTTCCTATCACTATGAAGGGCACCCTGTCCATCAACCAGTCCTCTAACATGTTTAGCATTGACCGACGCCCTACAGTTCTGGTAAGGATCTGGCAAGTGGTACGAACCATAATCCCTCTCCAAAACCAAAGAAGTCAATCAGTTATATTGAAATTCTCTCATCTGAGCCTTCACTCGGGATATTTCCCCACAATCCCCCTCCTCAGAGATCAATAAATCCAATTTTCTTCTTAGACTATGGTAGACATTTTTCTTTATTAAGTTTTTCTTAGCAATAAGGCCACGGAAAAACTTACAGATTCTCTTTTTTATTACCTCCCACCACTCTGACCTACTCCAACCAGCCTCCAGAAGCATCTTCTGAGATTGAAAGAAGACCCTAAAGGACTGCCTAACTCCCTCTTCTTCTAGAAGCTCTGAGTTCAAATGGCAAATACCCTGCCCTTTCTGAGGGGTTTCTGAGGTATTCAAAGTTACAGAGAAAACCATGATCAGAGAACTCCAGCAACCTCACCCCTAGGGATGAAGTTACTGAATTCTCCTTAACAAAAAGCCTATTTATCCTAGACCTATGGCTGCCACTAAGGAAAGTGAAACCCGTGAGGTCTGGGGAGTGACGAATATGCACATCCACCAGACCCGCCTGTCTAGCCATACTAACTAAAAAATTAGAGTCATAGCCCAGAGGTCTCCTTGAGCATACTCTGTCCTTTGGCCTAGTTATGGTATTAAAATCATCACCAAAGATAACCTGATGGGCTGTAAAAAAATAAGGTTTTATCTCCATGAAGAGACATTTCCTCTCCCACTGTGACTGAGGACCATAAATATTAATTAATCTAAGATCCTGTCCCTTCATGTTGACATCCAAAATCATACCTCTGCCTGCTTGTAACTCTATAACCTTGTGCACAGTTCCCATATCAGTAAAAAGAACTGCCAACCCAAAGTATGGCTCGGCCACAAGAGACCAGTAAGAAGGACATCCCCTCCACTCCTGCTTTGCCCTATGGAGGAGATCCAATTTACTAATCTGGGCCTCCTGCATAAATAAAAAATCAACCTCAACCGCGCTGAAAAAATCAAAGGCCATTTTACGAGCACATTCAGAAATCACGGAAGCCACAATAATTGTGGCACATCATATAGGATGGGGATCCATGTTTTTAGGTTATAAAAAACAAGACCTTGCATATTTTTCCTTTGTACCAAAAAAACACAAATCAAACACATAAAAATACTTAAACCCTACAAACCGACAAATAAAATGGTGATCATGCGCTCCTGGATCTTATAGTAAGCAGCTTTCTTAGAAATGGTCAGATACCTGGCCAAGTAAGGGTTATATTATGTGAAAGAAGCGCTATATGTGTAAATAGAAAAAAATATAAAATGTATTTAATATGTGCCAGCAACGGTGAAATAAACAAACAACACTCAATACATATATGCAAAAATAAATGTTTAGAGCACTTTCTGTGAATGATAAATGTCCTGGAAATCAGTGACTTGCGCGGCAGTGAAGACAGGGTGTATACTGACCCTACCTTTCCCTATGTCCCTCCGTGCGGGGCTCGCTTGGTCCGGGCTGCTGCTGCTGGATCAGCTGTACGTCTGTTCCATCTGCCGCTTGTAATGCTGACGGCTCATCGAGGCAGCGTTCTTCTTGCAGAATCCCTGTGACCATCTGATTTCTAACCACCACTCTCCTGGGGGGAATCCAATCTTCATGCTCACTGGTAAATGACGTCAGTCAGGTTGTGAACACCATCGAGTTTCATCCCTTAGGACTTCGGACCTTGAAAAAGTCCTAAGGGATGAAACGCGTTGGTATTCACAACCTGACTGACGTCATTTACCAGTGAGTGGATGCAATGTCTTTTACAATTACTTCAGCTGCCTTCTTTGCTCTTATTGGAACGGACATCTTGTCACCATATATAGTCTCTATTACAGCTTTCTCCGCACTAGAAACCTTATCCATGTCCAATACTGGCATACCTTGCGCCCTTTCCACCATACCTAATGCCCTCCTACCTATATCGTTAATGGCTTGCACTTCACAGGGACCGGCCCCAGATGTCTCCCCAGTTGCCTGTAAGCTACAAACAATGGCCAACTTGTCTTTGGGGCCCCCGTCCAAGCTACTCTCTGCTAGTACAGCCGCCTGTACTAACTCCATATCTGTGGCTTCAACATGCCCTTTAGAGCCGGCATCCTCCTGCTCCCCTATGCCACCTGTCTTTCCTGATTGCAGGACTGATTCACATGTGGCCTCTAGGACAACAGATGAAGCACCTATACCCTTCACCTTCGGAGCACCCCATGCATCGTCACTCACCAAACAGCCGGCACCACAAGCGCCCTTTCCTACCGCACACCGATTCCTGCACCAACTTCTGAGGCTCCGTCACCATCTTTACTGGCTCTTCCGGCTCTAATGATACTGTCAGATTCTTTGCCATCTACTGTATTCAATTTTCCTATTTCCAATGGCACCGCCTTTCCTTCTATATACTTTACAACAGCTGGGAGTAAATCTTACACCATCGCCTCTTCTTTTGTTTCTCTCAGCAGAACCAATTTCTTTCTGGCAATCTCCAGTGCTTTATCCAAAGCATCAATTTCCTCTTTCAATCCCTGCTGCTCCCATTTAAAGCCAGAATTCCTTTTCTTCCTTTTTTAGTTGTTAATTTTTGCATTTATCCCCCTTATTTCCCTCTGCATTTCTTCAATGTTGTATGGATGCATACATATCATCCTCACCTCCTTCACAGGATTGCTCCCCACTCTCCCCGTTTCCAATAATAGACTTCCCTCTACTACACTACAGGTGGGGTCCAGCATCTCCTCCTCAGTTACACCACTCAGGGATTCATCCCCCAGCAGTTTAGAGGGATCTGACATGTCTGAGGTTTCTGGGTCACAGACAACTAATGCTGTGCCTGCTGAGACATCCATCTCTTGATTCACCAGGTCCCCAGGAGCTAATAAGGGAGCCACTGACCCAGAATCTGCTGGGACTCCCATGGCTATGAACCGACCAGCCAGGGCAGGAGACGCAGTAACCAGAAACCCTCTGCCATCATCTGCCAGAATATGCAGCAAACCTGCTGAAGCCACCGGGACCCCTCTGACCTGGACACACGGGAACAGGACCGCTGATGCAGGAGCCACCTGACCGGCATCTTCCATTCACGCACCCCACGAGTCCTCCGCTGCCGGGACACATGCTGCCAGGTTACACGCTGCTGGAGACACTTCCGCCAGACCCCACAAGGCAGAAGATGCATCTCCCCACTCTCTGTTCTCCTAAGGGGCCACAAGGTAAGATTTACCTACCGAGTCTCCTATAGCCGGCACTGTCAGTACCGCAAGATCCTCCACCGGCAGTTGTTGTTTGTATTCGGCTATAGCTGATCCTCCGGCTCCCTCCATTACACTGGGCTGTCCTGCAGCCACATGCACCCAGGTTTTTGCCTTCTAAGGAGTTTTTGGCATTTTCCTTATGCCTCCCCAGCCAATTATATTCACCAGGCCGCATAGGGGAAAGAAATTCCCACTTTCTCCAGGAATAAATGGCAGTTATAAGCCTAATAAGCTGCCCCAGAGTAGCGGTCACACTTCCACCAGGCAGAGGCAGCCTGCCTGGGGAAACCTGCAGGGGAGAGCCCTCTCCCACTCAGTCACCTACGATCATCAGGAGCTGCAGCAACACACAACCTCTCCTGATGGATGCACGCAGGCTATAGATATGTAATGTACAGTATACATGCAGGTAGCTTTGCATTTCTGAGCTTGCTATTATTCAAATGCAGCAGGAGGTGTTTGACACCCACTGCTGCATTTGCGATCCCAGCTTGCAATCGAGGTCGCAGGCTGGGATCACTATCATGACCATCGGTCACGATGGTGGACTGTTCCGGGCCACCAGTCACCTGAGTAAGACTTGCAAGATGAGGAAACTGCATTCGTAGATGCAGTTTCTGGTATTTCTACTCCCGGAAAACATTGCTGACACCCCCTTTTCAGGGAACGCCAGCTGTCCCTGCCCCCACACTGCCCCTTAAATGCCTCTGTCTGTCAATCAATCAATCATACAGAGGCATAGAAGGGTCTGCATGTGATCATGCAGGATCCGTTCTGCATATTCACAGAATGGGTCCTGCGCACCCGCAGATTACCGATAATCAGATTCAATCGTGCAATGCTGAATCAGGCCAAGAGAATGCTTCTACGCTGAGGAAAAGAAGTTAGCATGTGATGACTCCATTTTATGAAGTGTACTATTGTTGATTTATACATAATTATTATTATTATTATTACATTTTATTTATAGGGCACCACAAGTGGTCCGCAGCACCGTACATACAGGAAAGGGTACACAGAACATTACATTACAATACAGTAACCAAAATATAAAAAGAACACAAGTAACCATTACAGTAGCAACACAATTCTCCATACACAGTACAGCTCTGAAGGTGAAGGCTGTCATAGAAGTGCTAGAGAAGAAGGCTGTGATACAGCATGATTGTGAGCACTGACCTGTGCTATTATGACTGATTGGCAGTCCTATGTTGGCATCTGCGTTCCTGTGCACTAATTCCTGAGTGTATGATATAAGTTATTCATTAATTATGTGGTAGCATTTTTGTGCACCTCAGAATTACACCCTGACTGTGAATTGCCCAAACAATCCTGATTTACAGATATGAGAGGAATGTACTATCACTAATAAGTGGTCATTTCTGGGAAGTTACGTGCAAAGTTTGGTCGGAACATGGAAGAGTTTATTTAACCTGAATTTACATATCTAAATGATGGGGGGTACAGCATGCGATGTGATATGGTGAGGCCCTGACTCTTTCACTTTCTCTTGTGTGTAACTATATAACAGTGAACAGCAATAAACAGAGGTCAGAAATACAGAGAAATCCATAGGTAGGGTGAGTTTACAGTGTGACTGATTATCTGTGTGAGAGAGAGGACACAGTACAGTTATTAGAGATACAGGGAGTATACAGTGTGTCTAAATTACAAAATAGTTACAAGCGCAAATTAGTGAACTTAGGGGCCTAAGTATATGTATCAAACTTGATGTGAGATAAAATGGTGAGATATATATCATCAACCAATCAGCTCCAAACTTACATTTTGCCGGCTGTGTTTAAGAAGTGATAGTTTGGAGCTGATTGGTTGGTGATATATATTTCACAATTTTATCTCACATCAAGCTTTGATACATATGCCCCTTAAAGAGAAGATAGAGTTTATTTAATATATGTATATACTGTATTTCTAAAATATTTAAATAACAAATACATCTGTTACAGTGCAATAGAGAACACAATAAAAATACAGAAACGTGCACAGTGCAAAAAATTATTATTGTTCTTGTAAATAGCATAAAAATGTAATAACAATACATCTGTTTCCTGGTAAAGAAATAATAAATAAAAAAGGGGGGAAAAATAGTCCGTCCCACAGCTGTATTGGTAGTTTGCATCAATACACACGTTCTTTATAAGTACTTCCCAAAGGAACAATTAGTATAATTTCTGTAACACCAGCCTGATTGTTGACTGGAACTTATGAAAGGGACTTCACAAAAAATAAAAAGCTGAGTCACAGTAAGATAGTAAAAACTGACTTACCGGGTATACTATTGTCTAAAGACAGCAAAAACCATGAATCTTGACTAAGGTGCTGGTGGAATCGTGTCCGCAGTCACCCTTGGTAAGTTCCCAGTCATTGAAATGATGTGCCCCCAGATCTGTGGGGCTTTGTGGTGAGACCGGCACCTGGTTCTGTTGTAGCTCTGTATCAAGCCCGGCACTGAGGTGCATGATAATTTGCCGAGTCCCAGGCTGTGGATCACAAGGTGAGCTCCACCTGTCAGGCTGCGTAGTAATCGTGCATGACCTCTGTTGAATTACATTTGTGGGGAATTTCTTGGAAACTTAAATTGTTATATTCGGCTGTAGCAAGCCGCAGTGGTTTTATGCTTTGCAAAAAAGGGAGAGCACATGTAATTTTCATATTACAGTGGAGACCTCCTAATGCGTTTCTCGGTCATATACTCCTGGCCATTTCATCAGAGTGTGTCTGGCTATCTGTGAGAGAGAAGACACGGAGCCTGATTCAGCTATGTACTAAAAAATAAAAATGCTTGTTCCCCCCCCCCACCCCCCACAGTTAAACAATTATCTGCAGTCTGAACTTGCATCTAAGCCCCAATGCGCATGTGCCATGATGGTATTGCATCTGCACTCACAGAGAATATTCATATGCAAAGTGACTTACAGACAGGCACCGTTTGGGGGAAGTAATGGGGAGATGTGTGTCACAACCAATTTTGGGGCGCCTTTGAGGCTGCAAATGCAATCCCATATGCAGCTGCAATGTTTATGGTGTCTTACTTCCAGCAAATCCACAAAAAAATATAGATGTCTCCAGTTCAGCACTTATAAGAAAATCAATATAGCGTTTATAATAAACTAGTATATACTGTAAGTCAATGCAAACATTAATAAACTTCAGAGGTAGGAATATTCTTTCCAATGATCCCGGTACACTTCATAAATCCCTCGGAGGAAAGACAAGTGAATATGTAGATATTGTCAAGACAAGAAAAACTTAATTTCTTACATACAATTAAGAATTTTGAATCCAGTATACAACGTATGATGCTCAAGTAAATGACACAGAGTAACAAGTGTGGATGACATAGAGTAATATGTGTAGATGACATAGAGAAATGTGTGAGTGACATAGAGTAATATGTGTAGATGACAGAGTAATGTGTGAGTGACAGAGTAATGTGTGAGTGACATAGAGTAACAGGTGTGGATGACATAGAGTAATGTGTGAGTGACATAGAGTACTGTGTGTAGATGACAGAGTAATGTGTGAGTGACATAGAGTAACAAGTGTGGATGACATAGAGTAATGTGTGAGTGACATAGAGTACTGTGTGTAGATGACAGAGTAATGTGTGAGTGACATAGAGTAACAAGTGTGGATGACATAGAGTAATGTGTGAGTAACATAGAGTAACAAGTGTGGATGACATAGAGTAATGTGTGAGTGACATAGAGTACTGTGTGTAGATGACAGAGTAATGTGTGAGTGACATAGAGCAATGTGTGTAGATGACAGAGTAATGTGAGTAGATGACAGAGTAATGTGAGTAGATGACAGAGTAATGTGTGAGTGACATAGAGTAATGTGAGTAGATGACAGAGTAATGTGAGTAGATGACACAGAGTAACAAGTGTGGATGACATAGAGTAATGTGTAGATGACATAATGTGTGTAGATGACATAGAGTAATGTGTGTAGATGACAGAGTAATGTGTGAGTGACATAGAGTAATGTGTGAGTGACAGAGTAATGTGTGTAGATGACATAGAGTAATGTGTGTAGATGACAGAGTAATGTGTGAGTGACATAGAGTAATGTGTGAGTGACAGAGTAATGTGTGAGTGACATAGAGTAATGTGTGTAGATGACAGAGTATTGTGTGTAGATGATATATAGTAATGTGGGTAGATGACACAGACTAACAAGTGTGGATGACATAGAGTAATGTGTGAGTGACAGAGTAATGTGTGAGTGACATAGCGTAATGTGTGAGTGACAGAGTAATGTGTGAGTGACATAGCGTAATGTGTGAGTGACAGAGTAATGTGTGAGTGACATAATGTAATGTGTGTAGATGACAGAGTAATGTGTGAGTGATGTGAGTGACATAGAATAATGTGTGAGTGACATAGAGTAATGTTTGAGTGACATAGAGTAATGTGTGTAGATGACAGAGTATTGTGTGTAGATGATATATAGTAATGTGGGTAGATGACACAGAGTAACAAGTGTGGATGACATAGAGTAATGTGTGAGTGACATAGAGTAATGTGAGTAGATGACAGAGTAATGTGAGTAGATGACACAGAGTAACAAGTGTAGATGACATAGAGTAATGTGTGTAGATGACATAGAGTAATGTGTGTAGATGACATAGAGTAATGTGTGTAGATGACATAGAGTAATGTGTGAGTGACAGAGTAATGTGTGTAGATGAATATATAGTAATGTGAGTAGATGACACAGACTAACAAGTGTGGATGACATAGAGTAATGTGTGAGTGACAGAGTAATGTGTGAGTGACATAGCGTAATGTGTGAGTGACAGAGTAATGTGTGAGTGACATAATGTAATGTGTGTAGATGACAGAGTAATGTGTGAGTGATGTGAGTGACATAGAATAATGTGTGAGTGACATAGAGTAATGTTTGAGTGACATAGAGTAATGTGTGTAGATGACAGAGTATTGTGTGTAGATGATATATAGTAATGTGGGTAGATGACACAGAGTAACAAGTGTGGATGACATAGAGTAATGTGTGAGTGACAGAGTAATGTGTGAGTGACATAGCGTAATGTGTGAGTGACAGAGTAATGTGTGAGTGACATACTGTAATGTGTGTAGATGACAGAGTAATGTGTATAGATGACATAATGTGTGTAGATGACACAGAGTAACAAGTGTGGATGACATAGAGTAATGTGTGAGTGACAGAGAAATGTGTGAGTGACATAGAGTAATGTGTGTAGATGACAGAGTAATGTGTGTAGATGATATATAGTAATGTGAGTAGATGACACAGAGTAACAAGTGTGGACGACATAGAGTAATGTGAGAGGGACATAGAGTAATGTGTGAGTGACATAGAGTAATGTGTGTAGATGACAGAGTAATGTGTGAGTGACAGAGTAATGTGTGTAGATGACATAGAGTAATGTGTGTAGATGACATAAAGTAATGTGTGTAGATCACAGAGTAATGTGTGTAGATGATATATAGTAATGTGAGTAGATGACACAGAGTAACAAGTGTGTATGACATAGAGTAATGTGTGAGTGACATAGAGTAATGTGTGAGTGACATAGAGTAATGTGTGTAGATGACAGAGTAATGTGTGAAGATGACAGAGTAATGTGTGAGTGACATAGAGTAATGTGTGAGTGACATATAGTAATGTGTGTAGATGACATATAGTCTGTATGTGAAAGACAGAGTAATGGGTGTAGATGACAGAGTAATGTGTGTAGATGACAGAGTAATGTATGTGAATGACAGAGTAATGTGTGTAAATGACATAATGTGTGTAGATGACAGAGTAAAGTGTGAGTGCCATAGAGTAATGTGAGAGTGACAGAGTAATGTGTGTAGATGACATAATGTGTGTAGATGACATAGAGTACTGTGTGTAGATGACATAAAGTAATGTGTGTAGATGACATAGAGTAAAGTGTGAGTGACATAGAGTAATGTGTGAATGACAGAGTATTGTGTGTAGATGATATAGAGTAATGTGTGTAGATGACATATAGTAATGTATGTGAATGACATAGAGTAATGTGTGTAAATGACATAATGTGTGTAGATGACATAGAGTAATGTGTGTAGATGACATAATGTGTGTAGATGACATAATGTGTGTAGATGACAGAGTAATGTGTGTAGATGACATAGAGTAATGTATGTGAATGACAGAGTATGTGTGTAGATAACATAATGTGTGTAGATGACAGAGTAATGTGTGTAGATGACATAATGTGTGTAGATGACAGAGTAATGTGTGTAAATGACATAATGTGTGTAGATGACATAGAGTAATTTGTGTAGATGAATAATGTGTGTAGATGACATAGAGTAATGTGTGTAGATGACATAGAGTAATGTGTTTAGATGACATAATGTGTGTAGATGACATAGAGTAACGTGTGTAGATGACATAAAGTGTGTAGATGACATAGAGTAATGTCTGTAGATGACATAGAGCAAAGTTTGTAGATGTCAGAGAGTAATGTATGTAGATTTCATAGAGTAATGTGTGTAGGAGGCATAGACCCTCATTCAGAGGCGCTCACAAGATGCGAGCGGTCGCTCTGAATGTGGGCGGCCGCTTGTGATTAGAAGTGCATCCTCCTGGTAGCTAGCTAAGCTGTGGGTTACCACCCACAGCTTTAGCAACCGACCAGGTTGATGGTCGCGATGGTCAAGACCATCTCGACCATCGGGGCTTGTGACGAGACCCTAAGGTTGGGTCTCAGCAACCGCAAGCCCCAGGGAGCTTCCTGTTCTGATCGAGCAGGAATCTCCCCACTGACATCACTGTTGATGTCAGTGCGGCCGCCCACAAAACGGTACGCGTTCCTTAAGGAACGCCTCTGTTTGTGAAACCATCCCCCCATCCCCGCCTACTAAATGAGACGAGCTGTCAATCAACATCGACAGCCGCCCCATTGGTAGCGTGCCCCTGAGCGAGAGAATTTCTCTCTCGCTCCAGGGCTTGCGCACTCGCAGTGCGGCCGCTGCGTGTGCACAGGACCTAAACATCGACCCGCTTGCGAGCGCTCAGCACTTGTGAGCAGGTCTGAATGAGGTCCATAGAGTAATGTATGTGAATGACATGGAGTAATGTGTGTGAATGATAGCATAATGTTTGTAGATATAAAGTTGTTGAAAAAGGTGGGAAAAAAGGAGAATACAATCTAAATGATGAATGATAAGGAATCCTTTTGGTGATATTCTGGAGGAGGGGGTGACGCCAGAACTCCCTTTCTCAATACACGGTTGGCAAAGTACACATATACCCCTTATTAAATGAAAAGAGAGTAGAGTAGAGCGATATGTATGAAACATATTAAAGTATCTTTATCCACAATAACAGAAGGTTGCTTCCCTACCATGGATGCAGACAAGTACCAATAGTATAAATAAAAAAAATGTATTCAGTAGGTTTACAAAGAAAGGTGCAACAGTGCCCAGATTAAAATACAATACGATCTCTTGGTATTATAACTAACAGGATACAGCAGCCCCGCTGCCTCCCACACAAACAACATCATCCGGATAAACAGAATGATAAAAGATTGTCACATTTCCTGCGGAAGAGACAGGAGTCTCGAAATGTGTTGTCTTGAGCAGCTATCCTTTACCTTAACTACCCAAACTTGCACAAAAAACCTGGTACATTCCGCCCACTCTTTTATCATTCTGCTTAACCGGATTAAGTTGTGTGTGTGTGGGAGGATTAAACACGAGTAACACTGATGCAAATCGAGCAGTCACACAGCATGAAAGTCAATTCTGATCTCCCTGGAACACTGCAGCTTTCCTGACAGTCAGAGGGCTCCCATGTTGTGAAGGAGATTGTAATGGCTCATTTATGCATGCCCATGAAACAATGTTGCAATGGATTGACACGCATGTGTTTTTCTAACCACCCCCCGTTACCTACCCCAAACGCTGACCACCTGTCAGTCACTCTGTGAGTGTCTCTTCTGTGTGAGTGTAATCACAAACCAATCACTGCATGTGCATTAGCTAAACATCACTTAATCTGTGTAAATATTGGCATTGCGTTAATATCTAACTAAGAATTATTGGAGTTAAAGTGAGCAAAACAGGAATTCACAAATTTGGCTGAAACATCAGTGAACATCGTAGGCAGGTTCTAAGCATGACAGATAAGAACAGGAAAAAAACATTAATGACCCAGCTAGAACTGCTGGACTTATACAGATTAAATAGCTAGCTGTCAGGTGTAGCTCTCTGGTCTCTTGTCTGTGCCCAGGGAGCAGCACCTCTGGTAAGAACAAGTACTGCAACTCACATAGTCAGAGGCTTGGTGACCTCTTGTGGTAGGATATCACACTGCAAGGCAGAGACAAGGCAGAACAAACTGAGGCCTGATACAGAGATGAACGCAATGGTGTCTACGGACGCAGATTGAGCGATTGTTTGCCAGTGCGCATGTGATTACAGATGCACAGAGGATTCACTCGCAAAGTGATTGACAGGTAGTCAGCATTTGGGGGTGGTTAAAGGGGGGTGGTCAATGAAATACAGGCGTGTCTGTCTGTGTGAATGCCATATCATAGACATGCATACTGTAAATTAGCTATTGCGATCTCCTACGCAGCTCAGGAGTGCTGCCAAGGCTGCAGCAGTTCATACCTGCCGCGATGGAAAGATGGCCGCTCGATGTGCATCGATGTTACTGATATTTACGCACATAAGTGACATTGTGCGCATATGAGAAGGCAGCAGGGGGCATCCTAATGTTTGGGTTATCTTTGGAGCCATTACCATATTTTCACTGCTGCATTGAATACTAAATCTCAGTTGCAATCACAATAACGTCCATCTGTGAATCAGGCCCTGAGCTCTAACACAACAACATTTCTTCAATACAAAAATATGATTCAGTTTTTTGCTCTTGTTTTTTGTATTTTCCCCTATATTTTAAAAATCAGGACAACTCAGCAGAGCCCAGTGCTGGTTCTTAAAATACAGTGGACCCCTGCATATTTTGTCCTATGTATTTTAAGAACCAAGACAGGTTCTAAAGAGCCCAGTGCTGGTTATGCTTGTGGGGTTAGACACGTCTTTTCTTTTTTTTTTTTTTTTACTGTTTAATATTTTTTTTAACACAGAAGCTTTCGCGGATCTCACTGATCTGTGAAGGCTTCTATATAACTCAGCCCGTTTAATGCAGGTTGCATTAAAAGGTCCGAGTTTTCTTATTAGAAAACTCACGCAGACTCACATAATGTTATAGCCTCAAATTCACAAGTTCACAGGCTATTACATTTGGTGAGTTGTGACACAAACTCAAACCTTTAAATGTGAGAGAAATCCGAGTTTGTCTTGCACAAACACTTGGACCCTATTACATCATGCCCATAAAGTGATTGCTAATTGTGGTGAGTTTTTATTTTTTATTTGTCTTCTTTCTTTTGTATATTGTTTATTTGAGGTGTGTTATCTACATAGTTTTTTTTGTAAGTCCTGTATGTGTTTTTTGTGTGTGTGTGTGGTGTTTGATTGTGAGTTAATTTTTATTTTCATGTTTTACATTTTGGTTTGTTTGTGTATTTCTGTTAAAGACCATTCATGACTGGTGAGAGACATCATAATCCTCCATAATCCAATTTGATGGTGTTCCTGTCAATCAATATTGCTTGTCAAAATAATTTTATTTACCTGCTGTTTCAGCAATCCCGTCTGTTTGAGAGTAGTTACTTTTTGGTTAGTTTTCTGGAAGTTTTATGACTGTTCTTAAAACCGCCATTTGATAAATCTTGGGTTTCTATTATTTTCTATGCTTTTCATGGTCTAAAACATTGATGGTGCTTTGATATTCAATTCCGTTGTCTTCTATTACAAAGTGTGCTTTCTCTATGGTTTTGCAGCAGTTCATGCCATAGTAAATCGGCGGGTTGCAAAACCACCACAAAACTGCCAGGATTTAGAAGCTGCTGCTTAGTAAATTTAGCGCTATGACTGTTAAACATGAATCTGTGTAATACCAGTGGCATCTCTAGGGGGGTGACAGTGCGAGTAGTAGGCACCCTGGGTGACACCAAACCCACTGGCATCATTGTGTAATACTGCACTACTCCAATTTAAGTCTTGTTAAATTACACTGGTCAACATGATTTTTTTCACAAGAAAAGTGACTTTAGTGCAGTTTTAAATTCTGAACATGAAATATGTGATTAGAATGTTCCCATCAGGCATAGTGTGTGTGACAGTTACTTTTCTTTTTTCATATTTTAGTGTTCTTTATGGCCTATCATACCCACACACACAGACAGATAGACAGGGGCATCCAAGCAATATGTCCCCCTGTAGTTCCTAACCACTCTCACTTTTATGTGGAGCCTCCAGCATCATCATCATCATCATCATCCTCCTCCTCCTCCTCCTCCCTCTTCCTCCTCCTTCCTCTTCCTCCTCCTCCTCCTCTTCCTCTTCCTCTTCCTCCTCTTCCTCTTCCTCTTCCTCTTCCTCTTCCTTCTCCTCCTCCTCCTCCTCCTCCTCCCTCTTCCTCCTCCTTCCTCTTCCTCCTCCTCCTCCTCTTCCTCTTCCTCTTCCTCCTCCTCCTCTTCCTCTTCCTCCTCCTCTTCCTCCTCCTCCTCCTCCTCCATGCTGCCTGACCTGCTGTTGTTACTATAAAGAAAGGGAGAAAAAAATCTGCGCTGCAATGGTGAGAAAAATATATATTAAGTGACGGTGCTTGATAGACCAATTAAATACAGGCTTCTTCTGACTATATATAAAAAACAAAAAATTATTTCAAAAGCAAATACAATATATGATTATTAATATCAATAATACATTCCCAATACTGCTGCCAATAATGGATAATAAGTTAGTAACAAATTCACAAACCTATGTAAATACAATGTATCCTATTAGGTGTATGGCTTATGGACTCATAATGAACACTGCTCACCAGAAGATAACCAGTCAGATCTCCATAGATATTCTCCACCGAGCAATGAATATGCTGGGACAGTGGTTATAAGATGTCACTTAAGTAGTATAAAATCACAGCAATTCCTGAGATTAGTTACCATGATTCTCCACTGGGATATTCCACAGTGCACAGACTCTGATGCCGGGCTGTATTCAAATTAAAGTTTAGTATCTGCATCATACTAACCAAGCTCAGGAATTGCTGTGATTTTATACTACTCATGTGACATCTTATTACTACTGATCCAGCATATTCATTGCTCGGTGGAGAATATCTATGGAGATCTGATTGGTTATCTTCTGGTGAGCAGTGTTCCTTATGAGTCCATAAGCCATACACCTAATAGGATACATTGGGGGTAAATTTACTAAAGTGAGAGTTTTTAGAAGTGATCTTGCCCATAGCAACCAATCAGATTCTAGCTGCAATCTTCTAGAAGGTGGTAGTTAAATGTTAAGTAGAATTGATTTGTTGCTATGGGTAACATTACTTTTTAAACTCACTTCTAAAAACTCTCTCTCACTTTAGTAAATTTACTCCAATGTATTTACATAGGTCTGTGCATTTGTGAAATCGTTACTAATTTATTATCCATTATTGGCAGCAGTATTGGGAATGTATTACTGACATAAAGGTATTTTTATATATAGTGAGAAGAAGCCTATATTTAATTGGTCTATTAAGCGCCATCACATAACCACTTAACTGACAATTTTATTTTCCAAAGCCACTCAGAAATTGTCTGTTTTTTTTTATGATTGAATTAGGTCAAGAACATCTTATTAAACCTTATCCAACACAATTTTATAAAAACATTTTAACACAGTATACCATAAAATTAGCAATTTTTATGGTATACTGTAATGATAGCTATTGACAGGTCAATGAGGCAACCATCAATAAAAAAATTAGAGTATTTGAGACCCCCTTTCTATGGGGGTGATGGATGCACTGCAGCCGCGCTGGGCAGGGGGAGGCTGGCTTCCCGATCACTGCTGGCCACAGTGATCGGGACACATCAGCAGACATGGCTTCCAGGACCTGCGGCTGCTGCTTCTATGAAGGTCACGGCCAGGGCCGCCGACAGCTGCGCTGGGCCCAGGTGACAGGGGGTGTGGCCTGATTGTGGGATGCATGGCCACGCCCCCTTAGCCCAGCGCACAACCAATAGGGGGCGTGATCAGCATGATCGCTCCCCCATAGGCATGGGAGACTGCTCTGGCTGCTGCTTTAGCTGCCCGAGCTGTCTCCCAGTACAGCCCAGCACACGGCAGCATGTGCTTGGCTGCAGTGACGTAAGAGGGAGGGGAAGAAGTGCCGGACCTGCACACCCACCGGGCCCCTCCAGCAAGCCCAGTCCTGGGTAATTTAGTACCTGCTCCCCCTCACTCGGCGACCCTGGTCACGGCTGCCCTTTCAGCCACGCTAGGAGGGGGTACCACCAGGTCCCGATCACTTGGGCCAGCAGTGATCGGGACACAAAAGACAGGGAGCTGGGGTTGCAGAGGGATCAGAGGTCCCTCTGATATAGGGAATATTGGCTTCTGACTGGTCAGATAAGACCATGTCAGGGAAAGCCCAGCCTTGTGTGGTCGCAACTGATGTGACCGTGCCAGGCAAGTGGTTAATATTTTTTTTTTTCACCATTGCAGCGCAGTTTTTTTCTCTTTATCTTTAAAGTAATTACTATGTACTGCCAGGTGGCTACTGGCGTTAAAATTAGCAGCAGCACAAAGTGATGCTAACATAATCTATTGATTGATCATTGAACGCAGCTATAGAACACTAAATATAAGTATATAGCCAGTGGTTGTTATGGTTGTTGTATAGCTAAGTTTTAGCAGCTTAGGTTTGACTGACAGCAGAAATCCATTTTTCTCTGAACTGCTGTTGTAGCTCCAAACCCGGTCAGGTCAGAGGAGCATGTGAGCTGGGCTCCTCCAATCGGGTGTGGTATAATAGATAGACAGTTTAAATGGTTGACAATGTCTTGAATGTCTGGGCGCTTTTACTATGAGCTTTCTTTGACAAAGGGCCTGATTCAGACCCACTCGCGAGCGGCTGTCCGCTCGCAAGTGGGTCGATGGTCTGCACTGAGCATGCGCACGACGGAGGGAGCTCCGTCGTGCGCATGCGCCAGACACGACGAGCGAAGGACTTTCCTTCGCTCGTTGTGTCCGATCAAAGGGGGCGTGCTGTCAATGTTGATTGACAGCACGCCCCCTTTGGTGGGCGTGCCGGGGGCATGCCTCCCTGACGGGGCGTTCCCACGGGAACGCCTCCCGTCAGAAGCCGGCCCACTGACATCACTAGTGATGTCAGTGGGAGTGATTTTGGCTCTGATAGAGCCAAAATCACTCCGGAGTTTGCGGTTGAAAACCTCAACCGCAGGCTCCGGCTCGCAATTTCGATGGTCGCGATGGTCACGACCATCGCGGCCATCAAAAAGCACGCTCGTATAGCCTGTGGGTGGTGACCCACAGCTATACGAGCGTCCAGGAGGACGCTCCATGAAAATGGAGCCCGGCCCTCATTCAGAGCGTACGGCTCTGAATGAGGGCCAAAGTTTGGATATTTGCTGAGTGGACACTTTCTCTCAAGTGAGACTGGCATATAGCCCGTTATCAACATAGCTTACTAAACAACTTACACTGGTGCAACACCATGGGCTACATATTATCCAGGGCAGCGCTATGTAATATACATTGTCCGGTGACTTTTCACTTACAACATTGTTATAGGAAACAAATTGTTCAACTCGTTCTTCACTCAGCATCAAGTTTATTTCAATCAACTGCAATTTTTACTTGTGTATTTAGTTTTTGAATAAGTATTTTTATTGTACATGTGTCTATTGCTACTTTGTGATAGGAATACCCTATTATCTTGTTATAGTGGTATCTACATTTTCATTTTTATTATAATTTAGGGTTATTATTCCCTATTTAATTTACATTTGTTATTATTAATATTTATTATCTCATATTGGATGATGACATTTATCCATTAGTGCTCCCAGGTTTTTCCTTTGTCTGTCTTTATTGAAATAAGAGTTAGCCAATCTGGCGAGCAGCTTTTAGAATAGATTGCATCAGAATCCACTAGAGCACCTAACTGAATATTTATATGTCACAAAAAACTATGCCTGATGGAAAAAATGTGACTGCATATTTGAATTCAGCACACAAAATAGATTTAGATTCAGTTTATTTAGTTCTTGTGAAAGAAAAAAAACTTTATTTTTGTAGACCAGTGTAATTTATCCACAGATTAATCAATATATGGAGTAACATCCAGTCACCACATTTCCCTGGGAAGCCACAGTACTAACATGGACACAGTTTGGGTTATGTCCTTTTATACTGTACTTTATTTTGTGTATCTTTACTGTTATGTGGTAATCAGGGACGTAACTAGGGTAGTATGACCAGTGCCATGGCACAGAGCACCGCAGGGCAGGGGGCACTGTTTGGGCCTGTCAGTTTTCCTGTTTATTATCATTCTCACTTGTAGCTTCCTCTTCTTTTATCCCCAGCACCTCCTGGCCTCCCCTATCTCTTCCCTGGCCCTTCCCCATGAAGCCATGGCCCTCTCTCAGGTGCACTATATTATGTCCCTATTTATCCCCAGCATCTCCTGGCCTCCCCTGTCTCTTCCCTCGCCCTTCCCCATGAGGCCATGGCCCTCTCTCAGGTGCACTATATTATGTCCCTATTTATCCCCAGCATCTCCTGGTCTCCCCTATCTCTTCCCTGGCCCTTCCCCATGAGGCCATGGTCCTCTCTCAGGTGCACTATATTGTGTCTCTATTTATCCCCAGCATCTCCTGGCCTCTCCTATCTCTTCCCTGGCCCTTCCCCATGAGGCCATGGCCCTCTCTCAGGTGCACTATATTATGTCCCTATTTATCCCCAGCATCTCTTGGCCTGTCCTATCTCTTCCCTGGCCCTTCCCCATGAGGCCATGGCCCTCTCTCAGGTGCACTATATTATGTCCCTATTTATCTCCAGCATCTCCTGGCCTCCCCTATCTATTCCCTGGCTCTTCCACATGAAGCCATGGCCCTTTTTCAAGTGCTCTTTCTTATGTCCCTATTTGAAAAATGGGGGGGGCGCCAATGCTATCTCTGGCACAGGGCACCAAAAAGTCTAGTTACGGCTCTGGTGATAAAGTTTTCAGCTCTTCAGCAGTGGATCGCAAAATCCAGCAGGAAGCATCTGTTTACACAAGACTAATGCTGTGACATGAGCATAGTTTCACTAATAGCAATTTGTGAAACATTGGTATAAGAACCTGATTCCAGAGGTGTCACTGGGTGTGCTGACACCCATTGCAGAACTCAACTTCACCTATGCACATGCCTGAAATGGGGCATGGCCTCATATTATCGAGGCCATGGCCCTTGATGTGTGCCATTTTTTTTGTCGGCATGACCTCATGTCATGCTACCATCCTCGTCATGCTGGGGGCCTGCCCAACACTCCGGGAGCAGTTGGAATGAAGTGTGGATGAAGCATGCGTGCATGAGTCATCCATTACCCCACTGCTGCGCTGTTCGGTGACACCAGCCAAAGAATGACACCAAAATAGCAGGGAGGCTCTGCTATTTTGGTGTCACACCCTCAGATGGTGTCACCAGGTGCGGGTCACACCTATCGCATCCCCCCTAGTGATGCTGCTACCTGATTCAGAGATGGATGGTATTGAACAATCACAAGGAAAGGGCTGTGCAAAACTGACCAACAAAATGGAAATGCAGCAGGAGGTGTCTGTATGAAATAGGCACCTCAGCATCCATAGATGCTACCTTGGATCACCACTGTGACCATCGGTCGTGATGGTTGCAGCTTTGGCCAGGCTGTGTAGGCCGAAGTTTCTTTAGCCTGGCTGGCTCCTGGCTGCTTTTATGGCCAGGAAATCTGCATTCACTGATGCAGACCCTGGCAATAAAACTCCTAGAAAATAGGGGTGAGTTGCCCCCGTTTTCAGGAATGCAGCCAAGGAATGCCCCTGTTCCTCCTCCCAAAAGCTGAAGAATGGCAGTGATGCTGCAGCTTCGGGGATCTGCAAACAAGATCACAGGACTTGTTCTGCATATGTGCAATCAGTGATGTACGCAAATAATCAGGTGTGCTTACCTGTCTGAATCAGGCCCTAAGTCATAGAAAATAATGTAAATAAAGAGAACCAAATAAATAATATAACCTACAAAGTTACTTATTTTTTCATTCATTTATTGATCAAAATGATCCAAAATGTATTTATCTGAAAGTGCACATAAACCCATTCAGTAACTGATGTGACCCCCTTGTGCTACGGTGACTTCAATCAAACCTTTATGGTAACTGTTGCTCAGCCTTACAGAGCTGATTCATCTCATGGATGTTGGTGTCTGTAGTAACACCACACGTCAGGTCCAGTCACAAAACTTTGGTTGGAATAATGTCTGGTCGTTGTCATTTAATATGGAACACTTCCTCTGCTTCAACCATATTTTAGACTGACTTGTGTGATTACGTAATTGGTTTTTGCCTTTTAAATTATTCGCACTTAAATTCCACAGCCTTAATTGCCAAGATCATGCCGATTCACAGAACTCGCACCCTATATGCTACATACTATATGCTCCATTGTCTTACTGCAAGGCCCCCCTTCATCAGCAGATATCCTGACATTCTCCTGTAGAACTTTCTAGTACAATGCAGCATTATAGTTCCATCAATAATGGCCAGGTATCCTGCTCACATGGCAGTAGAGCAGACATAACCTGAAGCCATGATATTGCCACCACCATGTTTCAGGTATGGGATGAGGTTCCTATGTTGGAATGAAGCATTTGGTTCTTACTCACATAAGATTTCCAATTTAAAGCACAAGTTCTGTGTTAATCTCATCCATCCACAGAACATTCATCTTGTAGTCATTTGGCTCATCCAGGTTGTCTTTAGCAGCAATGTTCTTTTTGGAAAGTGGTGGCTTCCTCCATGCTCTCCTCTCACACACACTACGGGGCTGATTCTGAGTTTGGAGTATAGGCTAAACAAAGTAAATTTGCACCTGGACAAACCATGTTACACTGCAAGGGAGGGAAATACAGTAATTATTTTTTTTTTGCATGCAGGGTTAATATTTGACATGTAGTCCACAAATTCTGGACAGCTTTATTTTAATGCTGCACTTTAGATTTGAGTTTGAATGCACCGTTCCCAAATGTAATCTCTCTGCACATGACACATCTCCCCCCCTGCAGAGCAGGATGGTGTTACCAAGGGTCATAGTTATTTGCTGTTTTTGCCTTGCTCCCAACTCAGAATCAGACTCTATTATTGTTGAACATTTACCTAAGGATGAATATAACTTGTGTCCTGTAGACACTAATATGATTATTGACTTAATTTATTACAGATGTCTTACTTTTGTAGTGATTATTGTTGGAGAGCACTCATGGGGAGAATTACAATGGTGATGAGCATTCCCTACGAGCACACTGTCTGCCTGACAGGGGGTTGATGATGACAAATGTCTTTAGAAATCAATGTGTAACCTTTCCCAGTCTGATGTCCTCAGAAATCTCCTTGGATGGAGGCTTGGTGTGTAGTCACACATTGGTGATTAGTGAAGAGCAGGGGCTTAGGGGCTTAATTATAACTAGGGGGGCCCCATAGCAAAATTTTAATGGGCCCCTCAGGTCCCTGCCAGCGGTCCACCCCCCCTCGTGCGGTCCTGTGGTTCCCTCCACACCCTCCTCACTCCCCTATCTTCAACTTCCCTTCATTTTGGTCACACTGTACAGGGCAGGCAGACCTATTCTCCCAATCGGCTCCATCTCTCCTCACTGACTGATGCTGGGAGGACACAGATACATGCTCCTTTCATGCAGGTGTTCCTATGGTTCCTATGCATCTTATAAAGTTATGAAGATACCCCTATTATCCAATTATTTAGTTTGTGTTAGTATATCCAATGGGCTGCTAACACTGGACACGGTACAAGTTATATTACATAGCACAAGGAGAAAAAATGTGTCACTATTGGGTACACTAGATTAAAACATTCCTTTTCATTCAAATTTCATTTAAATTTAAATTTAAAATTAAAAATATTCATATAATGTACAAGTTAGTATTTAAAAATAAATAAATAAAAAATTATAGAAAAAGTGGGAAAATAAATATACAATTCTAAATATTACAATATTACAAGAAACTGTGTGTCTTTTTATTGTCTTTCCCCCATCCTGAAACAATATTCTGTACATAACAGCTCACACAGATCAGCTGGGAGCTGCTGGTGACTGGGGAGAAGCAGCATTGCCCTGCAGGATGGGAGTACAGGTTCTCTTAGTGTAAAACAGCACATTTTATGTGAACCACACAATGATATAATGTACAGTACTCACAATACAGAGTGGACCTTAAATATTATTTTTCTGGGAGATTTGTTATATGCTGAATTCACACACTGGTAATACCATTTCTCATTAGAGAGCAACATATATAGCAAACATCTGGGAATATATTACAATATTGTAAATAGTAAGTGGGCTAATAAACATTATTTGATTGGAAAACCTACTCTATACTAGAGGAATCTGTCCCAAGGGAGACTTTTTTATGTGTTATATACGGTATAAATAAAGGAGAAATAAGAATTTGCTATTATAAGCTTACATAGATTTCTATACTATGTTCTCCTTATGAATGAGGGTCATATAATATATATATATACAGTCAGGTGCATAAATATTGGGACATTGACAGAATTTTCATATTTTGGCCTCTATTCACCACCACAATGGCTTTGGAATGAAACAAACAAGATGTGCTTTAACTGCAGACGTTCAGATTTAATTTGAGGGTAATTACATCCAAATCAGGTGAACGTTGTAGGAATTACAACGGTTTCGATATGTGCCTCCCACTTTTTATGGGGCCAAAAGTAATGGGACTATCAACTCAAAAGCTATTTCATGGACAGATGAGGGCTATTCCCTCATTATTTCATTATCAATTAAGCAGGTAAAAGGTCTGGAGTTGATTCTAGGTGTGACATTTGCATTTTGAATCAGTTGCTGTCGACTCTCAATATGAGATCCAAAGAGCTGTCACTATCAGTGAAGCAAGCCATCATTAGGCTGAAAAATCAAAACAAACCCATCAGAGAGTTCGCAAAAATTTTAGTTGTGGCCAAATCAACTGTTTGGAACATTCTTAAAAGGAAAGAACGCACCAGTGAGCTCAGCAACACCAAAAGACCCGGAAGACCACGGAAAACAACTGTGGTGGATGACAGAAGTATTATTTCCCTGGTGAAGAAAAACCCCTTCACAACAGTTGGTCAAATCAAGAACACTCTCCAGGAGGTAGGTGTATATGTGTCAAAGTCAACAATCAAGAGAAGACTTCACAAGCGTGAATATAGAGGGTTCACCACAAGATGTAAACCATTGGTGAGCCACAAAAACAGGAAGACGAGATTAGAGTTTGCCAAACAACATCTAAAAAAGCCATTACAGTTCTGGAACAACATCCTATGGACAGATGAGACAAAGATCAACTTGTACCAGAGTGATGGGAAGAGTGGAGTATGGAGAAGGAAAGGAACTGCTCAAATCCAAAACATACCACCTAATCAGTGAAGCATGGTGGTGGTAGTGTCATGGCGTGGGCATCTATGGCTGCCAATGGAACTGGTTCCCTTGTATTTATTGATGATGTGACTACTGACAAAAGCAGCAGAATGAATTCTGAAGTGTTTCAGGCAATATTATATGCTCATATTCAGTCAAATGCTTCAGAACTCTTTGGACAGTGCTTTACAGTGCAGATGAACAATGACCTGAAGCATACTGCAAAAGCAACCAAACAGTTTTTTAAGGCTAAAAAGTGGAATGTTATGCAATGGCCAAGTCAATCCCCTCACCTGAATCCGATTGAGCATGCATTTCACTTGATGAAGACAAAACTGAAGGGAAAATGCCCCAAGAACAAGCAGGAACTGAAGACATTTATAAATGATGAAGTGCTGACTAAATTATATTTTTGAATTGTGAATAAAACATTTTAAAGACACACAGTTTCTTGTATATTTTACTATTTAGAATTTTATATTTCTTTTCTCACTTTTTCTATATATATTTTTTTAACTTGCTGGAATATTATATGAAATTAATTGAATTTTAGATGTCTGAATTAAAAGGTATGTTTTAATCTAGTGCACCCAATAGTGACACACTTTTTCTCCTTGTGCTATGTAATGATGCTGGAAGGAGGCGGCCATGCCACCTTCCTGTATTAGTCAATGAGGAGAGCCAGAGGCAGAACCAACTGGGAGGACATGACCACAGAGGAGGGGGGCTGTGACCATGGAGAAGGTAAATTGAGGAGAGGGGAGTGCGGTGGTGAAAGGGGTGGAGACCAAGGCCTGGCACCATAGATGCAGGGGGAGGGTCACCCCCAGGTTGGACCAGGCCCCACAGCAGCCACACACCCTGCACCTATGGTAGTTGCACCACTGGTGAAGAGGGGAGAAAGTCTGCCTTCTCTAAGATCTTTATATGCACTGTGTGTACTGCCTGAGCCAGATTAAGGGCCACATGGGCCTTGGGCTGAAAATGTTCAAGGGGCTATACTGAGACGGGGAGGAGCTGTAACCACTGCTGTGTGGGTGTGACCTGAGCAAAGTGCGGGTGTACACCCCATACAATATCAGTCCCACTGTCTCCCTAAATACATAATAATAGAAAAAATGTTCATAATATATGGATTTATTATAAGCAAATTTTAATACAAAAAAGTATCTAAAAAACAATGGAACCATGAAACCAATGTTTGATGAAATAAACCAAGTAGTAGACAATTAATTAATCTGCTTTATTGAGATGTATCTGTAACCACAAAAACTATCTTCATCTGTCATAAGTCAGTCTGCTAATTACTGTACCATGAAATGTCCTGATTGGTAAGCAGTGTTTTAGGCTGTTCCCCTCTTCTTTATAGGTTGGCGTTTCTCAGGTGATTGAAGGTATGATGTCAATGAAACATCTAATTTGTTCCTATTACTTTTGTGGAAATCCGGGAGCATAGTCATATCTTTTTTTTATAAATAAACCCATTTTGTCTGATCATTTCAGACTTCATCAGGGAGATGTAGGAGTAATATAAAGATGTGAAAGGTTTCTTGTCTACACGCTCAGGGGGTGCTTTCCTGAGAGCAAATGCCCCTTTGCCACCCAGTAATCCTATTTCTATTCAACCATCAACAACTATGATGCATAAGACTCACAATCACTTTTCAATGCTGTGTACATAGGTCAAGAAAACATGCTCAGTTTGCTAAATATCAGTCTGCATACAAAATTATGATCATCTCAGAATCAGGACCTCAGTCTGCAATATTGCTAGTATTGTGATATAGGATGTTCTTGCAAAACTAATTTTGCTTTGAGAAAAAATAATGATAAATAAAGTAAATAGTACAAATCATTCTCTGTGCGTATATGTGATATATTTGTCTTTTGGAGGACCCTGCACACTGGATCTAGCTAATTAATTAGGGTGTGCTGCAGGAGACAGTAGGTCACCCTAACCCAGAAATATAGAATAAAAGTAGCTCTAACTGCTCTCTACCCCTTTACATGTTGCTTAAATAATGGATATGCAAATAAACAGGAACACTTTAATATTGTAATATACTGTAAATACTAAAACTCTAATTCAAAACAGTGTTCAGTCAAGTATTATACAGTGTGTTCTCATGCAATCATGTCTACACAATGTATATCCTATTCACCATTTTTTGCCAGAGGAAGATAGTTTTTGTGGTTATAGACACGTCTCCATAAGGTGCCAAACAATCAGCTCCTAACTGCCATCTCACAGGCTGTGTTGAAAAATAACAGTTGGGAGCTGATTGGCTGGCACCTTATCACTTCTCACTCTGTCTCCTAACACTGCTTAGTAACTAGACCCGAAAGTCCATTATGGTACCTTAACTGTCCATGGAAGAGTGGAATCCTGCTTTTCCTCTGCGTTCTGGCGATCCTGCTCATCCTTTCTACATCCGGGATGTCGATATGTTGATGGTGGGGACCCAGTGGTGTAAGTGTGGTCTGCCTGCTCCAATGGTTGTCTTCTCCAGTGGTGATGCTCCCTCTGTCACAGCCAGGGTTTCTCGGCATGGTGGTCAATGGATAATACCTATGAGGTCACTGTGGTGGGGGGTGTCTGGCGGCGGCGCAGGTGTTTGGCGAGGGGCATTGGCTGCATGTGGTTCTGTGCGGGCACATTGTCACTAGGGTCTGGTGAGGCCTGGTGGTGTTTCCGTTCCACTCGGCATGGGTGCTGCCATCTTGCCTCCAGCCATGTGATTCAGTTGTCCAATCCTGGTGGATCATGTGCTCTCTCCAGCCAGTCATAGCGTGGCACTTGGTACTTATGAAGGTCCAGAGCCTTCTTTCCTTGCCAGTGCAACGTTTTTCTCAGCTACAACTGAGAGAGAGTACCTGTGCCTTACCTGCCTCCTTGGAAAATGCCACCTAGCCTGTTTACCTTGCCTGCTCCAACCCGCTGGACTTACCCTGCACCTTCCATTTACCTTTCCCCTGCCTGAGTACCTGAACCTGCTGTCTCCCTGCATCTTGCCTCCACTTACACCCAGCTGGACTACATCACCTCTGCCTACATTTGTTTTCAGCTCACCATACCTGCAAACTGGACTGTTCCTGCCTGTCACTTTCTGGACATTCTCCCATTTACTCCACTACAGTTATCAAGTGCACTTTAGTGCTATACCTGGATTTTTTTTGCCATTCCCATGTCTACCAAGTCACTTATTAAAAACTCCACTTTTTAATTTAAATCTGCTTCCGTAAACAAACAATTGATAGATGGCGCTAGTATCTCACAGCAGATAGACAATGAAAAAATTGTATCTTTAATGAATATTTAATATAAATATAAGTAAGCACATATAATGAATAAATTATCCCTAGATGGAATTCCTAGAAAGGTATAATCCTAAAAGACATATATTATACACAATAACACTAATACATGTTAATAAAACAACCTGCTTCCATGTCTGCTCCTATCACCACCCCGGGGCCACAACAAAACCAGAACCTCACAGTTTGCACTGGCCTCATGGATCCGGCCATGGAACAGGAGTCATGAGTGGATTTATTCCGGTGTATTTCTGGCTGTTTAGAAAACCTGGAAGCTATTCAGCACCAAATGGCTCAGTTTCTACAGGAGATGTCTAAACGACAAGATAATCTGCAAACCTCGTTAACCACCCCTAGGGTATCAGCAACTACACCTCCTCCTGTGCCTGGTAATACAGGGAACAGGGTATCTCCTCATTTACAGCTTCCTATGCCAAGCAAATTTGACGGCAATCCTAAGCTCTGTCGTGATTTCTTAAATCAGTGTGATATACACTTTACCTTACAGCCTGATAATTTTTCCACTGCTAGAACTAAAGTGGCATACGTTGTGTCTTTGTTGTCTGGCTCTGCTTTGGATTGGGCCTCCTCGCTTCGGGAGTGTTCAGACTCGCTGCTGGATAACTATGTGGACTTTGTATCATCATTCAGGAGGATTTTTGATGAACCTGGACACACTGTGTCAGCATCATCCAGTATCATGACCCTGAGATAAGGAATCCATCCTGTCAGCCAGTATGCCGTACAGTTTTAAATTTTGGCATCAGAGCTTAAGTGGAATAAGAAGGCCCTCACCTCAGCCTTTTGGCATGGACTTTCAGACCGACTAAAGGATGATTTGATTACCCGTGAGTTTCACACTAATTTAAATGACATGATCTCACTCTGCAACAAAATTGACCTACGCTTCAGAGAACGTCAGGCTGTAAAGCACAGAACTGACCAGCAAAGGTCATTTACTCCTCCCTTGTCTACCCATCCACCCCTTCCTCCTATAGATGAGGAGCCTATGCAGGTGAACCAAACCCATCTCTCCAAAGAGGAACATCAGAGAAGGATGCTAAAAAACCTCTGTCTATACTGTGGAGATTTGGGTCACCTGGTGGCCGCCTGCTCCCGTAAATCGGGAAACGCCCATTCCTAACTGACCCTGGGGACATCAAGTTAGGAGATATAAGCCTGTCCCCAAATACTAAAGATTTAAAAATTTCCTTAGCTTTAGATCTCAAGCCTAAACCTGTCTTCGTTTCTGCTCTATTAGATTCTGGAGCAGCCGGAAACTTCATGACTTCCAGCCTAGTGGATAAACTACAGATTTCTTGTTCATCTCTCAATCATGCAATTTCCCTGACCTCTGTAGATGGATGGCCTCTAGCTAAAGGAGTTATCAGCAAGGCAACTCAACCAGTATTAGTCTGTGTTGGGGCACTCCACTCTGAGTCATTAAAGTTCTTAGTGATATCTGAGGCTTCCCAAGAAATAATTTTAGGACTACCCTGGTTACGCCAGCATAATCCCAGGATAGACTGGTGTTCAATGCAGGTTCTTTCATGGGAAACTGACTGTCAGAAATCCTGTCTTCCCAAGATACGACCTGTAAGGAAGACAGTTTAATTAATATCTTCAGCTATTCCCAAGGAGTACCAGATGTTCTCTGATGTTTTTTCCGAACAACAGGCGAATGTCTTACCTCCTCACAGAGAATGGGATTGTCCAATCGAGCTGATGCCTGACAAGATGCCACCTCGTGGTCGCACCTATCTTCTATCCTTGCCTGAGACTCAAGCCATGTCCGAATACATCCATGACAACCTAGCAAAAGGTTTTATTCATCCTTCCACCTCTCCTGCCGGAGCTGGGTTCTTTTTCGTCGGCAAGAAGGATGGTGGCCTAAGACCTTGTATAGACTACCGGGGCCTTAATGATATATCGGTCAAGAATCGATATCCACTTCCACTGATCATGGAGTTGTTCGACAGAGTTAAGGGGTCCATCATATTCTCAAAGCTGGATCTGAGAGGGGCTTATAATCTCATCCGTATTCGCACTGGTGATGAATGGAAGACCACCTTTAATACAAGAGATGGACATTTTGAATACCTTGTGATGCCCGTTGGGTTGTGCAATGCCCCTTCTGTTTTCCAGGGTTTTGTTAATGAGATTTTCCAGGACTTGTTGTACATCTCGCTTGAAATCTTCCTGGACGATATACTGATTTTTTCATCTTCTGTAGTGAAACATCATGAACATGTGAAGGAAGTATTATCCCGTCTAAGAAAGAACCACCTTTACTGCAAATTGGAGAAATGTGTCTTTGGTGTACCCAGTGTGCTATTCCTTGGTTACGTAATCTCTGGCTCCAGTCTAGAAATGGACCCCAAGAAGGTGCAGGTGATTTTGGATTGGTCCTGACCTCAAATTTTGAAAGCCAACTAGAGACTGCTTGGGTTCACCAACTACTATAGATGCTTTGTCAAGGGATTCTTGTCATTATTGGCTCCCATTACTGCCCTGACCCGTAAAGACGCTAATCCTGCCCTATAGTCACCTGAGGCAGAGACTGCTTTCCAGCTTCTAAAACAGGCTTTTATTTCTGCTCCAGTCTTACAACAACCAGATCTGGATAGGCCTTTCTTATTGGAAGTAGATGTGTCATCTGAGGCCATGGGAGCAGTTCTATCCCAGCGTTATGAGGACAATCGAGTTCATCCCTGTGGGTTTTTCTCCAAGAAATTTTCTCCTGCCAAAAGGAATTA
The DNA here is from genome assembly GCA_031769625.1 of Taudactylus pleione. Lineage (NCBI taxonomy): Eukaryota > Metazoa > Chordata > Amphibia > Anura > Myobatrachidae > Taudactylus > Taudactylus pleione. Next base: position 2,922,961 of record JAUIMM010000208.1, on the reverse strand, counting down.
TGCTATAGGTGAACAAGAGCTCTTGGCAGTGAAGTTGGCAATAAAAGAATGGAGATACCTGCTGGAAGGGGCTACGTTTCCCTTCACTGTCTTCACAGACCATAGGAACCTCCTCTTTCTCAAGAATCTCCAGTGCGTGAGTCCTCGTCTGGCCCGATGGGCAATATTTTTAGCTCGGTTCCAGTTCACTCTGACCTTCTGGTCTGGAGCTCTTAATCAAAGGCAGATGCTCTGTCCCGATCCCTCCTTTGTGACAACAAATCGGAGAATCAAGACAATGCCCCTGTCTTGGAGTCAAGAGTGTTCACCACCTTACAGTTACAGCCTCTTACTGGGAAATATTTTGTGGCCCCGGAGTTAAGGAAGCAGCTCCTCACCTGGGCTCATTCCTCTCACTTTGTAGGTCACTCAGGTACCTGGAAGACCCTGGAATTTTTAAAGAGAGGCTATTGGTGGCCATCCATGAAAGCGGACATGTCGGAGTTAATTTCTTCATGTTCCTCTTGTGCCCAGTATAAATCTTCATGTCAGGCTCTGGCTGGTGAGTTGTTGCCACTACCTATTCCATCGCGTCCATGGATGCATCTCTTCATGGACTTCGTCACGGATCTGCCGAACTCTCAAGGGTTCACTACCATCTGGGTCGTAGTAGATCGATTTTCAAAATTGGTCCATTACATACCGCTAAAGAAACTGCCTACTGCTCCTGACTTAGCTCACCTGTTCATTCAACATATATTCTGTCTCCATGGTCTTCCTGCCGAAATAGTCTCTGACCATGGTATTCAGTTTACAGCAAAGTTTTGGAGAGCCTTATGCTCTGTACTACAAGTGAAACAAAATTTTTCTATGGCTTATCAGCCACAAAGCAATGGGTCCACTGAGAGGGTTAATCAAGACCTTGAGACCTTCCTGAGGATTTTTATGACATCTTCTCAAGACAATTGGTCTGCATTGCTGCCATGGGCTGAATTTGCACATAATGCCTCCTACTACTCTTCTATGAACCAAACTCCATTCCAAGTGGTCTACGGACTTCATCCTCATGTTCCTGAATTTCAAAGCCTGCCTGTCTTTGATGTACTAGCCGTAGAAGACACTGTACGGAGATTTGCATCGATTTGGACTCAAGTACGTGCTCACCTGGAGAAGGCGTCCTCCTGTTACAAATTTCAAGCAGATAAAAGGCATAGGAAGGTACAATGTATGCAAGCTGGAGACCAAGTCTGGTTGTCCACCCGGAACCTATGGCTTAGAGTACCATCATTGAAATTTGCTCCATGCTTCATTGGGCCCTTCTCCATCTTAGAAATCATTAACCCCATGGCTTATCGCCTTCAGTTGCCCCCTTACCTGAAAATCCCCAATTCCTTTCATGTCTCCCTGCTTAAACCCCTGGTGCGGAACAGGTTCTACAAAGCCCTGCCTGTTTCTCCCCATGTCCAGACTGAAAGGGGCATGGGGTTTGAGGTCTCCCAGGTCCTGGATTCTCATATTTGCAGAGGACATTTGCAGTACTCGTTGAGTTGGAGGGGTTACGGCCCGGAGGAGCATTGTTTGACCAATGCCTGAGATATCCATGCTCCTGCACTCATCAAAAGGTTCCATGCTGCCCATCCAGAGAAACCTGGTGAGTGTCCAGAGGCCACCCATAAGGGGGAAGGTACTATCACGGCCAGGGTTTCTCGTCATGGTGGTCAACGGGTAATACCTGTGAGGTCACTGTGGCGGGGGTGTCTGGCAGTGGCATTGGTGTTTGGCAAGGGGCATTGGCTGCGCGTGGTTCTGTGCAGGCACATTGCCACTAGGGGCTGGTGAGGCCTGGCGGTGTTTCCGTTCCACTCGGCATGGGTGCTGCCATCTTGCCTCCAGCCATGTGATTCAGTTGTCCAATCCTGGTGGATCATGTGCTCTCTCCAGCCAGTCATAGCGTGGCACTTGGTACTTATGAAGGTCCAGAGCCTTCCTTCCTTGCCAGTGCAATGTGTTTCTCAGCTACAGCTGAGAGAGAGTACCTGTGCCTTACCTGCCTCCTTGGAAACACTACCTAGCCTTTTATCTCGCCTGCTCCAACCTGCAGGACTTACCCTGCACCCTCCATTTACCTTTCCCCTGCCTGAGTACCTGAACCTGCTGTATCCCTGCACCTTGCCTCCACTTACACCCAGCTGGACTACATCACCTCTGCCTGCATTTGTTTTCAGCTCACCATACCTGCAAACTGGACTGTTCCTGCCTGTCACTATCTGGACATTCTCCCATTTACTCCAGTACAGTTATCAAGTGCACTTTAGTGCTATACCTGGACTATTTATTTTGCCATTCCCATGTTTACCAGGTCACTTATTAAAAACTCCACTTTTTCATTTAAATCTGCTTCCGTGTCTGCTCCTATCACCACCCTGGGTCCACAACAAAACCAGAACCTCACACCCTCCAGTTCGCCTTCCACCGATTAGCTGTGGAGCATCTGCCAGTGGAGGTGCCTGGCTCTGGGTGACGTTACTCACCATGGTCCCTTGCGAGGGGCCTGGTGTGGGTCCCTATCCTCCAGCCTAAGCTCTTGTGCCTGGTCGGCCCGCCTAACTTTCAGGTAACGATCATGTGACATCGGGTGCTGGCTGTTAGTGCTTTGCCGCTTACCAGCGATTGATGACTCAATGTGGTTTAGTGTAAGTGTGGGATTGTGTCCCAATGTGTTTTGGTCCTTAGGCCTTTCTCTGGGAATATGTCAAAGATGATTCATGTTCTGGTTACCATGAAATAATCCCTGACTCCAGTGTCGTGGTTTCTATTGGATAGTCCAGGAACTGTTCCAATTTCTTTAGAGGGTTGTCAATCATAATGATGGTGTTAATTCATAGGCTTGATGATGCCTGTGTTGTATTGTCTGTCCATTTACTGGCATAATGGGGGTTTAAATCACCATCTTGTGATGTGGCATAATATACAGATATTGTTGTGTACTCTAAGTCTCCATCTTATAGGTTGCAGTGTTGATATTCATTAATGGCCCATTATGTGTTATTCTTATACTGATGGCATTGGTTTTCTACGTCGCAGCATTGGTGTTCAATGTTGCAATGTATTTATTAAGATATATGTCTAATAATATCTAATACAATATGTTAGTATGGTCTGTACTTGGATGTATATTAGATGTGGTTCTGATCAATGGTTGTTTTCATTTATATTTGATTCCTGTATAGAGTCATAATCAAGTTATGTATATATGATCTGTGTTTAAATTGCAATACTTGTCCTAGGAGTACTGTATTGATTCATATTGTTCATCTATGTAATCTAATGTTAATTTCCCTCTATATGGCCCATTATTCATTGTTGTAGTCTGGTGTTTTGTGATTAATGCACTAATTGGTTAACATTCTATCTCTATTTACTCCCCCATGTATGTATGTGGTTATGGTAATAATACAAATTAATTCACTTGATTAGAAACTGGCTGTTTAGTTGCAGCTAATTGATCTAATGGCTTGTTGTCAGTGTTGAGGCCTCTTGGGTTTAGTATTTCAAGAAATACATTGTATAGACATTATTGCATGAGAACATACTGTATAATACTTGACTGAACACTGTTTTGAATTAGAGTTTTAGCATTTACAGTATATTACAATATTAAAGTGATCAATCACCCTTTTTATTTGCATTTCCATTATTAAAGCAACACATAAAGGGATAGAGCACAGAGAGCTACTTTTATTGCGTAATATATTTGTGTCATGCAAAATAAGTATATGCACTAAAGACATTAATGGAAAAATGGATTAGTAATATGGATAAATATGGTAATAATTTCATTATAGTGAGTACTTAATCATGTGCATTTTTATAAGAAGACTCAAGTTTGTGTTTTATAAATAGGACAGGTTCCCCCAAACTCGTCCGATTATCACTCCTGACCTGATAATCCTAGAGGTTCAAAACATTCTCTGCCAAATACATTATTCATTTTGATCTATAAATGAATGAAACAGAATATAGGTTTGTGCGTTATTTGTTTTATTGTTTATATTTATGACTTTAATATAGATCTAAAAATGACATTTATGCAGAAATTATGATAATTCTGTAGACTTTACAAACTTTATAGGCACACAGTGTATGTTTGTGATCCTCTATTAATGTTAGGAGTGTGTTCTTCTAATTTGAGCAGCTTCACTTGTATAATTACACATATTCCTGAATATATCTGCATTAGGGTTGTCATGGAAGGGGCTTCTCATTTCTCCAAGCTAGAGGAGGATATTACATGTTCTGTGTGTCTTCAGGAGCTCACCGACCCAGTCTCTATCACCTGTGGACACACCTTCTGCAGAGCCTGCATCGCCTTCTACTGGGCCACATTACAGCCACAAGGATACAGCTGTCCAGAGTGCCGGAAGATCTGTCCCAAAGACCTGCTCATACCGGCCTATAGGCTCCAACATCTGGTTACAAAATTCCAGCTTGGCATAGAAGAACAGGCCAAACAGGAAAATATGGTATTAGAGAATGAGGTAGATATGTAATAAAATATAGAGATATATTCAGTTAAATAAATTATTTGAAATAAGCACTGTTTGTTATTTTGCTGGTAGAGATGGGATAAAGAAGGTAATGAACAGATTTCTCTACAGTAGGCAACTCCATACACAGAAAATACTAAACCAGGGAATACATAAGCAGGGATCTGCAAATGATCCCGATGCAGATAAGCGCTGTAGGATTGTGGGGATAGTGTGTAAGAGTTGTTCGGCTATCTGTAGTGCACATGAAAGGAAGTAATGATTAGTGTGTCAGGGGACAGTGACTGCAGGAAAACACAGGGTTAAAGGTGGAATTTCGAGACAAGGGAGGTCCAAGGGGCATGGAAGGGGGGCGACTTGGAAGGACAAAAGGCTGATGCAAAGATCAAGCATCCTCTTTTACAAGAAATCTTTACCTCCCTCCCTCCCTCCCCTACTAACACAATAAGTCTGTGATTTTGGCAGTTGGTGGTATGGGAAATGCAATTGCAAACTAAATCATAATAAAGTTACAATGATAATCATGTGGTGCGAGGATGATATGTCCTCTGGGGGCCGTGTAGTGATTTTGCAAGTGATTTGGCTTGTCTGCCTAGCAACAAGCATCGTGCATCGGGCACCTACGTCGATGTGTGACACCTATGCCAGTGTATGCAGCAGTGCTGCGGTCATTGTCATGGCCCATTGATATTGAAGATCGTGAAGGCTCCTCCCAAAACAAAGCGGTGCATGAGTCTAGATACGGACTTTACACTGTGTAGCGAGGGAGGAGTTTTGGCTGACTTCACGATCAATGGGATTGGAAGAACCCAATCCGTGGGTAGGATTACCCTCTTGGTTGTCCAAATTTTGAGTAGTACAGTTTGCAATTGCTATCCTAGGCCACCAACTTTATGGAAGTGATAAATAAAATTTGGACCTTCTTCCTGCCAGCTATGGTGTGTAGTGTCTTTATTTTATTGGGTATTAAGAGGTAATGATGAAGGAATCTATAGGTGGCTAATAAATTATGCAAACACACGGAAGCCATCATACTTAAGCGGCTTATGTTTTATTTGTCTTTTATTATCAGGCTCCTGCGTCTGCTGTTCAGCTGGTTTCCATTGATCCAAAGAACCGGCTGCAGTTGGATGAATTTGCCGTACAGAGATATTTCCTGGATGGAAAGATTTCAGGTTACCCCCTGTGCCTCATCTGTGTGATCGGGGAGAAGAGGTGGGGAAAATCCACTCTGATGAATTATATTCTGAGAGCCCTTCACAACCAGGTGAGGATTAGATACCGACTGGATATTAAAAAATAGATCTGAAAGGAAATCCCTGCATTTGCTTTGTATGAGAGGTATGAGAGGTTACATTTATATATACAGCAGCTGTCTAAAACAAAATATGGGAATGTAAGATTTATAAATGACACATATTCAGAGCCAATCTAATTCAAGCTTCTAATGTGTGCCTTCATAAATGTATTCAACTGGAAACTCCAATTACTGGCAATTTTCAACAGTAGATGAATAACCTAGTCCCATATAATATTACATTATAGTTATTACCTGCTTCTCAAATGTGTAGTCCACTGCATTTCAAACAGTCCAGGTTAGACCAAACTCAGAGCTGTCACGGTCTGAGTATTCTGTAGATCCGGCTCAGGAACCCTAGATATGACTGATGTGCATAAGAAACGAGGTGGCTTGATGAAACTTTGGCTCATGGGTATGAACAGGAGCTTAGGTACATTGGACCATTTTTGCTGGTTTTGGTTGTATGGTTTTGGATTTTTTCCAAAAATGTACAAAAAAAGCTACAATCACATAATTTGTGCCTTTTTTTGTTCCTAGAGTATTAGTAACCTCAGTATTATTAATTGCCAGTCATGTCCACTCAATTTAGACCACCTCACAGCTCACAATATTGTTAACCAACATAGGCCAAAGACTGGCTGGCTAAACTAAGCAACAGAGCAGTGGCACAAATACTGTACATGGCAGTTATTTCTGTTTTAGAATGTTTTGCAAATTAGTAATGTATTAGCAATAACCAATCAAACCAACTCAAAAGCACATTCAATAGAAAACAATGTAACATAGAAATTTACTAGAATAGTGTGTGGAATATCATTGCTCTAAAGTAGTCATAGTTAACAAACAGCATTGAAAAAAATCCCCTAAACAATGTGTAAAGTAGCAACAGCAGATGTGGATGCCCCTACACCCAGCACATGCTTATTCTCAGTGCCCAGTCTGTACCGCCCACCTTAGGGCCCTGGGCCACTGATGACTGGCAGTTTGCGCCCATGTAAAGTCCCGATCACTCAGCCTTTTTGTTGAGCAGTTCCCCAAAATCTCTGCAACCATAAAAAGAGCCTTCTGTACCTGAGGGTCTGATATAGTGCTGGTTACATACAGTGCTTGAAACAGTGTGGGTTGGATATGGTCCAGGTCGCATACAGTGCAGGATACAGTGTGGGTGGGATGCAGTTTGGTTTGGGTACAGTGCGGGTTACAGTGCAGGTCATAAACAGTGCATGTTGAATATTCCATTGGTGCACTTACTTTGTCAAAGGGTGCCAGCATTGTCCTCAGTGTAGGGGTGCCGGTGGTGTCGGCAGTGCAGGAGTGCTGGCAGTGTTCTCAATGCTAGAATGCCAGAAATGCAGGGGAGGTGGCGGTGTCCTCAGTGCAGGAGTGCTGGCGGTGTCGGCAGTACAGGAGTGCTGGTAGTGTTCTCAGTGTACGGGTGCTGGGGTGTTGGCAGTCTGGGGGTGCCAGCAGTGCATGGGTGCCAACAGTGTGGGCAGCTGTGTCCTCAGTGCAGTGGGGGTCCACCATATTGCGTGCTTCTTCCCCATTGAAGTCTATAGGGAAGTGCTGATTGACTGAAAGCCATGACAAATGGCTATCTCAGCCTATAAGTGGTCAGACTATTTATTTCAATGGGAGTATTGAAATTGGCACCAGAGCCAAAATTGTGAGTTCTGACAGTGGCATCACAAGGTTTTGACTCAGATAGTTATCCAAGGCATAGAGAGAGATCTGACATGTTGCTCGGATAGCCTCAGATACCGGAAGTTTGGAGCTTCATCTCTATTTGTGATATGCAAGGATACTGGACTGGAACCACAGTGAACAGACCAGGACTACTGGGCAACCCCTCATGTAGTGACCTGTGAAGGCCAACAAGGACCAGGAATAGACACACTAAAAAAGTAGTCTAAGGCGCTATCAGATTAGTGAAATTTACTAAAATAAAAATGTAAAATATGATAACATAGCATACAAAATAAACATCAGAGAATACAGTACAATAAATGAATAAAACTAGGACCGTGGACCTCCCAGGAATCTTGGGATCAGAGGAAAAACAAATGTCTATAGTCCCAATTGGGACTGGTAAGTCCCAACTGTTAGTGTTGAAATACATAAGTCACCCATAGTTTTATTATTTCGAACACCACTCTTAAGCTTAACTTAACTAATAAATAAGAAACAGACAAATGTATAGAATTGGAAAAAAGAGGTCAGAGCCAAATTTATTTAGATTGGATTAGAATTGAATTAATTAGTCCTGGTGGTGAAAAAGCAGTGCTACCTCGGTCTACAGCTCATAATAATTGTGCGCTTTACCAAAATGGGGTGGAGTTTTCCACCCTGTGCGCAAGCCATCCTGGGTAGTACCACCTCCCCTTAATTAGCTTAGTGCTGGCCCCTCCCTAGGACGAGGACCTAGTTCCCCCATAAAGTAGTAACCGACTTGCCACTCTTGAAGGGGGAATGCTAGCCAAGCTCTGCTATGCTAAATTGAGCCACCAAGGAGCACTGCTTTCTGCCTGCTGTGCCTCACCTGCTGGAAAAAGAACATAATATATTCCAACGAATACATATTGGTACAAACCAATTTCTCATAACAAATAAATATTGGTTCCATCCAATTTCTTACAACGAATACATATTGGTACAAACCAATTTCTGAAAATGCCAGGTGGGTGGGTAAGATCACAAACTGGAAAGAGGAAGTTGACTCCCCCTCCAGCCCTAACATACTACTGCTAAACCTCTCCTCGACGGGGCAGCTAATAGGCTAACTGATAATAATTGGCAACTGATCTCTACTAATTATAAACTATCAACAAGAACCAGCTCTAACTAGTTCTGTACCAAATAAAAAACAGTGTGCTTATATCGTCTCAAGCTTGTTCAAGAATTCGTATATTTTAAGTCACCCATTGTTTTATTATTTCGAACACCACTCAAATGGGGCTGAGCTGGTGCTGTCTGCACAGGAGTTGGTGGCAGGGATGGGCTTTGTGAAGGGGGTGTTGGCTCACTGACTGCCATCCCGAACACTGCACGGGAAAATTATGGGCCTGTTGGGGCACGGGGGAAAATGACTATGGTGGCCACATATTGTTGGGTGAAATGTCCAGGTAAATGAAGTGGTGTAAAATTGGTGGCTCGGCCCTGGGAATGAATTGCTGAATGGCTGCTGATATAAGCATTGGTTAAAATAAAGGGCAAAGCACATTGCAGGTGTAGGAGCGGGGCCAGGGCCATAAGCCCAAACCTGCATGTGCACTAGCCGCAGCAGGTTGAGGGGTCAACATCGGTGCCATTATTCTTGGCCATGAGCCCCCATAAGGGGTTGCTCTATCTTGCTGCCACTGTGGCCTATGGATAGTGAATACAGTAGGGGGTTGTGCACGGTGCACTGGCCTTTTCTGGCTTATAGGAGATGCCAGAAGACTAGCGGCCAGAGAAATCCCCATGCCTCCAGTCCCTGGGATAGAGAGGGGGGATTCTGGGGAGGACAGGGCCTCCCCAGCATCTAAAATGATGGCCACTATGGAGGGGGCAGGACTAGCAGCCGGTGTGTCCCGGCACCAGGCCCCACTTGGAGCCGGGGAGCTGGTTGGGCGAGTAGTGCCAGCAACGCCTGCCGAGCCCCTTGACAGCCATGCCTGGAGGCTGGAGGGAGAGGGCACTTGTGGGGTCGAACAACCAGCAGCCGCGGCGGAAGGCAGGAGGTGGTGACTGGAGTGCGCGGCAGACAGGCGCGCTCCCCGGGCTGTGGGAGAGGCAGCGGTGACTGCCAAAGGCCTGGCCACTTCCACAAGATGGTGGGGAGGGGGAGCGTTGCACCTGGGATGGGGCATCATTGGAGGGAATTGGGTGTGACAAGGGCAGTAAGGGCCTTATATAGGGAGAAAGAGAAGAGTAATGAAGGGTGGCAGAAAGAATAGGAGGACAGGTGAGAAAGCTGGGAGATGAGGCTGGGAATATGAAGGAAGGTAAAAGAGAATGACTGAATATAACAATGCAGAGCAATATTAGACAGGTAATACGATACAGGGTACTTAACAGTCCGGGAGCACAAACTGGAAAGAGGAAGTTGACTCCTCCTCCAGCCCTAACATACTACTGCTAAACCCCACCTCCCGGGGCAGCTAATAGGCTAACCCATAATTATCGGCATCTGACCTCTACCATTTCTAAACTATCAACAAAAATTTAACTTGCACTGTACCAAATAAAAAACAGTGTGCTTATAGCTTATCAAATCTAATTGGTACTTTGTTTCGAATTGCAACATGTTAACTTGAAGACATTTATTTTCAATCACTTGGCATATAGAGGCATAATTTGCTCTCATAAATGTATAAATGTCAATCGCTCACCGGAGATAGTATCCTTATATGCATATGCAGGTACTTAATTGAGTAGCTTATAGGTAGTTATATGGGTCACCGGCATAGGATTTAGCTTCATATGTAGCGTCTCTATGTTATTTATACTTCCTAGTGCAGACGGTGTATTACAGTTGTTTGTCTGTTCTTAGGGCCTGATTCAGAGCCGCTCGCAATTAGCGCTCTCTCGTCCAGAAAATAGGGCTGGCTATTCAAATCAACCGTTCGCTCTTTGCGGTCTGTTCACGCCTCTAGGTCTGAACGAGCGAACAAAACTTGCGGTCGTTTTTTGAAAAAATACACCCCCTGGCCGCTCGCATCCTACGTCATGTCCGCTATTTATTTGATTAATCGAGTACATCGAAAGGCGGCTGAACTGCTCGCAGTGCTTGTGGTCTGGTTTTTGCTACCACAATTTTGCGAGCAGTTCAGGCTATAAAATAACCCAGTGATGTGGTCAATGACGCTGGTGTTTTAATTATTATGCACACCCATAAAACGCCCGTTTGACCTTTAAGCGTGCCTGCGTTTGGATCTCCACTCCCCGTTTTCAAGCACCTTCCCCTGTTACCATCCACATACGCCAACTTCTGTCACTCAAATTATCAGGCATTCGCTATTTTGCGAGCACATGAATTTAGACTGCACTGACTGGTTCGCGCCTGCGTATAACAATCCGTATGCATGCGCAGTTCTGCAAACATCGCTCGGAGCGAACGAGCGGCCGCTTATGAGCAGCTCTGAATCAGGCCCTTAGTGCAGACTTTGTGCGTCGTGTTGCACTGTCTGAATAGATTGATGGACAGAAAGTAGGCTTTTGCCAGTTATGTGTCTCACCATCTCTGTCTCTCCTGACTCGTGGTTCACATGGGATGTGAGCCGGGGGATTAGTGTCAGTGTTGTCTGATCAGTCCTCTCGCAAAGTGTCTCTACATGGTTCTCTGCCTTTATCAAAAAGTCAGCGGCTTCTTCAGGAGAAAGGAATATACCCAAGGAATCAGGATGACCTCTGGAAGATAGGAACTCAGAACTCAGGCCAGGCTTACGTAGTCATAGTACAGCTTGTGGAAGCTGTAACTCTGGTACGGCTCTGATGCAAGACCTGCAGAGCCGGCCCTAGGCATAGGCATTATAAGCAAATGCCTAGGGGCAATTCAGACTGCTAGGGGCATTCCAGGGCTAAGCTCTGCCTGTCTGTCCCGTGTCCCCCCTCGCCGCCGCCACCTGCCGCTAGCCGCTGCTCCCTCCTATCTCGGAACTGGCGCAGTTACCCGCTCTCTCTCCCAGCGCAGCCACTCGGCCCTTAGTCAGAATGAGCTTCTGCATAGAAGGGCCAGATTAGGCAAATCAGCCTCCTGGAGTCTGCACGGGAGCAGCAGCAGCAGGAGGTTTTGCAGTGTAGCCGCGTGCATCGGTGACTGCATGGGACAGGTGTTTCAGCAGAGAGGATCCAGCCACAAGAGTCCACCGGAGCTTTGTCAGGTAAGTAATTCAAAGGCGGGGGGAATGATGAAGGTGTATTGACACCGAAACGGCCGTCGGGCCAGCCACACCACACCGCATTTTTGTCACAAGCCATCTCATTGATAAGTACTGGCTGCTCAGCCATAATGCACTATTTTGCACTTTTTGTCTTTGCTGACGTTCATATATGCATTACAGTGTGATGTGCACTGTGGTTTTTATAATTGAATATGGCTGTACTCTTTGCTTTATGAACTGACTTTTCTATTGCATTATAACAGTGTGCTGGTTCTTCTTTCTGTTTCCTTGGAAGCCGGATTTTTTTCATATCAATTTTTTATGGGTTTACAGCACTTGGCAACATTTAGTTATTATGCAGTGTGTGCGGTTGTCTTCTTGATCTATATATATATGTGTATATAGATATATATGTGTGTGTCTGCAGCCGGTGAAGACACAGCATCTCCACGCCGGCCGCGGCTCTGTGCTGTGTAACAGGAGCAGTTTAAAGTTGTGCCACAAGGGATAGATGCTGCTGGCAGGATCTGGGCAGAGGGCTTTTTTTTCCAATATACTTTTCTATTTTCTGCCCGCTGCTGCATGCTGCTGCCAGGCAGTGTCCGTGTGTTCCCCGGTGGCACTTGTAAGTACTTCTTTATTTAACTTTTATAGTAAATAAACAGTTAATCGAAAAAGCACATACATGTGTCATTGGGGAACACACAGAGGGGAGACACTGCCTGGCAGCAGCAGCAGGGAGAACACCCTAAGTAGCCGGAGGACAGCGCGATGAAAGGTGCCGGATGAAGACCTGCCCAACTGAAACCAGGTAAGTATATACCACAGCTACAGCATTACAGGGGCTGTGCGCCATCTAAACTGGGCGTAGTGTAACACCATCAAATTCCGAAAATACATAATTTTCGGAATTTGATGAATAGCTTAATTTCTACATCCCCAAACTAATGTACTAATGTATTGGGAGTGTGGAAATTAATGCAGAAGCACTAAACCAGGAGATATCAGTGATATCTCCTGCATTAAGTGTGTTAATGAATACTAAAAAACAGTAATTAAGGAAAAATTTCCTTAAAACCGTTACTTTAGTGTTGATGAATAGGCCCCTAAAATTGATGGTGGGATTATATGCTAGGGGGCACCAGTCAAAATTTTGCCTAGGGCACCAAATTGGCTAGGGCCGGCTCTGAAGACCTGGAACTGGAACCAGTGAGGAACTCAGAAACTGAGAGTCTGGATAAGTAATACAGCTTACTGGACACCTTGGTGTACAGCCCATATACTGCACATTGTACCTATCCCTGGAACCAGCACCCTTCTCCTACCAGCCCACGACAATAGCACACAGTGCAGGGAAACCAATACAGGGTCAGCACAATAGTATAGCCTGATAACCTGGACAACCACCAAACACAGAGTAAATACAGTATAGGTAACTGGCATGCACTGTCCCAGAGGCACTGATGTACAGCAGAGTACACAGAGAGGTAGTAGCAGTAGATGTAATGTTAACGGCGATGCCCACACCGACTAGTACTGAAGAAGTGCAAGTCTATATGCAGCATGGAAGCTGCGGTGCTGACAGATGAAAAAATCAGCAAATAGAATGCAGGTAACAACAGTAAATGGATAAGTCTGTATGCAGCGTGGCATCTGCATTATTAGCTGATAGAGCTGAGAATGGTAGCCAGCAAGTCTTCCATTAGGTAGTAATGGAAGTTAAAGAAGACACGATATCAGCACACAAGGAATGAATCCTGGAGCCTAGGACTATCCTAGTAAAGAAGAAAAGAAAGGTTTGTGTAACCACATAATGTCAAAAGAAAACAGCGCTGTATCTGTTTAATTTGTTCTCAGAGACAAAATCCCAACTTCAAAATGACTTCTATAATAGTCTTTTCCACAGCAAATGTCTATCTCCAAAAAGAAACTTCACCATAAATTCATAATAGAATCCAAAAAAGACGATAATGGTTCCATATAAAACAAAATTTTAATGCACGAACTTCACAGATAAAAAGTCAGAAAAAAATTGCGCTTTCTTCTTCTACAATATAAAAATCACAACGTCTTTCAAAAAATAAAAAAGCACACTTTCTATATTATTTTCCACAACGTCTGCATGTATTCAGGGTGGGCTTACCAGACCTGCAGGAATCTCAAGCACATGGCACAAAGACTGCTTCTATCCCGAGGGTGTATAAGAATAAAGGAAATCCTATCAATCCTGTTAGCTGGTCTCATTCGACTCACCGTCTCACCGTCTGCTGTGGGAAAGTTGCGAGCTCTGGTTTTTGGTACATGGCTGTTCCTTGTGTCCAAGACAGAACTCTGCTGGGCTGGTGTTTATCAGAGACCCAGCAGGTACTGAGGCTGGAGACCCTGCAGGTACTGAGGCTGGAGACCCTGCAGATACTGAGGCTGGAGACCCTGCAGGTACTGAGGCTGGAGATTGTGCAGGTACTGAGGCTGGAGACACTGCAGGAACTGAGGCTGGAGACCCTGCTGGAACTGAGGCTGGAGGTCTCCAGCCTCAGTTCTTGCAGGCTCTCCAGCCTCAGTACCTGCAGGGTCTCCAGCCTCAGTACCTGCAGGGTCTCCAGCCTCAGTACCTGCAGGGTCTCCAGCCTCAGTACCTGCAGTGTCTCCAGCCTCAGTACCTGCACAATCTCCAGCCTCAGTACCTGCAGGGTCTCCAGCCTCAGTACCTGCAGGGTCTCCAGCCTCAGTACCTGCAGGGTCTCTGATAAACACCAGCCCAGCAGAGTTCTGTCTTGGACACAAGGAACAGTCATGTGCCGAAAACCAGAGCTCGCAACTTTCCCACAGCAGACGGTGAGAACGAGTCGAATGAGACCAGCTAAAAGGATTGATAGGATTTCCTTTATTCTTATACACCCTCGGGATAGAAGCAGTCTTTGTGCCATGTGCGAGAGATTCCTGCAGGTCTGGTAAGCCCACCCTGAATACATGCAGACGTTGTGGAAAATAATATAGAAAGTGTGCTTTTTTATTTTTTGAAAGACGTTGTGATTTTTTTATTGTAGAAGAAGAAAGCGCAATGTTTTTCTGACTTTTTATCTGTGAAGTTCGTGCATTAAAATTTTGCAAGAACCATTATTGGAACCATTATCGTCTTTTTTGGATTCTATTATAAATTAATGGTGAAGTTTCTTTTTGGAGATAGACATTTGCTGTGGAAAAGACTATTATAGAAGTCATTTTGAAGTTGGGATTTTGTCTCTGAGAACAAATTAAACAGATACAGCACTGTTTTCTTTTGACATTGTGTGGATACACAAACCTTTCTTTTTACCTTAATTAATCACACCTGGCTGATAGGTGCAAGTCAAATTACAGCTGCAGTATGGAGCGCTTCTTTTAAAACCTATTTGTTTTTTATATCCTAGTAAAGAAACACTTGGTTCAGGCAATGTTCTGAATCCAGGTGCAGGTATAAATAGCATACAGTCCATCCCCATTGGAGTAGAGGATCAGGTGAGCACTGCTGAGTTGCACAGGTGCATCAGGTTATTGCAATGGAATATTTCTGTAGAGGCCTGGAGACAGCAATGAATGACTATAGGCCCCCATACATCAGCTATCTGAAAACCACAATTGAACAATTTGAAGATTTATTGCCCAATCTTAGGATTTCCCAATCGAGCAATCTGCGCCCATACACTACAGATCTTTTTCAGTGATTTGCAGATCGATTGCAGCAAACACAGATCTGGCAATCTTGAAAGGCTCCATCATTTTGCTAGAAATGGTCTGCAAATCTGCTGATCATGTCCATACACTAGCAATCTACAGCCCCAATCCATCTGTGAAATCCAACATGTTGGACAATCTGATTAAACAATTCCAATCACTTTTTGGTTGCAATCTGCGATCTGTGAATCCCATACATTGCAGATTTTTATACACAATCGATTGCTGCAATCCATCTCTGATGTATGGGGGCCTTATCTGAGCTTGTCAGAAATGCTAAGACCCAGATTCATGACAAGAACATGGGAGCTATAGATATAAATACAGAACTGATGCTGGGTTTTCAAATAAATACATTGTGGAGGAAGTTCATTGGTGGAGAAGGTATTGGCAGTGTTGTGTTGGCAATCAGCAAATGCAGGACCCAAACAGGTTCAAATGGGTAACTCATAGCCTTAAGCATTGTCTTGCTACTCCCAACTTCATCAGAGGCATACAGTGTGCATTCAACTTCCTCCACAAATGATTTCCTAGCTAACCAAATAATAATGTTTGTAGAATTATATTCTAGGCTGTGAGGAAACAGAGCATTAAAGATGGTTGTTGGGATATTGGTGTTTGGTTTATTGCCTTCAACTTGTCCATTAATTTGCTTATCTAGGATGGAATGTACTAATCAGTGGTGTCACTGGTGTCGGTTATACCCAGTGCTGCCAATAGACCACCAGCACATGCCAGAAGTGCACATGCCCAGAAAGGGGGCTTGATCTCACAGGAGAAGGGGCATAGCCATAATAACTAATAATAGTAATAAACAGTTGGGTTTTGTTCATGAATTGATCAATGCATTTAAGCTTGCAGCCCTCGTCACGGGACCCCACTTTACTGCAAGTCCCTACTCTAGTCCTCAGAATTATAACATGGAAATAGCCATCACATTAGTGCAAACTCAAGGTATGCTATCTGGTGTACAGCTCACAGCTTCTTTGCTTTTAAAGGTGAGACAGTTACCTAGTACACTTGTTGTAATGCACCTACAGTAGGAATACAGCTGACACAAGTTATATTAAACAAGTTAAAATTGGGGGAATGAGAAAATGTGATCATAAAATGTTTAATTAAAAAAATTAATCAAATAAACTAAAAGCAATTGTGAGAGCCATGGACTAGTCCTTTTTGTCACAATATATATAGATATAGGCAGAAATAAACACACACACACATGTATATATATATATATATATATATATATATATATTTTTTTTTTCAATTTAACTGTTTTCAGTAACTAGTAACTATGTATATGTGTTTGTCAAAATGAATAAGGAAATATATATGTATATGCTATTTATATATTCCATAGAAATTTTTTTTTAATTTTTTAAATAAGACTGTACATTACATTTTATACATTACTATAAGACTTTAATAATTAATTACCTTCAATGCACAGTAAATTTTATGCTTAAAATTATATTAAACAATACAAACCGCACTACAATCGCCATCTATAAATTCCGAGGAAAACTGTCATGGTTTGGATTGTGATAGACGATTATACAATGGGAAGAATATGTCTCCCACAGTCAGCAATGGAAAAAGACTTCGGCCTGATATTATCTTGAGACTTTTAAAATGCGGAAGAAGTAGCAATTTTTCAAAAAAAACTTTATTAATACGTGCGCAATGTTATTGGATCAGACAGATAGTTTCATTAAGCCTGTGTTATCGTGCAGAACCGTTTTAGTACATACCGCCCCTAACACCAGACAGCCCACAATTGGAGACTTGCCCACTTTTTCGGGTGGTCAGGAGCGTCACGCGGTTTTCGAGAACCTCCTGGCCGTTCTGAGGAAGTAGGCAATTATAATTTTAGTACAGCAAAAGTGGGTAAAGTTGGAGTTGTTATTACCCACTTTTGCTGTATAAAAATTGCAGAATTTGGTCCTAATGATGACCTTGTTTTTTATAACTCTAGGCTGCTTTGTTGCGCCGCTTTCTAATCAGTTTATTTATTAATAGTTTCTTATATAGTGCAGCATATTCTGTTGTGCTTTACAATTGGAAACAAATAGAACAAAACTGGGTAATAACAGACAGATACTGTATATAGGTAGGAAGGCCCTGCTCGCAAGCTTACACTCTATAGGGAAATAGTCAGTTTCACCTTTACATTATCCCAAATTATGCTTTTAGGCCTTCATTGTTTAAATTACAATTTGCCTCATTTTCCTGTATTTCTGTGCCATTTGCTGTGTCCCATTACCCATTATACAGAGCCATCATATGCACAGCAATTTTGATAATGGCAAATCAAGTAAATAAATAAATTTTTGTATTTCTCCTGTAGGAGAGAGGGCAGCCAGAGAGCCTGGGAGAACCTAATGATTCCCTCACAGGGTTTGAATGGAAAGCTGGGACAGACAGCCTTACTAAGGGGATATGGATGTGGAACAGACCCTTTATCTTGGAGAAGAATGGGGAAAAGGTGAGATTATGTCTTTGTTCTAGGTGTTTACTCATAAATAAGATTTGCCTCATAGATAAAAATGTTTATATCCACATATTAAAGGAGATCTACACATAAAATAATTATTCTTTATGTATAAATGGCAGGTGCAATCTCCAGCTTTTATAGTCAATATTTGACAAATAAGAAGACAAAGAAAAAACATTGGCTGCAGAGTTTACTGTGTGAAACATTTGAATATCATTTTAAAACATGGTACTTGTGTATTTTACAGACTCATTGCAGAGGGAACCGAAGTGTCCTACACTCATTATTATTACAGGTTGAGTCTCCCATATCCAAAATGCTTGGGACCAGAGGAATTTTGGATATCGGAATATTCCGTATTTTGGAATAATTGTATACCATATTGAAATGTCTTCGGAATAGGGCCCAAATCTAAACACAGAATGCATTTATGATTCATATACACCTTATACACACAGCCTGCAGGTCATTTTATACAATACTTTCAATCATTTTGTGGCTCAAGCAAAGTTTATGTAGATACATGAAATTCATTATATATCATATACATTTTATACTTTCTTTTTAATAATTTTGTGCCTTAAACAAGGTTTGTGTAAATTGAACCATCAAAAATCAAAGGTTTCACTTTCTCAGTCATGCTAAAAATATTCCGTATTTCGGAATATTCCGTATTTCGGAATATTTGGATATGGTAGACTCAACCTGTAATATCAATCATGGTAATGTCTAAATCCTCTTCATGGAGAGGACCCTGACATCATCAGCCAGTGTCCAGTGTCATTCCCAGTGTCCGGCTTCATACCCAGTGTCCAGCGTCATTCCCTACCATCCAAGTGGGCATAGATGGGGAATATAACCTTGTAGCGAGCCACCGAGCCCAAAGCGTGGTGAGCACAGCGAGCCCGCTAGGGGACAACCTTCTTCTTTAGGTGGGGACAACTTTTGGTACTTGTGTACATAAAGTACACAAGTACCATTTAAAACATTCATTGGGTTCTCTCTGCAATGAGACCATAGAGTACACAAGTACCTAAAATGCTTTGTAGAAACACCTATATAATTATTTTCCAACTCTCCTTGATTGACAGGGAGACTCCCTGAAATAGTAGGAATCTCCCTGACTCCCTGAAGATTCTATAAATCTCCCTGATTGCACCTTACCCCCATTATGTAGCTGTTATATTAAAAACAACAACAGAGATATATACATTCTTATGGAATTATTAGTATAATGTCCCTGCATTGACTATAAGGCACAATGATCCCTATGGTTACATGTATTTTCTGAAAAGTATCATTGTTTTTTCATCAACATATAGATTTTACTAACTGCTTTGGGGCTCAGTTACATTTGGATGTAAATCAATTTTATGACACGCCTCTCAGATTTAGCAGTACACGCCCATCACATGTATGACACGCCTCTCAGATTTAGCAGTACATGCCCACTTTACCACTGTGCTCATAGGTACTGCTTTCACAATCTCACTGAAATGCTTTTTGAAAAGTAGGTAAGTATGTCAATATGGTTATAATTAGAGATGGGCGTGAACCCCTGTGTTTTGATTCTAATTCATCGTCGAGTTTTGGTTTTTTTTTTAAATTGATAAAACAGTTAAAATCATGTTTTTGGACCAGTTTTTGTTCCTACAGTATAATTAACCTCAATAACATTAATTTCCAGTAATTTTTGCCCACCTCACTGCTCCCAATATTGTTCTCACCACTATTGGCCAAAGGCTGCACTGAGCTAGCTGGCTGACTAAGCTAAGCAACAGCTGTGGACGGCACAAACACGTGGCAGTTCAAATTCAAACATGGCACATTAAATGTCTGTGGATATTAAATCAGTATTATTAGAATTGTTAGCATCTAAAATGAGTGACCTGAAAATTATAGCTAATGTAATTTTCTATGAAGTAACTTGCAAATTGTGTACACATTGATAATTTATTAGACCATCCATTTACTAACTCTGAAATTCATGACCAATTGTTCATGTTTAAACCTTTGCATTTATCTTTTTGGAAGAGTGTAGAAAACCTGTTTCTGTAATCACTCTGTATTTCGCCACTGTTAACTATTCAGTGAGCTAGCTGTGACAGATCATCAGCACAACACATAGCAGTTTAAAAAAAGAATACATCTAGAAAACAGAGTGTCACTGTAGTGGCAGACAGGATGGCAGTTTAATATAAACTATATGATGCTATAGAATATTTTTATTAATAAAGAACTAGATCAGAATCCAGAGGTCAGCACAGGTAAATAGAGGTTGAGTATTTAGTTGAAGCCAAGTAAAACATTGATTACAGTGTTGTTATTATTATACTGTAACTAAAAAAACAAATCAGGGAAATGCAGAACACTATTTAAAAAAAATCATCCAAAAAAAAACAACACTGTAAATTACAGTGATATACACTGTCAAACACACTCAATCTTTGGAAAGTCCATCATAAAAAGTGGTGCATGATGAATTTGTCCATTGGCTCTACCACCCACCCTTATGTTTTGTATTAAAAAAGGACAAGCTCAGTTTAACAAACCAAGCAGTTCAGTGAAAGGAATTGCCACTTTTGTGGCTGAAGTACATGGTTTATTTGGACCACGACAAAACAAGCTACCAATGAGCTTAAGGCAGCTAATAGCATTGTTAATCATCTCTACACTGGAAAATGTCTATATCATCCCCATCCTCTTCACCCTTATCAGTGTTAATATCATCAACTCACAATATCAGCTCATCCCCACTGGAATCCACTGGTATACATGACTTTATACTTAGTTTTATTTGGTGGTAAATGTCTCCTTCATATAATTTCTGTTTCATTTTATGAACATGAGTTTTTCCACATTTGGAAGTAGCAGCCTCCTATGCCGATCGCTCACAAGGTTCCCAGCTGTGCTAAACACTCTTTCTGAGTACACATTGGAGAGTGAGCAGCTTAAGTACACCAAAGCTAGTTTGTGCAAAGGGCTCCAAATTGCCTTTATTTCCCACCAGAAATCAAAAGGACAGTGTGACATGCTAATTTTTACACTGCCATTCAAATAATAAGACACCATTTTATTGATGCTTAGTGTATCAGATTGAATCACAGTAGAGAAGTAAATAATTGTGGGCAATTATTTTAAGCATAAACAGATGTCAAAATTGTTTTGGCTTGGTGCACTGAATTCACTCATCAACCACACCCCCAGAGGGTCTCCTGGAAAAGGTTTTTTTTTTGCTGGCAGCAGCATATGCAGGAGAAACTAAAGCAGGTGACATTGTTTTGTCATGTATCATTTGAGCTGGCATGTAGCACTTTGCATTTCTTAAGATCTGTGTCAATTGGAAAGAAAGACATTATGTACAACTTAAGCCTAGGATCAAGCATGGTTGCCAAAATGTTGTAATTGCAAGATCTTGACAACCCTTTGGTCCTGGAAAGTTTATAAAGAACTTGATCTACTAGTCTTACATTCTTAGTGGAATCACTCTGTTTCATCTCCTCCTTTGGTTTCTGTAGTTGTTTGTGCAGTAATAGTATTAAGGGAATCACCTGACTCAAACTGGCAGTGTCTGAACTCCTTTCATTAGTTTCTACTTCAAATGGTTTTATTAGCTTGCATAAAATGGATAGTATTCTCTGATGTGCTGGACTATGGTGCATTTTCCTCCACTCCCTTTGTCATGGCTTGTATTGTAGGTTTGGATAGCTTGTTGCTGTTCTTCCATTCGCCAAAGCATTTAAAAAGTAGGGAAGACTGAGGACTGAGGGAGTTGGAATATGTATGTAGTTGAAGGCAGGAAAGAGAAGGGTTGATTCATTGTAAATTTAATTTAAGTTTTGGATTCTGAAATAAATTTATGAGGAAAGGAGGAGGGGAGTCACTTACAAAGAAATGTGACTCATTCATATCTGTCCTTGCCCCAGGCATGCAGGAAATGCTTTATGTGGCCATAAAAAATTCTGGACATTTTTGGCATTCAGCAACCACATGTAGAAGACTTCAGCAGCTGTGGCAGTTCATTTACCAATATGGCACATCTAGGAAAGAGAATGGCACTGCAGTGGCAGACAGGATGGCAGTTTAATAAACAATAATGTTTGTCATCTACACAAAAAGACAGTCCGCAATGCCCCAAACAGTGCATAATGCCCCTCCCTTAAAGAATGTAAGCTCTTTTGAGCAGGGCCCTCTACCCTCTTGTGCTTCTCCATACTGTAATTTAATTTATTTCTTACTCCCCACTAGGGCAACTGACACTTGGCTGCTTATGTGGGTGTAAAGGTCGCTAATGTAACAATGTTTATTATACATGTCCATGTCCTGCTTTGTATTGTAAGTCACTGGTTACATATTTGTTTATGTTCTTTGTAAGGTGCTGTGGAACACTTGTGGCACCATATAAGTAAATAATAATAATAATAATAATAATAATAATAATAATGCAGAGAAAAGAGGTGAAAGGTGAAATTTTCCTTGGGCCCTCCCATCAACTGGAGTAATGCCGGTGTTTTACATGCCCATTTTAATTCTTGAATGTTTATAAAAGGAAAAAATATTAATACGGTGCTGCCATTAAGCAGCTGGTTCAAATGGAGGATGTCAGCCTCCTGGTATAAATTGTACACAGAAAGAAAAAGGAATGTGAACAGCGCTGAGAAACTGACTTTGGGCCCTTCTCCCCACCCTTATGTTGTATATAGTAAACAGGACATGCACAGTTTAACTTCACTTCAGTGACAGGGACTGCCAATTGTGGCTGAAATGATTGGTTTGTTTGGGTCCCCACAAAACAAGCTACCAATGGGCAGCTGACATTGCTGGCAATGATCTCTCCATGCACAAACTGACTTTACAGAGGCAAGATGTTGTAGCCATCATCATCTGATTCCTCACCCTCATCAGTGTGTACATCATCTTCACACAATATTAATTTGTCTATGCTGGAATCCACCATTACTGCCTCAGGTGACTCTGTAATTTTTGGACGTAATTGGTGGTAAAGGTCTTCCTCATGGAATTTGTAGTTAATTTTGATGAACATCATCTTTTCCACATTTTAAAGAAGTAGCCTCCTACACCGATCACTGACAAAGTTCCCGGCTGTGCTGAAAAATCTTTCTGAGTACACACTGGAAGGTGGGCAGCTCAAGTAAAGCAAAACCAGTTTGTGCAAGGGCCTCCAAAATGCCTTTTTTTCCCTGCTTTTCCTTCCAGACTGTCTGACATGCCTTTCTGGATGCCATCATTATAATAGTGACCACCTTGTAACTACCTCTTGCTTCAGCTGGTGACAGGGCAAATCCAACATTTCTTGCAGGTGCTGCAATCTTCTTCATGCACCTGCTAAATGGTGAAAATGTGTAGACATTTTGCATGCCAAGGAGAGCAGCTCCTGCATGGCCCTGTCATTTAAAAAAAATGCACCAGTTGATTATGTTAGCAAAACATGGGAAATGTTAGAATCCAGCCAGCTGTAACGCTCTCACAATATCACAATATTACAAATCCCGAGGAGAGTCCAAGTGGGTAAGATATTTTACAATGACTTCCCTGAGTTTTTCTAAGATGTTGTCAGTGTCATTTCACTTAATGAAACTGTTGATACAAACAGTAACCTGTCTCTGAATGAGCTGCTGTTTCTTAGATGATGTTGCTGCTGTTGGTGCTGCTGAAGGCAATACACCCAACCAGTGGGCTGTTACAGTCATGTAATCTTGTGTTTGGCATATTCCACTAATCCTCATATGTGTGGTTAAGTGGACAGTGTATATTACAGCATTTTGGGGGACACTAATGAACTTTTTATTAACGTCCCTGTAAAGGCTTTTCTAGTGAAGTATAATCTAGATGGGATTTGGTAGTGGAGGCACAGGACCTCAATTAACTGTCTAAAACCCACTGCACTAATGGTGGAAATTGGATGCAAATCTAATACTAGCATAGATGTTATGGCGTCAGTGATCCTCTGTGCAACTGGGTGACTACTGTTATACTTGCTCCTCATTGCTAAGGAATGCTCCCCATTGCATTCCTTATCCCCTTCTGGGATGAAGATCCACTCCCAGCGTCTGGCAGTGCACTGAGCTGTGTGCGACCAACGCCAGAATTATAGACTCTGGGCACTAGAATGGGCCCAGAGTCTATAGAGATTGCGCAGGTCACTGGTAAAATGGCCACGGCAGCCATTTTCCCTGTACTGCACATGCGCAAATGAAGGGAAAATGGCCACAGCAGCCATTTTCCAGTAGTTTTTACAGTGCCAGACCCCCGCACCGATGTGGGACTCCGGAGAGGTAATTAATGGTATGGGTGCAGGGTGTGCAGGGCGGGGCCCCCCTAGACCTAGAGGCCCATGTGCCCCACACACCCTGCACCCATTATAGATATGCCCCTGCACTCAAGTATTCTTCTGAGGATACCTGGATAGGGAAGGAATAACTTAGCATCAAATTGGATGCAGGACTACTTCTGATCATAATTGAGAATATTGTTGGTGGTGAAGATGCCAGGTGCTTGTATTTAGCATAGAGAAAGGAGATAGCTGGCGCTGGACTGCTCTTTGTTATTTTTTTAGCCAAAGTTTATGAATTTTGCAAATACTTTTGATGGATGTGCTGCAGATGATGTAACAGGATGGAGGTTCCAACCCCTACTTACACTGGCTTTAGAAAGGGTATAGGTGGATTGACAATTGTTGTACGGATTTGGGTAGAAATTATTCCACACAAGAAGTGATTTTTTTTTTGCCCAGGCATGACAATGGGCTTTTCCTTATCCTGGGCAACAACTGTTTCTTCCACTTGTGACTGAATTACACCAACAAAATCCTCATCAAAAACAATCTTATCATCAACATTCTCATCATGAACATCCTTATTAGCATTAGCTACACAAATATCCTCGTCATCCTGGTGCACTTCCACAGAAGCATCGTCGATTTCTCTGTCAGCATGTTCTCTTGTGCTGCTCATCCCCACATTTGAAGAGGATGCACAATTTGTGGAAGGAGGCCCCTCTTCGAGTACAGTATTGGAAAGATCAGGCTCACACATGGCACCCACCAACAAACACACTTAGGGCCTTATTTGGCAGTGCACGCTAGTGCACTGCTGAATGCAGATTCCCAATGATCGGGAATCTGCACAGGCACATGACCAGTTCTGCACATGTGCAGAACAGGTCTGCAATCCTGCATGGAGACTGGCAGCGGAATGTCAGTGATTGACAGTCTGCTGCAGTTAGTAGTCAGGGAGAGGGCAGCGATGCCCTCCTTTTCCCAAAATGGAAGTGTGTCACTTCCATACTTCCATTCCACTTCCATTGGAGTGGAAGGAAGAAGCCAGGATCTTCGTTGGCTGACAGAGATTTCCTGGCTTCTTCCTCTCATGGGTCACCTTAGTCAGCTGATGTTCCACAGAGTAACTGATGCTGCATTGGACAATGCAACTCGGACACATAATGCACCAGGAGATGTACATTTCCATACAGTATCAGTACAGTACCATCTCATTCTTAAATACCCCCCATTGGGTATATTTCTCTTAGTGGCAGGGAAGTGTAGAGTATTTAAGAATGAGACAGAACTGTTCTGAGGAGAGAACATTTGACAAGAGAGCCAAAGAATTGGGTGGGAAAATCAAGGTGAGAGGATATATTAACACCATGATAAAAAAGGCTCATCATGAGGCTAAGATGACGAATAGAGATCATCTCATTTTTCCCAAGAAAAATAATAAACCTAATGAATCTCAGCCCATTAGATTTATTGGGACATTTTGTAATCAGTGGAAAGAGGTCAGAGAGGCCTTACAGAAACATTGGCATGTATTGAAAATGGATGAAGATCTATCCCAACATATAGAAGATCAGATACAAGTAAGATGGATAAGATCAAGAAATTTGAGGAACCACTTGTCACACAGTCACTTTTTGAGACAGCAGAAGACAAACAATACAGTTCAAATTTAAGATACATACAAATGTGGACACTGTAGTGCTTGTCCTCATATTATCAAGAAAGAACATGTCAAGGATAAGTATGGTAAGTCATGGCAAATTAGAGACTTTTTCAACTGTTCCACATATGTAGTAATATATTGTCTCATCTGCCATGTCAGAAACTGTACGTAGGAATGACGAAACAACAACTTAAGACGAGGGTGTTAGATCATGTTTACAATATCAAAAATGCCAGGAGAGATGTGGAGAGAATGAAAACCCTCACAAGTGTAGCAAAACATTTCCTACGACATCATGGAGGAGAGAGTGGAGGATTAAAAGCATTTGGTATAGAAAAAGTAGAACTCAGCCTCAGAGGAATGAATATAGTACGGGAACTGTTACATAGAGAAGCCAAATGGATCTTCCTTATGGATAGTAAATATCATAAATGCATGAATGAAAATATTAGCTATTCCATGTTTTTGTTAAATCTAGTATGGCATAAGCTTCATGATTGGAGAAGCCATGTTTATAATATGATTTGAATAGGTGATAGCTTGACATAATTAATCACATAATTTTTAATTTAACACTTAGTGTAGTAGGTATTAGTTACAGATTTTTTTTTCTTTTTTTTAATGTAATCACAATATTTGAAAGACGTATTTATTTTTATTATACTTTATTTTTTTTTAATATTGTTATATTTATGTATTTATATTATAATAGTGGATAGTAAATATCATAAAGGCATGAATGAAAATATTAGCTATTCCATGTTTTTGTTAAATCTAGTATGGCATAAGCTTCATGATTGGAGAAGCCATGTTTATAATATGATTTGAATAGGTGATAGCTTGATATAATTAATCACATAATTTTTAATTTAACACTTAGTGTAGTAGGTATTAGTTACAGATTTTTTTTTCTTTTTTTTAATGTAATCACAATATTTGAAAGACGTATTTATTTTTATTATACTTTATTTTTTTTTAATATTGTTATATTTATGTATTTATATTATAACACTATTTACACAGAGCATTAACTATTAGGATATTATTGAGATTATATAATGCACTTCACATTATTGGTATTCACATAGGCGCAATATTTTTTTTACTAATTATATTTAAGAGTATATTATAGTCTTTCACGTAAAGACAATATGATTTCGGCAATATATAAGCACATAATTATATGGTCACAAGAGTATGAATTAGTAGAGTGTTTGAGGGGTAATAAGATATCACTTATTAATTTAATATTTTTGATTATAAATGCAATTTAAACAAAATAGTTTTTATAAATATTGTTTGTAATTAATGATTGAGTTATTATATTAATTTGTTTGTATATGGGAATGTATAATATACATATATAGGAGTAATACTATACACTAAATAAAGTATATACACTTCTCCAATTATATTTCAAATATTGTAATTCAATTATACTTTTTCTTATTCTATTATTTTTTGGCTTTAGTAATCATTTTTATTTATTATTTGTCATAATATAATAGATACAGAATATGGATGTAATATGGTTATGCAGATTATGGAGGATTTAATTTTTATACTGTGCTAATGTGGTATATTAGCTATGTATCAGTATTTTTTCTAAATAGATACATTGTATTTAGGTCCTGAAATACACTCCTCTGCTTTAATTGGTTACCCAATATGTCAATCAAGCCATATTAAGAGATTGATAGGCGGACACTAGTATTTAAGGTGTGTCATGGTAGCTGTTCTGGTCTGCCCTTTGAGAAAGCACTGCAAAAACGCGCGTCTGGCGTTTGCTGTGCCAGTCCTATGTGTCAGTCACGCTGCTGAAATGTGTTATGATTAAGGAAGTATAGCAGTCTACATTCTGTGTCCCGCTTTATGTACAATAAGTGACTGCCACGAGCGGAGCTGTAAGCCGCACGATGCTGCAGAGTCAATGCGGGCTCCAGCTGAAAGCCATCCACACTGCATAAGCTACACTAATATACTTGTGTTGTAGCATATTCTTTGTGGAAATAAAAGGTATATTTGATATTTAGATGTATGTTGTAATACTGGTAGGTGATTATTAAAAACCTGATGCCTGTTTTTTGAGTTGCTAAAAGCACATCTATTGTTTGTTTGGAATTTCAAGCAGATTGGAAAAATACTGTAGGGCTCTGTTACTGTCAGATGTTTTATTAGCAGGGTGGAGTAATATTAATACCCTATATTATAACTCGTTTGGAATAGGGTGTGTACGTGCATGGTGCAAACACAGAGGAATTGCACAAATTACGTGCATACATGATAACATGTCGATTTATTTATTCATTAACCCCTGATGAGATATCAAGGGACACTGATAATTTTGGATACCTACATGAATTAATTACAACAGCATAGGCATTTACTAGGATATCAGAATACACTGCTAATCTACAATTATATGGTATTATTAGATCCTTATAAGTAGCTCATATACATTCAGCATACCATATAGTATATATTAGCGACACAAGTGACTGAGCACCAATTGGTATTTTAAACATTTTTTATTTAAAAAAAAATGTTTTTCTTTTTCATATTTTGTTGTGTTTAAACTTTGCCACTCATGTGGTTATTAATGGCTGGTAATAAAAGTTATATTTTATGTTGATTACGGTCAAACATTGTGCACTTGTAAGGGGATTCTTTTCTTGTTTGTGAGTGTGATGTTTAAACATCCCTAAGTGGCACCGCTGCATATAACATAATATGGAGATATTTATCCTTAATAAGCAGGGTAGTTTTGCATTTATTCAAGTCTTGGTGCAACCCATTACCCTACTCCCTGTTCTCTGATATTTAAATTCAATGTACAACAACTTCACTTCCAAAAACCCACACTTTAGTAAATATTCCCCATAGACTCTCCTAAGTGATTTGTGAAGTTTATAAACACACAGTTTGTTCTTCAGCCTTAGTTTTGTTTTGATGAACTGACTTGCTGTTTTAAAGGTGACACATTTAGACTTAAAATGAGAAGATGTTGCATGTGAGGTTTCAGAAGATGCCCTGGTTTTGCAAGGCAAATATGGCCTCAATTTTGTCTTTGTAACTAATGATGCTTTTGCACTGCATGAGCATGTTATGAAGCCATTTCCACAAATGGGTTTAACAATGGAAAGGAGGATTATAATTATCAATTTTCTAGGGAACAGCATATTGTGGAAAATGCCTTTGGCATCCTTAGCAGTTGTTTCAGAATCTTCAATACAGCTATCAACTTATGTGCGTGTGGACAAAATAGAGTGGGTTGTATCAGCCTACTGTGCCCAGGGGCGGATTTCACACAAGGCAGTACAGGCAGCCGCCTAGGGCCCGGTGGTCCCAGGGGTCCAGCCTGTCAAATGCCACTGGTACGTTCAGATTAAAAAGAAAAAATCCTGTTCCAATTTTCACTGGCCTCTGCACTAACCGGGTGGGGTGGGGAAGGGCATACTGGAAGCCACTATGCGGCCACAGCACTTTCTGTGCCATGGGAAGAGGAACAGCTTTTCTGGTGGATGTAAGGTGCTCATGCTGTGTACCCTGACCTCTCTTCTGCTGGCCAGATGCTCACTTTCCTCAGGTTGGCATCAGCAGTCATCGTACACAAATGGAAAGGGATCTATGTCATTCCATCAGGCAGTCTGCTGACCACTCCCCCTGGGATTCCTGTGATCATGGCAGGCTGGCAGCTGCCTTGTTTTGCACTGCTGCAGTCAGTGCACTTCCTGCTGTGGGGTGGAACAACTGCAACCCCCAAACAATAAACACGTGACAAAGCATCTGCATTGACCAGCTGGCTTCCTGGCCTGTGTTTGACTGTAAACTTAAAGTTTTGCAGTGCCAAGAACCACCCTGTTAATCTCCCATTGCTCTCTTTGTTCTCTGACATCCATTTCAAAGGGGCATGGCCAGTGATCAGCCTGAACTTCCTTCCCATCAAGTAGTACCTGAGAGTTTTTAATGCCCACTTTATGGCCAATGCTTCTTTCTCGACCATAGCATAGTTTCTCTCATGTACATTCAATTTCCTGCTTATGTAAAAAATAGGGTGTTCTTCAGCTTCTTTGCTCTGGGACAGGATCGCTCCTATGCCTACATCTGATGCATCAGTTTGTACAACAAACTTCCTGTCAAAATCAGGGGTCATCAGAACTGGTTGAATACACAATGCAAATTTTAACTCCTGAAAAGCCTTCTCTGCTTCAAGACTCCATTTAACCATGACTTTCTTTGTGCCTTTGGTAAGGTCAGTCAGTGGGACAGCAATGGTGGCAAAATTGGGTATAAATCTCCTGTAATACCCAGTAATCCCTAAGAAGGCTCTCACCTGCTTCTTATTTAGGGGTCATGGCCAGTTTTATATTGCCTCAATTTTTTTAAGCTGTGGCTTTATCAAACCTCTGCCAATGGTGTATCCAAGATAGTTTACTTCTTCGATCCTAGGGCAAAATTTTTGGGGGTTGGCTGTCAATCCTGCCTTATAGATGGAGTCCAACACTGCTTGTACTCTGGGCAAGTGAGACTGCCAATCAGGACTATGAATGACTACATCATCTAGATAGGCAGCAGCATACTGTCTATGGGGCCTTAGAATTCTGTCCATCATCCTTTGAAAGGTAGCCGGTGCCCCATGTAACCCAAAGGGCAACATCTTGTATTGGAAAAACCCTTCTGGTGCAGAAAAAGCTGTCTTTTCTTTAGCATTCTCAGTTAACGTCACTTGCCAATACCCTTTGGTTAAGTCAAGAGTGGTTAAATATCTGGCTGTCCCTAGACTTTCAATTAGTTCATCCACCCTAGGCATTAGGTAGGCATCGAACTTTGACACATTGTTCAAATTCCGGAAGTCATTGCAGAAACGCACACTCCCATCAGGCTTTGGAATAAGCACAATGGGACTTGACCACTCACGACTCTTCAATTACACCCAATTCTAAAATTTTTACATTTCTTTAGATACTGATTCTCTTTTTGCTTCTGGTAACCTATAGGGCTTTAGGTTACTCTTAACCCCTGGGTCAGTGATTATGTCATGTTTAATGACTGTGGTTTTGCCCGATATATCTGAAAACAGCACCCTATTTCTGATAAGAAATTCCTTAACTTCCTGCCGACAAGGTTTTAGCTACTGTCACTTCGGGAACTAAGGGCCCTGGGTTTACTGGAGGTGCTCATACGACAGACAGAGCTGCTCTATCGTTCCAGGGTTTTATAAGATTTACATGGTATATCTGTTCTGGCTTCCTTTTCCCAGACTGGTAAACTTTATGATTAACCTCCCCCACTTTTTCTAGAATTTCAAAGGGTCCTTGCCACTTCGCCAAAAGTTTATTTTCTACTGTGGAAACCAACACCAACACTCTGTCCCCAGGAGCAAAGATGCGTAACCAAGCATTGCAGTTGTCCACCCTCTGCTGTGCCAGTTGGGCCTGTTCCAAGTGCTCTCTCACTATCAGCACCACAGCAGCAATTCTTTCTTGCATTTGGGAAACATGCTCAATGATGGTTTTATACAGACTGGACTGCCCCTCCCATGTCTTTTTGGCAATGTCTAGTAACCCCCTTGGGTGTCTCCCATACAACAAATCAAAAGGTGAAAATCCAGTGGAGGATTGGGGAACCTCTCTTATGGCCAACAACAAATAAGGCAATAAGTAATCCCAATGTCTACCATCTTTGTCCACTACTTTTCTTAGCATATGTTTTAAAGTTTTGTTAAACCTCTCCACTAACCCATCGGTTTGGGGTGATACACATAAGTTCTTAACTGATCAATTTTAAACAGCCGGCATAACTCTTTCATTATTTTTGACATAAATGGGGTACCTTGGTCAGTCAGGATTACCTTAGGTATTCCCAACCTGGTAGAAAAGAGAGGGGGGTTTTAACCTGTTAATATTAGAATGAACCTCTATATACCCCTGCCTGTACCTTCTAAAATCCTTCCTATAAACCTCTAAGGATGATGCTAATTTGCGTACGCAGTCATACAATAAATAGAGACTCCAGACTCAGAACATGTGGTTCCGAAGCACAAAGTATTATTCAAGTAAAAGTACAGTCAGTTACACGCAATTAATCAAGACACAATATAGGCGCAAAAGGAAATTATACAGACCCAAGTACAGTAAACATATGCCGGCGCTTCCGGACCCAGAGATAGGCATTAGCAAGAGACCCCTCGTCATTCAGCAATCAGCACGAAGACTGAGAACCAGCGTTCGTGCACTCATATTTATACCCCCCAGAATAAACAGGACAAAAGGGAAGTTTGTTGCTGGTGTCAATGGTTCCCAGGGGTGAAGCATCTGTTACAGCACATTTTACAGGCTAGTTCAAACAGACTTTCCCTGCCTCTAACAGCTTGGGGTCTTCCTCTTCACGCCTCCTGCAATGTCCTAACAGTTTGTTCCTAAAATATAAATTTTTTTGCTTGTAGTTTTCTGCGATCCATAACTCGGGAATGCATGATGCGATCTCCCCACCGATAAAACCGGAATACTGTGAAAAGAGTACGCATCAGTACAACTCCAAACATGACTGGTTTAGCATGTATAATACCTTAGTTATCAAATATCTTTATTTCTCAGCATTTAAACTAACTGAACCAACTTAAATCATACACTCTAAAGCTTATTAAACCTTATGTGTGAATATGTAATGTGTGAGTATTCGGGGTTTGGTATAAAGATGTATTAAAGTGTGTATGAGGAAGGGGTGCAGTTAACTCTCACTGAGTGAACATTTTAGCAGTGTGACATGCTGAGCCAGGTAGTTCCACATGCCCAATCTGTGAGCAGTCCCCCCCACCTGTGCCAGACTTCAAAAGAAAAACTCTTTTATTCTTCCAGTCTCTTGTGTGAAATGCAAATAACCCAGCTGCAATAGACAGACATAAGGTGACACTCTAGTCTTTGAAATCATGTCATTGCAGGTAGCTTGCTAATGTAAGGTGTGTATTCGAGCCAGACTACCTGTAGTGAGGGCAGACACTGTCCAGGAAGCTTATCTACACAAGCCAGTTGTCACGTAGTCATTTGCTAATGCAATCAATTTTTGACATACTGTAAAGTCATTTCTTAAATATATCCTTTATAATATGTAAAGTCATGAAATAGGCTTCTGGTGAATCGCTGTAACTTGCTAATAGTATTATCGCCACATGAACTAAAGTGTGAGTTTATCTAAAATGGCGCTTAGGCGGCCATCTCGCAAAATGGCGTCTTGCAGCCAGTCGCAAGATGGTGTCGCTGCGATTCAATTTTAAACTGATCTTGTCTCAGCTAATAATCTAGTTTCGACAGTCCACCCTTTGATAGCGAACAACATGCTATCACAATCTGATCTTAACATTTTATTTAGGCTTACATTTAAATATTATTTAGTGTTATTATGGGATGGCACAAGGTGGTTCTTAATCCATCAATAATGTGTCTCTGAGTGGGGACATAAAACTACTATTATACGCACACCGCGGATATTGGAAAATCATGTGAAAGGTGTGGGGATGCACCAGTCTTATAAAAGCAGTCTTGAAGGGGAATTTAGACTTTACATTATCTGAGGTGTTTTAAAAATAACATTTCAATAATACATTCTATGCATGGCTAAATATAATACATTAAATGATGGTATTTCCTAGCTCAGGGTTGTAATGCAGTTCTGTATTTACCTCAGTATTCATAGGGTGACAGCGTGATTGGCATTGCACTCTTCCTCCTGACTCCACTCCATCAGCTCCGCCATCAGCTCACATCTCCTTTATCGGTCCCCCATCACAGACACTGAGTATCCCCAAACAGATCATCATGACAAAAACTCTGGAAAGTAAAAGAACTAGGATGACCACAGCAGACCACTCCATTGCTGGAAGCACTGATCTACACATTTCTTTAGCTCAGATATCTCACCTTTTTAATCCTTCCGGCACAAGCTCGCAATTGACAGGTCCACGTTATCGGCCTTGTCTCTGCCTTGTATCTCCACCGGTTGGTTAACCTCCCTATAGTGAGTGGAATGGACCCACGTATCTTCCCCACCCACCCTTTGAGGATGTTGTATCGTCAGATATGGACCTTTCCACCGATCAGTCAATCAACCTTAGCTAAAAAAAAATTTGGATCATAACAAATTCTTCCAGATTTGACATCATGACAGGTTGCATTAGACATGTTAGTTAATAACACTTTCAATTTCAGTTATTCTCATTCATCTTCGTGAGACCCTGCACAGTAACCTCATTGTCATATTTTCACAAGAGGCTGCCTGTTTGAACAGTATCTCAAAGGGGGGGCAAATAAAGCAAAAGACAGTCTGGGATAATCTTAGTGTTGTTATCCATCATCTTACACATGTTCTTGGAAATGTCACCTGTAAAATAAGTCCCCCTATCATTTTTAATAATTCTAGGGATATTGGCCCTCATTCAGAGCCGGACGCTCTGAGCAGAGTGCTCGCTCTGAATGAGGGCCGTCCTCCATAAAAATGGAGCATCCTCCTGGACGCTCGTATAGCTGTGGGTCACCACCCACAGCACATACGAGCGTGCAGGATGATGGTCGCGATGGTCTTGACCCCCCTTTGATCAGACACAACGAGCGAAGGAAAGTCCTTCGCTCGTCGCGTCTGGCGCAAGCGCAGGACGGAGCTCCCTCCGTTGTGCGCATGCGCAGTGCACACCATCGACCCACTTGCGAGCGGACAGCCGCTTGCGAGTGGGTCTGCATGAGACCCATAGTATCTGCATACAGGTTCCTGCAATTAAATCTTGTTATTAATAGCTACTGCTCTAAATAATGTCTGTGCCACTGAGTTGGATAGTATTCCGAGTAGTAGACCTCAGCCTGGCATGGCTGCCGTTTATCCATAGCAACCTTGAGTCCTATGAGTGGGAGATAAAGCACACCAGTTTAATATCGTTTAAACATGACCTAAAATACAACAATAAATCATCCACATTTTACATTAGAACAGATACATTGGCAGGTTGAAAAGATTGTATACAGTCATATAAGGCCTGGGAGAAGATACTGGGGTTACCTATGAACCCATGGGAAACTCGTGTTCCTGTGTGGTGTTCTTCACTTTGCAGTACTTACTTATGTGTCCCACTTGGTGACAGTTAAAACATAATTTTGAATGAGGTGGATGAAAAGATTGTTTTGGGATTTGAGCAAGAGGGAAAGGTGGTGGGTATGGGTAAGGAAAGGGAGGGTAAGGATATTGTGGGGGATATGAGTATGGGACCTGTGGTTGTGTATGATATGTGGGGTAAGGATGTGTTTGCTGTGGTGTGGGATTGGTGAGGACGTGTAATTGTTCAGGTGCAGGTGTGTGGGTGCAGGTGTGTCGGTTGGCTGTGATGTTATTGTCATTCCTTCCAGAGCTTGGATACTGACAGCCATTAGTTTTTCGCTCTGGGTCTCTCTCTTCTTTGTGATATTTTTATCATGTTCTATGGCAGACTCTATGAGGTTATCTATTGTGATTCCCCTCCAGCCAGGTTGTGAGGTCTGAGCCCAAGTCTTTAAGTCGTCTCTCAGACCTTCCATGAGTACCGTGACTATCATTCCCCTGTGGTGAGTGCTATCTTTAATATCTTCTATCCCAGTGTACTGGGTGATAGCCTGCAGAGCCCGATCACAATAATCTTCTGCAGTTTCACTCTCCTTCTGTTTAATGGTGAAAATCTTGTTCCAGTTAACTACTCCTGGAAAATATATACCCAATTGAGTTACAATGTGGGAAATGTTACCTTGGTTTACTTGGTCTGTTAAGGGAATGTCACCATTCAATACACAATCCGTGATAAATTTTGTCACGTCGGTATTGCGTAGACAGGCCCTTAACACAACATGCCAATCTTTATAAGTTGGCTCATGAGAACTACCCAAATTTCTCAAAAATCTTTGACATTTGGCTAGTTCCTTTTTGGGATCGGGGAAATCATTTATGATGGAATTTAGTTCTACTCTTGTCCAAGGACAATGCATTAGTACTTCCCTCATGGGCACTACACCATTCGCATCTGCATTTCCGTTCGGAACAGTTATCATCCAAATGGGATGCAGACAGGTAGCGCTGCTACCTTTGACCTGGTTACCTGGCTTGGGGTTTAATCTGCTGCTGCTACATATGGTATTAACAACTTCCTCTATGTGTGCAGAGTGTGTTAACACTTCCCTTGCTGTTACCGATGGAGATGGCGGCACCACCCATGATTGTGGTGATGCAGCATCTATCATTTGCACAGCATGGGAAATGGCAGACTACAATAGGCTCATCATCCATATCATAAACATTTTCTTTATGGTTGCTTAAGAGAGGGTACAAATTGCTTGTTACATTTTTATGGGTATTTTTGGTAACGGTACTTGCACCTCCATCCACATAAGGTGGGGAAGGTGAGCATGATCTGCTGGAAATACTCTCCACAACGCTACCTTGCCGCACGTGCAATCCAATTTGCAGCTCGCCCGAATTGCAATTAAACGTCGCGGATGTATTTTCTGGCAATGCGCTCGCGACGCTAGTTTGCGTCGCTTGCACATTTTTAAGCCACGCTTCCCCTTCATGCTGCCACAATTTTAAACATTCACAATATTTTACCTTATTCACTCGAGAATGCATCAATCAGATGTACTCTCGGACATTGCTCAGTATCTCCTTATCAAAGCTACCAATTCTAGGAAACGGCCTAACACTCTTTCTCGTCATATTAAACCATAAATCATAATACCTGGTTGCATTGGCACCATACTTAGTATGCATAATATGTCGTGCCCACCCGAGCGGCGCTTTCAACAGCAGCAAACCTATGGAAGAAATTTCTAGATGCCCCCATTCACCTATGAAAGTTATTTCTAGAAGCTTTCACTCACCTATGAAAGTTATTTCTAGATGCTTTCACTCACCTATGAAAGTTATTTCTAGATTCTTTCACTCACCTATTATCTCTCAGTTCACAATCACAAGTTTCCTAGTGCGGCTCAACTACAATGCTCAAATAACCCAAACTAATTATTGAACACTGCAATCACACTGAGAGCCGGTCCCTACAACAAAGACAACATGTACACCTGCTGATGTGTATAGAATGGTAAGCTACTTACCAAGCTACTAGGCCAACCCCTGCGCCTAGTACTTAAGGGTCATACAATACCCTTAACCTTAGGAACCATGTTGCACCCTAAAACAACAAATACTCACTATTACACACTCTTTTCCTGCGCAGAAAAATAAACGTTCTCCCAGACTATGGCAATACCAATCGAAATACTTACAACAATGCTAGCTATCAATAACAAAACAAAATCTCAGCGGCTTTGTTCAACACACGTGGCAGCAGAAACGGAAGTACGTATACACTATTGTGCGACCAGCCGCATACACCAAGTAGAAAACAGAGGGGGGTTTTAATTAGGGGTGAGCGGGTTCGGATTTCTGAAATCCTAACCCCCCCGAGCCCCCCCGATCCAAGGCGGAACCGAGTCAGGCTCGACTTTTCCCGCCTGACTCGGATCTGAAATCGAGGCAAAACATCATCATCCCGCCTTCCGGGTCTCGCAGGTTTTGGATCCTATATAAGGTACACCACATCGGCGCCATTTTCTCACTCGGCTGTGGACAGTGAAGAGGGAGGGTGGGAGTTAGGGCTGGCTGGGCTGTGTAGTGTAGTGTAGTGTAGTGCAGGCAGTGTAGTGTTGTGCTGTGCTGTGCTGCACTGTGCTGCTGTTGTCCATAGGGGCTGTATCCATTACTTCAAAGTCCATAGGTGCTGGCTGGACTGTGTTGTGCAGTCAGCTGTCCATAGGGGCTGTGTCCACTCCAAAGTCCTGTGCAGTGTCCCAGTCCTAAAGGGGTGCTGTAGTGTTGTCCAGGGGGTGCTCTGTCCATCAGGGGTGCTCCCCCCAAGTGCAAAAAAAAATAATATATTTTCTGTGTTTGTGAATTGTGTGCACTGTGGCTGCATGTGCATCAACAAAGGAGCAGCGCCAAGCGTGCGCCTGTGTCCCATAAGTAAAAGGCCGGCTGGCTTGTCCATTAAAGGGTGCTGTAACCCCCAAAGGGCACTCCAAACAAAATAAAAAAATATATTTTTTTGTGTTTGTGAATTGTGTGCGCAGTAGCTGCACGTGCATCAACAAAGTAGTGCCAAGCATGCGCCTGTGTCCCATAAATAAAGGGCCTCCTGCATTGACCGCTAAAGGGTGCTGTAACCCCCAAAGGGCTCTCCAAACAAAATAAAAAAACATATTTCTGTGTTTGTGAATTGTGTGCACTGTGGCCGCACGTACATCAACAAAGTAGTGCCAAGCGTGCGCCTGTGTCCCATAAATAAAGGGCCAGCTGGATTGGCCGCTAAAGGGTGCTGCAACCCCCAAAGGGCACTCCAAACAAAATAATAAAATATATTTCTGTGTTTGTGAATTGTGTGCACTTTGGCCGCACGTGCATCAACAAAGTAGTGCCAAGCGTGCGCCTGTGTCATATGTAAAGGGCAGGCTGGATTGACCGCTAAAGGGTGCTGTAATCCCCAAAGGGCACTCCAAACAAAATAAAAAAATATATTTCTGTGTTTGTGAATTGTGTGCATTGTGGCTGCACGTGCATCAGCAAAGGAGCAGCGCCAAGCGTGCGCCTGTGTCCCATAAGTAAAGGGCCGGCTGGCTCATTTCTTCAAGGGTGGTGTAACCCACAAAGTGCAGTAGTCTCCACCAAAAATAAAAAAATATTTTCTGTGTTTGTGTGCGCCTTAGCCGCACGTATATATCAATATAACATAAATGGAGGACCAAACTTTCTCCGATAAAAATAAAATAGGGAAAGATCAAGAACCACTTCCTCCTAGTGCTGAAGCTGCTGCCACTAGTCAAGACATAGACGATAACATGCCATCAACGTCATCTGCCAAGGCCGATGCCCAATGTCATAGTAGAGGGCACATACAATCCCAAATGACAAAGTTCAGGAAAATGACCTTGAAAAAAACATTTAAATCATCTGAAGAGAAATGTAAACTTGCCAATATGCCATTTACGACACGGAGTGGCAAGGAACGGCTAAGGTCTATCCCTATGTTCATGTCTAGTGGTTCAGCTTCACATGACGATGGAAGCCCTCCTCCCACTAAAAAAATCAAAAGAGTTAAGCTGGCAAAAGCACAGCGAAGAACTGTGCTTTCTAAGAAGATATCACAAATCCCCAAGGAGAGTCCAAGTGTGGTGGTGGTTGCGATGCCTGACCTTCCCCGCACTGGACGGGAAGAGGTGGCTCTTTCCACCATTTGCACGCCCCCTGCAAGTGCTGAAAGGATCACCCACAGTCCACTTGCTGATATGCAAATTGAAGATGTCACTTTTGAAGTACAACAGGATGAGGATACTGGTGTAGCTGGCACTGAGAAGGAAGTTGGCGAGGAGGATTCTGATGGTGATGTGGTTTGTTTAAATCAGGATCCGGGGGAGACTGTTGTTGTCCGTGGGATGAAAAAGCCCATCACGGTCATGCCTGGGCAGAAGACCAAACATTCCACCTCTTTGGTCTGGCAATATTTCTATCCAAATCCGGACAACAACTGT
Organism: Taudactylus pleione; assembly: GCA_031769625.1. Taxonomy (NCBI): domain Eukaryota; kingdom Metazoa; phylum Chordata; class Amphibia; order Anura; family Myobatrachidae; genus Taudactylus; species Taudactylus pleione. The sequence continues at coordinate 2,883,516 of JAUIMM010000208.1, read as the reverse complement.
CTTACCATATGTACCATATGTAAAGTTGAAATAATTAGGGGTAGGGACGTTAACCACCTAGGAACATCCTCCCTTATACGGCACCTGCAGTGCGTTCATAAAAAGTCACTGTCAAGTTCAGAAACTTTGGCTAAGACCATAAGCAGTCCAGGGACACCTAAATCCTGTTGTCCTGTTGTATCCAAGCACCTGCAAACTACACCATCAACTCCCTCCTCGTCAATTTCCTCCTTAGTCAGGATTGGAAGTAGTCCTGCAGGCCATGTCACTGGCATGACTAACTCTCCTATCCGGGATTCCTCCAGAGGATCCTGCATTGCTACGCCTCCTGCTGCCACTGCTGTTGTTGCTGCTGCTGGGAGTCATTCATCATCCCAGAGAGGAAGTAGGAGCACCACTACTTTTACTAAACAATTGACCCTCCAACAGTCCTTAGCGAGGAGGATGAAGTACGACAGCAGTCATCCTGAAGCAAAACGTATAACTGAGGCCTTGACTGCTATGTTGGTGTTAGACATGCATCCAGTATCCGCCATTAGTGCAGTGGGAATTAGACAATTGATGGAGGTAGTGTGTCCCCGGTTTCAAATCCCGTCTAGATTCCACTTCACTAGGCACGCGATACCGAGACTGTACAGAAACGTCAGAAAAAGTGTCCTCAGTGTCCTGAAAAATGCCATTGTACCCAATGTCCACTTAACCATGGACATGTGGACAAGTGGAACAGGGCAGACTAAGGACTATATGACTGTGACAGCCCACTGGGTAGATGTATCACCTTACGCAGCAACAGCAGCAGCGTCACCAGTAGCAGCATCTCAGAAATGCCAGCTTGTTCCAAGGCAGGCTATGCTTTGTATCACCGGTTTCAGTAAGAGGCACACCGCTGACAACCTCTTAGAGAAACTGAGGGAAATCTTCGCCCAGTGGCTTACCCCATTTAGACTCTACTGGGGATTTGTGATATCTGACAACGCCACCAATATTGTGCGGGCATTACATCTGGGCAAATTCCAGCACGTCCCATGTTTTGCTCACACAATAAACTTGGTGGTGCAGAATTTTCTGAAAAGCGACAGGGGCGTGCAGGAGATGCTTTGGGTGGCCCGAAAAATTCCTGGCCACTTTCGCCATTCAGCGACTGAGTGCTGAAGACTGGAGCACCAGCAAACACTCTTGAACCTGCCCCACCATCACCTGAAGCAAGAGGTTGTGACGCGGTGGAACTCAACCCTCTATATGCTTCAAAGGATGGAGGAGCAGCAAAAGGCCATTCAAGCCTATACATCCACCTATGACATAGGCAAAGGAGGGGGTATGCACCTGACTCAAGCGCAGTGGAGAATGATTTCCATGTTGTGCAAGGTTCTCCAGCCCTTCGAACTTGCCACACGTGAAGTCAGTTCAGACACTGCCAGCTTGAGTCAGGTCATTCCCCTCATCAGGCTTTTGCAGAAGCAGATGGAGAAAGTGAAGGAGGAGCTAAGATGGAGCCATTCCGCTCGGCATGTGGGACTTGTGGATGAAGCCCTTCATTCGCTTTGCCAGGATTCCAGGGTGGTCAATCTGTTGAAATCAGACCACTTCATTTTGGCCACCGTGCTCGATCCTAGGTTTAAAGCCTATGTGGTGTTTCTCTTTCCGGCCGACACAAGCCTGCAGAGGTGCAAAGACCTGCTGGTGAAAACACTGTCAGCTAAAGCAGAATGTGACACGTCAACAGCTCCTTCTTCATTTTCTCCCGCAACTGGGGCTGCCAGGAAAAAACTTAGGTATCCTAAGCAACCCGCTGGCAGTGATGCAGGGCAGGCAGGACCAAGTTTGGACATCTTGTCCGGACTGAAGGACCTGGCAACAATTTCTGACATGTCTACTGTCACTACATATGATACTGTCACCATTGACAGAATGGTGGAGGATTACATCAGTGACAGCATCCAAGTAGGCATGTCAGACACTCCATACCTGTACTGGCAGGAAAAAGAGGCAATTTGGATGCCCCTGTACAAACTGGCTCTATTTTACCTGAGATGCCCCCCCTGCAGTGTGTACTCCGAAAGAGTGTTTAGTGCAGCCGGGAACCATGTCAGCGAAAGGCATAGGAGGTTGCTTCCACAAAATGTGGAGAAGATGATGTTCATAAACATGAATTATCAGCTCTTCCAGGGAGACCAGCCTCCAAAACGTACAGAGAGACCTGTGGTGGTGGATTCCAGTGGGGACGAGTTAATACTCTATGAGGATGAGGATGTACACAACACTGAAGAGGGTGAGGAATCGGTGGATGAGGACGACATCTTACCTCCGTAGAGCCAGTTTGTGCAGGGACAGATTAATTGCCAGCTTGTTTTGTGGGGGCCCAAACGAACCAATCATTTCAGCCACAGTTGTGTGGCAGACCCTGGCGCTGAAATGATTGCCTTGTTAAAGTGTGCATGTCCTGTTTATACAACATAAGGGTGGGTGGGAGGGCCCAAGGACAATTCCATCTTGCACCTCTTATTTTTTCTTTGCATTATGTACAGTTTGGGGCCTAGTTTTTCAAACTGCCATCCTGTCTGCCACTGCAGTGTCACTCCTAGATGGACCACGTGTTTGTGCCGCCCACTCGTGTCGCTTAGCATAGTCATCCAGCAACCTCGGTGCAACCTTTTGGACATAAAATCACTATTGTGAGGTGTGAGGTGTTCAGAATAGACTGGAAATGAGTGGAAATTAAGGTTATTGAGGTTAATAATAGCATAGGATCAGAAAAACCTACAAATTCTGTGATTTTAGCTGTTTTTAAAAAAAATACAGATCCAAAACACAAAACCCAGAACCCAAAACACAGAAGGGTGGTTTTGGCAAAACCAATCCAGATCCAAAACACGAAGAAAGATCCAGATCCAAAACCAAAACACAAAACACAAAAAGTGGCCGGTGCACACCCCTAGTTTTAACCCTCTATTGTTCCTCAGCACACTGAATTGTACTAGCACCAACATATGAACACTATATGGTAATAGAAATCAGAGATATTGGTTGCATGCATTTGCAAATACATTGGAAGCTGCTAGGCCTCTTCACGGCTTCTCTGTCAATAGCAGTCCCTAATAATAAGAGGTTCACGTCCGGGGCGCAGTGCACCCCAAAAAACATCCAGCCCAGGACCCCCCAGGGCATCACAAGAAAAAGGAGAAAGAGTGATAGTGCAGTGTAAAGTATAGATGTGTGCAAGTAATCAAGAAGTGTGGAATGAGAGGTTAAAATATATGTGAAAAAATACATAAATAATGTTCATATGTTGGTGCTAGTATAATTCAGTGTGCTGAGGAACAATAGGGGGTTAAAACCCCCCTCTCTTTTCTACTTGGTATGACCCCTCCCTTTCATGCACCTGAAAAGTACTATCAGATTGATTGAGCAGCTGCCATTTTTTTGTTTGTTGTCATGAGATGCATGAAGGAGCCAGCATTAGCAGGGCATGCTGGTTCCAGTAGTGCTAGTTGGAGTTCCCAGTGGTGACTCCCATGTAAGCTGGCTCTCAATTTGGATGCATTTAGGTATGTGCCTTTATCATGAGGCCTTACATTTGCCAAAATATATGTGCCTTTATTATGAGGCTTTAATTGGTATATATTACATTTGGGGTGAGCGTTTGGGCGCTGGGCCCCTTGAGGCTACTCTGTCTTGGCCTCCTCAGGGCATCACCACTTAATACACATAGTAACTTTTCACATCACCTTTAATGTTTGTTTATTATTCATCTATTTTTTCACATATATTTTAACCTCTCATTCCACACTTATTGATTACTCGCACACAACTATACTTTACACTGCACTATCACTCTTTTTCCATTTTCATGTGATGCCCTGGGGGTCCTGGGCTGGATGTTTTTTGGGTGCACTGCACCCCGGATGTGAACCTCTTAGCGTTAGGGACTGTTAGTGACAGAGAAGCCGTGAAGAGGCCTAGCAGCTTCCCATGTATTTGCAAATGCATACAACCAATATCTCTGATTTCTATTACCATATAGTGTTCATATGTTGGTGCTAATACAATTCAGTATGCTGAGGAACAATAGGGGGTTAAAAACCCCCTCTCTTTTCTACTTGGTATGACCCCTCCCTTTCATTTACCTGAAAAGTCAGATTGATTGAGCAGCTGCCATTTTTTTGTTTGTATTCCCAACCTGCTAAAGACATGGACTAATTCTCTAGCAATGGTCTTTGTTGATGTATTGCGCAATGTTATTGCTTCCGGGTACCTGGTACGTAATCCATTATCACCAGAATATATTGATGTCCCCAGGCAGACTTCATTAACGGTCCAACCAAATCCATAGCTATTCTTTCAAATGGAACCTCAATAATGGGTAATGGGACAAGTGGACTTTTAAAATGTGGTCTTGGAGCATGATATTGACATTCAGGGCAGGATGCACAATAGAAGGATACCTCTTTATGCACCCTGGGCCAGAAAAACCTCTTTAAAATTTGCTCAGTGGTTTTTTCTACCCCTTGGTGACCTGCAGTTATGGACTATGAGCCAGGTCTAACATGGTTCTTCTATATGCATTTGGAATTATTAATTGTTCCACAACATCTTCTCCTTTCTTAATCACCTGATACAAAAAATCCTGGCGTACTGCGATTGAGGATATGACAATGGACTATCAGGGTCTGTGGGTTTACCATCAATCACTTTTACATTTTCCCTGGCTTTTACCAGAGTAGGGTCATTTAAATGCTCCACGGTAAAGATCTATTTTCTGACTTCAAGATCAGGCAGATGATCAACTGGCTCAATAACACTTCCCATATCAGTAGGAGACATCACTTGGTGAGCCACCATCATTCTCAGCATTCCCTGGTTTGCCAATCATGATAGAAAAGGGGAACATCTCAGACTCTGAAGAAACTCCCTCTGCTACTGCATCAGTAGCCTTCTCAAATGGGTCATGGTTATTTACTTCTATAACAAATCGTCTTTCCCACAACTTCCAGGAGTGAGCAAAGTCTCCCCCCAATACTGCATCATACAACAAGCCATGCACCAAACCCACAGAGACTATCGCGGAACCACATTGTGTTTCTATGTTCACCTCTGCAGTAACATAATAGCGAGTATCCCCATGTATGCAGGTCACACCAACAGTTTTCCCCTTACGTTTCAAGGGGTTCAGCTTTCACAAGTGTAATTAGGCAACCAGAATCTAACAGAGCCTCTACTCGGCTGCCTTCTACAGTAACTACACACATTTGCTTATCTGTCTCAGTCTGTCGGTCAGCAGTACAGGCTGACTGTGCAAAGAAAAACACTCTGCAATTGACGTAAGCAGTATCACATTGCATAGATTCAGAGATAAGTGAACAATTGTCAGCAATATGGCCCAAACCACCACATTGGAAAAATTGAATCTTACTATTATCAAGTCTATTACGGGGTAGGAACCTTCCTGGCATGGCTGGCCTATCTCCAGGTTTCAAACCCACATCCTTAAGTAATTTCTACCGCCCAGCACCCTTTTCCCCTGGAACAGTCTTACCAGTGATCACGGGAGATCGCCATTGCGGAATTTGGGCTCGGTGGGGCACACTCAACAGTTCCTCAGCCGCCACATATGTCTCCACCAGTTCAACCAATTGGTCTGCTGTTTTAGGGTCTGCATGGCTCACCCACTTGCGCAGAGTTGAAGGTAGAGACCGCAGATATTGATCCATAATTACCCTTTCCACGATCTGAGAGACTGTTAGAGTCTCTGGCTGTGCCATTTTAAGGTAAAATGGACGAGGTCATGCATTTGTGAGTGTGGAGGCTTTCTGTTTGGAACTCCCAGCGGTGGACTCGTTGGGCGCGAACAAATACTGGTACTCCCAATCAAGTTAAGATTTCCTTTTTCAATTCAACATAGTCTTTTGCATCAGTCAGGCACAAGTCATAGTATGCTTTCTGTGGTTCTCCAGACAGGAAGGGTGCCACAAGACTTGCCCACTGCTCTTTAGACCAGTTCTCTCTTTCTGCGCTTCTTTCAAAGGCAGTAAGATACACTTCCACATCATCATTCTGGTTCATCTTTTGCAGAAAGTGACTGGCCCATACGGCGTGAGTGTTAGTTGAAAGAGCAGGGGAAGCATCTCCAGACCGGACTACTAGCTGTTGTACAACATCTCTTAAGGCCTGGCGGGTTTCCTCTATGGTGACTTGTTGCCTCTGGGCCGTCTCCACAGCCAATATTTGCACATTGGTGGATTCCTGCTGAGCTCTGGTAGCTTCCTGCTGAGCCCTGGTAGCTTCTTGCTGAATTTTGTTAGTTTCCTGCTGAACTGCTGTAGCTTGGAGCAAGGCCTTAGCAATGTCCTTCATGTTGTGTTTAGGTGTAGGTTGGAAGTGGAATCTGGCTTCTCTAAGCATTTACCAACGCTACCTTCATGGATTCAATAAAACACAGTTTGACGTCCAAACAACAGATTGGTGTCTGTCTCTTTAAATTTTCAATGCAAAACTTTTCCTCTTGCTGCAGTTTTCTGTGTGTTTTACCCGCATTCTCCACCACTTGTGATATGACCAGGAAAGGGGAACCATCTCCTGGGGCAGATGGACACCTCCCCACTTACACAGCAGCCAGGAAACAGTACACCAGTCCGGGGTTCTCGTGCAAGCTGTCGGAACCAGTTTTTATTGTGCCATATGGATAAACATAAACAAAAACATAAACATAAAACCTAGCCCGTCTGGGCACTAACTAGACAGGTTACTCCCTCTCTACAAGTGGCAGGGCCTACTGCCTTACCACAAACACAGCACTTTCAAATATCACAGTGTCTCTAAACAAACCTCAGTGTCTGCTCTCCCCAGGGTATGTGAGACACTGAACCAAAACCTAACACAGCTTATATATGCCACTTCCAGGTGCAAATACTAATCAGCCTGCTCTCAGACTGAAAGGCCCAACACTTGGAATGGCCCATGGATGGAGCCCTCCCTCTCTTCTCACATCCACACCCCCAGGACCCATTATCCGGCTTTTATCAACAGTCGACACTTCTGGTCTGTTTGGCATAACAGACTTTTCCTGGGGCTTTTTAAAACACATAAGATAGGAATCTGGGATATACATATATGCCATCCCAGACTTCTCCAGTGCTTTTATCACATATATGTTCAAGTTTTTCTGCATTCACATCTCCAAAGTTCAGCAACAGGGTGCAACTTCCAAAACCAGACTGGCTGATTCAAATGTAAATCCACAATAATCCACAAATGTAGAAGAGAAGAGGGCACTCACCAAAACAGTACACTTATTTCATTTAATCATCATAAAGAAGTAATCCAAGCAGCATATAATGTCGACGTTTTGGTCTCTTGAGACCTTTGTCAAGACAACATCACAATAATCATCAGCATATCAGCATCAGCGATAACATCCAGTAGCGTGCTTGTCATATAACATTAGAACATACATGCAAAAAGCCCTTCATATATACCAACCCTTACCTCCAAACACCATAAACCAGCTGTGTCCATTCACACACTGCTGCCAACGCACTCCTCACTACATGAGAACACACGATGAGACATTTGTAAAAGATAATATAGATAAATGGTTGGATAAACTTGCTGCTCAGGTTGATACTTATAAGAAGGAACTGGTGGCCTTTAAAAGGAACTCACTACAGTTAATAACGACTATAAAAATCACACCATCTATAGGTGGTTAACTGGTGAGCAGGGACATAGAAAAACACAGAGGTTCCCTAGATCAAATAAACATGTTGGCTTGTCTATGGTAGATACTTTATCCTCCCAGTCAACTTCAGATATAGATAACCCTGATAAGTGACCTACGAGTGTTTTTTTAGGGGTTCCGAATGCCAAACTAGGCCTAAGAGGCACAGAATGCATGCGCAGAGAGGGGGGTACAAAAAGAAGGTAAAGGCACAGAAGGACCTAGACCTGGTATTCAACCTAGTTCTCCTCTATCTGAGGTAGAAATTAATTTATTATCTAGAGGTTTGTCTTTTGTACCCACCTACAGACATAATGCTTACAAATGGGGTATAGACCATTATAGATTTGGTCGGGAAGTTCGCTTGAGGGAATTTTTTTCCAGTAGTAGTGATATACAATGAGAATATACTACCTTAAATAAACCATCAACTTTTGACCCCCCATCGAGCAAGGCGAGTTTAAAAACTTTTCTCAGAATTACCGAATATGAGATTTCAAATAATAGTGGTACGTATATCTTTGATATTTTAACAAACAATGAAAGGGAGGCTCTAAGTTCTCTTAGAAAGAATACTTATTTGGTATTTCGGCCCGCCGATAAAGGTGGGGCCATTGTTATTCAGGATTGGACAGATTATAACAATGATATTTTGCGTCAACTTTCAGATACTAGCACATATGAGAAGTTGAATCGGAATCCAAATGATTTAATCAAAAAGAAAGTAGACAAACTTATTTATCTGGGGAATGTTAATAACTGGTTGGGGAGAGAATTTGTTGATTTTTTTTAAGAGTGGACTTCCCAGTGAGTCCCATAATCTATATGCTTCCAAAAATTCACAAGAATTTGGAGCACCCCCCGGGGAGACCAGTAATCTCCGCCAGAGATTCAGTGTTTCAACCTCTGGCTATCTACATTGACTCTATGTTACAACCTGAAGTCACCAAGGGCAAAAGTTATATTAGAGACACTGGAGATTTTTTGGATCAATTGAAAAACTTAACAACTCTCCCACCAGCTGTGCTTTTGGTAACAATGGACGTGTGTTCGTTGCATACCATTTTTCCCCATGAGGGTGGTTTGGCTGCTTTACAAAAAGCATTAATTAATAATCAGCACCATGATGACCATCCGCCGATTGCATTTTTGTTGGTGCTTACTCGGTTAATTCTGTTCAATAATTATTTAATGTACGGTACAGATTATTACACACAATGCTCTGGGATGGTGATGGGATCTAATCTCGCACCAGCGTACGCCAATTTGCATATGGTGGAGTACAAGACTATGAATATCTTTCCACTGTTCCAGAGCAAGATTATTTTCTATAAACATTTTATAGATGATGTTTTCTTAATATGGAGTGACACTAAAGAAGCCTTTCTTGACATGAGGACCTACCTAAATTGCCTTGACACCCCAGTTAGATTTACTATCAATGTAGATAAATTGTAGGTTAATATTTTGTACCTGACAGTGTCTATTGATGGTTCTAAATTGGGGACTACCCTATATAAGGAGACTGATCGCAATACGTTTTTACACGCTTCGAGTTTTCATCCAGTCCATTTAAAGGACAGCTTGCCAACATCGCAATTCCTTCGGGTGCTGAGGAACAACACAGATCAGGCTAAGTCATCAGTACAAAAAGCGGAGATGACTACAAGATTCTTGGAACGTGGGTACAAGAAGAAAACAGTACAATGGTGCCTCACCAAAGTTTATAAACGCTTTAATAAAGGAACCACATTGGATGACAAATTGAAAATTAAAGACCGGATGGTCTACGTAAGCACATATGATGGTAAATTGAATGTTGCAAAGAAAGTGCTCAGGCAACATTGGCCAATTATATCATCAGACAGCAGCTTGAAATCTATTGGCCCACATCCCCCATTGATGGCCTACCAGAGTGGCCCAAATCTGAAGGAGCTTCTGATGAGACCAATGGTGAAACCAGTCCCTGACAGGACATTGACTTGGTTGTATAGCCAAAAACCGGGATGCTTTAAATGCACCGGGTGTGTTACGTGCATATCAATGCAACCTGGTTCTTCTTTTTCACACCCGTGGACGAGTCATAAACTATATATCAAGTATAAGTTGGTTTGTGCAATGGACCATGTTATATACACACTTACCTGTCCTTGTGGTTTGGTGTACGTCGGAATGACGTCTAGATGCTTTCAGGAACAGATGGCAAACCATCGGCTGTCTATTCGCCAAGCCTTCAATACGGGTATTACTGACAAACCTGTCGCTGCACACTTCTTGAGGATGAATCATCAAGTTGCTACATTAAAATTTAGACTGATTGACTGGGTACCCCCCCCCACGATTCGAGGTGGTGATAGGGTACTCAAATTGCATAGACTTGAGAAATATTGGAGGAATATGTTGGTTACCAGGGCTTGAATGAGTACAACCCTATGAATATGTTTCTTAAGTGATTACATATAGGTGCTCTTATGGGTGTCTCTAGGCAATTTGATGTTGTCATATGTCGTGTTTGTATATGTTATTATATGTATTGTTTTATGTGTGTTTTTATAGTGTTAAAGTATCTCCATGCATACACCTGCCCCCGAACCACCGCGGGTTAATTTAGATCTTTACAGTGACATTATGTTTAAAACGGCTTGACTTTGCTATATTGGCTGTCATATTGTCGGGTTATTGCTTAGCAACTGAAGTTGGTAATGCCACATTAGACTTGAGTAAGCCGATTGGGATGACGCAAAAATAGAGCGCCGGTGTCCAGGTCTGGTGACATGAAGCACTGTGTGCAGGCATCTCCTAGGTAACGGAAACTCCAATTGGAGACCACCTGTGTAGGCTTTGGTGACATAGTGAGGAGTGCGCTGGCATGAAAGGACACAGCTGATTTATGGTCTTTGGAGGTAAGGGTTGGTATGTATGCAGGGCTTTTTTACTTGTATGTTCTAATGTTATATGACAAGCACGCTACTGGATGTTATCGCTGATGCTGATATGCTGATGATTATGGTGATGTTTTCTTGACAAAGGTCTCAAAAGCCAAAACATTGACATTATATGCTGCTTGGATTACTTTTTAAGATGAGTAAATGAAATAAGTGTACTGCTTTGGTGAGTGCCCTCTTCTCTTCTACATTTGTGGATTATTGTGGATATATATATATATATATATATATATATATATATATATATACACACATATATATACATACATACATACATACATACATATAAATGTAACAATGTCCACACTCCAAACCAAACAAAGTCAATGTTTTGGTGCTCCTCATGGATCAAAAAAAATCCCAATATAGAAAAATAGAGAAAGAGAGCACTCAGCAGATCTAAAAATAAAATCACATCTTTATTACTTAGTTTTTAAAACAAAGGACAGGTCGACATTTCAGTCCACATTGGGACCGTCTTCAGGACACATACATAGATACATAGGTAGATATCACTTTCAGTAACTACCCAGCCATGTGTTTCTAAACTTGTGCGTTCCACATCGCTGACGCACTTCCTGCTCTGTGAAGCCTGCATATCTCAGGCTTCCAATTATATAACACGCATTCCTATGCTCCAATTGTGTGTTCCATAACAGAACACACTACTACAGATGTGTATGCCAATAGCAGCAGTCAGACACAATCCATAGGGCCATAAGGCATGGCTGGGTAGTTATCGGAAATGTGTCCAATGCGGAGAGCAGTTTTGCAGATGCGCAGCATATTCATGATTGATTAAAGCTGTTGAGTATTAGTGAGCCGCCGGGATCGCATATAGGAAGTCAGTTTTGGGGGTGAGTAATGTAGTGTCTCTTATTAGCATGGTGAGGTGTTGTGATGCTGCTGGTCTTTAATGGTCCTGACACAAGGGGACCGAGGTCGACAGCCAGACTAAGGGGCATATTCAATCAGGTGCAAAAAGTCCCATACTTTTCGCATGACAGACTTTTTGCCGGCATCGCTGGTTTTCCATGCGAAAAAGTATCACGCGAGTCACCACTTATCCCCGTATTCAATTAAGAAGTGGCGAAAACGGCACCTGGCAAATTCAGAACCAGTGAAAAGTACTGTCAAGAATGAGGAAAACAGTCTGTACCCCCTGAAAAGCTGCACTAACATAGGGGATCATTATAGGGGTGTTCTAGTACCCCTAATAAAGCTAATCTGGGGGGAGGGGGTTCTCCAAAAGCTTGCTCTTAGCATCTTTGCAGAAGTGGTGAAGAATGGCATTAAGCAATATTTTTTTCAGCAAAATGACTAGTCCCAGCAAATTTGGGGTACATGGGTGCTAGCATATTTTGAAGTTGCTAATGTGACGTTTTAAAAAATTTTAAAAATCAACCTGCCGCAAGCACCTGCAATTTTCAAAACACCTGGAGCATACGTGGGGACCCCCTTGGAGTCTATTTCGCTAGTTTTTAAGTTTGTCCCCCAACTTTGGATTTGTTCGCCCCTAAAATTAAAGCACCTGCTGGAAGCCCTAATCAAGGCTTCCAGTGCAGTCAGCAAGTGTGATCATCAGAGACGAGCTACGCATATGCAGAAGGGACTATACCTGGCGGTAACAGCTATAGTGTAAGTCACTTATTACTGGTGCCAGCCAATTGCGCCAGGGAGCTGAGCATCACTCAGCTGTCCTGGCTTTATTTATATGTTAAATTGAGTTTATAAAACATTTTCTCTGCAAAAAGCAGCAGCAGAAAATATTGAATATCATCACAAACAGTAGGTACACCCCTAAGAGGGAGTGTGTGCAGGGGGAGAAGGAGGGGGCACACTAGTACTGTGCCTAGGGCCCTTTGGAGCCTAAATTTGGCTCTGGTTGTGCCGGACATAATTTCCTGCAGCGTAAAAATACACTACAATAAGCACAAAGTACTGCACTGCCAGAACCTACAGATTGAATTGAGGATAATTATATGTGGACTCCTGTTGCTAGAGCACAATTTCCAGAAGTGGACCCTGGACATGCTAAACAGGTCGGGGAGGAGTATCTGGCCTATTTCAATGGAGAGAGGGCTGTGTCATGGCAGGAAACATGCATAAATTAATACTTTTTTTTTTAAAACTGCACATTGCTCAAAGAATAAAGCTTTAAATTTCAAATTTTATACACAAATGTGTTTGTTAATTTTATTGGTTAAATTATTTTTTTATTATAGTAATTTCATAATAATTAGTGTCAATAAATGTTACTGTCTATGAAGTAACCATAATTGGAGACCATCAGTACTGCCTAACGTGTTGACTTTAAATGAGTTTACATTACATTATGAAAATTACATTACCTTTACATCCTATACTCTGCCTATCCCCCCCTATACTCTGCCTATCCCCCCTATTCCCAACTATCCCCCCATTTCAAACCAATAACTGTCCCATAATATGTTGATGTCCATGGTGCAAATAATCATACAACACATTTTTTTTAACCATTTTTATCTTTATATAATGGCATAGAACAAAGAATTCCAGACAGGATTTATTGATTTAAAACAGGCCACTGAGTGCCTCTAGAGTAAAAACTGCTCCAACAGATTGTAATAAATCAGGCACTAGAACAATTGGTCATGTACAGTAGAGACCAAAATAGTGATGCCGATATAACTAGGGTCAAGGTATAAGATCAAGAATTTGCAAATTGTCTTCATGTAAGTGCACAAAAAACATCAAATGTTACAACATTCAGTAACAGGGGTAACTGATGTCCAATAACCAACATTATGGTAGTCTGACCAAACTCTTGGTCATCTGGGAGCAAGAGCCAAAGAAAAAGACCAGACCAATTCACAAATTATAAAAATGATCATTACCATATAGAGTGGACTGCACACTCAGCCATGCTGAGTGCATACCATTCGTAGAGGTACCAGGAAAATTGGGTGGTGGTGTAGGGCTTCGTGGTGCAGGGTTGAGGAGGAGGAATTGGCAATTGGGGATACGAGGTTAAGTGAGGTGGTATGGGGAAAATCCTGAGGCCGATGGAGTGGGCTGCCGTCTGATATTTGATGCTATGACACTTTTCTCATCCAATTGTCCCTGAAGCCCATGTATCATAGCATCAAATATCAAATGCATGAAATGCAGTTGCTGTTTTGGCTGCATGTCCTGCATAACATTGGCAAGATTTAAACCATAAATCTTACATTTGTCCGGTGACTTCTGAAGAACCTCCTCCACATGTTTTAAAAATTGGTCAGTCCTAGTCGGTACAGAACTGGGAGCCTTGGAAGCCATCCTCCACTTCTTGGCTGGAGCCTAAGGTGGGAGGGTCTTCAAATCAGTCTCCTCAAGTTCTGTGGGCTCACTGGTCAGAGTATCAAGATCCAGGTCTGCAGTAACGAACTGGGAAGAAAAATTGTATTTAGTTCATATAATAAATTTAGAGAACATAATTCTAGTTTTCTTTATTAAATGTGGATAAAACGGAAAGCCAAACCAGCGACAAGAGTAGAAAAGTTAGTCAGTGGAGAAGTTGTTAATGTTAACCAATCAGCTTATAGGGAACATTTATCACGTACATTATATAAAATGGAATGTAGCAGCTTAATGGTTAACATGGACAAATTATCCACTTGCACACTTCTCCACTCTTGTCAATGCTTCTCAATCTTTATAGTGTGATTTTATTAGAAAAAAAAAAAAAAAAGGTTGTGTTTGCACTGTGGGTGTACTTACCAGATCCTGACTTTCTGTTTCTTCCTCTTCCAATACGTCTGGCTTGTCTGGATGCAGTGAACACCTTGACCGCCTCTTCGGCTCTTTCTCCAGGGTAAACATGAATAGGTCATAATACCATAAGTTTGGTTTATGGACTTCATCTGCCCCAACTCCTGAAAGTTGTGCATCCATGTATTTCCTGTGCTCTTTAAAAAAGACAGTTCTAAAATTCTGGATCTTCGCCTTGACCCAGCAGATAAGACAATAATTAAGCACTTGAAATATGTTTAAAAATATTACAAATAAAAACCATTATAAATTATAATTTTTTTCAAGAGATAGGAATTGTCCACATAACCGTTTATCCTCTAATTCCGGATCCGGTGGTGGTTTAGTAAAGCAAAAATATCTGCTATGTTGTTTCTATGTTTATGTGTGACATAATCATTCAAATTTCAAGCTGCAGTAAAACCGTATGATGGAGTGATATTAGTGTTTTGAAATACTGCGCTAATAAATGATTATGTATCAGAGCAGCTCTCTTAGTAATAGACAAGTAATAAGACAATAATTGAGTGCTTGAAATATAGGTAAAAATAATAAAAATAAAAACCAATGTGTAGCGCAATACCTGTGTGATATAAAATGGGTTAGTATGTTAAATGTTTAAATAGCCAATTTTGCCAATGTGAACAGACCATATCAAGGTTTGCACAGGGTTCCGATAATGCCAACTCTAAGACCGCTCTGGATATAGCAGCCTGTGATGTTTTCTAACTGTCCCTATTGCTGCCTGCCTTACATTCGGTGCTGCGCTTGCTGCTGGCTGGTTCCCACTTCTATCTGTCCACTCCATCTGCTTGCTGATGCTTGTTAAAGCACTGATGGGACAGAACTTGGGTTGCACGGTGTCTGTTGCTTCCTCCAACACGTTTCAGGCTTAAATCCTAACTTTTACCAGGTGTTCCATTGTTGCATACATATCCATTGTTGCATAAAGTAATAGACTCCAATCCAATATACTTAATAATTTGTCATTTATTAATTAAATAAATAGATCTAGCTCTTAACTGAACTGACTTTGCCTTGTAAATGCCTGCAACTTTAAAAAAACGATCGAGATCAGCATGCATCCCACACCTCCGGCAGACTCGATCTCTATTACATTCCGCCTCATGTTTCTGTCTGCAACAGCTATTATCAGTAAAGAAAACCCAGTCAGGATTATCTAATTGAACTTAAGCAATGTCTGTTCTAACACAAAATGTTTAACTCATGTATTTACATTTTTTCAAAATATTTTATATTTAATTATTGAAAACATGTTCATTGTCTTCCTTTTTCTCACCATCAACCATAATCAACAATAGTCCCCCCTGTTGAGGATAAGAAGATCAATATAGCACAATTCAATATATGACATCTGTGATCTCCCATCGAGAAAATCTGTCTGTAGGAACATGTTTAAGTTGAGCATTATTAGATATTGGAACAATAGCATGTAATATAAATAGATGCAATTCAACTTAACAATTAATGCCACCCTTTAAGGATATAAATGTATTTGACCTTGTGGTAAACAGCATCCTGTATATTTAAACTTATCAGTATACTGATAATTAAACCTTATAACCTGCTTCTGCAAAAGAAACACAACTCTTTAGTATTTTCCATTCTGAAATAACTTGGAATATAACAGCAGATCACTGCTAGGTGAGGACTTGAGTCATCTCTAAGAACAAGAAAATTTCAGACTATTCCTCAAATATTGTGAAATGTTTGTGACAATTAAAAAAAAATAAAAAAAATATATATATATATATATATATATATATATATATATATATATATATATATATATATATATATATATATAGTCCAAATAGGTCCACACTCTCGTCTTCAATAATAAATTGCTGGGGTGACACACCCATATGGGATCACAATAATCCTCTTCATGCAAAAGTAGAAAAAAAGGGGGGGTAGCACTCACCAGTCTTCTTAAAAACATTTCTTTATTACATCTCAGTAAAATTTTTTACAGCATATCAAAATCCGACGTTTCGGTCCAGTGCATGGACCTTTGTCAAGGTTAAAAATCAAGTGAAGTACAGCACATATATACCCATGTAGTTAATCAAAGAACTCCTCCCCAATCACTACAAATATTTCACCTGAATTGAATTCAAATGTTTATATGTGTTAATATTTTGTGTTGAACAGCTTGTGAGACATTTAAGCTTTTGATGTTAGATCTGGATAGGGCAATTGTATTTTGTCAATATTATGCCTATAAATATCGTGGGGGTTAAGGGGATGTCAATAGAGTCAAATTTGCTGGCAGTGAATAAGTCTATGTATTATTATACATTGTGCTGTGAGGCATTTAAGCTTTTAATGGTAGATCTTAATATTATGTTTAACACATTGGGGTTAATGAGATCTCAATAGAGTTAAATTTGCTGGCAGTGAATTTGAACACAGCTGATATAGCTAATGCATAACAGGAATTTGTATACTGGTTGCCATGACTACCTGACAGTGTAGCTGTGACCAAGACACTTACTGGGACACATGGGTGCTGTGTATTAGTTCCCTGTTTGTTTTATGATAGTGCAGATTCTTTTGCAACATGTGACTGAGATCAGACACTGTTGTGGTTGCTTATCATGACGTTAAGTTCTCTGGTATGGATAGTGTCTCTGTCACTGACTTGGAGGGCTGGTGCAGGGGAAGTTGTGTTCTGGTTACCTTGCCAACCAGATGTAGTGTGTTTCAAACCACAGGAAGTGGAAGGAATGTGAGATGCACACCAGCAGGGCTACACATGATTGTTGAAATGTATGAAGTTAGTAGATTTTTTACTTTATTGACCTCACATGATGCTTATTTATATTGGCATTTCATTTAGCTGCTTTGATTATTTGGTTAAAGTTATCTGCTGTTTTCAACAGGTGAAATATTTTTAGTGATTGGGGAGAAGTTCTTTGATTAACTACATGGGTATATATGTGCTGTACTTCACTTGATTTTTAACCTTGACAAAGGTCCATGCACTGGACCGAAACGTCGGATTTTGATATGCTGTAAAAAATTTTACTGAGATGTAATAAAGAAATGTTTTTAAGAAGACTGGTGAGTGCTACCCCCCCTTTTTTTCTACTTATATATATATATATATATATATATATATATATAGACAAGGGGGGGAGTTGACAATAGGGCGACTATTTTGCTAAAAAATTGTGTAAATGTGAATAAATAGTCTGAATAAAGTGATAAAATAAATAACAGATTTATTATAGACACAGAGTAAGGGACCTCAAAGATAAAAAAGGGTTACCCTTAATCACACATAAATAAACAAGAAAGTATAAAATCCAGAGGCATTTCATACATATAAAAATAAAAATATAAAATCAAGAGGCATTTCATACAAAAGTAAACAGATGGAGATAAAACATTGATTTTAAACAAAATAAATAAGGAATAAATATAGCAGCTTATCTGATACGAGAGAGATATTATTTTCAGAGTTCATGAGGCATAAGTCAGAAACGCCCAACGCGTTTTGTCTCTAGACTTCATATATATTACCCTTGTCTTTTTAAAATACTAAGTAGATACTGTGTATCTACTAAAAACGAGTATGTCTCATAACCTACTTTCATCAGTACCCTTGGCTCAGGTACAAAAGAAAAGTAATGATGGAAGAATACAGTACGATCTCATGCTATGAGAGAGTTAAAGCATCTTATCTCCTTGAAACAAAACTTTTTTTTTCCTGTGAAGCCCTCAGATCTGGGAGGGGTATACAGAGAGAATGGTAACTCGCTCTGACATACTGAGTACACAGACGAACAGTTTTCTCACTCTAAGAGTATTCAAACAAGTCCAACAATTACCATTACAGTTACATTTATCTGGATGAAAGTTTACATTCCTACTCTGTATATAGGAAGTATATGGGATCATATTTCTGTCCCTAATCTACTTTTAGTTGACATTTCCTGAATTTTTTCTAAACTCTTTATCTGAAGCTTCATACATTTTTCTCTTCTCTGCAAGAAGTTTCTCCCATGCCGTTTTAAAGTTAACAATTATGTTAAAGGATTGTTCTTCCCACTCTAGATATTGAATTGTTACTCTATTATCAACCTATCCATAAAAAGTCCCTTAATCATGTAAGCAACCTATGTAATCATTAAGATTTTCCAATAATCTCCTATGATAATGAGCCATTTCTTATTTAGTCTGGTATAACGTAGCATTAAACACTTGGTATACGGTCAGTAATAATATCAACACTATTTACCTCATGAATCACATTTCCAATCTTTCCCTATAGGTTCATGTAACAATGACAATTAAACAAATATCTAAGTATCTACAGCTCTTTTTTTAAATTCTGTCGTTGGTCTAGGAACATTCTGAACTTCTAAGCACTTCTCTTTTTTTTTTTTGACTCATCTTCTGTTTAACCTTGTAAGCTTTAGATTCTAATGATGCAGATACTGTGAAAGTGTCTGTTTGCACAGGTTCTATGTGGTTTATTTATCTGATCACTAGAATTTGAATCTCTAACACTATTTTAAGGATTTTAAGAATGCATCTAACAATTACAGAAAACAGCAAGAAAGAGTCTGCTATACTTGTCCCAGCAGCATGTATCATCTATTTGTTTAAGGAAGTGTAGGGTTTAAGTACTAGAACTACGCATGTGCGCGGGCTGATCTCTGCATTCAATTTAGATTAGTCATACCAATTATGCAAAAATTACAAACTCACATTTTACGCTGCGCTTTTAAAAGAAATGCAGTTTTCTATTATTTATTTATTTTATTATCATTTATTCTATCCAATTTAAACTAACACTACTACACGTTCTATACACTGGAAAACACATTTTATCATCTCTTGTCATTTAACACCACTCATCTTTTTCTAGCCCAGAATTATACGTAAATGGTCAAGTTCTTTTACAATTCTTCAGATAAACACTTTCAATAGGGAGTTGTCCTTAAAGACATCTCAACTCATTTTACTAAATTTTACAAAGCAAAATGGCTGTGCGAAGGCCATATTGAATTGCATGAATTGTATTCACTATAAAGCATATGTAAATATGGAATTATGTAAAATATAATCTTTAATATAAACTAAGCTTCCACAGTGGTATAGGGTCTCCTACTTATTTGGAAAACTTTATTAGTAACTTTAAAATAAAATGAAAATCAGGTTGACCACCTAATTAAAAAGCGGTAGGCATGAGGTATTAATGTTTAATTAGAAGATCAATCTGATTTCCAATTTTTTTTCATTTAAAAAAACTAATATTGACCCAGCAGATGTCAGCATCACTCTTCTGGTTTCTACTGTACAAGACCAATTTCTGTAGTGCCTGATTTGTCTTCTCTATGTTGGAGATCTCTTTGCTTTCTACCCTCCAGAGGTGCTCGTTGTCCAGGTATTGATCAATGAATCCTGTCCAGAATTCTCTGTTCTTTGATCCAGCCATTTCTGTTATAAAAGTTGTGAGAGCAAAACTTTTATAAAAACATATAATACAGGAAACACATCATCGTATAAACATTACAGCAAAATATTTAAAAAAAATGAATAAGTGGTCAAAATTAATGGGCAGTGTTGTAGGTAGATACATGTGGCCAATACACATTTATGGTCACCCAAAAAAATATAGTTTTTTCGGGGTATCTGCTTGACTACATTAGCGGCTATTTGCCTGACTACATTACCTGTGTTTGTCACTAAATACATTTGTAAATCATTATATCTCTATTTATAGAATACCATTATTAAATAAATTTAGAGTAAGAATAATTTTTTTGCAAAGACAGTATGGAAACATTGGTGGGCACTATTGACAGGCAGCCTATATACATTTATGGCCAGTGGTGGCATAGGTTGGCACTAGTTACAGATGGCCTATATACAATGGTGGCCAGAGGTGACATTCATGGGCACTAGTGCAAGACTCTCTAATTACATTGGTGTCCAGAGGTGATATTGGTTGGCACTAGTGACAGAAGGCCTATATACATTGGTTGCCAGAGGTGACATTCGTAGGCACTTGTGACAGGCCCCTTAATTACATTGATGGCCGGTGGTGGCATAGGTGGGCACTAGTGACAAGTCTCATAATTATATTGGTGGCCAGTGGTGACATAGGCGGGCAGTAGTGACAGGTGCCATATAAACATTGGTGGCCAGTGGTGACTTAGGTGGACACTAGTGCCAGGTGCCCTAATTACATTTATGTCCAGTGGTGACATAGGTGGGCAGTATTAACAAGGACCCTATAAACATTGATGGCCAGTGGTGGCATAGGTGGGTACTAGTGACAGGTGCCCTATATACATGGATGCCCAGTGGTGACATAGATGGGCATTAGTGACTGGCCCCCTAATTACATTGGTGGCCAGTGGTGACATACTGTAGGTGGGCACTAGTGACATTGGTGGCCAGTGGTGATGTAGGTGGGCAGTATTGACAGGCACCCTATAAAAATTGATGGCCAGTGGTGGCATAGGTGGGCACTAGTGATGGGCCCCCTAATTACATTGGTGGCCAGTGGTGACATTGTTGGGCAGTGGTGTGAGAACATTGTTGGCATCACTGTACTTACCGTTTTTTTACATATGGGCTCCTGCTGAAAATGCTGCTTGTCGCTCGCTCCGCATGTACTGCACAAATTGGAGGATGAGGAGTGTCCTAGAAGTGGCTAAAGACTTCCATATCGTTCATCGTTGATCGCTCATCCTGTACACACTGAACAATATGCACTATATCGTCAACAAAATAGTGAAAATTGAGCTGCATGTACAGATGACAAAATATATCTTTAACGACCCGTGGGAGCACGCATCGATCATCATTTACTGCGTACACACTGGACGATATGAACTCTTAAGTGACAGAGCAGCGGCACAAACACATGGCAGTTTAAAAGAATATACAGTACCATATCTATGAAACATAGTGGCACTGCAGTGGTCGACAGGAAAGCAGTTTAATAAACTAGTATATACAACCCTATAGAATGTTTTTTTAAATTAATCAAGAACTAAAAGCCTAAAATTAAAAACCTAGTTGATAATATAATATGTTACTAATTCCAACACACTTCTCCAAGCAGCAAATCAAAAATTACAGACCTCAGGCCAATACAGGCGATTCAAGCCAGAGTAACAGGCTTGTACAAGAAATTGATAAAGAATTATTATATTTTAAACTAAGTAACACAGCAGTGGCACAAACACATGGCAGTTTATAAGACTATAGCACATCTATGAAAATTAATGGCATAGCAGTGGCAAACAAGATGGCAGGGGAACCACATTTTATTTTTAGGGTTCTTTCAAAGGAATTCCAACATTTGACTTGTTTGGGGTGGTGTTGTGATGGAATGGGTACCCCATGCTTTGTGTTTCCCTGCTGTAGCATAACCACCCCAGCTGGTTCCAGCTGTTTCTGGTTATTGGAGAATAGGGGGAACCTCACAATTATATCACCAATTTTCCAATACCAGACCAGGCTAGGGAGGTCCAGGACTGGTTAATGATTTTGGGGATGACTTCAAGCATTTTTCTAAATGAACTATTTTAGTTTTTAACATATACCTAAGCCTGTACAGATCATAGTGATATATGCAGTACAGTATTTTCAGCCTGCCCACAAAGGCAGAGCTGATTCATTGAGGGATAGGGAGTAGAATTGGATTATTATTGACATAGGATATTTGCATAGAATTTATATGTATTTCAAAACATTGAGGTCCGACATTTTTGGAATTATGACATTTTGCCTTGATTTGAGACTCAGATTTGGCTGGGGGAACTGAGGCATGTCTTTGTTTGACTAGGTACCTCCAAGTTTGGGTGTGCTTATCATTTTTATATGACTCAGTCTGTGTCTTTCTGTCATCCTCCCTCCGCAGATGGCCGTGTTTGTCCTGGACACAGAGGGGTCGCTGGATATAAACAGTGACCGAGAAACTAGCATCAAACTGTCTGCTCTGTCCATGCTCCTCAGCTCATACCTGGTACTATATTAGCTTTTTATGTCACTTTATAGGAAATGTTAGATGGTCTTAATGAGGCATCTTTATACTATGTACTACAATATCTACAATATATGTTTAATTCCCAGATTTTCAATGTTAATGCCAATTTGAGAACTACAGAGCTGGACTATCTTGAGGTAAGGTGTTTTTGAACATCTCCACTGTCTGGAACTTGTCTTAGATACTTCTGTAACCTCTCTTTAGCCGTTAATCAATTTTTGTGATCTTTACTTTCTAAGCTGAATTATGTGTTTACCCCTTGGGCTACCAATATAAAAAAGGGAGCCATAGTGATGTTAATAAAATTGAGAAAGCATTATATGTATGATTAGGGCAATGTTATATAAAAGAGACTTCTAGGTGCTTCTAGAAGCTCTAATACCAGGTCTGCAGCCAGAGAAGAGGGGCCACATGGACAAGGTGGGGGAGAGCCATGCAGACAGAGTAGAGAGAGGATATAAGGTGATGCCTAGCTAGCATGAGGCATTTCTGTCTAAAGTGATGTTGCAGTGCAGAGGGAGCATACTTAATGTGAGAAGTATGGGGTGACTACTAAGAATATCAAAACAGAGCCGTGTTTTTTTACCAGAAATATGGAAGGTTTATGGTGGCTCCATGCTGTTGCTGGTAGCAACTGAGGAGGACATTGTCACTTGCCGGGCTGGTGCTGTAGTGGAGAGACTGGATCGGAGTCACACCCTAAAGCAGCACATAAGGCAGAGAAGGAGGCAGGATTTAGCTGCAGGAGACAAGCTGAAAGGTCAACAATCATGAAGCCTCAGAGTCAGGAGATGACATAAATGACATTTTTATTCAGGAAGAATAAATTTTTGAAAGGAGGAAAAGTCAGAGTCTTTGCAGATCAGTACTAGATTAAGTACAGCTACCATATTCATTAAAACTATAATAATTGCATACTATTATCTGCTCTGGTCCAAGGAAGCAGCTTAAAAACTGTGCTCTCCTGGACCATCTGTAGCTGATAGTCAGCATAACAACCAGCTGTATACAGATTCATTAACTACTAAAACCACAAGGAGTACAAATACTGTATCAGAACCCAGTATCAGGAAAACATGCATCACTGAAAGACTGGCCAGAACAAGCTACGGGTCCAGGTAATAGAGTGCAATGTAAATATATCATGCATAGTATAATTTAAAATGTGTTGTGTCTATAGACAAGAAAACCCTTAATTCATGGTAAAGTAAAGAGATGTAGGGACATTTATCAATGCTTGTAGAGAGATACAATTTTGAGAGATAAAACAACTTCTAACTTACATTTTACAGGCTGTGTTTGAAAAATGAAAGTAAGGAGATGATTGATTGGTAATTTATATCTCAAAATTGTGTCTCTCTCCATGCTTTGATAAATACATCCTTTATTGTGGCATATGATAAAGTAAACTGTATTGATCTTAAAACAATAACATTTGAGAATCTATGTCAGATAATAACAATAACATAATATGAAGGGGGCACATAACTGTTCAGACCTCAGTTGCATAGACTGCATGTGTGTATTCCAATGAGCACACAATTCTGTGAATTAGCAGCTTCAGCATTTTGTGAGTGACAGCAATCTCCTTCTGTGAGAGTGCTGAATCTGTAGTTAACCACAGGGTGTGATGGCATACCATATCTGTATTACTCAAGGAACACGTCCATTAAGGCGTCAGCCTTAATGATCGTATTTTCATTGCTTTTTGGAGTTTTAGTGACAGAAATTCAGTAGGTTTTGTGAATTTTCTGATCATGTCTAAGCAGCCTTAATGGGACATGTGAAACCGTAAGGTTTTTTGTCTATGGAATTTCATAGCTTATTTAAAATGTATTAACTATTAGAGTTTGTAAGAGCAAAGCGGGCAACTTGCAGGGGAGAAGGGTAACTAAATGGTACACTAATGCAGGTGGAAGAGTAGACAGCACATAGGAGGTGGTTTGGGAGGTGCAGAGTGCGAGATGGCTGTAGGCATGTGGGGTAGCGGCAGCAGCAGTGGTGCTGAGCAGTGGCAGCGGTGCAGTGCAAAGGGGGCATCAGCAGGTGACAGAGGGCTCACTGGTAGTGCGTATACACCTGAGAAAATGAAATCAATAAATCAGCAGCAGTAAGGTCCATTTATGCATCTAAGTTAAAAATTGAATGTGTAAAATAAAAAAAAGTGACCCTGCCAAAAACACAACCAGCACCAGGCTTTTTGTGTTACTTCTAATTCATTGGATTTTGGATTCCTCAAAAAAATCGATAAAAACAGCTATAATCATGTAATTTTTAACTGTTTACATGCAATCCAAAGCCTGAGTTTGGTTTTTAAAACCGAGTTCTGAGCTGATATCGGAACTGAGTTGGGAACCTATATTTGTTTGTTGATGGTTTTCTGGAAACCAGACCTGCACATCTCTAGCTCTACTGTAGGTCTCTGGTTGTAATGAGGTCTTCTCCTTATTTCTTCTCTAGTGGATCAGAAAACTTCATGATGACTCTCTCACCTTGGCTGCTTTTTCTGATAAATTTACGGTATTCAGGTTTCTTAATGATCTCATTGTATGGTACTAACCAGCAGGGCCGCCATCAGGGGGGGACTGCCAGGCCTGGAATCCCGGGCCAGGAGAGAACAGAGACAGAGTGGGGCCCGGGTGGCTGCGGTGCTGCACCGATGATGATTTAATGCCTGACAGTGCCTGCTGTATTACAGTTACAAATATGGTGCCAGCCGTGAGTCAGCCAGAGCTTGCAGACCAGCAACCAATCAGGAGCGTCCACTCCTGATTGGCTGCTGGTCCACGAGCTTTGATTGGCTCACGCTCGGCACCATCCAATCAAAGCTCCCAGACAGGCAGCCAATCAAGAGCGGACGCTCCTGATTGGCTGCCGGTCTATGAGCTTTGATTGACTAGGGCCCAGCACTGTATGTGGAATGCCGGTGGGTGCAGCAGGTTCCAGTCACAGTGCCACTCTGCATGTATGATTCTGGCTGCCAACTGAAGAACCACAATCCAGGTACTACATAGTGCCTGACTTTGCCCTGTGCACTCCCTCCTGTTCTAGCCAGCCCTCCCTACCCTGTCCCCCCATCTCTACCCTGAGCCTCCCCAGCGAGTCCAGTCAGCCTTCCCTGTCCCCTCTTAGTCCAGCCAAACTTCCCTGCACTGTGCTTCTCCCTCCTAGTACTGCCAGCCGTCACTGTCGTGTCCCACTTCTCAGCCCTGAGCCTAACGCCCCCCCTCCCCCCCACTCCAGTCAGCCTTTTCTGGATTTTATGTGGGTCTAGCTTTTTCAACATATTTTATGTGGCTACGGCTTATTTATATCTATAAATACATCGATTTATCCCTCCCCTGGGGGGCCCTATGTACTTTATCAGTACCAAGCAGGGGCTGATTGGGCCGCCGGGATGCCGGGCTAGTTCCCGCTGGGCCGGTCTCCTTGGTGGCCGGCAGCCGCCCAGCCCACCCCACACCCTTCAGTGACTATCTCCCTCCGGCTCTCCACCGTCGCGCTGCCGCAATCAGCTCCGATCGGGGAGCTGAACAGCGCAGCAGCACGGC